>CM059578.1:33350422-33950422 GCA_030386875.1 Morinoia aosen | reverse complement strand
TCTAAGAAACGTAGCGTATGTTCGCTGCCACCAGGAGCGGATAGCTCCGACTAAGCTTAGATATGAAATAATCGTGCGAAATTCCTTGGTAGCAATGGCTTATGGCCGGCACGTGTTTCTTATGCCCTTTTGAGAGAGATGAGAGAGAGGATACAGATGAGGCCCAGGTGTTCTTTTATTTATTGATGGGAAGGCAAGTACGGATGGCAAGAGCACACGAGGTAAAAACAACAGGTACAATATCGGGGGACAATACGACCATCACCTCACGATCTTCCTTCGATCGATTTCTCACGACAACAGACTGTGTACAAACAGCCAACACACGAGCCAAGGAATGGGTAACCACCGAAAGTATGAGCCGAGGTAAGCGTATAGCAAACGCTTGAAATCATGCGCCCTCAAAACAAGTCAATGGATTTTCGTTGATCGTGCCACGCTCTACTCGAACACGGTCTCGAAATTCAACTATTGAAGATATGGGCTTTTACTATCAACTCAAATTCCTAAGTATCAAAACCGGTTGTTCGTCGTACTCCTCAACTGTACTCTAGAACGTCCGTTCACGACCACGGCTCTCTACACCGTTCTCAACGACGGCTACCCGCGAAGTGTCCTCTGCTCGTCCGACATAACTCTCGCTTGGACAGCGCTCCCCCCTGCCCAAAGGGGGGGGGGGGGGTGGTCGCCACACGAGCTGGGTAACAAGGGGTGGCTAGGGTTCTGAGCCGCTCCTCCCCTACACAACCGGGGGTACGGCTGGGGGGGGGGGGTCGGGTCTCATGGCCCCAGCCCTCCCGTTAGCCATGGCTAATTCAACGACTGATCCCACGCTCGGTTCCCCAGCTACACGATCGGGACAGGCACATTGTTTTTATATTAAGGTCTGGATATTTTACTATCCCTGACCGACGCTAATCAGCACCAGCGCTTCTCAGCGCTGTGTAACCGCGGCAGCCCAAGCGCACCAACTTTATCGAATTTAATATGACCAGTGTTCCGTATGAGAACGTCCAGATCGTGCATTTCCCAAACCCAAGCATGACCGCGGGCATTAATTTTTATGACCCGTGTATTCAGAGATCTCGTCTTAACATCAATTATATATTTTCGCTCGGCAACGCCAACGACAAAGATGGGATGAATCTGACTTCATACCCTGACTTTATACAGAACCATTTGTTGCCTCAAAATGTAAGTAACATAATTATAAAACCATTTGTTGCCTCAAAATGAAAGTAACATAGTTACAGAACCATTTGTTGCCTCAAAATGTAACATAATTATAAAACCATTTGTTGCCTCAAAATGTAAGTAACATAATTATAAAACCATTTGTTGCCTCAAAATGTAAGTAACATAGTTACAAAACCATTTGTTGCCTCAAAATGTAAGTAACATAGTTACAGAACCATTTGTTGCCTCGAAGTGAAAGTAGCATAATTCCTAACCCATTTGTCGCCTCGAAATGAAAGTAAGATTATTGGAAAACAATTTTCATCAGTTTTACTTTTTTTCTGTGAATAAGGTGCATTATTTTTCCGCTGAGCGGGTTTGAACCAACGTTATACGTTCCGGTGGGATCTTTTCAAGAATATTTCCACTGTAATTACTCCACTGCAGGCTGTCAGAAGCGTGTGTGCAGGACAGCCCAGCTATAAAATGTAAGAGCCTCAATTTAACTGCAGTTTGAGTTAGAGACAAGAAATTCTTACAACTGCTATGTATTCATACAACTACTATGTATTTTTATAATACTATTTAGTAAATAATTTTAATAAAAATATAGTGAACAAGTTGTATTCTCCGATTCCTCCGACGTGTCGTCCACAAGCTTTTGAGCTCCTGATCGCATCGATGAAGCAACTCATTTGATTAACTTTCGGTCATTTTACGGTACAATGAATTCATTCTGGATTCTTTCTTCCAATTCTTCAGTGTTTTGATAGGGTCTAGATTATCCTTTGATCTTAAAGTGACCCCAATGAAACTTACCACAAGGAGTTGGATCTGGAGATCTTCGAGGCCACTCTATTGTTTGGTTAATTGCATCCTCTCTAGTAGGGAGGTTAAAATTATTTTATAAAGGTTATTAAGGCAGTGGAATTTACATAACTAGCATAACACACTGCCAGTTTTCAAATAGTTAAAGTGTATTGATGTTTTCCCAACCGTATTACACGATTTCCTTGCTATATCGAACATTACAAGAATGCCATCATTTTTGACGAGCCACGTACACTTGTTTATTTACTACACAACTGCACGAAGTGAGCTGTGAGTTGCGTTGCTTTGAGTACAGTGAAGGTTCATCCCTGCAACGCCCCATGGCACCACACGGTCGTCTTACGCAAATTGCGTCAATGAATTGTACTTCTTTTTGAATTGCCTCATGTGTGTTCTGTTATAGCAAAGGACTTAGAATTTACTCCGGTACCTAATTAAATGATCGTGGTGATCAGTAGGAAAATATAGTAATTGTTCGAGATCTGTATCGCCTCCATCATTCGAAGTCTCGTGCATGAAATAATGCAGGGATAATTGGTAGAGGTGTGATAGCTCAAGTATTTATCGGCATCTAAGTCAATCATTCGTGTTGATAGTGTGTTCCAAGTTTCTTATTACTCAAATGTCTTTGTTTTGAGAAGAGACTTATCGCTGATAAATTGCATATGGTTTGGGAAAGCTTTAAAAATAAACACCAAATTTGATCACATATGTCAAGTTGAGTCCGAAACACGATCGTTTCGTGTCGTTTCGTCAAAGCTCTGACATCTTTTCTGAGAGCTGCAGGGCGCGAGATGCCAAACCACCGTCGCTTTGCCGTGGCCACCGTGGCCGAGTGGTTTTTCCCGTACACGGGAAGGTGTAGGCAGTTCGAATCCCAGCGCCGTGCGATGATTCTCCCCGTTGGGAAAAGGGAGAACTCAGCCACAATTCCCCACTCTACCCAGGTGTCGGAAATGGGTACCGACTTCACCGGAGGTAACCATCATTACATCCTGGTGTTAGTTATAAGGCATTTGAAAAACCAATGTACAAGTTAATGTGTATCAGGCTTGATTGAAATAAAACATTCTTTTTGCACAGCAAATTTCACCTCAAATTCTCTTAAATTGCCTAGGTACAAAATTACAGGCAGTTTTGTACGTAACAAATAATGTGAGAGCTATTCTGAAGTGCTCGAGACTTAACAAAGGACGGAGAGGAAGAGATGCACCAGAGACGAAGACACCACAACGCAGAGGGTGCCACACGAGGCTGCACCCCACACCCAGCAGGGGCCCACAGTCCGAGAGTTACGAGGCATTTCTCTAATGAGTTCCTGCTTGTAAAACTCATCTTCTGGGTAAATCTTTCTCCGCCTCCAACATTTCTTTCTTCGAGTTAGAGATTTTTGCGTTTCTTCACGTGGAATATGGGGAGAGTTCCGGGATATTTATAGAGCTGACGGCTTTCTCGTTGAAATGTTTGGACGTATATTGCTTTTGGTTCTTGGGAAGATTTCAACTTGATTTGCATTTTTATTCTTCTAAAAGATTCTTTTTATCACTCTAAATGCGAATTTGAGTAGGGAACGTTTCAGGCTTCATGTACGAGATGTCGCACGAAAAACGGTATCCGAAATGAAAATGTGTAATTCAAAAACTATTTGTGGCCTTCTTTTTGTTCCGACCATATTTTTCGTTGAAAGCTTTCCAAAACTTCAACACATATGTACAGGATGTCCATAAAGTCTTTTTACCATTTCAAAAATTAATTACAAAGGCAATTGAAAGGATATTTTATTCAGGTTTGTTCTATCGTATTTAGAGTTTCTTAAAGTTTATTTTGACCTCATTTACTAGAGATGGCACCATAAGTTTATTTTGACCTCATTTACTAGAGATGGCACCATAAGTTTATTTTGACCTCATTTACTAGAGATGGCACCATAAGTTTATTTTGACCTCATTTACTAGAGATGGCACCATAAGTTTATTTTGACCTCATTTACTAGAGATGGCACCATAAGTTACACGCAGCACATCAAGACGGAGCTCGGTTTCTTGTCACGATCGCTGTAGCAAAGCGTCATCCGTTGTGGCAATGGCGTCAGTAATCCTTTGTATACATAAAATATTCTAAAATTGAAATGTAAAGTTCTGACAAATAAATCCTTTGTATACATAAAATATTCTAAAATTGAAATGTAAAGTTCTGACAAATAAATCCTTTGTATACATAAAATATTCTAAAATTGAAATGTAAAGTTCTGACAAATAAATCCTTTGTATTCATATAGAAATGAAAAAATCGAATTGCAAAGTTCTGACAAAAAAATTCTTTGCATTCATATAGAAATGAAAAAATCGAATTGCAAAGTTCTGACAAATAAATCCCTTGTGTTCAAAGTTCTGACAAAAAATCCTCTGTATTCATATAGAAATGAAGAAATTGAATTGCAAAGTTCTGACAAATAGCAAAAAAGAACCAAAACAATATCAATATTCATTGAGCAGCTATCACGCTGCTAGTACGACGAGACGCTCGTATGCTATACAAGCAGTGACTCAGCGTTACACTGCGGTGTGAACATGGCTTGTGAGAACACATCGAGTGATGTGCAGTGAAGCACTTGCTTATAGCCTGAACTCAACACCAAGGAGAACACAACAACAACACAATCACAACAACACCAAAAAGAGCACAACAACAACAACAACAACACCGCCAAAAAGAGCACAACAACAACAACACCACCAAAAACAACACACCAACAAGAGGAGGGCAGCAAGACGGTACATCCACGCTACACATCCGGCGGCCGCGGCGGAAACAGCGCAGCCCTCGTCCGTCCGCTCCCCACCCCCCCCAGCTAGTGGTCAGTGTTGACTGGGTGGTGGGGTGGGAGTTTGTCGGGGGTACATATTGCACTCGTCTTATATTTTTTGGCTTTGTAACCTTGACAGGTTTGGTGATTTAGTGACCCTTGAATATTATTTGGTCAGTATTGACTGTCAACCGTTTTGGGTAAATATTTGCGACAGGACACTAATCGGTTTTCATATACTTGTTGTTTGTATAAGAGTAATGAGAACGAAATAAACCATTTTTTTTCTATGCACTTTCCGGCGTAAATCAGTATTTAACGAGTTATAGCAATGACGTAACGTAACTTAACTAATCTAACCTAACCCAACCTAACCTAAAGTGACCTAACGTAAGCTAACATTGCCTAACGATCATTCGCGCGCATCAGAGCCGTCGGAACGGAGAATCTATCGGAGCGCAACGATTTTTCCCACTATAATTGCGGTAATTAACCTACCAATATAACTCGTTAAATACTCATTGACGACTGAAAGTGCATGGAAGAAAAGTTGTTTATTTCGATCTCATTACAATTACACAGGGACAAAACTGGTGCTCGTCAGGTGCGCCTGATGCTCGTCAGATGCTCCTTATGCTCGACAGGTGCGCCTGATGCTCGACAGGTGCACCTGTTGTTCGTCAGGTGCGCCTGATGCTCGTCAGGTGCGCCTGATGCTCGTCAGGTGCGCCTGATGCTCGTCAGGTGCGCCTGATGCTCGTCAGGTGCGCCTGATGCTCGTCAGGTGCGCCTGATGCTCGTCAGGTGCGCCTGATGCTCGTCAGGTGCGCCTGATGCTCGACAGGTGCGCCTTATGCTCGACAGGTGCGCCTGATGCTCGTCAGGTGCGCCTGATGCTCGTCAGATGCGCCTTATGCTCGACAGGTGCGCCTGATGCTCGACAGGTGCACCTGTTGTTCGTCAGGTGCGCCTGGTGCTCGTCAGGTGCGCCTGATGCTCGACAGGTGCGCCTGATGCTCGACAGGTCCACCTGTTGTTCGTCAGGTGCGCCTGGTGCTCGTCAGGTGCGCCTGATGCTCGACAGGTGCGCCTGGTGCTCGTCAGATGCGCCTTATGCTCGACAGGTGCGCCTGATGCTCGACAGGTGCGCCTGATGCTCGACAGGTGCGCCTGATGCTCGTCAGGTGCGCCTTATGCTCGACAGGTGCGCCTTATGCTCGACAGGTGCGCCTGATGCTCGTCAGGTGCGCCTGATGCTCGTCAGATGCGCCTTATGCTCGACAGGTGCGCCTGATGCTCGACAGGTGCACCTGTTGTTCGTCAGGTGCGCCTGGTGCTCGTCAGGTGCGCCTGATGCTCGTCAGGTGCGCCTGATGCTCGTCAGGTGCGCCTTATGCTCGACAGGTGCGCCTTATGCTCGACAGGTGCGCCTGATGCTCGTCAGGTGCGCCTGATGCTCGTCAGATGCGCCTTATGCTCGACAGGTGCGCCTGATGCTCGACAGGTGCACCTGTTGTTCGTCAGGTGCGCCTGGTGCTCGTCAGGTGCGCCTGATGCTCGACAGGTGCGCCTGGTGCTCGTCAGGTGCGCCTGATGCTCGACAGCGCCGCCTGAAGGCACCGGAAGACGATGACGGCGCAACACCGTCCCGGCATCCGCACTTATAGCAAAAAAGCGTGGACAATTTTGCCCCGACGCTGCGGTGGCCAACGGAAATTGGAAGCCAAAGTGAAAATAGCAATATTCAATAATTGTTCGCAGCAGTTTCATTGTGTTTCGACCGTGTCCGCCGTTGAGCGCTGGCTTTTGAACAAATTTTGTACGTTTTATAAAATATCTTCAAAAATGTTCACCCTGTCATTACTGTTCGAAATATGTTTGTGCAGGAAAGTTAAACAAAGTAAATATTGTTATCAAAACGGGTATTATTTTTTGAAAACGTCCACCGACGAATATGGTCGAAACAGAACAAAAATGCAGCAAATGTTGAATAAATTATGTTTTTTTCTTTTCGGGTGCCGCTTTTCATGGGAGACCCTGCATCAAATGCTACCGTATGTATTCGTGAATCTATGGGAAATTGTTTTTAAAACGTATCTTTTCAGCTGAGTACAGTTCGTTGAAGATGTAAGATTTTTAATTGAGAGTTGTGAATCGTTTCACGAGGTCGGTTCGTCTCCATGTGATGACGCACACAAGTCCACAAGTCACCAGTGCACCAGCATCAGCAGGAGCACAATGTCGCTCCCAGCTTCAGGAGCCGCCACAACGAGCGCCGCCCAGAAGCCCCGCGCTTCAGGTCGCAGCACGGCGCAACAAGGCGCGTTTGCGGCACACTTCCCTAAAACTCATCGTTTGCTCAACAAAAAGAAACGCAAAAACTGCACTACGCGAGAAAATTTGGCACCCTATTTTGCAACATTCCACATTCAAACGCTGTATAAAAAACGAGGTTTTCGCTAAATCGTAAAGGTTGGTGCAGCTGTAGCGTAGGAAGCTGTATGTTTATAAGCTTACATATATGTATAAGCTGTACATGCCGTACGGACCATAAAAAGTGAAGCCAAGTTGAACTGTTAACAACTTTGGAATGAGATATTTGAGTTTCATTTGTAGCATTGCTCCATGACTTGTTGCTACGCCTGGGGCGTCTCCAGTGCAGTTGTCACCCGCCGCCTGGAGGTAGGGGGGCAGGCCTTCCTGGTCACGGGGCTTGTGGAGTGCTGTGAACTGTGGTGGTGTGGTGGTGTGTGGTGGTGTGGTGGTGTTGTGGTGTGGTGGTGTGGTGGTGTGGGGTGTGGTGGTGTGGTGGTGTGGGGTGTGGTGGTGTGGTGGTGTTGTGGTGTGGTGGTGTGGTGGTGGTGTTGTGTGGTGGTGGGGTGGGTGGTATGGTGGTGTTGTGGTGTGGTGGTGTGGGGTGTGGTGGTGTGGTGGTATGGGGTGTGGTGGTGTGGTGGTGTGGGGTGTGGTGGTGTGGTGGTGTGTGGTGTGGCGGTGCGTGGTGCGGGATGAAGTGGGGTGATGTGTGTGCAGTGATAGGGTGGAGTGTGGTGGTGTGGTGGTGTGTGGTGTGGGAAGAAGTGGGGTGATGTGTGTGGAATGATAGGGTGGGGTGTGGCGGTGCGTGGTGTGGGATGGGGTGGTTGGTGTGGCGGCATAACTACGCGCGATGTTTTACACAGGTGGGCAAAAAAGTGTCTAGATTTAGAAATATTCATTATTCTGCGAGCATTAATCGTCAAAAACATCAGCTTAAATTGATTTCAAGCATCAATTTGCCAGGCGGTGTGCGAAGTATGGTTAGTAGTGTGACGAGTTACTGAGGTGACGTGCAATGTATGGGAAGTGGTGAAGTGGACGGATTAGAGAGAGAGCGTGACGCATGGTAAATGGTGCGTTGTGGTGACGAGGTGGTGCAGCTGTGCACCACACAGCGGCACGAGGCGGGAGCAGGTGAGGGTGGTGAGTGCACCACAACACGGCCCACACAACACACCACAACACAGCCCACACAACACACCACAACACGGCCCACACAACACACCACAACACGGCCCACACAACACACCACAACACGGCCCACACAACACACCACAACACGGCACACACAACACACCACAACACGGCACACACAACACACCACAACACGGCCCACACAACACACCACAACACGGCACACACAACACACCACAACACGGCCCACACAACACACCACAACACGGCACACACAACATACCACAACACGGCCCACACAACACACCACAACACGGCACACAGAACACACCACAACACGGCCCACACAACACACCACAACACGGCCCACACAACACACCACAACACGGCATACACAACACACCACAACACGACACACACAACACACCACAACACGGCACACACAACACACCACAACACGGCATACACAACACACCACAACACGGCACACACAACACACCACAACACGGCACACACAACACACCACAACACGGCCCACACAACACACCACAACACGGCACACACAACACACCACAACACGGCACACACAACACACCACAACACGGCACACACAACAAACCACAACACGGCACACACAACACACCACAACACGGCACACACAACACACCACAACACGGCACACACAACACACCACAACACGGCACACACAACACACCACAACACGGCACACACAACACACCACAACACGGCACACACAACACACCACAACACGGCACACACAACACACCACAACACGGCACACACAACACACCACAACACGGCACACACAACACACCACAACACGGCACACACAACACACCACAACACGGCCCACACAACACACCACAACACGGCATACACAACACACCACAACACGGCACACACAACACACCACAACACGGCACACACAACACACCACAACATGGCACACACAACACACCACAACACTGCACACACAACACACCACAACACGGCACACACAACACACCACAACACGGCCCACACAACACACCACAACACGGCACACACAACACACCACAACACGGCCCACACAACACACCACAACACGGCACACACAACACACCACAACACGGCCCACACAACACACCACAACACGGCACACACAACACACCACAACACGGCACACACAACACACCACAACACGGCCTACACAACACACCACAACACGGCACACACAACACACCACAACACGGCCCACACAACACACCACAACACGGCACACACAACACACCACAACACGGCACACACAACACACCACAACACGGCCTACACAACACACCACAACACGGCACACACAACACACCATAGGTTAAAGGTTAACATCGGCATCTTTGGGATGCTTTATTTCCAATCAAGCCTGATACAAATGATCTTAAGCATTGGTTTTACAAATGTCTTATAACTAACCCTATATATAGGACACCATGACGGTTCCCCCGTAAAGCCGGTACCCATTTCCGACACCTGGGTTGAGTGGGGTATTGTGCTTGAGCTTTCCCTTATACCCAACGGGGAAAATCTCCGCGCCAGCGCCGGGATACGAACCCGCGACTCCAACATACGGGCCCGATCCCCTAACCACTTTACCACGGAGAGCACAACAGGGCGGCCACACAGCGGCCTGTGCACACACTTGTGGCGGATATTAAATTATTTCCAATTAATTTTCAATTATTCACAACTTATTTTCAATTATTTTCAACTAATTTTCAGTTATTTACAACTTATTTTCAATTATTTCCAATTAATTTTCAATTATTCACAACTTATTTTCAATTATTTTCAACTAATTTTCAGTTATTTACAACTTATTTTCAATTATTTCCAATTAATTTTCAATTATTCACAACTTATTTTCAATTACTTTCAACTAATTTTCAGTTATTTACAACTTATTTTCAATTATTTTCAACCAATTTTCAGTTATTTTCAATTATTTTCAACTAATTTTGAATTATTTTTCCAAAATTTTCAATTATTTACAATTGTTATATTTATAATTTTAATTTTTATTCAATTACGTTACGTTCAATTAATTTACGTTGTCGTAGCAAGGCAACTGGGAGCGTAAGTTCTGTGTCGCATCTTCAATGCCGCTCAACGTCGCTGCAATGTACATTGTGATAAATGTATTATTCCTGCAGTGAACGCTTTGTTCAGCTCAAACTTTTATGCATCCCAGCCCCCAACATCGGAGGGGACAGAGACGCAGGAGATGGCGTACTCATACATGTAGGTAGGTTGAGGCGCGGGGTGAATTGATGCGATTCATAGCGCGTGAGACAGCCAAATCGAGCGGAATTCCTCGAACAGCGAAATGCGAAATGTTAATTGAGCTATCTTGTCATGCGTGTATTCACACACACACACATACACACACACATACGCACACAATAATTAGCCCACTTGCACACACACACAATAAGCAAGTAGCCACACACACGCTGCCCACTATACCACCACCTCCGCAGGATGTGCGACCTTCACCCGCATCGTTAATGTTCTTGTCTCTTATTTAAACTCTATTGCGTCGAGCGCGACCTTAATGTCCACGGCTGTATCTCCTCTGTTTGCCCTGTGTCCTAAATACTCAACATACTGCCCATTATGCCCTGAAGCTGATCAGTCGCACAAGTATTTACCTCAGTGAGCCTGTATCCTAGATACTCAACATACTGCCCATTATGCCCTGAAGCTGATCAGTCGCACAAGTATTTACCTCAGTGAGCCTGTATCCTAGATACTCAACATACTGCCCGTTGTGCCCTGAAGCTGATCAGTCGCACAAGTATTTACCTCAGTGAGCCTGTATCCTAGATACTCAACATACTGCCCGTTGTGCCCTGAAGCTGATCAGTCGAACAAGTATTTACCTCAGTGAGCCTGTATCCTAGATACTCAACATACTGCCCGTTGTGCCCTGAAGCTGATCAGTCGCACAAGTATTTACCTCAGTGAGCCTGTATCCTAGATACTCAACATACTGCCCGTTGTGCCCTGAAGCTGATCAGTCGCACAAGTATTTACCTCAGTGAGCCTGTATCCTAGATACTCAACATACTGCCCGTTGTGCCCTGAAGCTGATCAGTCGCACAAGTATTTACCTCAGTGAGCCTGTATCCTAGATACTCAAAATACTGCCCATTATGCCCTGAAGCTGATCAGTCGCACAAGTATTTACCTCAGTGAGCCTGTATCCTAGATACTCAAAATACTGCCCATTATGCCCTGAAGCTGATCAGTCGCACAAGTATTTACCTCAGTGAGCCTGTATCCTAGGTACTTAAAATACTGCCCATTAAGCCCTGAAGCTGATCAGTCGCACAAGTATTTACCTCACTGAGCTGAATGACGGTTACCAAGACGCAATGACGGTTACTAGGACGCAATGACGGTTACCCCCGGTCAAGCCGGTACCCATTTCAGACACCTGGGTAGAGTGGGGAATTGTGGCTTGCTTCTCCCTTTTCCCAACGGGGAGAAATCAACGCGCGGCGCCGGGATTCAAACTGCCGACACTTCACGGAAGGGCGCGCTCGTAACCACTCGGCCACGGTGAGCAAAATAAGCAGGAACACTCGCTTGTTATTACACCAACACCAGTCGAAGAAACGAAAACCGCCTTCCGTGGAGGAAATTAGATAATTTAACATTCACAATATGTATTATCGCCTATGTGGCTATAATGGGAAACTTATTTATTTAGTGCGGCCAGAAATATCAGATCGCTGACTAGTCACTAAGAGGAACTAAAAGCCCAATTAATAAGGTATTGTAATTTTATCAACTCGCTAGATAAATTAAGAGCACTCGTTGCACTTACCTTATCGCTGTAGATCATTGAGAACATTAAAAAAGAATTCATTTACTGTACGGCGACCAAAGCGCACGTACTGTATATAATATGAAGTCACCAGAAAAAGAAAACCTGGTTTTAGTTATAAGACTTATTAAAAAATAAGCACAGGAACTAACATATCTTGTACAGCATGTCCCACAAAAACCCGAATCGAGTATTTATTTTGCCGTATCAGTAATACCATCATAAGAATACCAAAAGCATTTAATTTCAAGCAAAATTATGCGGTATTACTGATTACTGCTGATACGAGAAATAATTACGGGTACTACTGATACGGGAAATAAATACTCATTTCGGGTTTTTGTGAGACCTACGGTACGGCAGATGCTGATATATACACACACTCAAAGGATCAATATTTTTCTCAAGGTTATGAAGTCCCATATAATGAAAACCAGAGCAAGAGTTTCGTGGTTAAGATTAACATCGACATTAAATCTAGGGAACATTAATTCAATTGAGAACAAACAAACAGTATACTCACGTTGGGTATCCAGGTTACGCGACGGAGGCGATGTGGAGTCAGGAGTTATTGCGGCAGATGAGCATCCTTTGCCTTCTTGAGATACCCTTGCTATTTCCGTGTCAAAGCTCGCTCCGTCTTCGTGCGGCAAATTCCCGAGCATATTCATAGAACTCCGCATAAAAATGTCACAATTAACCGGTAAGGAAGTGAGGTTTGCACTCTGATAGCCACTTGAGCCGAGATTGAGAGCGCTTTGCTGCGTGGAAGCGCAATAGCGTTCGAAATTGTCAGCAGACTCGTACAAATTTGGACTGAACTTGAAAGAGGCATTCGAGGGAGTCAGTAAGTCGGCCTCAGTGAGCGACGACGTAGCCTCGTCTTCCACTCTCACGTTCACTTCCGAATCATATTCGTGCAATGTTTCCTCTACACTGATGTTCGCGTCGTGCACTCGCTTTGGCATGATGTTATCGAATATTATGTCCGCGAGCGGGGTTCTGTACTCGAAAGTAGATGCTTTTGGATCATTTCGGTCGCTTGCCTGCAGGGTGGCTGTGGGCTGTGGTGTGATCGTGTTAGAATAGGGGCGTAATTCCTCAGAATAGGTGCGTAATTCCTCAGAATAGGTGCGTAATTCCTCAGAATAGGTGCGTAATTCCTCTGAATAGGGGCGTAATTCTTTAGGAACTGAAAGGTCACGTGAACCAGTGAATGAATGTACAGCATACTGTAGAGATGGGGTCGGTGCGTGCTGAGGCTCTTTCCCGGGCGAACCTACCGTGTTAGTGTTCCCAAAAAAGGGTAAAATAGAACTATTTTCAGTAACGTTTGGAAAATTTTCATTTGCGAGAGTGAAGTCTCCCGAAGATGGAGGCATCTTATCGGAGTTTTCGCTGTTCATCATTGCTGTGTTGCCGTAATGGCTGCTACTTACGGTGTCAGAGGGAGCGGAATTGCTACTGATATTTTGGACGACCTTGCGACGGTGCTTCTTGAGCGAGTCGCACAGCGGCAGCGAGTCTGTCTCATCTAACTTATCGAGTGTTAAGCAGCTGCCGGAGAGCTTAGAGGCAGAATAACTTTTCTTACACGCGTCCGAATCATCCTTAGAGTCATAATTAACAGCAGAATCCGCGGCCGACAACCGATCTATGGAAGAAGCGCGGGAAAGCGCGTGGATCGAGTCCACAGAAACGGACTTGGACGATTCGATGACTGTAGAGCTTTGATGTGTCCACGGCAGCAAATTCTGGGGGTCGCGGTCGCTCTCAGGGATGCTTGGCGACGACGTGGAATTAGAGATGCTCGGCGTCATCTCGGGCAGCTCTGGAATGGTAGGGTGAACCGAAAAATTAGGCGGGCTTGGATTTTCTGAGCTCGGAATGAAAGTCATCTGTGCTAGATGCTCGGCTGAGAGCGTGTTGGTGATGGAGAAGGAAGAGGGTGGAGCTCGACGGCGGGATGATCTGGGGGAATACGAAGGGAAATACTGTCCTGGCACCACAAGCTTGCTGTTCATGGGCGCTTCTGACATCATGACACCCAAAAACGTCTGAGAAGAAGGAGGAGAAGAAGGAGAGTGACATGACAGAGCGGTGCCTGGACCACGTGAGAAGTTCCCAGAAAAGAAGTCATGAGAAGGAGGCGCAGGGTTCGTGTTGGCCCGAGGCGCAGGCAATTGAGACAACGTAGGTCCAGGTGGGAAAGTTGGGTCGGACGTGCAATTGTTGCTGTCACAGCGCGACGCGGCGGAGCTCTCTGAGGCCCTTAAATGCGCTCTGCTCGCAGCGCCGCACAAAAAAGAGGAAGGCAACCCTTGGCTTGCAAAGGTCGCAGTTTGGGGTGATGCAGGGTCAGCTTGGCAGGCCCTTGAGTTACCAGACTTTGTGCCTCCCTCCATTGGCGACCGATCCAAATTACCGGGCCTGAGAACGGACGGTTCACCGCTGTGCTCAGGAGACGGCTTCGCGTAATTGTTCTTTGGGAACATCGAGCTGTGTGTGCTTGTGTTCAAATTATTCGAGTGACTAGCGTGGGTCGTAGAAGCGGCGCCTTCATCGTTTTGAAATCTAACGGGATCTTGCGAGTGCATTAAGTGTTTTTGAGAGATTACTTTCACTTGATCATTCTTTCCGTAAATATTAATGGGGTCTTGCGACAACAATAACCGATTTTGATGGCTTTCTTCTAGCGATGAGTCGGAGTTCGTGCACATTTCAGTGCCGATATTATCGTGGCTCCCATCACGAGCACTTGGTTCTCTCGCATGTAAACCGTCTGATGAAAATGTTCTTCTGTTGGAGGGCCCTTTGTTTTCATATTCTTTTGCTAGCTTCATGAACGCTTCGTTCAAGTTTCTGGAGACTCTCTCGTAATCTTTCCTGGATGATCGAGAGGAGGCAGCGGAATGAGCACTCTTTGGTGTGAATTCAGGCTGAAGGCATTCATTGGTATAACTTTTCCCCTCAGGCGACATGCTTCCAGCTCGTAGCGTTTTAGGAAGCACCGAAGAATACAGAGGAGAAACTTGAGTCGAGTTGTGGTGTTGGTCGAATTTTGAGCGAGAGCTTACGTCCGGGTGATCCATCCATCCTTTTTTGACTGGACTCATTTGAGGTCGACGAGGGTTCTGAGTACTTTTAATCTTAGACGGAGATGATTGTCTCGCTACCATTCGACTGGAGGAGGCCTTCTTGTTTGGGGAAGACGATTTCCTCGGCGTGTGAAGGTTAAAGTTAAAGTTCTCCTTCTCTGGCGACGGACATTTGCCTGGGCTTACGAGCACTCTGGAATAATCTGATATGGGAAACAGCGACGGTGGTGTTTTCTCGGGCGTGGTTTTGTTGCTGTTAGATTTGGGGGTTCTTACTTTGGAAACGTTTGCCTGAGATCTCGATTGGCTGGTTAAGTGAGATTTGTAGGAGCTGGAGGGAGAGTAATTATTTATATGAACATTAACGTGAGACGTAGAGGCATGCTTCGGGGAATGTCTGTCTTCTCGGTCTGAATTGTACTCCGAAACGGAATCCACCAAATGTTCGGGCACCACCGCGTTCTGAAATATGTCCCGGTCAATTTCACGAGGTCGTCGACGCTTAGGCTCTATTGGACACTGAACTTTAGCGTCCTTATCTCTGGCAGACAGAGCTGCGTTTTTGGACTTGACGTCATCGCTTTGATTTTTGTCCGTTCGAGGGTTTCTTTGATCTGTTTTTTGGTGCGATTTGTGTGCAGAGCTGAGAGAATATTTTGGAGCCTGCTTTAGAGCTGTGTTGTCGTCACGTTTTTCGGGCTTGACGTTCTGGGGTTCACTCGATATTAATTTTTCTTTGCTGTTCTGATGAGACGAGTGCCGCAGCCGCGCCCTCATCCTCAATATGGAGGGCAGTTTTGAGCTCTCCGATGAGACGAGCTTGCGAGACCGCTTCCGTGAACTGCCCAAGTCTTTTGACCGCTTCACGGGAAGGAAGCCCGAAGTTGCAACTTCGGTAATGTTGTTCAAAGTCAAGTCCACGAAGCTGCTGAACCTTGAAGCAGCGGACGGAGTTTTGCGACAGCTCCGCAGCTTCACGTTCTGAGTCACTTTGGCGGACTTCAGTTCTCGAGAGCTGCGGGTCTCGGCCTTCGTAACGAAAGGAGACGCGCTCACACTTGAGGTTTTTACGGAATTTTCTTCGCTCGCATTGCTGCTGAGGCTCCACAGGCCGCTATCCTGCCCCAAGTTCTGCTTGGTTTTGTCTTCGATGCGATCTCCTCTCGCGTCTTGGAAAACCTGGAAACCGTCAATTGCAGCACCGCAGAACTTGCTGCGATGTGAACCGGTTCTGACGGCGCTGCGTGACCCAAAAGATGTTTCCGAGCCATACGAAGATCTGCCCTGAGATCGAAGGGGAGTTGTGCTATGACTTGCTGCTGGAGTGCCCACGGCGATTTTTTCAGCAAAAACTGGGGTTCCAAAAGCACGTGAACCGCTGTCCGTAAATGACGCGTTCAGGACCGGGCAGCCGGGACCAAAACTCTCTGCTGAGCTGCCGCTGTTGCCCGTCGAGCGAGATCCAGATCTCATTTCAGGTTGGATTGAGTTTTTCCCGGACTTTAGCCGAGACGATTTAAAATCAGGCAATTTAATCGGGCTGCTGGCAGTGGATTTACAGCCTGAAGATTTTGCCGCACCCGATACATCATCTCGCGACGGTGCACCTCCACTCGACAGGTTCAGCTTATCTGCAGTCCTGCGCTCCTTCCTCATGTGAGGACTTGTACGCCTGGTGTCTTTTTTGGGTTCATTTCTTGGGGGCTCTTTGTGGTGCTCATTTCTGGGGTGCTCATTGTGGTGCTCATTTCTTGGGGGCTCTTTGTGGTGCTCATTTCTTGGTGGCTCTTTGTGGTGCTCATTTCTTGAGTGCTCTTTTTGGTGCTCATTTCTCGGCGGAGGCTCTTTTTGGTCACTTTGGCTTTTGGGCTGCTCAGCGAGATCGTCTGGGCTTGGAATGCATGGGGTGCCGAGAGCAGATTGTGGGACGCGGTCGCAACGCTCGGAAGTCCGAGGAAAGCTCATCGCCACGCCGAACACGCGCATCTCTGCGGTGTAGGCAGAACTGACCTTAATGCGCTCTTGTACTTAGCTCAAGTCTCCACTCGGGAAACTAACTTAATCATCATTGGTGGTCAGTTTACACAACTCGAGGCGCCACTGACGATCAGTTTACACAACTCGAGGCGCCACTGACGATCAGTTTACACAACTCAAATGGCCACTGACGACCAGTTTACACAACTCAAGTGGCCACTGACGATCAGTTTACACAACTCAAGTGGCCACTGACGATCAGTTTACACAACTCGAGGCGCCACTGACGATCAGTTTACACAACTCAAGTGGCCACTGACGACCAGTTTACACAACTCAAGTGGCCACTGACGATCAGTTTACACAACTCGAGGCGCCACTGACGATCAGTTTACACAACTCAAGTGGCCACTGACGATCAGTTTACACAACTCAAGTGGCCACTGAAGATCAGTTTACACAACTCAAGGCGCCACCGCGCGTCCCTCTGGAAACATTAGATGCACGTCTCCCATTCGTCATCTCGCACGCCTCTCTCCGTGCACATATTCCAAATACGGAGAGAATTAACAGTTCGCAGGGCTCACGACACTGAGCGTGATCAAGATTTCGCAGCGCTTTGCATTAGCTGCACTGCGCAATGTCCTAATATCCTTGCTAAGGATTTTCATTTCGAACATGTATGAGTCGTTGTAGAACGAAACATTTGTCTCCAGTTCACATTCTCCGGGTGATCCCTGCCCGCTCACATTACGCACTCCAGCGAACCTGGAAAATACTTTTTTTTTCAATACTTTCTTAACTTTATTTTTCTAAGTGACTTTCATGCTCAACACAATTATTTTCAAGTCCACGACTTTCGTTCATCTGAACAAAATTCTCTGAGTTCATTTTCATAAAACTATATTTTCCATTGACACAGATTCCAGTGAAGTTAAGTGTAAATCTAATAAGCGTTCAGGCTCTCCTGGAGTTTGATCACAGCACAACACTTCACAGAAAGACCACTTCACTCATAAAATGTACAAGCCCTGCAAAGGAAAATTAGAGAAAATAATTCAGAGATAAATGTTTCCAGTATATCCTGCAAGAAACATCGTTAGAGTTACACTAAGTGTCCGCAATACATGTAGCCAGTAACCGATACACGTATACATGATACCGTAGCCGCACAACAGCTTAATTCCTATCTATTTCAGGTCCGCAATACATGTACCCAGTGACCGATACACGTATACATGATACCGTAGCCACACAACAGCTTAATTTCTATCTATTTCAGGTCCGCAATACATGTACCCAGTGACCGATACACGTATACATGATACCGTGGCCACACAACAGCTTAATTCCTATCTATTTCAGGTCCGCAATACATGTACCCAGTGACCGATACACGTATACATGATACCGTAGCCACACAACAGCTTAATTCCTATCTATCTCCGGTATCATGTATACATACACGGTGAGTGGATACATTTTGTGGACACCCTGCACCTGTAGCTCACTGAGCACACACACTCACCACGAACACATCAGCGACAGAACAGTTTTGCTGACTGCTACCCACTGGACCAAGGGTGTTGTACACTGGTGCACAAGTACAGAGTAATATGCCAGTGGTAGCACACTGGAGGGGGGGGGGGCTACCCCCACACACGGGGAGGGGAGAGGGAGGAACATCAAGGCTATCAAAGAGGAAGACGCCAATTAATAATTACGGACCGAAATTACCGTCATGACCCTCGAGTGCGCCAGCAACCGGAGACTGACACGCACACACACAACACACGCACACACACACACACGCACAATCTCAACATTCTACAGGAAATCCAGCGTGCGCGTTTCAGCCACAAGTAACGGACGTCAATGAGGAGGGAGCCGCACGGCAGTGAGAGCTAACCAGCGTGGTGAGTGAGTCAGTCAACACCGCACTCGCGATGTGCATAGAACAATGACATGTTGTGTTGTCACGCTCTTACGCTCCTATGTATGTGTGTGTGTATGTACATGTGTGTGTGTATGTATGTACGTATGTGTGTACGTATGTATGTACCTATGTGTGTATGTATGTACCTGTGTGTGTATGTATGTATGTACCTATGTGTGTATATATGTACCTATGTGTGTTTGTATGCATTTATGTGTGTAGGTTTTTTTTAAAACCAATATGTTTGTCACGTATCTCATGTGCCAACCTTTTTGGAAATAAGCAGTTTTTCTTTCTTTCTTTCTTACGTATGTATTTACGCACGCATGCACATACGACGTGGTCTGGCTGCAGCACAAGACACAACACAAGTGCGCCGCACCAAAGTGTTCACGCACCACTTCAGAGTCGGTGCAACCGTCAGCTGCGGCGGCTGCGCTGCATCCCCCACGCACAGCGAGTTACTTTAGTGGGCAACAGAGCCATGAGCTTCGGATCCCAGTTACGTATATACGTTCACAAAAAAGTCCTAAAAAACGCTCCGAATGTCTTCGTCTTCGGAAAACGTTTCACCACGAAACGTTCTTTCTTAGGCGCCAAAATGTGTAGTTTGAGCTTTTGAAATACAATTTTAGGAAGAAAAAGCCCAGAGCGTCTTATTGCTATTTAGGGTTGGCTATCTATGGTCCAACATGCAACAAAAACTATTTAGGGTTGGCCATCTGTGGTCCAATATGCAACAAAAACTATTTAGGGTTGGCCATCTATGGTCCAACATGCAACAAAAACTATTTAGGGTTGGCCATCTATGGTCCAACATGCAACAAAAACTATTTAGGGTTGGCCATCTATGGTCCAACATGCAACAAAAACTATTTAGGGTTGGCCATCTATGGTCCAACATGCAACAAAAACTATTTAGGGTTGGCCATCTATGGTCCAACATGCAACAAAAACTATTTAGGGTTGGCCATCTATGGTCCAACATGCAACAAAAACTATTTAGGGTTGGCCATCTATGGTCCAACATGCAACAAAAACTATTTAGGGTTGGCCATCTATGGTCCAACATGCAACAAAAACTATTTAGGGTTGGCCATCTATGGTCCAACATGCAACAAAAACTATTTAGGGTTGGCCATCTATGGTCCAACATGCAACAAAAACTATTTAGGGTTGGCCATCTATGGTCCAACATGCAACAAAAACTATTTAGGGTTGGCCATCTATGGTCCAACATGCAACAAAAACTATTTAGGGTTGGCCATCTATGGTCCAACATGCAACAAAACGTCAGAAATTTGCCCTCACAAGGCCGGTACACTGGGATGGAGACGGACCAGAAGCAGAGAGCTGGGAAGGCCTCCCCAGAGACCACCGAGGCAAGCCAGCGAAGGAGCACGTCGTCCAACTCTATAGGACCAACGCACATCGTGTCATCTTCTCGTGTTATTTGAGCTGAACTTGTATCATTTCCTCATGTTATTTGAGCTGAACTTGTATCATTTCCTCCTGTTATTTGAGCTGAACTTGTATCATTTCCTCCTGTTATTTGAGCTGAACTTGTATCATTTCCTCCTGTTATTTGAGCTGAACTTGTATCATTTCCTCCTGTTATTTGAGCTGAACTTGTATCATTTCCTCCTGTTATTTGAGCTGAACTTGTATCACCTCCTGTTATTTGAGCTGAACTTGTATCATTTCCTCCTGTTATTTGAGCTGAACTTGTATCATTTCCTCCTGTTATTTGAGCTGAACTTGTATCACCTCCTGTTATTTGAGCTGAACTTGTATCATTTCCTCCTGTTATTTGAGCTGAACTTGTATCATTTCCTCCTGTTATTTGAGCTGAACTTGTATCATTTCCTCCTGTTATTTGAGCTGAACTTGTATCATTTCCTCCTGTTATTTGAGCTGAACTTGTATCATTTCCTCCTGTTATTTGAGCTGAACTTGTATCATTTCCTCCTGTTATTTGAGCTGAACTTGTATCATTTCCTCCTGTTATTTGAGCTGAACTTGTATCATTTCCTCCTGTTATTTGAGCTGAACTTGTATCATTTCCTCCTGTTATTTGAGCTGAACTTGTATCATTTCCTCATGCATATTTCTGTCGCAAAGAAATTGCAGATATTGCGTCCGTAAGAAGTAGCTCCAGTGCTCAACATTGAGCGCAAACGTTGAGGTTGAGCGCAGTGGCAGCGGGCGCAGCGAGCGCATAAAGGGCCCAGGTGAGCGCAGTGGCAGCGGGCGCAGCGAGCGCATAAAAAGCCCAGGTGAGCGCAGTGGCAGCGGGCGCAGCGAGCGCATAAAGGGCCCAGGTGAGCGCAGTGGCAGCGGGCGCAGCGAGCGCATAAAGGGCCCAGGTGAGCGCAGTGGCAGCGGGCGCAGCGAGCGCATAAAGGGCCCAGGTGAGCGCAGTGGCAGCGGGCGCAGCGAGCGCATAAAGGGCCCAGGTGAGCGCAGTGGCAGCGGGCGCAGCGAGCGCATAAAGGGCCCAGGTGAGCGCAGTGGCAGCGGGCGCAGCGAGCGCATAAAGGGCCCAGGTGAGCGCAGTGGCAGCGGGCGCAGCGAGCGCATAAAGGGCCCAGGTGAGCGCAGTGGCAGCGGGCGCAGCGAGCGCATAAAGGGCCCAGGTGAGCGCAGTGGCAGCGGGCGCAGCGAGCGCATAAAGGGCCCAGGTGAGCGCAGTGGCAGCGGGCGCAGCGAGCGCATAAAGGGCCCAGGTGAGCGCAGTGGCAGCGGGCGCAGCGAGCGCATAAAGGGCCCAGGTGAGCGCAGTGGCAGCGGGCGCAGCGAGCGCATAAAGGGCCCAGGTGAGCGCAGTGGCAGCGGGCGCAGCGAGCGCATAAAGGGCCCAGGTGAGCGCAGTGGCAGCGGGCGCAGCGGACGCATAAAGGGCCCAGGTGAGCGCAGTGGCAGCGGGCGCAGCGAGCGCATAAAGGGCCCAGGTGAGCGCAGTGGCAGCGGGCGCAGCGAGCGCATAAAGGGCCCAGGTGAGCGCAGTGGCAGCGGGCGCAGCGAGCGCATAAAGGGCCCAGGTGAGCGCAGTGGCAGCGAGCGCATAAAGGGCCCAGGTGAGCGCAGAGCACAACGCTCACGAGCCCCACCAAGGAGGAGGCAGGCCTGCGACGAATGCGAGCACCATTTGGGGGAGGAAATTTTTGCTGAGTTTCTGGAATTTGCGGTTCACGTCGTCGAGGTTGCGCGATCATTTATACGCAATTTATCATTCTATTTTGAAAGCGATCATTTATATGTAGAGCGATCATTCATACGGAATTTATTATTCTATTTTAAAGAGCGCATTATCTTTTTTAAGAGCGTCGTAGTAAGTTTCTGTGCAAAAATAACGGCTGCTGTAGAGAGTTGCAAAACTACATCCTCAGTTCCTGACCACGGTAAAGGAGTCGTTATAATTGCATGCTCACGATTTTAGTTCGAAAGACAAATTCTCTGCTGCCTAAATAGAATATCTCCAATTCTAAAGAAGGGTTTCACTCAAAATCACCTAGCAGCTCAAACAAAAATGTTAAGAAATAAAAACTAGCGAAGATTGCTGCAAAGACCGAGCTCGAGCCGGAGTTGCCGGAACGGTACGTCGGCCAACGCGTCGGCACAACCAAGTCAGGGTGAAACACTTGCCAAACATTACAACTCCGAATATCACAAATATTAATTTGACAAGCATTACTAACAAAATATTACAAGTCCACCAAACGACGCTAGCCAAATCCGCCCTTAAATCAGAACGCCGTCACACTCCCCCATTGTACGACGCTATGAAATTGTAATGCCTAAATTCTCTGTTTTTTGCCTTCACTGGAACCGCAGCATCCAGATACCCCCCCTCACCCCCCCCCCCCCCCTTTGCTAAGAGGGGGAGAGTATTTTGCCAAGGTGGTGTGTCGGGGGAAGGGGGGTACCTTGCTCATGGGGGGGGGCCACAGCCCCCCATAGTTGCAGGCAGCAATGATGGAGCATATAACGCCCCCTCCCCCGCTGATAATTACCCCCTGCCCCCCATATGGCGGGGGGGGGGCAAATTGCAGCGCTGTCGTGATGGCCGCAAGCTGTGCAAGTGCACACGGTGAGCAAACACGCGTGTGTGTTGTTGTGTGTGCTGTGTACGTGTATACTTAATTGTACCCGTGTACGCTGGGCACACTTGTGTGTGTTGTGTGTGTGCTGTGTACGTGTATACTTAATTGTACCCGTGTACGCTGGGCACACTTGTGTGTGTTGTTGTGTGTGCTGTGTACGTGTATGCTTAATTGTACCCGTGTACGCTGGGCACACTTGCGTGTGTTGTGTGTGTGCTGTGTACGTGTATACTTAATTGTTCCCGTGTACGCTGGGCACACTTGTGTGTGTTGTGTGTGTGCTGTGTACGTGTACACTTAATTGTTCCCGTGTACGCTGGGCACACTTGTGTATGTTGTGTGTGTGTGCTGTGTACGTGTACACTAAATTGTACCCGTGTACACTGGACACACATGTGTGTGTTGAGTGTGTGTTGTGTACGTGTACACTTAATTGCGCCCGTGTACGCTGGGCACACTTATGTATACACGCGTGTGTGTAGACAAGATCACACATGTGCACACAAAGCGTGGTATTAATAAAGGGCACGTATACCACAATACACGTACACAGAGCTAATTCAAGGGTGTGCGTACAAACTAATACACGCACACGCTGCGCACGTCCTTATGAGGCACGCACACGAGGTCACTAACGTACACACGAGCTCATTTGTGGCAATCAAATTGTTAGGTGAGTTGGTGGGTGCGGTGGGTGAGGTGAGTTGGTGGGTGCGGTGGGTGAGGTGAGTTGGTGGGTGCGGTGGGTGAGGTGAGTTGGTGGGTGCGATGGGTGAGGTGAGTTGGTGGGTGTGGTGGGTGAGGTGAGTTGGTGGGTGCGATGGGTGAGGTGAGTTGGTGGGTGCAGTGGGTGAAGTGAGTTGGTGGGTGCGGTGGGTGAGGTGAGTTGGTGGGTGCGGTGGGTGAGGTGAGTTGGTGGGTGCGGTGGGTGAGGTGAATTGGTGGGTGCGGTGGGTGAGGTGAGTTGGTGGGTGCGGTGGGTGAGGTGAATTGGTGGGTGCGGTGGGTGAGGTGAATTGGTGGGTGCGGTGGGTGAGGTGAGTTGGTGGGTGCGGTGGGTGAGGTGAATTGGTGGGTGCGGTGGGTGAGTTGAATTGGTGGGTGCGGTGGGTGAGGTGAGTTGGTGGGTGCGGTGGGTGAGGTGAATTGGTGGGTGCGGTGGGTGAGGTGAGTTGGTGGGTGCGGTGGGTGAGGTGAGTTGGTGGGTGCAGTGGGTGAGGTGAATTGGTGGGTACGGTGGGTGAGGTGAGTTTGTGTTACGTTGGCGTTAAGTGGGTGAGTCAAGTTGCTGAGTTATGTAGATTCATCAAGTAGATGAGTTATGTAGATTCATCAAGTAGATGAGTTATGTAGATTCATCAAGTAGATGAGTTATGTAGATTCATCAAGTAGATGAGTTATGTAGATTCATCAAGTAGATGAGTTATGTAGATTCATCAAGTAGATGAGTTATGTAGATTCATCAAGTAGATGAGTTATGTAGATTCATCAAGTAGATGAGTTATGTAGATTCATCAAGTAGATGAGTTATGTAGATTCATCAAGTAGATGAGTTATGTAGATTCATCAAGTAGATGAGTTATGTAGATTCATCAAGTAGATGAGTTATGTAGATTCATTAAGTAGATGAGTTATGTAGATTCATCAAGTAGATGAGTTATGTAGATTCATCAAGTAGATGAGTTATGTAGATTCATTAAGTAGATGAGTTATGTAGATTCATCAAGTAGATGAGTTATGTAGATTCATCAAGTAGATGAGTTATGTAGATTCATTAAGTAGATGAGTTATGTAGATTCATTAAGTAGATGAGTTATGTAGATTCATCAAGTAGATGATTTATGTAGATTCATCAAGTAGATGAGTTATGTAGATTCATTAAGTAGATGAGTTATGTAGATTCATTAAGTAGATGAGTTATGTAGATTCATTAAGTAGATGAGTTATGTAGATTCATCAAGTAGATGAGTTATGTAGATTCATCAAGTAGATGAGTTATGTAGATTCATCAAGTAGATGAGTTATGTAGATTCATCAAGTAGATGAGTTATGTAGATTCATCAAGTAGATGAGTTATGTAGATTCGTCAAGTAGATGAGTTATGTAGATTCATTAAGTAGATGAGTTATGTAGATTCATTAAGTAGATGAGTTATGTAGATTCATTAAGTAGATGAGTTATGTAGATTCATCAAGTAGATGAGTTATGTAGATTCATCAAGTAGATGAGTTATGTAGATTCATCAAGTAGATGAGTTATGTAGATTCATTAAGTAGATGAGTTATGTAGATTCATCAAGTAGATGAGTTATGTAGATTCATTAAGTAGATGAGTTATGTAGATTCATCAAGTAGATGAGTTATGTAGATTCATCAAGTAGATGAGTTATGTAGATTCATCAAGTAGATGAGTTATGTAGATTCATTAAGTAGATGAGTTATGTAGATTCATTAAGTAGATGAGTTATGTAGATTCATCAAGTAGATGAGTTATGTAGATTCATCAAGTAGATGAGTTATGTAGATTCATCAAGTAGATGAGTTATGTAGATTCATCAAGTAGATGAGTTATGTAGATTCATTAAGTAGATGAGTTATGTAGATTCATTAAGTAGATGAGTTATGTAGATTCATTAAGTAGATGAGTTATGTAGATTCATCAAGTAGATGAGTTATGTAGATTCATCAAGTAGATGAGTTATGTAGATTCATCAAGTAGATGAGTTATGTAGATTCATTAAGTAGATGAGTTATGTAGATTCATCAAGTAGATGAGTTATGTAGATTCATTAAGTAGATGAGTTATGTAGATTCATCAAGTAGATGAGTTATGTAGATTCATCAAGTAGATGAGTTATGTAGATTCATCAAGTAGATGAGTTATGTAGATTCATTAAGTAGATGGGTTATGTAGATTCATCAAGTAGATGAGTTATGTAGATTCATCAAGTAGATGAGTTATGTAGATTCATCAAGTAGATGAGTTATGTAGATTCATTAAGTAGATGAGTTATGTAGATTCATCAAGTAGATGAGTTATGTAGATTCATTAAGTAGATGAGTTATGTAGATTCATCAAGTAGATGAGTTATGTAGATTCATCAAGTAGATGAGTTATGTAGATTCATCAAGTAGATGAGTTATGTAGATTCATCAAGTAGATGAGTTATGTAGATTCAATAAGTAGATGAGTTATGTAGATTCATCAAGTAGATGAGTTATGTAGATTCATCAAGTAGATGAGTTATGTAGATTCATTAAGTAGATGAGTTATGTAGATTCATCAAGTAGATGAGTTATGTAGATTCATCAAGTAGATGAGTTATGTAGATTCATCAAGTAGATGAGTTATGTAGATTCATTAAGTAGATGGGTTATATTGATTCGCAAAGTTGAGGTTAAGTTGACGGGCGAAGTTGGTGCTCACGCAGCACAAGCTCGCCCCACCAGCACCTCACCAACACACCAGCACACAACACAGGCGGGACACACGCACGCACACACACACACACACACACACACACACACCAAGACACAAAGGAGGAACGCGGCGCGTTCTCTCCCTTCTCCCACCGCGAAGAAACACCGAGCTGTGCAGCGTTACGAGCCCTCCGTTCATGACAGCCAGCAAACTTAACCCTTGACCAGGGTACACAGAGCGTGTACGCGCCTTACGTGTGTTTTGTACGTTTTACGTACGTTATGCATACTTTACGTACATTGAATGTGTTTAAAATATGTCATGCATAGTTTACAAATGTTCAGTAAGTTACGGTGCGTACAGTTGACGTGTGCTGAACGCACACGCACAACACAACATACTCTACAGGTGTCCAGGTGTGCGTGTAGATTGGCACACGCCGCAATGCGTAGCAGAGATAAACGTTGCGAGCAGAAAACAACCGCCGCGCAAAGGAGGACATTAAACAACACTAAACATGAATCCCAGCAGGAAGTGTGACACAAACACACCAGCAGGAAGTGCAACACAAACACACCAGCAGGAAGTGTGACACAAACACACCAGCAGGAAGTGTGACACAAACACACCAGCAGGAAGTGCGACACAAACACACCAGCAGGAAGTGTGACACAAACACACAAGCAGGAAGTGTGACACAAACACACCAGCAGGAAGTGCGACACAAACACACCAGCAGGAAGTGCGACACAAACACACCAGCAGGAAGTGCAACACAAACACACCAGCAGGAAGTGTGACACAAACACACCAGCAGGAAGTGCGACACAAACACACCAGCAGGAAGTGCGACACAAACACACCAGCAGGAAGTGTGACACAGACACACCAGCATGAAGTGTGACACAAACACACCAGCAGGAAGTGCGACACAGACACACCAGCAGGAAGTGCGACACAGACACACCAGCAGGAAGTGTGACACAGACACACCAGCAGGAAGTGCGACACAAACACACCAGCAGGAAGTGTGACACAAACACACAAGCAGGAAGTGTGACACAAACACACCAGCAGGAAGTGCGACACAAACACACCAGCAGGAAGTGTGACACAAACACACCAGCAAAAAGTGCGACACAAACACACAAGCAGGAAGTGCGACACAAACACACCAGCAGAAAGTGCGACACAAACACACAAGCAGGAAGTGCGACACAAACACACCAGCAGGAAGTGTGACACAAACACACCAGCAGGAAGTGTGACACAGACACACCAGCAGGAAGTGCGACACAGACACACCAGCAGGAAGTGTGACACAGACACACGAGCAGGAAGTGCGACACAGACACAAGAGCAGGAAGTGCGACACAGACACACCAGCAGGAAGTTTGACACAGACACACCACCAAGAAGTGCGACAGACACACCAGCCCCCAGAGATCAGCAGCAACGCACACACGGTCACGACTCAGAAGCGACACCAAACCTTCACGCACAAAAACCTGCGTTTGAGGAGAAACAATAAGCGAATGGAGGTCAACTCGGCATCAACAAATCCGTGCCGAGATGGGAGCAGTTAAGAGGCGGCGGTCGCTGCAGGCCACAGCGCCTCGTTTGCTGGTCGTAACGTTCTTCTCAGAGGAAGAGGAAAATAAAACTCTTCATTTCCAATAGAGATGATACGAAAAGCACTTCATTGATTGTTAAAATATCTGTGAGATCAGTTTCAGCACCGGCATTTGCAGCGCCAGCATTTCCAGCACAAACCAATCATTGCACCTACGCATAAAGCTTTGATCCTTTCGTTGGCTCGCTTAATTTATCGGCTGCCACAATCGAATGTGAGTATGTCAACGAAGGATCCTTACGTTAAGATGTTTTAAATCCAATGTTGTTTCTTGTATCACCTATGTTGGAAATAAACTGTTTTCTTTCTTTCTTTCTTTCTTTCTTTCTTTCTTCTTTAGACGTCCTGCTATCGTTTCTAACATGGTAACAAAATTGGGCACGCTGCTCTCTGTGTAATGTGGGGCAAAATTCAATACCTGGCGTTTAAGGACGGTATAGGACCACGGTTGAGGAAACAAGGTAGGGTCGAACCAGCCTTTTTTTGCGACCATGTGGCAATGGTGACGTCATGACAACGAACCAATAACAGCGCTCATATTGCATCTGGCAACACTGCTAGCCCCAAATCTGGAACCATTATTGACCTGATGACATGTTGCAATGGTGACGTCATAGATTTTTTTTGAAATGAAGCCGTTCTATTGGTAAGTCGAACAAGAGGAGGTGTATATTCCACCTATAGAAAAGACTTCCCCTTGTTTCCTCTACCGTGATAGGACACAAATCAAAGTTTCCTCACGCTGTAGTGTGAACGCGATCTCTCACATATAAGAACCAGTTTGTAAAGAATCGCTCCGAACAACGACCTTTCAATGGATAAGATGAAACAGCCTCATTCTAGGAAATCGGAACTTTACGATAAGAAGAAAACCTAAGCTGCTAAGAATATTTCGGCAAAAACGAACGTTTCGGCTTATGAAAATTCTGAATAAGCCGAATATATCACTATTATACAAGTAGCCACGTCCGTCCGTCCCTCCGTCCGTGTGACCCCCTCTTGATTGTGGCATCCACAATACGCAATCCGCTTATTTTTGCAAATAGAAACTTTCTATGGAGCTTTCTCTGTTGAAATGCATCATGTCGCTTTGATATTTTTAATTGATAATGCAAAAGGAAATGTTTTAAATTCGTTCGACCAGTAACCTGGCTACCACTTGGTATAAGGCCCAAGATTTTGGAACTTGAGTTATTGTTTTCGAAATTGTGATTTTCTTGAAAAGCTCCGAAGAAATAATAGACGACATTTCAGAATAAAATTCCGGCAAAAGAGGCCACCAAGGGTAGAAATGTGTCCAACCCCGTGAGAGAAGTAGCAAGACTTCGACAGCAAGAAAAACGCCGAAGACGATCTGATGAACAACGGGAAATAGCAAGACGAAGCAATGCTGCTCGCCAACGAGAAGCTAGAGCTAAATTGACCCTTGAACGGCGTTTGGTAATTCTATTGAATAATGCAGAGCAGCATTGAGTAGCTAGAGAGAGCTAATCACATGAAAGAAGCGAGGATATTCTTCGTCACAGCGCTGGGCAACATCGAGTGGCACGAGAGAATTTAACTCGAGAAAGAAGGGATGAAATTCTTCAGATTAATGCCGACCAGCACGTGTGCACTAGTAACAATAAAATAAGAGCACCAAAAAAATTTTAACGAACGCTGAAAACTTTCCCCGGCGAGTCTCATTCATTTACTGACGGATGGTTTTTAAAAATGTGCGTCGAAGCTACAAATCTGTGTTATTATGCAGTAGATTTTACGACTTCACAAATACTTCTACATTTTTATTTACATTTTACCCTCGTGGACGTTTCGTGTGTATTTGACGACCTATACCCTCGCACACTCTGAATAGCGTCGCGTGCACTCACGGAGGAGCCGCTGATGGGATTTTGAAAAGAAAACGATTTGTATCGCATCACACAGGCAAGGTATACAAATTGTAGCTCGAACAGCTCTAGCTACGCTGGTTTTCCTATCACGACGCTCCTGATCAACACAGTTAGAGCGTGCATTATATTTCTCTTGAGAAAACTGCGATGCACCGAATCTACAAATTGTGAACTGCGATATAGCAATGGAAAGCTGTAACTGTCCAAACATTCGATAAAATCTTGGTAAAGAGAGAGTTGAAAATAATCCATATAAAATAAATTCATATTAGCAACAGATCGAATTCACAATACGGACTGTATGATCAGTTTTTCATCATGTTATTTTTGAAACCAAAGCGTAGGCGGTGATAATCGTGGCAAGCAAGCACGAAGATCAAATGAAATTTTTTTTAAGGCTGCCAAACCGCAGAAAAAAGTGTTTCGAAGAAAAGAAGGAGGAAGGCACCATTTAGTATGGAGATGAGGCGACGCAGAATGTATGCAGAAAGGGCATAGAAACGTTTTTAATTTGAGAAAGAAGTTCATGAAGCAAGATCAAAGTTCAAGAAGAAAGTAGTAGGTGCTGGAAAACAGGAGAGCAGTGAACCGAAAAAAGGAGGTCCTTAACATAAGAAAAAGCATTTCATTTCAACAAAATGAAGGCCTACGTAACTCTCAGCTCGGGCCCTCCCACAATTCCCCTGGGAGCACCAATTGCCATGACACAATAGTTGTGTCCCCTCAGGAGAACAAGCACGCAAGCAAGCAACAGAACACAATACGCAACACGCACAAGCCCACAACAGCTTTATAAGCACACCAGCAGAGAAACAGATTGCGGTGAGCGCAGTTATTTGCTCATTTCCGCCTCCTCTCCGCAACTCCCTTTATTGCGGCGCAGCAAACACGGCGTTCATCAGCTGAGTTCATCAGCTGAGTTCATCAGTTGAGTTCATCAGCTGAGTTCATCAGCTGAGTTCATCAGCTGAGTTCATCAGTTCATCATCACCGCTACAAGTGCGCGCAGCCGCGGCCAGGTTCGGTTGTACTGCACATGTAATCGAGTGCTGCGAGTGGTGGATATTGGGGGTCATAGGGGCCGTGTGTGAGGGGTTGTGGGTTGTGAGGTGATCTTACGTTGTGTAGTGAGGGGACCCCAGGTTGTGTCGTGAGGGGACCCCAGGTTGTGTCGTGAGGGGACCCAGGTTGTGTCTTGAGGGACCCCAGGTTGTGTCGTGAGGGACTCCAGGTTGTGTCGTGAGGGACCTCAGGTTGTATCGTGAGGGACCCCAGGTTGTGTCGTGAGGGACCCCAGGTTGTGTCGTGAGGGACTCCAGGTTGTGTCGTGAGGGACTCCAGGTTGTGTCGTGAGGGACCCCAGGTTGTGTCGTGAGGGACTCCAGGTTGTGTCGTGAGGGACTCCAGGTTGTGTCGTGAGGGACCCCAGGTTGTGTCGTGAGGGACTCCAGGTTGTGTCGTGAGGGACTCCAGGTTGTGTCGTGAGGGACCCCAGGTTGTGTCGTGAGGGACCCCAGGTTGTGTCGTGAGGGACCCAAGGTTGTGTCTTGAGAGACCCCAGGTTGTGTCGTGAGGGACTTCAGGTTGTGTCGTGAGGGACCCCAGGTTGTGTCGTGAGGGACCCCAGGTTGTGTCGTGAGAGACCCTAGGTTGTGTCGTGAGGGACCCCAGGTTGTGTCGTGAGGGACCTCAGGTTGTGTCTTCAGGGGCCCCAGGTTGTGTCGTGAGGGAACCCAGGTTGTGTCGTGAGAGACCCTAGGTTGTGTCGTGAGGGACCTCAGGTTGTGTCGTGAGGGACCCCAGGTTGTGTCGTGAGGGACCCCAGGTTGTGTCGTGAGAGACCCCAGGTTGTGTCGTGAGGGACCCCAGGTTGTGTCGTGAGGGACCCCAGGTTGTGTCGTGAGTGGACCCCAGGTTGTGTCGTGAGGGACCCCAGGTTGTGTCGTGAGGGACCCCAGGTTGTGTCGTGAGAGACCCCAGGTTGTGTCGTGAGGGACCCGAGGTTGTGTCGTGAGGGACCCCAGGTTGTGTCGTGAGGGACCCCAGGTTGTGTCGTGAGGGACCCCAGGTTGTGTCGTGAGAGACCCTAGGTTGTGTCGTGAGGGACCTCAGGTTGTGTCGTGAGGGACCCCAGGTTGTGTCGTGAGGGACCCCAGGTTGTGTCGTGAGAGACCCCAGGTTGTGTCGTGAGAGACCCTAGGTTGTGTCGTGAGGGACCCCAGGTTGTGTCGTGAGAGACCCCAGGTTGTGTCGTGAGAGACCCTAGGTTGTGTCGTGAGGGACCCCAGGTTGTGTCGTGAGAGACCCCAGGTTGTGTCGTGAGGGACCTCAGGTTGTGTCGTGAGGGACCCCAGGTTGTGTCGTGAGGGACCCCAGGTTGTGTCGTGAGGGACCCCAGGTTGTGTCGTGAGGGACTCCAGGTTGTGTCGTGAGGGACCTCAGGTTGTGTCGTGAGGGACCCCAGGTTGTGTCGTGAGGGACCTCAGGTTGTGTCGTGAGTGGACCAAGGTTGTGTCGTGAGGGACCTCAGGTTGTGTCGTGAGGGACCCCAGGTTGTGTCGTGAGGGACCCCAGGTTGTGTCGTGAGGGACCTCAGGTTGTGTCTTGAGGGGCCCCAGGTTGTGTCGTGAGAGACCCTAGGTTGTGTCGTGAGGAACCCCAGGTTGTGTCGTGAGGGACTCCAGGTTGTGTCGTGAGAGACCCTAGGTTGTGTCGTGAGGGACCCCAGGTTGTGTCGTGAGGGACCCCAGGTTGTGTCGTGAGGGACTCCAGGTTGTGTCGTGAGGGACCTCAGGTTGTGTCGTGAGGGACCTCAGGTTGTGTCGTGAGGGACCTCAGGTTGTGTCGTGAGGGACTCCAGGTTGTGTCGTGAGAGACCCTAGGTTGTGTCGTGAGGGACCCCAGGTTGTGTCGTGAGGGACCCCAGGTTGTGTCGTGAGGGACTCCAGGTTGTGTCGTGAGGGACCTCAGGTTGTGTCGTGAGGGACCTCAGGTTGTGTCGTGAGGGACCCCAGGTTGTGTCGTGAGGGACCTCAGGTTGTGTCGTGAGGGACCCCAGGTTGTGTCGTGAGGGACCTCAGGTTGTGTCGTGAGGGACCTCAGGTTGTGTCGTGAGGGACCCCAGGTTGTGTCGTGAGGGACCCCAGGTTGTGTCGTGAGGGACCCCAGGTTGTGTCGTGAGGGACCCCAGGTTGTGTCGTGAGGGACCCCAGGTTGTGTCTTGAGGGACCCCAGGTTGTGTCGTGAGGGACCCCAGGTTGTGTCGTGAGGGACCCCAGGTTGTGTCGTGAGGGACCTCAGGTTGTGTCGTGAGGGACCCCAGGTTGTGTCGTGAGGGACCCCAGGTTGTGTCGTGAGGGACCTCAGGTTGTGTCTTGAGGGACCCCAGGTTGTGTCGTGAGGGACCCCAGGTTGTGTCGTGAGGGACCCCAGGTTGTGTCGTGAGGGACCCCAGGTTGTGTCGTGAGGGACCCCAGGTTGTGTCGTGAGGGACCTCAGGTTGTGTCGTGAGGGACCCCAGGTTGTGTCGTGAGGGACCCCAGGTTGTGTCGTGAGGGACCTCAGGTTGTGTCGTGAGGGACCCCAGGTTGTGTCGTGAGGGACCCCAGGTTGTGTCGTGAGGGACCTCAGGTTGTGTCGTGAGTGGACCAAGGTTGTGTCGTGAGGGACCCCAGGTTGTGTCGTGAGGGACCTCAGGTTGTGTCGTGAGTGGACCAAGGTTGTGTCGTGAGGGACCCCAGGTTGTGTCGTGAGGGACTCCAGGTTGTGTCGTGAGGGACCTCAGGTTGTGTTGTGAGGGACCCCAGGTTGTGTCGTGAGTGGACCAAGGTTGTGTCGTGAGGGACCTCAGGTTGTGTCGTGAGGGACCCCAGGTTGTGTCGTGAGGGACCCCAGGTTGTGTCGTGAGGGACCTCAGGTTGTGTCGTGAGGGACCTCAGGTTGTGTCGTGAGGGACCCCAGGTTGTGTCGTGAGGGACCCCAGGTTGTGTCGTGAGGGACCTCAGGTTGTGTCTTGAGGGGCCCCAGGTTGTGTCGTGAGGGACCTCAGGTTGTGTCGCGAGGGGACCCAGTTTGTGTGGTGAGGGGACCCAGTTTGTGTGGTGAGGGACCCCAGGTTGTGTGGTGAGGGGACCCCAGGTTGTGTCGTGAGGGACCTCAGGTTGTGTCTTGAGGGGCCCCAGGTTGTGTCGTGAGTGGACCCCAGGTTGTGTCGTGAGGGACCTCAGGTTGTGTCTTGAGGGACCCCAGGTTGTGTGGTGAGGGGACCCCAGGTTGTGTCGTGAGGGACCTCAGGTTGTGTCGCGAGGGGACCCCAGGTTGTGTCGTGAGGGGACCCCAGGTTGTGTCTTGAGGGGACCCCAGGTTGTGTGGTGAGGGACCCCAGGTTGTGTGGTGAGGGGACCCCAGGTTGTGTGGTGAGGGACCCCAAGTTGTGTCTTGAGGGGCCCCAGGTTGTGTCTTGAGGGGCCCCAGGTTGTGTCTTGAGGGGCCCCAGGTTGTGTCGTGAGGGACCCCAGGTTGTGTCTTGAGGGGCCCCAGGTTGTGTCGTGAGGGACCCCAGGTTGTGTCGTGAGGGACCTCAGGTTGTGTCGTGAGGGACCTCAGGTTGTGTCGAGAGGGACCTCAGGTTGTGTCGTGAGGGACCTCAGGTTGTGTCGTGAGGGACCTCAGGTTGTGTCGTGAGGGACCTCAGGTTGTGTCGTGAGGGACCCCAGGTTGTGTCGTGAGGGACCTCAGGTTGTGTCTTGAGGGGCCCCAGGTTGTGTCGTGAGGGACCTCAGGTTGTGTCGCGAGGGGACCCAGTTTGTGAGGTGAGGGGACCCAGGTTGTGTGGTGAGGGGACCCCAGGTTGTGTGGTGAGGGACCCCAGGTTGTGTCTTGAGGGGACCCCAGGTTGTGTGGTGAGGGACCCCAGGTTGTGTGGTGAGGGGACCCCAGGTTGTGTCGTGAGGGACCTCAGGTTGTGTCTTGAGGGGCCCCAGGTTGTGTCGTGAGGGACCTCAGGTTGTGTCGTGAGTGGACCAAGGTTGTGTCTTGAGGGACCTCAGGTTGTGTCGCGAGGGGACCCAGGTTGTGTGGTGAGGGGACCCCAGGTTGTGTGGTGAGGGACCCCAGGTTGTGTCGTGAGGGACCCCAGGTTGTGTCTTGAGGGGCCCCAGGTTGTGTCTTGAGGGGACCCCAGGTTGTGTGGTGAGGGACCCCAGGTTGTGTCTTGAGGGGCCCCAGGTTGTGTCGTGAGGGACCCCAGGTTGTGTCTTGAGGGGCCCCAGGTTGTGTCGTGAGGGACCCCAGGTTGTGTCGTGAGGGACCTCAGGTTGTGTCGTGAGGGACCTCAGGTTGTGTCGAGAGGGACCTCAGGTTGTGTCGTGAGGGACCTCAGGTTGTGTCGTGAGGGACCTCAGGTTGTGTCGTGAGGGAACCTCAGGTTGTGTCGTGAGGGACCTCAGGTTGTGTCGTGAGGGACCTCAGGTTGTGTCTTGAGGGGCCCCAGGTTGTGTCGTGAGGGACCTCAGGTTGTGTCGCGAGGGGACCCAGTTTGTGAGGTGAGGGGACCCAGGTTGTGTGGTGAGGGGACCCCAGGTTGTGTGGTGAGGGACCCCAGGTTGTGTCTTGAGGGGACCCCAGGTTGTGTGGTGAGGGACCCCAGGTTGTGTGGTGAGGGGACCCCAGGTTGTGTCGTGAGGGACCTCAGGTTGTGTCTTGAGGGGCCCCAGGTTGTGTCGTGAGGGACCTCAGGTTGTGTCGTGAGTGGACCAAGGTTGTGTCTTGAGGGACCCCAGGTTGTGTCGTGAGGGACCTCAGGTTGTGTCTTGAGGGGCCCCAGGTTGTGTCGTGAGGGACCTCAGGTTGTGTCGCGAGGGGACCCAGTTTGTGAGGTGAGGGACCCCAGGTTGTGTGGTGAGGGGACCCCAGGTTGTGTGGTGAGGGACCCCAGGTTGTGTCGTGAGGGGACCCCAGGTTGTGTGGTGAGGGACCCCAGGTTGTGTGGTGAGGGGACCCCAGGTTGTGTCGTGAGGGACCCCAGGTTGTGTCTTGAGGGACCCCAGGTTGTGTCTTGAGGGACCCCAGGTTGTGTCGTGAGTGGACCAAGGTTGTGTCTTGAGGGACCTCAGGTTGTGTCGTGAGGGACCCCAGGTTGCGTCGTGAGGGACCCCAGGTTGTGTCGTGAGGGACCCCAGGTTGTGTCTTGAGGGACCCCAGGTTGTGTCTTGAGGGACCCCAGGTTGTGTCGTGAGGGACCCCAGGTTGTGTCGTGAGTGGACCAAGGTTGTGTCTTGAGGGACCTCAGGTTGTGTCGTGAGGGACCCCAGGTTGCGTCGTGAGGGACCCCAGGTTGTGTCGTGAGGGACCCCAGGTTGTGTCTTGAGGGACCCCAGGTTGTGTCGTGAGGGACCCCAGGTTGTGTCGTGAGGGACCCCAGGTTGTGTCGTGAGGGACCTCAGGTTGTGTCGTGAGGGACCCCAGGTTGTGTCGTGAGGGACCTCAGGTTGTGTCTTGAGGGACCCCAGGTTGTGTCGTGAAGGACCCCAGGTTGTGTCGTGAGGGACCCCAGGTTGTGTCGTGAGGGACCCCAGGTTGTGTCGTGAGGGACCCCAGGTTGTGTCTTGAGGGACCCCAGGTTGTGTCTTGAGGGACCCCAGGTTGTGTCGTGAGGGACCCCAGGTTGTGTCGTGAGGGACCTCAGGTTGTGTCTTGAGGGACCCCAGGTTGTGTCGTGAGGGACCCCAGGTTGTGTGGTGAGGGACCCCAGGTTGTGTGGTGAGGGACCCCAGGTTGTGTGGTGAGGGACCCCAGGTTGTGTGGTGAGGGACCCCAGGTTGTGTGGTGAGGGACCCCAGGTTGTGTCGTGAGGGACCCCAGGTTGTGTCGTGAGGGACCCCAGGTTGTGTCTTGAGGGACCCCAGGTTGTGTCGTGAGGGACCCCAGGTTGTGTGGTGAGGGACCCCAGGTTGTGTGGTGAGGGACCCCAGGTTGTGTGGTGAGGGACCCCAGGTTGTGTGGTGAGGGACCCCAGGTTGTGTCTTGAGGGACCCTAGGTTGTGTCGTGAGGGACCCCAGGTTGTGTCGTGAGGGACCCCAGGTTGTGTCTTGAGGGACCCTAGGTTGTGTCGTGAGGGACCCCAGGTTGTGTGGTGAGGGACCCCAGGTTGTGTCGTGAGGGACCTCAGGTTGTGTCGTGAGGGACCTCAGGTTGTGTGGTGAGGGACCCCAGGTTGTGTGGTGAGGGACCCCAGGTTGTGTCGTGAGGGACCCCAGGTTGTGTGGTGAGGGACCCCAGGTTGTGTCTTGAGGGACCCTAGGTTGTGTCGTGAGGGACCCCAGGTTGTGTCGTGAGGGACCCCAGGTTGTGTCTTGAGGGACCCCAGGTTGTGTCGTGAGGGACCCCAGGTTGTGTCGTGAGTGGACCAAGGTTGTGTCTTGAGGGACCTCAGGTTGTGTCGTGAGGGACCCCAGGTTGTGTCTTGAGGGACCCCAGGTTGTGTCGTGAGGGACCCCAGGTTGTGTCGTGAGGGACCCCAGGTTGTGTCGTGAGGGACCCCAGGTTGTGTCGTGAGGGACCCCAGGTTGTGTCGCGAGGGGACCCAGGTTGTGTCTTGAGGGACCTCAGGTTGTGTCGTGAGGGACCCCAGGTTGTGTCTTGAGGGACCCCAGGTTGTGTCGTGAGGGACCCCAGGTTGTGTCGTGAGGGACCCCAGGTTGTGTCGTGAGGGACCCCAGGTTGTGTCGTGAGGGACCCCAGGTTGTGTCTTGAGGGACCCCAGGTTGTGTCTTGAGGGACCCCAGGTTGTGTCGTGAGGGACCCCAGGTTGTGTCGTGAGGGACCCCAGGTTGTGTCGTGAGGGACCCCAGGTTGTGTCGTGAGGGGACCCAGGTTGTGTCGTGAGGGACCCCAGGTGTTGTGTCGTGAGGGACCCCAGGCTGTGTCGTGAGGGGACCCAGGTTGTGTCGTGAGTGGACCCCAGGTTGTGTCGTGAGGGACCCCAGGTTGTGTGGTGAGGGACCCCAGGTTGTGTCGTGAGGGACCCCAGGTTGTGTGGTGAGGAACCCCAGGTTGTGTCGTGAGTGGACCAAGGTTGTGTGGTGAGGGATCCCAGGTTGTGTCTTGAGGGACCTCAGGTTGTGTCGTGAGGGACCTCAGGTTGTGTGGTGAGGGACCCCAGGTTGTGTCGTGAGGGGACCCCAGGTTGTGTCGTGAGGGACCCCAGGTTGTGTCGTGAGTGGACCAAGGTTGTGTGGTGAGGGATCCCAGGTTGTGTCGTGAGGGACCCCAGGTTGTGTCGTGAAGGACCCCAGGTTGTGTCGTGAGGGACCCCAGGTTGTGTCGTGAGGGACCCCAGGTTGTGTCGTGAGTGGACCAAGGTTGTGTGGTTAGGGACCCCAGGTTGTGTCTTGAGGGACCCCAGGTTGTGTCGTGAGGGACCCCAGGTTGTGTCGTGAGTGGACCAAGGTTGTGTGGTGAGGGACCCCAGGTTGTGTCTTGAGGGACCCCAGGTTGTGTCTTGAGGGACCCCAGGTTGTGTCGTGAGGGACCCCAGGTTGTGTCGTGAGGGACCCCAGGTTGTGTCGTGAGGGACCCCAGGTTGTGTCGTGAGGGACCCCAGGTTGTGTCGTGAGTGGACCAAGGTTGTGTGGTGAGGGACCCCAGGTTGTGTCTTGAGGGACCCCAGGTTGTGTCGTGAGGGACCCCAGGTTGTGTCGTGAGGGACCCCAGGTTGTGTCGTGAGGGACCCCAGGTTGTGTCGTGAGGGACCCCAGGTTGTGTCGTGAGGGACCCCAGGTTGTGTCGTGAGGGACCCCAGGTTGTGTCGTGAGGGACCCCAGGTTGTGTCGTGAGGGACCCCAGGTTGTGTCGTGAGGGACCCCAGGTTGTGTCGTGAGGGACCCCAGGTTGTGTCGTGAGGGACCCCAGGTTGTGTCGTGAGGGACCCCAGGTTGTGTCGTGAGGGGACCCAGGTTGTGTCGTGAGTGGACCAAGGTTGTGTGGTGAGGGACCCCAGGTTGTGTCTTGAGGGACCCCAGGTTGTGTCGTGAGTGGACCAAGGTTGTGTGGTGAGGGACCCCAGGTTGTGTCTTGAGGGACCCCAGGTTGTGTCGTGAGGGACCCCAGGTTGTGTCGTGAGGGGACCCAGGTTGTGTCGTGAGGGACCTCAGGTTGTGTCGTGAGGGACCCCAGGTTGTGTCGTGAGGGACCCCAGGTTGTGTCGTGAGGGACCCCAGGTTGTGTCGTGAGGGACCCCAGGTTGTGTCGTGAGGGACCCCAGGTTGTGTCGTGAGGGACCCCAGGTTGTGTCGTGAGGGACCTCAGGTTGTGTCGTGAGGGGACCCAGGTTGTGTCGTGAGGGACCCCAGGTTGTGTCGTGAGGGGACCCAGGTTGTGTCTTGAGGGACCCCAGGTTGTGTCGTGAGGGAACCCAGGTTGTGTCGTGAGGGACCCCAGGTTGTGTCGTGAGGGGACCCAGGTTGTGTCGTGAGGGACCCCAGGTTGTGTCGTGAGGGACCCCAGGTTGTGTCGTGAGGGACCCCAGGTTGTGTCGTGAGGGACCCCAGGTTGTGTCGTGAGGGGACCCAGGTTGTGTCGTGAGGGACCCCAGGTTGTGTCGTGAGGGACCTCAGGTTGTGTCGTGAGGGGACCCAGGTTGTGTCGTGAGGTAGTTACACGGTGTTTGATGGTTGAAGTCAGGACTAAGGTACGTCCTGGGACTTGAGAAGGTACTACTCACAGGTAGGGTCATTTCTGTGGAGGAAATACACTTCCTCTTATTCGGCTAGCCAGTAGAACGGCTTCATTTCAAACAAACTTTATGACGTCACCATTACGGCATGTCGTTAGGCCAATAGTGGTGCCAGGTTTGAGGCTAGCAGTGTTGCCTGCTGTAAAATTACCGTAATTGGTGCAGCGTACGTTCACACTTTGCATTCACTCAATTCGCACGCACACACAGCATGGCCAGCACACACACAGCACAACCAGCACACACACAGCACAACCAGCACACACACAGCACGCCCAGCACACACACAGCACGGCCAGCACACACACAGCACGGCCAGCACACACACAGCACGACCAGCATAGACACAGCACGGCCAGCACACACACAGCACGGCCAGCACACACACAGCACGGCCATCACACACACACAACACGGCCAGCACACACACAGCACGGCCAGCACACACACACACAACACGGCCAGCACACACACAGCACGGCCAGCTCACACACACACAGCACGACCAGCACACACACAGCACGGCCAGCACACACACACAGCACGACCAGCACACTCACAGCACGACCAGCACACACACAGCACGACCAGCACACACACAGCACGACCAGCACACACACAGCACGGCCAGCACACACACAGCACGGCCAGCACACACACAGCACGGCCAGCACACACACACAGCACGGCCAGCACACACACACACAGCACGGCCAGCACACACACAGCACGGCCAGCACACACACAGCACGACCAGCACACACACAGCACGACCAGCACACACACAGCACGGCCAGCACACACACACACAGCACGGCCAGCACACACACACAGCACGACCAGCACACACACAGCACGGCCAGCACACACACAGCACGGCCAGCACACACACAGCACGGCCAGCACACACACAGCACGGCCAGCACACACACAGCACGGCCAGCACACACACAGCACGGCCAGCACACACACAGCACGGCCAGCACACACACACAGCACGGCCAGCACACACACACAGCACGACCAGCACACACACAGCACGACCAGCACACACACAGCACGGCCAGCACACACACACAGCACGACCAGCACACACACAGCACGGCCAGCACACACACAGCACGACCAGCACACACACACAGCACGACCAGCACACACACAGCACGGCCAGCACACACACAGCACGGCCAGCACACACACAGCACGGCCAGCACACACAGCACGGCCAGCACACACACAGCACGGCCAGCACACACACAGCACGGCCAGCACACACACACAGCACGGCCAGCACACACACACAGCACGACCAGCACACACACAGCACGACCAGCACACACACAGCACGGCCAGCACACACACACAGCACGACCAGCACACACACAGCACGGCCAGCACACACACAGCACGACCAGCACACACACACAGCACGACCAGCACACACACAGCACGGCCAGCACACACACAGCACGGCCAGCACACACACAGCACGGCCAGCACACACACAGCACGGCCAGCACACACACACAGCACGGTTAGCACACACACAGCACGACCAGCACACACACACAGCACGGCCAGCACACACACACAGCACGACCAGCACACACACAGCACGGCCAGCACACACACAGCACGACCAGCACACACACACAGCACGGCCAGCACACACACACAGCACGACCAGCACACACACAGCACGGCCAGCACACACACACAGCACGACCAGCACACACACAGCACGGCCAGCACACACACAGCACGACCAGCACACACACACAGCACGGCCAGCACACACACACAGCACGACCAGCACACACACAGCACGACCAGCACACACACACAGCACGACCAGCACACACACAGCACGGCCAGCACACACACAGCACGGCCAGCACACACACAGCACGGCCAGCACACACACAGCACGGCCAGCACACACACACAGCACGGCCAGCAAACACACACAGCACGACCAGCACACACACAGCCCGGCCAGCACACACACAGCACGGCCAGCACACACACAGCACGGCCAGCACACACACACAGCACGACCAGCACACACACAGCACGACCAGCACACACACAGCACGGCCAGCACACACACACAGCACGACCAGCACGCCCGGCCGTACGCGCAGGGCGGGAAGGACGGCCACAGCACGGCCGGACGCAGCCGTCCCACAACCGGTCGCGTGCGCGGGAGGAAAGGTTTCCATATTCCATAAAAAACTGGTCCGGCGCCTCACCTAATGAGGCTGTGCGAGACCCAAACTGAGCCTTCGCCGGGTGTTGCACGAGTGACTGTGTATGCAAAGCAGGCCGTGTCATGTGGGCCTCCTACATGCAGTACGTTCGTATGAATGTGCCTCATACATCCAACATACCGGGGTATTGTGCGGGTGACTGGGTATGCAAAGCAGGCCGCGTCATGTGGGCCTCTTACGTGCAGTACGTATGTGTGTGTGTGTACATTTGTACCTCACACATACCGTATACCGCGGTTATGCAGTCATAACATGCAGGGTACACTGGGGGTGTGTCAAGTACCCCGTGGGTAGGTTACACTGGGAGATATTTCCTCACGACAAAAATGCGACTAACAAATCAATAACTTCAACTCGCAGCAGCTCACGCACTCGGCACTTGTGTCTCACCTTGTTTACATCCACTCTCAGACGTGCAGGTGTGGGAGAGTTGCTTGCACTCAAGTGTGCGCTTATTTCTGTATTATAGAACAGTCCATTTCTTATCTTAACATACTTATGCATGTTCGTAAGCGTCTGAACTGTTTATTGCATAGCTATATACTGTGTTTTGTAGGGAAATATATAATTTGCTGGGAGTTTTCATACCTACAGGCGCCTCCATTGAACACCTCTTACTTCCCGTAGCCATTTGTCACGTTCACTTACAACGTGCATCACCATCATAAGCATTATTAAACGCATTATACGCATCATTATACGCATTATTAAGCGCATTATACGCATCATTATACGCATTATTAAACGCATTATACGCATCATTATACGCATTATACGCATCATTATACGGATTATACGCATCATTATACGCATTATATGAATCATTGTACACATAAAGCGCACCATTATACGGATGCCTTAGGTCTTCTACAACCACTTTGTCATTGAAAATACACCGGGGGAAGCGCGGTCACCAAACCCCAAACCCTGATATTAAAGCCATCGACTGAGTTGTTCAAGTGCAGCGTGAGTGATGGAAAAGAAGTATCTCAGAGTTACAATAAAACCGGAAGAAATTAACTCAAACAGTTACAGAGTCATTGTAATTTAGTATTAAGTTGAGAAGAGTATCAGTAATACACTGAAAAATAATCACACCAACGCGAACAATTCCGAAGATTTTGCCAATTGATCTCAGAACTGTGAAGCTCCGGCTGCGCGTGTGAGATGCGGCAGCATACTTGAGGCAAGTGTGCTCACGTCTATACACGCACACACCACACATAACGCTCTCACACACATTCAACACAACTCACCGCATATAATACCCACACCCACACACACAACACAACATTCACACAACACAACACCAGACACACGAGGGCACAGCAGGCCGCCACAACCAACACCCACACAACACAATCAACACCCACACAACACAACACAACCAAAACCCACACAACACAACATCACACACACGAGGGCGGCACCACACCAGCACCAGACACACGAGGGCACAGCAGGCCGCCACAACCAACACCCACACAACACAATCAACACCCACACAACACAACACAACCAAAACCCACACAACACAACATCACACACACGAGGGCGGCACCACACCAGCACCAGACACACGAGGGCACAGCAGGCCGCCACAACCAACACCCACACAACACAACCAACACCCACACAACACAACACAACCAACACCCACACAACACAACATCACACACACGAGGGCGGCACCACACCAGCACCAGACACACGAGGGCACAGCAGGCCGCCACAACCAACACCCACACAACACAACCAACACCCACACAACACAACACAACACAACCAACACCCACACAACACAACATCACACACACGAGGGCGGCACCACACCAGCACCAGACACACGAGGGCACAGCAGGCCGCCACAACCAACACCCACACAACACAACCAACACCCACACAACACAACACACCCAACACCCACACAACACAACATCACACACACGAGGGCGGCACCACACCAGCACCAGACACACGAGGGCACAGCAGGCCGCCACAACCAACACCCACACAACACAACCAACACCCACACAACACAACACACCCAACACCCACACAACACAACATCACACACACGAGGGCGGCACCACACCAGCACCAGACACACGAGGGCACAGCAGGCCGCCACAACATCAGCGCCACGCCGACCAACTCCATTCACGCTCCGCTACGTCCGTACGAGAACGGGCCTCGGTCATGCGAGCCCCGACTCGGGTTGTGCTCCGGGGTGTCATTGGGACGCTCGGGATTTGCGGGGGATTGTTTTCCCGCTCATCTGTCGTTTTTGGGCGGGTGATGGTCATTGTTTTCCCACTCATCAGTTGCCTTTTGGCGGGTGATGCTCATTGTTTTCCCGCTCATCTGTCGCCTTTTGAGCGGGTGATGGTCATTGTTTTCCCACTCATCTGTCGCCTTTTGGGCGGGTGATGCTCATTGTTTTCTCGCTCATCTGTCGCCTTTTGGGCGGGTGATGCTCATTGTTTTCTCGCTCATCTGTCGCCTTTTGGGCGGGTGATGCTCATTGTTTTCTCGCTCATCTGTCGCCTTTTGGGCGGGTGATGCTCATTGTTTTCCCACTCATCTGTCGCCTTTTGGGCGGGTGATGCTCATTGTTTTCTCGCTCATCTGTCGCCTTTTGGGCGGGTGATGCTCATTGTTTTCCCACTCATCTGTCGCCTTTTGGGCGGGTGATGCTCATTGTTTTCCCACTCATCTGTCGCCTTTTGGGCGGGTGATGCTCATTGTTTTCTCGCTCATCTGTCGCCTTTTGGGCGGGTGATGCTCATTGTTTTCCCACTCATCTGTCGCCTTTTGGGCGGGTGATGCTCATTGTTTTCTCGCTCATCTGTCGCCTTTTGGGCGGGTGATGCTCATTGTTTTCCCACTCATCTGTCGCCTTTTGGGCGGGTGATGCTCATTGTTTTCTCGCTCATCTGTCGCCTTTTGGGCGGGTGATGCTCATTGTTTTCCCACTCATCTGTCGCCTTTTGGGCGGGTGATGCTCATTGTTTTCCCACTCATCTGTCGCCTTTTGGGCGGGTGATGCTCATTGTTTTCTCGCTCATCTGTCGCCTTTTGGGCGGGTGATGCTCATTGTTTTCCCACTCATCTGTCGCCTTTTGGGCGGGTGATGCTCATTGTTTTCCCGATCATCTGTCGCCTTTTGGCGGGGTCATGCTAATTGTTTCCTCGCTCATCTGTCGCTTTCTGGCGAGGTAATGCTCATTGTTTTCCTGGTCATATCTCTCTTTTTTGAGGGGTATGAGTATACGAGCTGCAGGTCAATACGTGAAGCGGAAGAGTTTTAAATTTCGAGCGTTCGCTCGAGCAGCTGACCTCAGAGAAGCAAACACGCTAGCGCCATTGAGTTTTTAGAAGATGTTTCCAAACATTTTTTGCAACAGCTAAAAGAGACTTACAAGACGCAAAGAATATTAGTTTTATTAGACATGATTGGCGGCAGTGTTACGAAGGTATACAGACGGCAGTGAGTAGAAAAACTTAATACATTCACGGAGGAATATTTCCATGTCTTCACCACATACGTAAGATAACCCGCAGTCCTCAATTTTTTGGCATTTTCAGAACTACGGAAAAATCAGCAGATTTGGAGTAGAAATATCAAATACTCAGGTATTGCATTTCCTTCCACATCATCCATTGAGCTGATGTCTTTAGTAGAGCTGAGTGAGAGATATTATAATTTCCAACAATGAATTGCATGAAAACATACTAGAGTGCAAAACTGCTAAGTTTTCTTGAAAAAGTTTGAATTAATGATGGCAGGCTAGAATGCAAATAAGAATGAATGAAAATGAATAAATGGAAATGAATGAATAAATGGAAATGAATGAATATGAACATTAACGCTACTGTTGTCAACCTAGTTTGCAAATGAAAATTTGAACTGTGACTAGATGATGACCGTAGGAGACTGCGTGCTGAGCGCACCCTTATTCCTACGTGTTGGTACATGAGCCATTGTAGCGGGGAGACGTGCACACCTCCGTTTGTCTGAGGCATAATGTACACCAGGTTATGGAGCACATGAATTACATGCACAATTCCTACGTGTCGACACATGAGCCATTGTAGCGGGGAGACGTGCACACCTCCGTTTGTCTGAGGCATAATGTACACCAGGTTATGGAGCACATGAATTACATGCACAATTCCTACGTGTCGACACATGAGCCATTGTAGCGGGGAGACGTGCACACCTCCGTTTGTCTGAGGCATAATGAACACCAGGTTATGGAGCACATGAATTACACGCACAATTCCTACGTGTCGACACATGAGCCATTGTAGCGGGGAGACGTGCACACCTCCGTTTGTCTGAGGCATAATGAACACCAGGTTATGGAGCACATGAATTACACGCACAATTCCTACGTGTCGACACATGAGCCATTGTAGCGGGGAGACGTGCACACCTCCGTTTGTCTGAGGCATAATGTACACCAGGTTATGGAGCACATGAATTACACGCACAATTCCTACGTGTCGACACATGAGCCATTGTAGCGGGGAGACGTGCACACCTCCGTTTGTCTGAGGCATAATGAACACCAGGTTATGGAGCACATGAATTACACGCACAATTCACAGAGCAAATGAATTGCGGCCACAATAAATGCAGCAAATTAATGCAAACACCAATTTATGGAGCGTGATGGAGGAAACAAAGCTCAGCACAACTGATGGTTGAAACAAAGCTCAGCACAATTGATGGAGGAAACAAAGCTCAACACAATTGATGGAGGAAACAAAGCTCAGCACAATTTATGGATGAAAAAAAGCTCAACACAATTGATGGAGGAAATAAAGCTCAACACAATTGATGGAGGAAACAAAGCTCAGCACAACTGATGGAGGAAACAAAGCTCAACACAATTGATGGAGGAAACAAAGCTCAGCACAGTTGATGGAGGAAACAAAGCTCAGCACAATTGGTGGAGGAAACAAAGCTCAACACAATTGATGGAGGAAACAAAGCTCAGCACAACTGATGGAGGAAACAAAGCTTAACACAATTGATGGAGGAAACAAAGCTCAGCACAAATGGTGGAGGAAACAAAGCTCAACACAATTGATGGAGGAAACAAAGCTCAACACAATTGATGGAGGAAACAAAGCTCAGCACAATTGGTGGAGGAAACAAAGCTCAACACAATTGATGGAGGAAACAAAGCTCAACACAATTGATGGAGGAAACAAAGCTCAGCACAAATGGTGGAGGAAACAAAGCTCAACACAATTGATGGAGGAAACAAAGCTCAACACAATTGATGGAGGAAACAAAGCTCAACACAATTGATGGAGGAAACAAAGCTCAACACAATTGATGGAGGAAACAAAGCTCAGCACAATTGGTGGAGGAAACAAAGCTCAGCATTATTGATGGAGGAAACAAAGCTCAGCACAATTGATGGAGGAAACAAAGCTCAACACAATTGATGGAGGAAACAAAGCTCACCACAGTTGATGGAGGAAACAAAGCTCAGCATTATTGATGGAGGAAACAAAGCTCAACACAATTGATGGAGGAAACAAAACTCAGCACAATTGATGGAGGAAACAAAGCTCAACACAATTGATGGAGGAAACAAAGCTCAACACAGTTGATGGAGGAAACAAAGCTCAACACAATTGATGGAGGAAACAAAGCTCAGCACAATTGATGGAGGAAACAAAGCTCAACACAATTGATGGAGGAAACAAAGCTCAACACAATTGATGGAGGAAACAAAGCTCAACACAATTGATGGAGGAAACAAAGCTCAGCATTATTGATGGAGGAAACAAAGCTCAACACAATTGATGGAGGAAACAAAGCTCAACACAATTGATGGAGGAAACAAAGCTCAGCACAATTGGTGGAGGAAACAAAGCTCAACACAATTGATGGAGGAAACAAAGCTCAGCACAATTGATAGAGGAAACAGAGCTCAACACAATTGATGGAGGAAACAAAGCTCAGCACAATTGATGGAGGAAACAAAGCTCAGGATTATTGATGGAGGAAACAAAGCTCAACACAATTGATGGAGGAAACAAAGCTCAGCACAATTGGTGGAGGAAACAAAGCTCAGCACAATTGATGGAGGAAACAAAGCTCAGCATTATTGATGGAGGAAACAAAGCTCAGCACAATTGATGGAGGGAATAAATGTTCAACACAATTGATTGAGGAAACAAAGCTCAGCACAATTGATGGAGGAAACAAAGCTCAGCACAATTGATGGAGGAAACAAAGCTGAACATAAGTCCGCAGAGAACACCGGACGTCACAGCGGCTTGAAGTTTCCGCTGGCGGATATCGAGCAGATCGCCGCCGCCCGCCGGACTGCGAAGAGCTGGCGCTCACACACTCACACACAATCGATGCTTTACAAAAAATAGATGAAAATCGTGACGATAAAACGCTCGACACAAGAGCTCTCCGCCGATACATCATCGATACGTAATTGTTTTCTCGCAATCTCTTCACAAACAACTTTTTCTACGCCCGTAGTTTAGAATAGAAATTTATGTGAAGTATCTTCGCACGTTCTTACAAAAGCGCTCAGTGGTCAAGCTCAGAGGAAGTATGAACTTCCGCAGGACACCCCACGCTGTGAGCGGGTCACACAGCGCCATACCACACACCTCCCTTCACCACGGCCAGTCAGCCACTGATGAGACTCGCTGATCAAGTGATCATGTGGTTGGGAACTTGCACGAACACGAGAGGGGCTGGCCAGGAACAACGACTGGGCAGGGAACTTTTAACTGAGGTACTTGCCACCAGGTATCGTTTGCGGCTCGTAGATGTAACGCGTGGGCAAGGAATTTTAAGAAAGAAAGAAGGAAAGATAAAAAGAAAGAAAATCCGTCTTTTTGGAAAAAAGTTGATACATGAGATGAATCATTTGTGGAATTTTATGTATTTGGAACTAGTGGTCAAGAAATTGTTACGGGTTTGAGGAGAGTCGAAAATCGTTTGTGGAATACATGTCCAACAGAATTATATAGTAGCAGTATTGCTCTCTTGCCTCCTATGACGCCGTATAGGCATTGTACGAACTAAATTACTGAGGGGTGATCATTTCCGACTGCGATACGCGATTTAATTAAGATTCATTTTGGTGCAAGAGATGATGAATAAAGGTAGCGAGAATTTATTTCATTTTATTCAGAAAGCGTCGTATGAGAGACTCAACTGAGCACAGCCTCCAGGTTCATTATATATTTATTTTGACGGATACAAATTTTCTTTACATTCCATGAGGAGTTGTCATGAGTGATTAAACATATTAATGCAACACGAGTACAAACTACTCACATAACTGTTTTTATTTCACTAGAAAACTTCAGTTCACTGCCATCTCACCGTAAACTAAAACTCTCTTCAACTCACAATACTGAGTTTAAGACGAAGGCAAAATAAACAACGCATGTATAGCTTCAAAATCCATACAGTACCCAAATATCCCCCTGCGTTGTTCTAAAAATTTTGTTTCATCTTTTCTGGAAGAGATAGGCAATGAGGTTTCGATTAGAGCTCCAAACGCAGATAAGCAACTTGATATACGAGTTACATCACAGTAAGGGCTCTGTCTTAACTGTACGACGGCTTGATATCAAGATGAGTTGATTATAAATACTGCAAAGGCTTATATAATTTCCATGTATGTTTAGAATGTATGATGGTCCCTTGAATAACTGAGCGCATTTTCTCTTCCTATCTCCTTCGTTTCGCTTTAAAAATAGCATCTCAGCTGAAAATATTAAAATTATTTCATAATATTAATATCATTCCCTAATATCATATCAAAGCGTGCAGTACAGAGTAAAGTAATTTGTCTAAGGATGGAAGTGAAGATGCTAGCGTTGAGGTTTATCCATAAAAACTATCCTACTCGTAGGTACCCAAAACATTCCTTTATGCCCTGAAGCTGATCAGTCGCACAAGTATTTACCTCAGTGAGCCTTTATCCTAGATACTCAACGTACTGCCCATTATGCCCTGAAGCTGATCAGTCGCACAAGTATTTACCTCAGTGAGCCTTTATCCTAGATACTCAAAATACTGCCCATTATGCCCTGAAGCTGATCAGTCGAACAAGTATTTACCGCAGTAAGTCTGTATCCTAGATACTCAAAATACTGCCCATTATGCCCTGAAGCTGATCAGTCGAACAAGTATTTACCTCAGTAAGTCTGTATCCTAGATACTCAAAATACTGCCCATTATGCCCTGAAGCTGATCAGTCGAACAAGTATTTACCTCAGTAAGTCTGAATCCTAGATACTCAAAATACTGCCCATTATGCCCTGAAGCTGATCAGTCGAACAAGTATTTACCTCATTGAGCCCGTATCCGAGATGCACAAAAAAAATTCAATACAGAGCAAAGTCGTACAAAAGCAGCTGGCGTTAGTTTCTAACTGAACAAAACATACGATAGTCGCAACGGCCGGCGTCAGTGCAGCTTGTGATTCAGAGGCGCATGCGAGTTTCCTGCAAAGACAAAATAAAATCTATTTTTCGATATATTCTCTGCCAATTGCGCTCGTGAAGAACGGGAGTTTAGCTTCCAAACGTCAGGCTGTTTACGATGTTTGAACAGAGTGAGGTTCGATCCTACTTAGCATCCTCCACTCAGCCCAAGGTGCATAGTAAATTTACTCGGGCGTGATTGCGGGCCGAAAAAGTACATGATAAAATAGTTGCTGTCCTGTGTAATTTTATATTATGATGTAGATGAAATTTAGAGAATAGTATTATTTCTATTGCCTCAGTGACATAGTCCCACTAAATTCCCGCATGTTATGACATGGAAGAAATTTAGAGAGCAATGCAGTGTTTACTGACCATGGTCCCACTGAATTTTCATTTTAGAAGTTAACTTTGCGTGAGGCAGAGCTCTACTGTTCATGTCCCTGCTGCAAACCGGCTGGAGATGCAGGCCAGTAGAAGCGCCGCCACAGAACTTAGGATGAAAGCCGTGCTGCCCAGCTCACGCTACTGCTACTCTCATCCAGTCAAGATGAGACGAGTACAATTTGAATTCCTTTCCCATTCTAACGACTATTTTCCACTCAGGACTTTAGAATATGAGAAAAAGAATATGACCGTGAAAGCTTGTTTATCTTTAACCATTACCCCAAATATCTCATGGTGGGAGGATAAGAATTTGACTGTGAAACCTTCAATACCTTAAACCCTGCCTGAAAACATTTCTAACGCAGGGGGAATTAGAGAAAATAAAATTTGAAAAAAAAACATGAGAAAGCTTGTTTACCTTTAACCATAAGCCGAAATACCTCTAACGCTGGGGGAACAAGAGAAAATCCGTCCTGCAGACAATCAAAGCGCTCAGGTAGGCGCACAAGCAGCAGCAGCGGCCGCAATACCACCGAATTTAAGGCGAGATTTGAACGCTAACTGCGCACGAAAAGCATGACCTCAGATCTCTATCTCCGTGCTAAAAAACGCCGCATTTGCGACTGAAAACCGAGGATTCCTGAGGGGCAGCGAGCCTGTTCTGCCGGGCGGGTGTTGCTGCCTGCCGAGCTGCTCCGCTTGCCGTGCGGGTGTTGCTGCCTGCCGAGCTGCTCCGCTCGCCGTGCGGGTGTTGCTGCCTGCCGCGCTGCTCCGCTCGCCGTGCGGGTGTTGCTGCCTGCCGCGCTGCTCCGCTCGCCGTGCGGGTGTTGCTGCCTGCAGCGCTGCTCCGCTCGCCGTGCGGGTGTTGCTGCCTGCCGAGCTGCTCCGCTCGCCGTGCGGGTGTTGCTGCCTGCCGAGCTGCTCCGCTTGCCGTGCGGGTGTTGCTGCCTGCCGAGCTGCTCCGCTCGCCGTGCGGGTGTTGCTGCCTGCCGCGCTGCTCCGCTCGCCGTGCGGGTGTTGCTGCCTGCCGCGCTGCTCCGCTCGCCGTGCGGGTGTTGCTGCCTGCAGCGCTGCTCCGCTCGCCGTGCGGGTGTTGCTGCCTGCCGCGCTGCTCCGCTCGCCGTGCGGGTGTTGCTGCCTGCCGCACTGCTCCGCTTGCCGTGCGGGTGTTGCTGCCTGCCGAGCTGCTCCGCTCGCCGTGCGGGTGTTGCTGCCTGCCGCGCTGCTCCGCTTGCCGTGCGGGTGTTGCTGCCTGCCGCACTGCTCCGCTTGCCGTGCGGGTGTTGCTGCCTGCCGCACTGCTCCGCTTGCCGTGCGGGTGTTGCTGCCTGCCGAGCTGCTCCGCTCGCCGTGCGGGTGTTGCTGCCTGCCGCGCTGCTCCGCTCGCCGTGCGGGTGTTGCTGCCTGCCGCACTGCTCCGCTTGCCGTGCGGGTGTTGCTGCCTGCCGAGCTGCTCCGCTCGCCGTGCGGGTGTTGCTGCCTGCCGAGCTGCTCCGCTCGCCGTGCGGGTGTTGCTGCCTGCCGCGCTGCTCCGCTCGCCGTGCGGGTGTTGCTGCCTGCCGCGCTGCTCCGCTCGCCGTGCGGGTGTTGCTGCCTGCAGCGCTGCTCCGCTCGCCGTGCGGGTGTTGCTGCCTGCCGCGCTGCTCCGCTCGCCGTGCGGGTGTTGCTGCCTGCAGCGCTGCTCCGCTCGCCGTGCGGGTGTTGCTGCCTGCCGCGCTGCTCCGCTCGCCGTGCGGGTGTTGCTGCCTGCCGCGCTGCTCCGCTCGCCGTGCGGGTGTTGCTGCCTGCAGCGCTGCTCCGCTCGCCGTGCGGGTGTTGCTGCCAGACGCGCTGCTCCGCTCGCCGTGCGGGTGTTGCTGCCTGCCGCGCTGCTCCGCTCGCCGTGCGGGTGTTGCTGCCTGCAGCGCTGCTCCGGTCGCCGTGCGGGTGTTGCTGCCTGCCGCGCTGCTCCGCTCGCCGTGCGGGTGTTGCTGCCAGACGCGCTGCTCCGCTCGCCGTGCGGGTGTTGCTGCCTGCCGCGCTGCTCCGCTCGCCGTGCGGGTGTTGCTGCCTGCAGCGCTGCTCCGCTCGCCGTGCGGGTGTTGCTGCCTGCCGCGCTGCTCCGCTCGCCGTGCGGGTGTTGCTGCCTGCAGCGCTACTCCGCTCGCCGTGCGGGTGTTGCTGCCTGCCGCGCTGCTCCGCTCGCCGTGCGGGTGTTGCTGCCTGCCGCGCTGCTCCGCTCGCCGTGCGGGTGTTGCTGCCTGCCGCGCTGCTCCGCTGGCCGTGCGGGTGTTGCTGCCTGCCGCACTGCTCTGCTCGCCGTGCGGGTGTTGCTGCCTGCCGCGCTACTCCGCTGGCCGTGCGGGTGTTGCTGCCTACCGCGCTGCTCCGCTCGCCGTGCGGGTGTTGCTGCCTGCCGCGCTGCTCTGCTCGCCGTGCGGGTGTTGTTGCCTGCCGCGCTGCTCTGCTCGCCGTGCGGGTGTTGTTGCTTGCCGCGCCGCTCCGCTCGCCTTGCGGGTGTTGCTGCCTGCCGCGCTGCTCCGCTGGCCGTGCGGGTGTTGCTGCCTACCGCGCTGCTCCGCTCGCCGTGCGGGTGTTGCTGCCTGCCGCGCTGCTCTGCTCGCCGTGCGGGTGTTGTTGCCTGCCGCGCTGCTCTGCTCGCCGTGCGGGTGTTGTTGCTTGCCGCGCCGCTCGCCGTGCAGGTGTTGCTGCCTGCCGCGCTGCTCTGCTCGCCATGCGGGTGTTGCTGCCTGCCGCGCTGCTCTGCTCGCCGTGCGGGTGTTGTTGCCTGCCGCGCCGCTCCGCTCGCCGTGCGGGTGTTGCTGCCTGCAGCGCTGCTCCGCGCGCCGTGCTGGTGTTGCTGCCAGAAGCGCTGCTCCGCGCGCCGTGCGGGTGTTGTTGCCAGACGCGCTGCTCCGCTCGCCGTGCGGGTGTTGCTGCCTGCCGCGCTGCTCCGCTCGCCGTGCGGGTGTTGCTGCCTGCAGCGCTGCTCCGCGCGCCGTGCGGGTGTTGCTGCCTGCAGCGCTGCTCCGCTCGCCGTGCGGGTGTTGCTGCCTGCAGCGCTGCTCCGCGCGCCGTGCGGGTGTTGCTGCCTGCAGCGCTGCTCCGCTCGCCGTGCGGGTGTTGCTGCCTGCAGCGCTGCTCCGCGCGCCGTGCGGGTGTTGCTGCCTGCCGCGCTGCTCCGCTCGCTCCAGCTGCAGCCGGGGTGTGAAGCTCCTCTTGTATGCAATGCTCGTAGTTGTCGTATGCCCAATTTATGAAGATTCAGGCTTCATATGTGACGAATTATTATCAATGTTATATCAGGAATTTCCAGACATCACGGTCAATTTCTATGGAATTTCCGTCGGTGTTATACGATGAATCGCCAGATATGAAGCCAGATTTTTGCGCAATTTTATCGTGGTTTTGTGAGGAATCTCCTGACATTAAGCCAGACTTTTGAGCAAATGTAGTCGTTTCTCTCACTCATTTTCGCGAGAATTCAAAAGAATTTTTCGTCCGTGTTTCTCACTCGAATTTCAAGCCCTAAATATGAGGCAAAATTCAGGGTACAAGAAAGTTTCTTGTAGCAGCCGAACAACAGAATACTTGATTTGTTGTGTTGAATTAGCATTTGTTATTCTTCCTCGCCAAATTTCAACTCAATTTGGAAAAAAATTCAATTTTGAGCATTTAGACGAGGAGAAGAGCATGCAGCGCCACCAACTCGACAGCCTCAGGGCACATGAACAGCGTCAGTTGCTGCAACATCCCGCCCTCGCGAAATGATTTCCTCTGCCCAACAACAGCTCTTCACATTCTCAGCTCCTACAATATGCGGGCAGTTTTTGCTGCTTGCAGTCATTCTCTTGTCTCTTGTCGTGATATTTCATTTGCTAAAATGAAAAGAATTTTTTATTCCTTGCAGCCATTCCCATGTCTCATGATTTCTCCCTGCACTGCACTGCACTCCCTGCACTGCACTCCCTGCACTGCACTCCCTGCACTGCACTCTCTGCACTGCACTCCCTGCACTGCACTCCCTGCACTGCACTGCACTCCCTGCACTGCACTCCCTGCACTGCACTCCCTGCACTGCACTCCCTGCACTGCACTCCCTCCACTGCACTCCCTGCACTGCACTCCCTGCACTGCACTGCACTCCCTGCACTGCACTCCCTGCACTGCACTCCCTGCACTGCACTCCCTGCACTGCACTGCACTCCCTGCACTGCACTCCCTGCACTGCACTCCCTGCACTGCACTCCCTGCACTGCACTCCCTGCACTGCACTCCCTGCACTGCACTCCCTGCACTGCACTCCCTGCACTGCACTCCCTGCACTGCACTCCCTGCACTGCACTCCCTGCACTGCACTCCCTGCACTGCACTCCCTGCACTGCACTCCCTGCACTGCACTCCCTGCACTGCACTCCCTGCACTGCACTGCACTCCCTGCACTGCACTCCCTGCACTGCACTCCCTGCACTGCACTCCCTGCACTGCACTCCCTGCACTGCACTCCCTGCACTGCACTGCACTCCCTGCACTGCACTGCACTCCCTGCACTGCACTCCCTGCACTGCACTCCCTAGCAACATAACTCAATTACTCATAACTCTGCCCTCATAACTCACATTAGTACATTCCTAACATTTTGCATACATATTTCAATTTTTTTGAAGTTCAGTTTTTGTAATTTAAATGAAAAAAGGTAATTGTTCGGGTTTGTCTAAAATTAATTCACTAATGCAGAATGAATCATATATTTTAAAATTAAATTTATACATGAATTTAACGTCAGTTTGTTTCATTACATGCTAGTTCGACAAAAAGAAGTTCCAAAATTTAACAGAACGCGGATCGATAGTAATTTTATCGATACAACAACGGACTGAGCGTTACTTACCACCAGAAATTTCTGGATATCGATGCGCAGCTGCAAAAAAAATAGTTGAGCGTTGTTTTAGAATTACATTGTTTCATTGTTACTTGCAGTTGATTTAAAAAGTACGAGCACCTGTTATTAAATCACACAAATCGGAACAGATGAGAAGCGCCGTGCCGGAGGGTGAAGGTAAACACTTTCACGACATTCGTTGGAACGATTTATTCCCTCGCATTATACTAAGTGATAATAATCCATAAACCTTTTCATAGACGATCATTTCATAACAAGCAAAAAATTTTCTTGTTTAATTACTTTAAAAAAATGAGATAATACTTCGTTTGTTAATTCGTTAGATCCACCAGCTTAAATCTCATTGATGCTAACTTTTTTTCCTTGTTCACTGGAAGAATATTGAGTATTGTACCTCGATGACAACGAAGACCTTTCCACACGTTCAATACACTTGATTGACATGAAAGATATGGCATGAGATGTGAACCACATTCTGAAAGTGTGAAGCTAGAATAGAATTTCAAGTGCAAGAAACTTATTTTCGCTTCTTGTGGCATCAGAAAAATGTTCTCGCCTTCTCAGTAAGCAGAGCCAGTTTATTCACGACAAACTTATCGAGAAAATTTCCTGAGGAATCTGTGTCTCTTACCCAAATTGTTTGCGCTCTTGGAGTCCATTTAAATCATAAACTTATGTACATATATAAATAAATATTCGGCAATTCTTCAAGCATATCACGCCCAAAAATCGGTGGCCTACGTACTATGGTTACTTCCTAACATTTAACTTTGTGCCTTCATTGGTTGCGATAACTGGTTAGTTTGATACAATTTTTCCAAAAAACTGCCCGAATATTTTTATACTCTTCTCATTATTTGTGATTTTTTTGATAACGTCTAAAATTACCGTATGAAAATTTTATTTTCAATTTGAGGAATAATTTTATCGTCTTTATCTTACGAGTAATTTCGGGTTACTCCGGTGAAATACGTCCCATGCCTCCTAAAAAGTGAAATATACCTCATGTGTCTTTATATTTTTATTGCGATCGATGCTTCTAAAAGAAAGGTTTCGTGTTCCTTCTCATGGGCTCGATAGAATGACACGGATTGCATGGCACAAGCATTGTTGTTAATGAGAATGAACGAAAGCGGACAATGAATCCACTGATTTGAAGTATCGGTGATGTGATATTATTCTATCATGTTCATGAAGTCACATTTTTATTGTGTTGCAGACACAACGCCATGTCTGTGTTGCAGACACAACGCCCTGTCTGTGTTGCAGACACAACGCCTTGTCTGTGTTGCAGACACAACGCCCTGTCTGTGTTGCAGACATAACGCCCTGTCTGTGTTGCAGATACAACGCCATGTCTGTGTTGCAGACATAACGCCCTGTCTGTGTTGCAGATACAACGCCTTGTCTGTGTTGCAGACATAACGCCCTGTCTGTGTTGCAGACATAACGCCCTGTCTGTGTTGCAGATACAACGCCACGTCTGTGTTGCAGACACAACGCCATGTCTGTGTTGCAGACATAACGCCCTGTCTGTGTTGCAGATACAACGCCACGTCTGTGTTGCAGACACAACGCCATGTCTGTGTTGCAGACATAACGCCCTGTCTGTGTTGCAGACACAACGCCATGTCTGTGTTGCAGACATAACGCCCTGTCTGTGTTGCAGATACAACGCCTTGTCTGTGTTGCAGACATAACGCCATGTCTGTGTTGCAGACACAACGCCACGTCTGTGTTGCAGACACAACGCCATGTCTGTGTTGCAGACATAACGCCCTGTCTGTGTTGCAGATACAACGCCACGTCTGTGTTGCAGACACAACGCCCTGTCTGTGTTGCAGACACAACGCCATGTCTGTGTTGCAGACACAACGCCCTGTCTGTGTTGCAGACACAACGCCACGTCTGTGTTGCAGACACAACGCCCTGTCTGTGTTGCAGACACAACGCCATGTCTGTGCTGCAGACATAACGCCCTGTCTGTGTTGCAGACACAACGCCATGTCTGTGCTGCAGACATAACGCCCTGTCTGTGTTGCAGACACAACGCCACGTCTGTGTTGCAGACACAACGCCCTGTCTGTGTTGCAGACACAACGCCCTGTCTGTGTTGCAGACACAACGCCACGTCTGTGTTGCAGATACAACGCCTTGTCTGTGTTGCAGACACAACGCCATGTCTGTGTTGCAGATACAACGCCCTGTCTGTGTTGCAGACACAACGCCACGTCTGTGTTGCAGATACAACGCCTTGTCTGTGTTGCAGACACAACGCCCTGTCTGTGTTGCAGACACAACGCCCTGTCTGTGTTGCAGATACAACGCCATGTCTGTGCTGCAGACATAACGCCCTGTCTGTGTTGCAGACACAACGCCCTGTCTGTGTTGCAGACACAACGCCATGTCTGTGTTGCAGACACAACGCCACGTCTGTGTTGCAGACACAACGCCATGTCTGTGTTGCAGATACAACGCCACGTCTGTGTTGCAGACACAACGCCATGTCTGTGTTGCAGATACAACGCCACGTCTGTGTTGCAGACACAACGCCATGTCTGTGTTGCAGACACAACGCCATGTCTGTGTTGCAGACACAACGCCACGTCTGTGTTGCAGACACAACGCCATGTCTGTGTTGCAGATACAACGCCACGTCTGTGTTGCAGACACAACGCCATGTCTGTGTTGCAGACACAACGCCACGTCTGTGTTGCAGATACAACGCCCTGTCTGTGTTGCAGACACAACGCCCTGTCTGTGTTGCAGATACAACGCCACGTCTGTGTTGCAGACACAACGCCCTGTCTGTGTTGCAGACACAACGCCCTGTCTGTGTTGCAGACACAACGCCCTGTCTGTGTTGCAGACACAACGCCATGTCTGTGTTGCAGACATAACGCCCTGTCTGTGTTGCAGACACAACGCCACGTCTGTGTTGCAGACACAACGCCCTGTCTGTGTTGCAGACACAACGCCATGTCTGTGTTGCAGACACAACGCCACGTCTGTGTTGCAGACACAACGCCACGTCTGTGTTGCAGACACAACGCCCTGTCTGTGTTGCAGACACAACGCCACGTCTGTGTTGCAGACACAACGCCCTGTCTGTGTTGCAGATACAACGCCCTGTCTGTGTTGCAGACACAACGCCACGTCTGTGTTGCAGATACAACGCCTTGTCTGTGTTGCAGATACAACGCCCTGTCTGTGTTGCAGACACAACGCCACGTCTGTGTTGCAGATACAACGCCTTGTCTGTGTTGCAGACACAACGCCCTGTCTGTGTTGCAGACACAACGCCCTGTCTGTGTTGCAGACACAACGCCCTGTCTGTGTTGCAGATACAACGCCCTGTCTGTGTTGCAGACACAACGCCACGTCTGTGTTGCAGACACAACGCCTTGTCTGTGTTGCAGACACAACGCCCTGTCTGTGTTGCAGATACAACGCCCTGTCTGTGTTGCAGACACAACGCCCTGTCTGTGTTGCAGATACAACGCCCTGTCTGTGTTGCAGATACAACGCCTTGTCTGTGTTGCAGACACAACGCCCTGTCTGTGTTGCAGACACAACGCCTTGTCTGTGTTGCAGATACAACGCCCTGTCTGTGTTGCAGACACAACGCCACGTCTGTGTTGCAGATACAACGCCTTGTCTGTGTTGCAGACACAACGCCCTGTCTGTGTTGCAGACACAACGCCCTGTCTGTGTTGCAGATACAACGCCATGTCTGTGCTGCAGACATAACGCCCTGTCTGTGTTGCAGACACAACGCCCTGTCTGTGTTGCAGACACAACGCCCTGTCTGTGTTGCAGATACAACGCCACGTCTGTGTTGCAGACACAACGCCATGTCTGTGTTGCAGATACAACGCCACGTCTGTGTTGCAGACACAACGCCATGTCTGTGTTGCAGACACAACGCCATGTCTGTGTTGCAGACACAACGCCACGTCTGTGTTGCAGACACAACGCCATGTCTGTGTTGCAGATACAACGCCACGTCTGTGTTGCAGACACAACGCCATGTCTGTGTTGCAGACACAACGCCACGTCTGTGTTGCAGATACAACGCCCTGTCTGTGTTGCAGACACAACGCCCTGTCTGTGTTGCAGATACAACGCCACGTCTGTGTTGCAGACACAACGCCCTGTCTGTGTTGCAGACACAACGCCCTGTCTGTGTTGCAGACACAACGCCCTGTCTGTGTTGCAGACACAACGCCATGTCTGTGTTGCAGACATAACGCCCTGTCTGTGTTGCAGATACAACGCCACGTCTGTGTTGCAGACACAACGCCATGTCTGTGTTGCAGACACAACGCCATGTCTGTGTTGCAGACACAACGCCACGTCTGTGTTGCAGACACAACGCCATGTCTGTGTTGCAGATACAACGCCACGTCTGTGTTGCAGACACAACGCCATGTCTGTGTTGCAGACACAACGCCACGTCTGTGTTGCAGATACAACGCCCTGTCTGTGTTGCAGACACAACGCCCTGTCTGTGTTGCAGATACAACGCCACGTCTGTGTTGCAGACACAACGCCCTGTCTGTGTTGCAGACACAACGCCCTGTCTGTGTTGCAGACACAACGCCCTGTCTGTGTTGCAGACACAACGCCATGTCTGTGTTGCAGACATAACGCCCTGTCTGTGTTGCAGATACAACGCCACGTCTGTGTTGCAGACACAACGCCCTGTCTGTGTTGCAGACACAACGCCATGTCTGTGTTGCAGACACAACGCCACGTCTGTGTTGCAGACACAACGCCACGTCTGTGTTGCAGACACAACGCCCTGTCTGTGTTGCAGACACAACGCCACGTCTGTGTTGCAGACACAACGCCCTGTCTGTGTTGCAGACACAACGCCCTGTCTGTGTTGCAGATACAACGCCTTGTCTGTGTTGCAGACACAACGCCCTGTCTGTGTTGCAGACACAACGCCCTGTCTGTGTTGCAGACACAACGCCCTGTCTGTGTTGCAGACACAACGCCCTGTCTGTGTTGCAGACACAACGCCCTGTCTGTGTTGCAGACACAACGCCACGTCTGTGTTGCAGACACAACGCCCTGTCTGTGTTGCAGACACAACGCCCTGTCTGTGTTGCAGACACAACGCCCTGTCTGTGTTGCAGATACAACGCCTTGTCTGTGTTGCAGACACAACGCCCTGTCTGTGTTGCAGACACAACGCCCTGTCTGTGTTGCAGATACAACGCCACGTCTGTGTTGCAGACACAACGCCATGTCTGTGTTGCAGACACAACGCCCTGTCTGTGTTGCAGACACAACGCCACGTCTGTGTTGCAGACACAACGCCACGTCTGTGTTGCAGACACAACGCCCTGTCTGTGTTGCAGACACAACGCCCTGTCTGTGTTGCAGACACAACGCCACGTCTGTGTTGCAGACACAACGCCCTGTCTGTGTTGCAGACACAACGCCCTGTCTGTGTTGCAGACACAACGCCCTGTCTGTGTTGCAGACACAACGCCACGTCTGTGTTGCAGACATAACGCCCTGTCTGTGTTGCAGACACAACGCCACGTCTGTGTTGCAGACACAACGCCATGTCTGTGTTGCAGATACAACGCCACGTCTGTGTTGCAGACACAACGCCACGTCTGTGTTGCAGACACAACGCCCTGTCTGTGTTGCAGACACAACGCCACGTCTGTGTTGCAGACACAACGCCACGTCTGTGTTGCAGACACAACGCCACGTCTGTGTTGCAGACACAACGCCTTGTCTGTGTTGCAGACACAACGCCCTGTCTGTGTTGCAGACACGACGCCCTGTCTGTGTTGCAGACACAACGCCATGTCTGTGTTGCAGACACAACGCCCTGTCTGTGTTGCAGACACGACGCCATGTCTGTGCTGCAGACATAACCCGAACACAACAAAAGACGGTCGTGTCCAGACAAGATTACAATTATGCAAACTACGGCTGCAGACGCTTGCCTGTTCATGTCTTCATTACACGAGGTCACGCGCTGTTCTTGTGTGACAAAAAATGTGTGCCGTATAGTTTAGGTTCTACTATGTTAAAACATTAACTTTTTCCTACTTTGTTCAATTAAAAAAATTCATGTACACTTTCTTTACCTTTGTAAACTTGAAATTATTTCTACTTTGTTCAATTAAAAAAGTTTCATACACTTTGTTAAAATATCTAACCTTAAACTTTGTTCTACTATGCTTAATTGAAAATAGTTATTTCCACTTTGTTAAGCTCTCAATACAACACCAGCACCATCTTATTAGTGAGTAAAAAAATTACAGCCCTAGTATAGATATTTAGGCTTCGCAGTGTTTGAAAAGCTTACCTCAAAAGCAGCAGTGAGCAGATTAAAACAAACGGTCGATCGATTAGTCTGAACCAGAACAAAAAGATAGCGCAGTACGTTATTTTCTATGACAATATATATTCAAAACGTCGTGACACGTTTGTTTTGAGTTATTTTACAGCTTGGAAGTTTTCGTGTGCTGAGGAAGCTTGTTCTACACTTGTGCTCCAGAAACTGAGAGAGCTTTTTGCTCCAGTCAGATGAACTGTAATTAACTAGGATATCATTCTCTCGGTTTGCTTTATGTTCGGATTTTTGGGTGGAAGAAATTTTACTGCCTCCAATTTTTACGATCGGATTATTAAGTGGAATAAATTTTACAACATTGGTATTACTCTTAGAGAGGTAGAGAGACGAGTACACGCGTAGGACTTTAGGAATGTGGAATTTTTCTCATATTGGGGGTCCAGGCGAGTTTTATTCAGCAAGAAAAAAAAGAATGAAAGAAAGTAGGCTAGGAAAGAAAAACTGTTTATCTCCAAAATAGTTGATACATGAGATGTATATCTCATTGAATTTCAAAAATTTCTCAATATAAAGATCCTTAATTGGTAGACAAACCATACGAGGTGTACAATATTCGCGTCATGGGCTAATTGTGTTATTGAGAGCAACAGTAAAAATATCGTCTCGGATTTTTGATGCACAAAGACATTGCTGAGGGGTTACATGAGCGCGTTTCTTGAAATTACTTTTGCACAGCACTCCGGCTGTAAATTTCATGCATTTGTGAACATTTCAAAGATTTTAGGACATGTCCCCCTAGACTAGACTACAATTACTTTTGCACAGCACTCCGGCTGTAAAGTTCATGCATTTGTGAACATTTCAAAGATTTTAGGACATGTCTCCCTAGACTAGACTACAATTACTTTTGCACAGCACTCCGGCTGTAAAGTTCATGCATTTGTGAACATTTCAAAGATTTTAGGACATGTCCCCCTAGACTAGACTACAATTACTTTTGCACAGCACTCCGGCTGTAAAGTTCATGCATTTGTGAACATTTCAAAGATTTTAGGACATGTCTCCCTAGACTAGACTACAATTACTTTTGCACAGCACTCCGGCTGTAAAGTTCATGCATTTGTGAACATTTCAAAAATTTTAGGACATGTCCCCCTAGACTAGACTACAATTACTTTTGCACAGCACTCCGGCTGTAAAGTTCATGCATTTGTGAACATTTCAAAGATTTTAGGACATGTCCCCCTAGACTAGACTACAATTACTTTTGCACAGCAGCACTCCGGCTGTAAAGTTCATGCATTTGTGAACATTTCAAAGATTTTAGGACATGTCCCCCTAGACTAGACTACAATTACTTTTGCACAGCACTCCGGCTGTAAAGTTCATGCATTTGTGAACATTTCAAAGATTTTAGGACATGTCCCCCTAGACTAGACTACAATTACTTTTGCACAGCACTCCGGCTGTAAAGTTCATGCATTTGTGAACATTTCAAAGATTTTAGGACATGTCCCCCTAGACTAGACTACAATTACTTTTGCACAGCACTCCGGCTGTAAAGTTCATGCATTTGTGAACATTTCAAAGATTTTAGGACATGTCTCCCTAGACTAGACTACAATTACTTTTGCACAGCACTCCGGCTGTAAAGTTCATGCATTTGTGAACATTTCAAATATTTTAGGACATGTCCCCCTAGACTAGACTACAATTACTTTTGCACAGCACTCCGGCTGTAAAGTTCATGCATTTGTGAACATTTCAAAGATTTTAGGACATGTCTCCCTAGACTAGACTACAATTACTTTTGCACAGCACTCCGGCTGTAAAGTTCATGCATTTGTGAACATTTCAAAGATTTTAGGACATGTCTCCCTAGACTAGACTACAATTACTTTTGCACAGCACTCCGGCTGTAAAGTTCATGCATTTGTGAACATTTCAAAGATTTTAGGACATGTCTCCCTAGACTAGACTACAATTACTTTTGCACAGCACTCCGGCTGTAAAGTTCATGCATTTGTGAACATTTCAAAGATTTTAGGACATGTCCCCCTAGACTAGACTACAATTACTTTTGCACAGCACTCCGGCTGTAAAGTTCATGCATTTGTGAACATTTCAAAGATTTTAGGACATGTCTCCCTAGACTAGACTACAATTACTTTTGCACAGCACTCCGGCTGTAAAGTTCATGCATTTGTGAACATTTCAAAGATTTTAGGACATGTCTCCCTAGACTAGACTACAATTACTTTTGCACAGCACTCCGGCTGTAAAGTTCATGCATTTGTGAACATTTCAAAGATTTTAGGACATGTCCCCCTTAGACTAGACTACAATTACTTTTGCACAGCACTCCGGCTGTAAAGTTCATGCATTTGTGAACATTTCAAAGATTTTAGGACATGTCCCCCTAGACTAGACTACAATTACTTTTGCACAGCACTCCGGCTGTAAAGTTCATGCATTTGTGAACATTTCAAAGATTTTAGGACATGTCTCCCTAGACTAGACTACAATTACTTTTGCACAGCACTCCGGCTGTAAAGTTCATGCATTTGTGAACATTTCAAAGATTTTAGGACATGTCCCCCTAGACTAGACTACAATTACTTTTGCACAGCACTCCGGCTGTAAAGTTCATGCATTTGTGAACATTTCAAAGATTTTAGGACATGTCCCCCTAGACTAGACTACAATTACTTTTGCACAGCAATCCGGCTGTAAAGTTCATGCATTTGTGAACATTTCAAAGATTTTAGGACATGTCCCCCTAGACTAGACTACAATTACTTTTGCACAGCACTCCGGCTGTAAAGTTCATGCATTTGTGAACATTTCAAAGATTTTAGGACATGTCTCCCTAGACTAGACTACAATTACTTTTGCACAGCACTCCGGCTGTAAAGTTCATGCATTTCTGAACATTTCAAAGATTTTAGGACATGTCTCCCTAGACTAGACTACAATTACTTTTGCACAGCACTCCGGCTGTAAAGTTCATGCATTTGTGAACATTTCAAAGATTTTAGGACATGTCCCCCTAGACTAGACTACAATTACTTTTGCACAGCACTCCGGCTGTAAAGTTCATGCATTTGTGAACATTTCAAAGATTTTAGGACATGTCTCCCTAGACTAGACTACAATTACTTTTGCACAGCACTCCGGCTGTAAAGTTCATGCATTTGTGAACATTTCAAAGATTTTAGGACATGTCCCCCTAGACTAGACTACAATTACTTTTGCACAGCACTCCGGCTGTAAAGTTCATGCATTTTTGAACATTTCAAAGATTTTAGGACATGTCTCCCTAGACTAGACTACAATTACTTTTGCACAGCACTCCGGCTGTAAAGTTCATGCATTTGTGAACATTTCAAAGATTTTAGGACATGTCTCCCTAGACTAGACTACAATTACTTTTGCACAGCACTCCGGCTGTAAAGTTCATGCATTTCTGAACATTTCAAAGATTTTAGGACATGTCTCCCTAGACTAGACTACAATTACTTTTGCACAGCACTCCGGCTGTAAAGTTCATGCATTTGTGAACATTTCAAAGATTTTAGGACATGTCCCCCTAGACTAGACTACAATTACTTTTGCACAGCACTCCGGCTGTAAAGTTCATGCATTTGTGAACATTTCAAAGATTTTAGGACATGTCCCCCTAGACTAGACTACAATTACTTTTGCACAGCACTCCGGCTGTAAAGTTCATGCATTTGTGAACATTTCAAAGATTTTAGGACATGTCCCCCTAGACTAGACTACAATTACTTTTGCACAGCACTCCGGCTGTAAAGTTCATGCATTTGTGAACATTTCAAAGATTTTAGGACATGTCTCCCTAGACTAGACTACAATTACTTTTGCACAGCACTCCGGCTGTAAAGTTCATGCATTTGTGAACATTTCAAAGATTTTAGGACATGTCCCCCTAGACTAGACTACAATTACTTTTGCACAGCACTCCGGCTGTAAGGCTCATGCATTTGTGAACATTTCAAAGATTTTAGGACATGTCCCCCTAGACTAGACTACAATTACTTTTGCACAGCACTCCGGCTGTAAAGTTCATGCATTTGTGAACATTTCAAAGATTTTAGGACATGTCCCCCTAGACTAGACTACAATTACTTTTGCACAGCACTCCGGCTGTAAAGTTCATGCATTTGTGAACATTTCAAAGATTTTAGGACATGTCCCCCTAGACTAGACTACAATTACTTTTGCACAGCACTCCGGCTGTAAAGTTCATGCATTTGTGAACATTTCAAAGATTTTAGGACATGTCTCCCTAGACTAGACTACAATTACTTTTGCACAGCACTCCGGCTGTAAAGTTCATGCATTTGTGAACATTTCAAAGATTTTAGGACATGTCCCCCTAGACTAGACTACAATTACTTTTGCACAGCACTCCGGCTGTAAAGTTCATGCATTTGTGAACATTTCAAAGATTTTAGGACATGTCTCCCTAGACTAGACTACAATTACTTTTGCACAGCACTCCGGCTGTAAAGTTCATGCATTTGTGAACATTTCAAAGATTTTAGGACATGTCCCCCTAGACTAGACTACAATTACTTTTGCACAGCACTCCGGCTGTAAAGTTCATGCATTTGTGAACATTTCAAAGATTTTAAGACATATCCCCCTAGACTAGACTACAATTACTTTTGCACAGCACTCCGGCTGTAAAGTTCATGCATTTGTGAACATTTCAAAGATTTTAGGACATGTCCCCCTAGACTAGACTACAATTACTTTTGCACAGCACTCCGGCTGTAAAGTTCATGCATTTGTGAACATTTCAAAGATTTTAGGACATGTCTCCCTAGACTAGACTACAATTACTTTTGCACAGCACTCCGGCTGTAAAGTTCATGCATTTGTGAGCATTTCAAAGATTTTAGGACATGTCCCCCTAGACTAGACTACAATTACTTTTGCACAGCACTCCGGCTGTAAAGTTCATGCATTTGTGAACATTTCAAAGATTTTAGGACATGTCTCCCTAGACTAGACTACAATTATTTTTGCACAGCACTCCGGCTGTAAAGTTCATGCATTTGTGAAAATTTCAAAGATTTTAGGACATGTCTCCCTAGACTAGACTACAATTACTTTTGCACAGCACTCCGGCTGTAAAGTTCATGCATTTGTGAACATTTCAAAGATTTTAGGACATGTCCCCCTAGACTAGACTACAATTACTTTTGCACAGCACTCCGGCTGTAAAGTTCATGCATTTGTGAACATTTCAAAGATTTTAGGACATGTCCCCCTAGACTAGACTACAATTACTTTTGCACAGCACTCCGGCTGTAAAGATCATGCATTTGTGAACATTTCAAAGATTTTAGGACATGTCCCCCTAGACTAGACTACAATTACTTTTGCACAGCACTCCGGCTGTAAAGTTCATGCATTTGTGAACATTTCAAAGATTTTAGGACATGTCTCCCTAGACTAGACTACAATTACTTTTGCACAGCACTCCGGCTGTAAAGTTCATGCATTTGTGAACATTTCAAAGATTTTAGGACATGTCCCCCTAGACTAGACTACAATTACTTTTGCACAGCACTCCGGCTGTAAAGTTCATGCATTTGTGAACATTTCAAAGATTTTAGGACATGTCCCCCTAGACTAGACTACAATTACTTTTGCACAGCACTCCGGCTGTAAAGTTCATGCATTTGTGAACATTTCAAAGATTTTAGGACATGTCCCCCTAGACTAGACTACAATTACTTTTGCACAGCACTCCGGCTGTAAAGTTCATGCATTTGTGAACATTTCAAAGATTTTAGGACATGTCTCCCTAGACTAGACTACAATTACTTTTGCACAGCACTCCGGCTGTAAAGTTCATGCATTTGTGAACATTTCAAAGATTTTAGGACATGTCCCCCTAGACTAGACTACAATTACTTTTGCACAGCACTCCGGCTGTAAAGTTCATGCATTTGTGAACATTTCAAAGATTTTAGGACATGTCTCCCTAGACTAGACTACAATTACTTTTGCACAGCACTCCGGCTGTAAAGTTCATGCATTTGTGAACATTTCAAAGATTTTAGGACATGTCCCCCTAGACTAGACTACAATTACTTTTGCACAGCACTCCGGCTGTAAAGTTCATGCATTTGTGAACATTTCAAAGATTTTAGGACATGTCTCCCTAGACTAGACTACAATTACTTTTGCACAGCACTCCGGCTGTAAAGTTCATGCATTTGTGAACATTTCAAAGATTTTAGGACATGTCCCCCTAGACTAGACTACAATTACTTTTGCACAGCACTCCGGCTGTAAAGTTCATGCATTTGTGAACATTTCAAAGGTTTTAGGACATGTCTCCCTAGACTAGACTACAATTACTTTTGCACAGCACTCCGGCTGTAAAGTTCATGCATTTGTGAACATTTCAAAGATTTTAGGACATGTCTCCCTAGACTAGACTACAATTACTTTTGCACAGCACTCCGGCTGTAAAGTTCATGCATTTGTGAACATTTCAAAGATTTTAGGACATGTCTCCCTAGACTAGACTACAATTACTTTTGCACAGCACTCCGGCTGTAAAGTTCATGCATTTGTGAACATTTCAAAGATTTTAGGACATGTCCCCCTAGACTAGACTACAATTACTTTTGCACAGCACTCCGGCTGTAAAGTTCATGCATTTGTGAACATTTCAAAGATTTTAGGACATGTCCCCTAGACTAGACTACAATAGTCCAAATGCGATAATACTAAAGATTAAATCACTAATAATCTAGATTTTTTATGAAGTGTATTCTTGATAACATTAAATTGCCTCTGATTTTGTTTAATATTCTTTCCACGCATAATGTGAGAGCAATGTTTATGCCGAATCAATTATGAGAAGCAAGATAAATTCTAAATATTTCAGAAAAAATTAAATGTATTCCAAAAATGAGGCACAAAATGCAGAAATTCATTAAAGATCTTTTGATTTCAAGATTGGTTCTATTGACGACTTTTTGGATACATTTTCAACACAAGGCTTTCACATTTTCATAAATCTTGTTGAACTTACTTTCAAATAAATTTTCGGGCCACGCTACAATGTTTAAACTTTTTCAAACGCTATTAAAATAATGATTGACTGCTGACAGTATGCTTTTCTTGCCGCAGGTTTACTTTTCACTTCACTGAATGAATCATTACTGAGGCACTGTTCATTTTATTTGACGTTTCGTTTTTAGAAATAACTAAAAAAAAATTCCAGGACTCCTAGGAAATTCGTCTGACTTATTTAAATTACGCAGACGAGAATTACCCAAAATTATTTTCAAAAACAGGTTTTTCCATTTGGTTACTGTCATCGATTTTTGCTAAAAATGTTCTACGAAAACATAATGCATGTTTAATACGAGTCTTTCAAGCTTTGATCATCGTAGTACGAATACATATAAGAGGCCTGCATGGAACCACTTATGATAAAATTTAAAGAAGTCCCTGTGAGAAAACGAAATTTTGAAACATTTGTAGAAAATACTAGATATAAGTTAGACTTTCATAAGATTCCGGTTCACAATAATTGCTTTAATTTTAATTGATTCCATCGTTATAAAGCCTTAATTGAGTATAAATGCCTTTGAGAATGCATTAAATTGTTCATTTATGTCCTCCAGTTACTTTCAAAGGAGGAGTTACTCTGTGAAAATGAATTGCAGTTTCGCTAACCATACTCTCAGCACCATTAACTGTCCATTAACTTTTCAGTGCACGGTTAATTTTTAAAATATTTCACTAATTAATTTACCTAAATAATTTGGCAAATTTTCCATTGGAACGTATAACATATTTTTAAAAGTCTTTCGCCATCGATCGTCTGTTTCCAAGTGTATGAGCTGTCAAGCAACGCCTTCTTCGGCCCGGAGTTCCGCTCTCTTTTCAGTTGACAGCTAGTCACGAGCGGCGGCACTACTAAAGCACAAGAACGTTTAATAAATATATCGCCACGATGAGGGAAATTATTCATCTGCAGACTGGTCAATGCGGTAACCAAATTGGAACTAAGGTAAGACTCCTAGTTGCATAAGTTTCTGATATACAGTAAATTAATGTGTGTTCAGTCTTAGAAAATTTAAACTTCCGGCCACGCCCTGCATTGGCGCCTTTTCAGACGCCGGTTAACGGTACTCTGCAAGCTGAGGGTATTAGAGCCGGGTTCCTGCGTAAATAAATATGCTGTAAGTAGCATCATTCTATGATTATTAGTCCAACAGTAAAATAGATTATAGAAATTTATATTGGAAGCTGACTTATTTACGATGTCTCTGCTCCAGGCATTCTTTAGTAAACTCGAACGTATGGGTAACTGTTGAACAGTTGAAATCAGCTGCTACTTCTGATGCCCTTCGTGCAGCACCTTTTTTGTGTTTTTGATCGCGTGATTCATGTATTTTGTACGTGCTAATTTGCTGAAGGCTAGAACTGATAAAGTAACGGTTGTTGCTGGGCGCTCCTTTATTTCGTCGATAATGGAAACTGGGATTGTTTGACGAGTATTTGCTCTCTCGCAAACGCAAAAATTTTTCCTGCTTCGTTCTCTGCCTTATATTTTTATTATTATAAATTCTCTTGGTGCACGATTTAAGATAAACCTACGATTATGCATAAAATTTCAAATGTTGCTCATGCTTATTGAAGTACCGAAGTTTGCCGTTGATTGAGGGAGGGAAGGATTTGAATAGTGCTAATGCAGTGCTTCTTGAACTAGATTTTTTATCTTGACTCTAAATAATAATAAAACATCAGTTATGACTTATTTCTGCATTGGGTGAACTGTTTAGTTTTGGTCACCAATTTGCGTGTTGTTCTGCTTGGTGTGCAACAGCTAACACAACTGTTACCCAATGAATGTTGCTGGCATAGAGTAGGTGAAGAGCTAAATAATGAACTTGGAGAGCTGCTGTTGGTTTATAGTGTAATATACTTGGTATGAAAGCATCCTTTTAAGAGGGATTCAAGTTAAGTTAGCCAATGATTTTAGTGTTCCTACACTTTTTAGATCAAAATTATTGAATTAGTCCATAAAATTTTACAATCATCAGAAGTTTTAATTCAGAATTTTTAGCAAACATTTATGAAAATTAAAAATAGAATTCTACCACTAATAACTCATGAATTGTAGTATGAAGGTGGGATGTAATTTGTCCTTTTTTACTCCTATTAAAGGATTTATTTTTTATCTGAAACTATTCGCTCCAGTGGCATAGGATTGGGAGTAAATTCAGGTTACCCAAATCTTGCTACCCTATGCTGTGGGAACTGTGATGTCCAGAGAAGATAGTTGTTACGCGGCTATGGACAGGCCTTTAGGGACTTGTATCTTCTGTGTCCACTTCACTTCTTCTAGCACATGACTTCTTTTGTACCACATCTGTGTCCCTCTTTATTCCTGACTTGCTGCTACAGCACCCAGTGTTGGAACACACGCTGTGCTTACATTCCCCATTTTCTACAGTCCGTGCTGTAGTCTTCTATTCTTCATCACCTTGGGTGTGGCTTGGAAGTTATGAATTGACATCAAAATATCTCAATAGTTCACATTTTGTGTGCAGATATTTTTGTTCTAAAGGTTGAACACAATTCTTATTCACCGTTAGCTTGAGTTGTACACAGCACAGCAGCTCAAAAAGTACATTTTACCATTCTCTCCTAACACAAATAGTTATGTGCTTCCTTTAAATAATTCTTGTGAAGTGACTTGTATTATTTACCTTCTGGAAAACTTCAGTTTGTGCTTAGCTTTTTTGAACAGTGAAACTGAAAATAGAATTGATCAAAGAAGTTTATTTTTACCAGCCTTAAGATTTCTTTATGGTGCTGATGCCTAAACTGAAATGAAGTGTTATATAGTTACCAAATTGTTTTACATAGATGAATAAATTAAATATTAATTTCTTCTTAAACTTTGACAGATGTGTGCTGAAACCTGAAGGTCTTGTTGAATTAATTTTATGTTCATTTTAATGGATTCTGATTCTTACTATGATACAAGCAAAATATGAAATAAAAAATGTAACTTTTCTTCACACAAGTGTTAAGGGAACCAAAATTCAGTGGCACTTTTACTGCAGGTGTTTATCTCGGAGTCATGGAGTTAGTGATGCTGCTGTGGCAATGCCATCCAAATTTTATCTTCCATCATGTGACTGTGGTGCCGGTATCAACTCTACTGAGATAATTTGCTTTGGGATCATGATCTCTTCCCTACCCACCATTGAATGTTAGGCAAGGCATTTTTCAGACATGTTTCCCTAAAGTTCTTTCTTAGCCGACTATTGAATGTTAGGCAAGGCATTTTTTTGAGGCTTGCCTTATTTTCGTTATTGAATCCAATTGATTTGACCGCTGTGAAGTGCGAGGGCTGCTTGGTAGTTGCTGATTTAATTTGCAACAGTATTTGGCTCAATTTTGTTCTTTTGAAATTCACAGTGTAGTGATGGGTACTGCATTTTGTTGCTGAAATTCACATTAGAATATTCAATAAGTAATTATTGAGTGGCAAAGTTTGCTTGGAGCTGTGGAAGCTCGGTTAACAATCAAATTTATCTCTTGCCTCATTTTAACGTTGTGCAATGAATCTCACTGTAGCTATATTCACATTAGGATTTGAATTTTCAGGATTTCTTCATTAATCATTTATTTTAAATCCTTATGTAAAATGATTAATTTTGGGGGGTTTGGCAAAACCAAAGCTGTAAATTTTAGGCTCAAGTGAATACCTAGGATGTTTGCAACTAGGTACATAGGATACATGCAGCTGTATTTGACTAGTGAATGGATTGGGTAACTGAGGGGAGTGTAGAAGTGAAAGTGTGTTCAGGTATGGGTCTATTGTACTTGATAAATTCCTTCCTTTGTACTACATTGCACAAGTCATGATGAGTTGCAAGTGTGTTGTAAGGTGTGGGTCTATTGTACCGTGTACAAAATCCTTCCTCTGTACTACGTTGCACAATTCCTGGTGATTTGCAGGTGTGTAGAAGTGTATGGTGTCTGACATGCTTTGGAGTTGCTGCCTACGGAAATTAGGATGCATGTGTCCTTTGCCAACATGTTCAATTTTTCTTTTCTTAGAGAAAATTTTAGTATTTGTTCAGTGTTGAATTTTATACTAGGGGACATGTTTCCATTCATTCAGCACTTCAACGTTCCATTTTGTTATTTATTCATGATTCATTCGCTGAAGGCGTGTTTTGGGTGGTGACTCCCACACTCGGGTCGTGTGTTTTGGGTGGTGACTCCCGCACTCGGGTCGTGTGTTTTGGGTGGTGACTCCCGCACTCGGGGCGTGTGTTTTGGGTGGTGACTCCCGCACTCGGGGCGTGTGTTTTGGGTGGTGACTCCCGCACTCGGGTCGGGTCGTGTGTTTTGGGTGGTGACTCCCGCACTCGGGTCGGGTCGTGTGTTTTGGGTGGTGACTCCCGCACTCGGGGCGTGTGTTTTGGGTGGTGACTCCCGCACTCGGGTCGTGTGTTTTGGGTGGTGACTCCCGCACTCGGGTCGTGTGTTTTGGGTGGTGACTCCCGCACTCGGGTCGTGTGTTTTGGGTGGTGACTCCCGCACTCGGGGCGTGTGTTTTGGGTGGTGACTCCCGCACTCGGGGCGTGTGTTTTGGGTGGTGACTCCCGCACTCGGGGCGTGTGTTTTGGGTGGTGACTCCCGCACTCGGGTCGTGTGTTTTGGGTGGTGACTCCCGCACTCGGGGCGTGTGTTTTGGGTGGTGACTCCCGCACTCGGGGCGTGTGTTTTGGGTGGTGACTCCCGCACTCGGGGCGTGTGTTTTGGGTGGTGACTCCCGCACTCGGGGCGTGTGTTTTGGGTGGTGACTCCCGCACTCGGGTCGTGTGTTTTGGGTGGTGACTCCCGCACTCGGGGCGCGTGTTTTGGGTGGTGACTCCCGCACTCGGGGCGCGTGTTTTGGGTGGTGACTCCCGCACTCGGGGCGCGTGTTTTGGGTGGTGACTCCCGCACTCGGGGCGCGTGTTTTGGGTGGTGACTCCCGCACTCGGGGCGCGTGTTTTGGGTGGTGACTCCCGCACTCGGGGCGCGTGTTTTGGGTGGTGACTCCCGCACTCGGGGCGCGTGTTTTGGGTGGTGACTCCCGCACTCGGGGCGCGTGTTTTGGGTGGTGACTCACGCACTCGGGGCGCGTGTTTTGGGTGGTGACTCACGCACTCGGGGCGCGTGTTTTGGGTGGTGACTCACGCACTCGGGGCGCGTGTTTTGGGTGGTGACTCCCGCACTCGGGGCGCGTGTTTTGGGTGGTGACTCACGCACTCGGGGCGCGTGTTTTGGGTGGTGACTCACGCACTCGGGGCGCGTGTTTTGGGTGGTGACTCCCGCACTCGGGGCGCGTGTTTTGGGTGGTGACTCCCGCACTCGGGTCGTGTGTTTTGGGTGGTGACTCCCGCACTCGGGTCGTGTGTTTTGGGTGGTGACTCCCGCACTCGGGTCGTGTGTTTTGGGTGGTGACTCCCGCACTCGGGTCGTGTGTTTTGGGTGGTGACTCCCGCACTCGGGGCGTGTGTTTTGGGTGGTGACTCCCGCACTCGGGGCGTGTGTTTTGGGTGGTGACTCCCGCACTCGGGGCGTGTGTTTTGGGTGGTGACTCGCGCACTCGGGGCGTGTGTTTTGGGTGGTGACTCGCGCACTCGGGGCGCGTGTTTTGGGTGGTGACTCGCGCACTCGGGGCGCGTGTTTTGGGTGGTGACTCGCGCACTCGGGGCGCGTGTTTTGGGTGGTGACTCGCGCACTCGGGGCGCGTGTTTTGGGTGGTGACTCGCGCACTCGGGGCGCGTGTTTTGGGTGGTGACTCGCGCACTCGGGGCGCGTGTTTTGGGTGGTGACTCGCGCACTCGGGGCGCGTGTTTTGGGTGGTGACTCGCGCACTCGGGGCGCGTGTTTTGGGTGGTGACTCGCGCACTCGGGGCGCGTGTTTTGGGTGGTGACTCGCGCACTCGGGGCGCGTGTTTTGGGTGGTGACTCGCGCACTCGGGGCGCGTGTTTTGGGTGGCGACTCGCGCACTCGGGGCGCGTGTTTTGGGTGGCGACTCGCGCACTCGGGGCGCGTGTTTTGGGTGGCGACTCGCGCACTCGGGGCGCGTGTTTTGGGTGGTGACTCGCGCACTCGGGGCGCGTGTTTTGGGTGGTGACTCGCGCACTCGGGGCGCGTGTTTTGGGTGGTGACTCGCGCACTCGTGGCGCGTGTTTTGGGTGGTGACTCGCGCACTCGTGGCGCGTGTTTTGGGTGGTGACTCGCGCACTCGTGGCGCGTGTTTTGGGTGGTGACTCGCGCACTCGTGGCGCGTGTTTTGGGTGGTGACTCGCGCACTCGTGGCGCGTGTTTTGGGTGGTGACTCACGCACTCGGGGCGCGTGTTTTGGGTGGTGACTCACGCACTCGGGGCGCGTGTTTTGGGTGGTGACTCACACGCAGACCACGTCACAACCTACCATGTCGAAGCAGTTAAGCCAGCCTGGCATGTGGAGGCAGGTATGCTGCGGTCAGACCGGCCCGTGGCGTGGTCGCGCTATCGATTGGAGGCGATGCGTTGGTGCCGCTAACTGCCGTGCTGCTGCCTCCGTGTTGGGGCGGGGGGTTGGGTTATGAGGGGGGGGGGTTATAGCACAAATGCGGCAACAATCAAGAGTGGAAGAAAAACTCCCTTAACACTGGGGCCGCATCGGACGCCACCGGTGGCCTCGGTGGTGGTTTTCGAAATGCTGCTGACCGATCAGTAGTTACTCTCAATTTTTACGAACACCTGAACCGAAATGACGGCACGTTCCAATTAATGTCAACTGTTTTCATAATTTCTCACCACAATTGGTTGATGTTTAATTCGAGTTGAATATTGACCTTCAGTTTAGCCAATTGCGGTCCAAGTGTTGAATAAGAATTTGGTACACTAAGACGAGGTTGTGTGTGCAGTTGTGGGAGATCGTGGAGCTGTAGGGGAATGAACTCGTGCGAAAATGATTTTAATCGAATAACAGAAGGTCATGTTGATAGACTAACGCGAGGCTGTGTTGACTAAGATGATGGTATATGTGCAGTTTTGCGAGATCGTTAAGACAATGGACTTAACATTAAGAAAAAAAAGACATGTTAGACTATGAGTTTGGTTGAGTAAGAGGACGTTGTGTGCGCAGTTCTGGGAGATCATCAGCGACGAGCACGGCATCCAGCCGACAGGGGAGTACACGGGCACCAACAAAGAGCTCATGGACCTCCAGCTCGAGCGCATCAACGTCTACTACAACGAGGGCAACCAGGTCAGTCCTTCTTCTTGGCTAACGTTTACCATTTTGCGTTGAGTTTTTCTGCTCACACTCTCGGTCTTTCTTTTTTGCTGATGTGCCTAGTTACTAGCGTAAACGTCTATTACAACGAGGGCAGCAATTCAAAAACAATTCAGAAGTTCTCTCCTCCCATTCCTTCCTTGCTAACATTTACAATGGTGTTGTGGGAGCTTTTTGCCCAGCTCTTTGATTTTTTGTTACTTTCAGCTGAGGCTCGGTCCAACCTCGTTCCTGGTTGCAATATTTTTCCATTTTTTTTGTCCCTTTTTTCAGCTCAGCTATCTTTCCTTGTTGTTGGCAACAATTGCCACTTGTTTGGTCCAACTTTTTTTTCAGCTTCGACTCGCGGTCATCGTTTTTCACTAATAGGGCTAGTTGTGGAGATAGGCTAGGCTAGATAGGCTAGTTGTGGAGATAGGCACTCTCAAGGGGAAATGTAAGCTCCTTAGCTGTCTTAGGTGGGCCATCTTTTTATTGAAATAGTTTTTAGGTCTTACTTGGTTCACTGCTGTCGAATTTTTCAGCTTGCATTCGGTTCTTCAGCTTTTGTCTTGTTGTATAAACTTCCTTTTCAACTTAATGTTTCTGTGGCCACAGGGCATGTGAACCATACAAATTTAGTCAAGGGGCTATGTAGAATAAGGAATTGAAAGGATTCAGGTCATGAATGCACAGAGATCTGCACGAGTGTCTGTTTTGACCGGCACGCCTTCTTCATTGTAATTGTTCGTTTGAGAAGGAATTTGTGGAGAGAAACTCGAACCAATTTGCTCATGTGCAATCCCTGGGCTAAATGAGGGTTGTTATGGTAGGTAGAATAATAAGAGAGGAATTGGTAATCTGACAATATTTTTTTAGACTGTCAAACGATATTCTTTCATTTCTTTCGTACGATGTTTCTGAGCAATTTTGAAGCCTGTTTGAATCTGGGAAACAGTCATCGGCAAGAATTATTCGAGTAGGCTCCATATTTTTTTTTTTAAATGGAGCTAGGCTTTCTTCTCTCAAACATGTACACCTAGCCTGTGAACAACCCCTCCCCCAGGGCAAGTACGTGCCCCGCGCGGTGCTGGTGGACCTGGAGCCGGGCACCATGGACAGTGTGAGGGCAGGCCCGCACGGCCAGCTCTTCAAGCCCGACAGCTTCGTCTTCGGTGAGGCCGCCTCTGTGTACTCGGTACTGATTTTCGTAGTTATAGGTCATTTGACGAGATCCTATTCTGCCTGAACCATACTTCTTGACACATGTTCAAACTTAGCGTCACAGCTGACGATGGAAATTTTGTCGTCCACGTGACGTATTTTTTTCGGATGAAAATTCTTGATCTGGGGATTTTTTTAGAGTAAAATTGAAGTATATCCCTTTTGAGGCAATGCACGAACAGGAAAATATGATGTAACAATGCAGTCAGGACAAATTGACGCTGCCAGCTGTACGAGTGTGACGACGTGAATTACATTGAAATCTTGCTTCGCGTGATACCTTTGTGTAGGATCCGTCAATGTTCTCAAACTTGAGAATGAAGAAAATCCCGAGGATATTTATCATCTTGACTAAGAAATCATTTCCGAGTGCAGCTCCGTCATCAGTTCGAAAAATAATCATTATCAGAAGTAAAAGTTGAGAGGTACATATGATTGTAGGTATTGATTTAATTCAATGTTTTGCCGTTTGCAAAGTCTAACTACAAATAAAATAGCAAGGATAGTCACTTTTAAAATAGACATTATTTCTTAGAGAGTTTAATAGGTCAGCACTAAAAACATAAATGAGAAAATGAACGTTTCGACCACAAGGGTCATCTTCAGCATCTGGGAAAATACAAGAGATTTTTTACAGACAAAAAAAAAAATATACACACATATGAATAACATTTGTAATTGCTAACAGGAAATTTGCAAGGGGAAGGAAGATTGGGCATCATTTAAAACCGGTTTGTCTTTCATGATAAAAAGAGACTCTAAAATTCGAAGATCTGTTTGACTAGAAGATGTTGCAATTATCTGGAAATCATCTAAGCGAACAGGCAAGTCGCACTTTTCTGCATGTGCACGCACAGAGGATTGAGAGGGAGAAGCGAGAGGCCTATTTGTTCGAAAGCTTCGTCCAGCATGCTCTGCTACACGAGTACGCAAGGCCCTTTTTGTGGACCCCACGTACTCAGACGCACACAGTGCGCAACGATACTTGTAGACGACTGAAGAGAGCAAAGCCTTCGGAAGCTTATCTTTGTAATTGAAAAAAGAATTGATTTTGTATGCGTTCACTAAAATTATTCGAAAATTAATATGCATTAAATGTTTTGATAAAAGCGTCAGCAAATCTTTTTTCAATTTTTCAGATTGGTAGCCAAAATATGGTATAACAAAATAAAAATCTTTTTTCCGTACGGTTGTCATAGGTGGGCGGTCACAAAATTTTGAATTTAAAAACTTTTTGATTGAGGAATGTATCAGCCAAGCGGGGAAACCATTATTACGGAAAAAGTTATTCAAAAATTCAACTTCACCATGAAACGACTGAAAACTTGAACATACATCATACGCTCTACATAACAGAGTTCTGATACTATTTAATTTGAAACGAAAATTACAAAAACTATAGAAACTCAAACCCAACCCAGTAAATGTTTGCTTGCGATAGACGGAACTGTGAAATTTGTTATTTCGACGAGTAATCATAGAATCCAGAAACGGGAGACAGTTTTCTTTTTCAAGTTCCATGGTGAACTTAATATTCGGATGCTGGGAATTCAAGTACGACAAAAATAGGTTACAATGAGAACTATCTTTAAATAAAAGGAATGTATCATCAATGTAACGTTTATAGAATACAGGCTTATATTCAACCGGACACATTTCCAACCACCTTTTTTCCTCCCGTTAGGACCTACATTTGCTAATATGTTCATGGCTTTTCACGAAAAAAGGTGGTTGGAAATGTGTCCGGTTGAATATAAGCCTGTATTCTATAAACGTTACATTGATGATACATTCCTTTTATTTAAAGATAGTTCTCATTGTAACCTATTTTTGTCGTACTTGAATTCCCAGCATCCGAATATTAAGTTCACCATGGAACTTGAAAAAGAAAACTGTCTCCCGTTTCTGGATTCTATGATTACTCGTCGAAATAACAAATTTCACAGTTCCGTCTATCGCAAGCAAACATTTACTGGGTTGGGTTTGAGTTTCTATAGTTTTTGTAATTTTCGTTTCAAATTAAATAGTATCAGAACTCTGTTATGTAGAGCGTATGATGTATGTTCAAGTTTTCAGTCGTTTCATGGTGAAGTTGAATTTTTGAATAACTTTTTCCGTAATAATGGTTTCCCCGCTTGGCTGATACATTCCTCAATCAAAAAGTTTTTAAATTCAAAATTTTGTGACCGCCCACCTATGACAACCGTACGGAAAAAAGATTTTTATTTTGTTATACCATATTTTGGCTACCAATCTGAAAAATTGAAAAAAGATTTGCTGACGCTTTTATCAAAACATTTAATGCATATTAATTTTCGAATAATTTTAGTGAACGCATACAAAATCAATTCTTTTTTCAATTACAAAGATAAGCTTCCGAAGGCTTTGCTCTCTTCAGTCGTCTACAAGTATCGTTGCGCACTGTGTGCGTCTGAGTACGTGGGGTCCACAAAAAGGGCCTTGCGTACTCGTGTAGCAGAGCATGCTGGACGAAGCTTTCGAACAAATAGGCCTCTCGCTTCTCCCTCTCAATCCTCTGTGCGTGCACATGCAGAAAAGTGCGACTTGCCTGTTCGCTTAGATGATTTCCAGATAATTGCAACATCTTCTAGTCAAACAGATCTTCGAATTTTAGAGTCTCTTTTTATCATGAAAGACAAACCGGTTTTAAATGATGCCCAATCTTCCTTCCCCTTGCAAATTTCCTGTTAGCAATTACAAATGTTATTCATATGTGTGTATATTTTTTTTTTGTCTGTAAAAAATCTCTTGTATTTTCCCAGATGCTGAAGATGACCCTTGTGGTCGAAACGTTCATTTTCTCATTTATGTTTTTAGTGCTGACCTATTAAACTCTCTAAGAAATAATGTCTATTTTAAAAGTGACTATCCTTGCTATTTTATTTGTAATTGTAGGTATTGAACTATATATGGAGGCTAAAACAAAGTATGCAAGGAAGGGAAAACGAAAACCATGTAGCTACCTGCTCCTCTTCTACATCATCGAGGATGAGGTCATGAAATGCAAATCTAGCTGTGAGGCCGTGCCTTGGGCGTAGCTAGCAGCGTGCTGTTCTTGCCATCTTGCGAGGTGCCTTCTCTTCTTCAGACTTGCGACTCTTCAGCTGTCGGCGTTCTTATGCAATGAAATGCATTTTACGAGCTCTCTGCTCACTTGAATCGTTCATCTCGATTGTGAGCGCCGTAATAACGCGAACTCGCCGATCAAATCAATATCTTCGCCTCTTTATTATTTTTGGGGTTGTGGTCAACGGTTCAATTTGTCACGGGAGAGCAATTAATTTGTAATTCTTTCGAATGGGTGATATGTAGGAAAAAAATTCTCTCCTCCTAGTAGAATCTCTGGTATTCACTATTCCAACGTCTAGGCCCTTTGTAATCGCTGTAGCTGCAGAAATGGCAATAGGTTTCTTGTAAACCTAAACTTGCGCTTTAGTGATTGGTAGTACGCGCGCAGGGTGTCTACTAGGTAGTAAAGTAGTAAAAAGTAGTAAAATTTGGAAAGTAGTAAAAAAGTAGTGAAAAGTAGTAAAATTTGGAAAGTAGTAAAAAAGTAGTGAAAAGTAGTAAAATTTGGAAAGTAGTAAAAAAGTAGTGAAAAGTAGTAAAATTTGGAAAGTAGTAAAAAAGTAGTGAAAAGTAGTAAAATTTGGAAAGCAGTAAAAAAGTAGTGAAAAGTAGTAAAATTTGGAAAGCAGTAAAAAAGTAGTGAAATTTGCCTCAGGGTAGTAAAAAATTGACAAGGGGAATAATTCTCTGATAATTTGAAGTAATGTTACATATTTATTTAGAGTATTAAGAACTATTTGAATTTATTTTTCCCATTATCAGAAATTTGCCTCAATTTATGGGAAATATTCCTGTAGAGTGGGGTGTAATTTTAGGATTGGAGCACGCAAAATAGAAAAAAAGTTTCAAAATTTTTGGGATCAACAGTAAAAACAGTTCACTTTTTCTTCTCATTCCGTTTGATCTGAAAGTTATCTAGTTGTTTTATGATGGAGGTTCATTTGAGCCATTTTATTATTAACAAATTATTGAGAGAAAACAATAAAATAGCTTTCGTTTTGATGCGGTAATTGAGGTTTCATGAATCGAATAAATATAAATTTAAAAAGATGTAATACCAGTGGCGATGCATTGCTGAAAACACTTCTATAAGTGCGCACTTACATTGAGATACAAACTCAGGAGCTTGTGATATCAGGGATTAGGGTTGAAAATGAAATAAGGATTTAAAAATTGGGCATTTATGGTTATGAGGTCGGGCGACATGCAACATCTTTTATTCATACGTATCAAATATGCATTATACGATCTCAAGGAAAAATAAAATAGCATAGCTACATATTTTCTTGTGGAAGCCTATCAAGTAGCTTTGATTGAAATGTTTGTCAAGTAAAATAATTTAAATTTTATGAAGAATTACGATTCTTCTAAATGTAATACATCTTGTGAACTTTTTCTTGAATTTTATGAACAAACTTTTACAACTAACCAAAATTTTTAAATAGGTAGCTGTACTCATCACTAAATAACTATTAAATTTAATTGTATTTCATCTTTAGTGGATGCAGTTGCCCGTAAGATGTATAGCATAGTTGGCGTAATTGTTCTTTTGTGCACTTGATACTCAAATATTAGAGTATTTTATTCACAAACGTAAGCACAGATATGAAATTATTCTCAATTAGCTTTTAGAGTCCTGCTGCAATTTCAGATGAGTAAGTTGTGAATAGTCCTCCTAATGAATGAAGTCCTAATGAGGAAGTCCTCCTAATGAATATTGTTTAATTCAAAGTCATATATTTGGCTGGTAAGGTCTTGATTTTCTTAAACTTGATGGAGCTTCCAGTTCTTATTCCTCCCCCTCAGGGGGACACAACTGTTGTATCTAGGGGAATTAGCGCTCCCAGGGGGAAAATGTGAGGGTCCGAGTTGAGAGTTATGTAGACCTTCTTTATGTTGAAATAAAATGTTTTTTGTTATGTTAAGGACCAACTTTTTTCGGTTCACTACTGTCCTGTTTTTCAGCACCTCTGGACTTTCTTCTTCAACTTTTATCTTATTTCATGAACTCCTTTCCCTTACTGTTTCTATGCCCTTTCTGCATAGATTCCTCATTTTCTCATCTCCATATTAAATGGTGCCTTCCTCCTTCCTCTCTTCGATACGCTCTATTTTTGCAGCGGTTAGGGAGGCTTAAACTAACTTATAATCTTAAATCTTATAATTCTTATTCCAAGACGAATATTCTCGCACTACAAGTTGTTGCGGCAGGAAAGAAACATTGCAATGACGTCATAGGAACTTCTCCGCACTTCATTTATATCCAGAAAGTGGTTTTTTAGACCTGAGCTTGATTTGTGAGCAGTATTATCTTCCTTTGAAAAAACGAATTTATTCTGTCCGCTTAAATTTGGGGAAACAACGATTTACTGAAACTATACATTTTTTTTTTTGAAAAAAATGACATTCTTTGCTTGTAAAGCTGAAAATTTTTTCCAGTGACGTTAATTTATGTCCAAATAAAGAAAGAATTATGCTATAAAATTATCTTTTAGTACAATATGTCATCATTTGAACGAGAGTTTAGTTCCTTTGAAGTTCCTTTTGGCAGTCATGGCGATTCAGTTGCCTCCAGGATGTCATCATAGCATGGAGATGCTCCATGTAATCAAAGTTCTTTCTTCTGCTAAAAGTATACAGGAAAGCTACATGAAATTTGCATTTTCGTGATTGGTTCCGTAGTGTAACATGTTCATAACCTATTTGTTATTATTGATCGCAATTAGGATGCCGATTTAGATTTTGAGGTACGATAGAAATAGTTCACAAACTCAAATATCCGAAGTTCCATAGTGTTAGGTCACAAAGAAATTCCTTGATATTCTACCCTGCTGTAATGGGATCTGACAATCCCCTGGTGTCTACTAGTTTTCAGTCAGTTTAATTCATCCATATGATGAACTGTTTTCTTCATAGTTGAAAGATGTTAAGACAAGGTTTTCGCCAAACTTTTGTTGGAGTCCATTTAGGACGTGGTACCCTAGGAATTTAGGTAACTTTTTTGCAGTAAAGCTTTGGTTGCTCCATTTAGTATTAAGTATTTTAAGTATTAAGAAACTTGGAACTTTTTCTTAACCTTTGATATTCCTTATATTATTGACTTAAATTACTCATTATAGGCCGATTACTTACATTTGGACAACATTCATTGTGTAGAAAAAAGGTAGTAATTTTTTTGCCGTTGAAGGTAGTAAAAAGTAGTAAAATTTGGAAATGAAATATCAGTAGTCACCATGGCGCGCTATTTACATATGTGTGTAGCTGACATTGAGTTCTGTCTGCAGGTCTAAGTTACAATTAAGTGTGTGAGGTGCATTTTGTAGGGATTGGTGTACATTTTTTGTGGCTAAACCTACTGTTCACAAATGAGCATGTAGCTAACATCGAGTTACGTCTACAGGTCAGAGCGGCGCGGGCAACAACTGGGCCAAAGGTCACTACACAGAAGGCGCCGAGCTGGTCGATTCCGTCATGGACGTCGTGCGGAAGGAGTCTGAGAAATGCGACTGCCTGCAGGGCTTCCAGTTGACCCACTCCCTCGGTGGCGGCACTGGGTCCGGCATGGGCACCCTCATCGTGTCCAAGATGAGGGAAGAGTTCCCTGACCGCATCATGAACACCTTCTCCGTGGTGCCGTCTCCCAAAGTGTCCGACACCGTCGTCGAGCCCTACAACGCCACGCTCTCCATCCATCAACTCGTGGAAAACACCGACGAAACCTTCTGTATCGATAACGAGGCCCTCTACGACATTTGCTTCCGTACACTTAAGCTTCAGAACCCCACATACGGCGACCTCAACCACCTGGTGTCCCTCACTATGTCCGGTGTGACCACCTGTCTCAGGTTCCCTGGTCAGCTCAACGCGGATCTCAGGAAGCTGGCTGTGAACATGGTGCCTTTCCCGCGCCTCCACTTCTTCATGCCGGGCTTTGCGCCCCTCACGGCGAGGGGCTCACAGCAGTACCGAGCTCTCACCGTGTCTGAACTCACCCAGCAAATGTTCGACGCCAAGAACATGATGGCTGCGTGTGACCCGCGTCACGGTCGCTACCTCACCGTCGCTGCCATCTTCCGTGGCCGCATGTCCATGCGGGAGGTCGACGACCAGATGTACAATATCCAGAACAAGAACTCGTCTTTCTTCGTCGAGTGGATCCCCAACAACGTGAAGACTGCCGTGTGTGACATTCCTCCCCGTGGTCTCAAGATGTCCGCCACCTTCATTGGCAACTCGACCGCCATCCAGGAACTGTTCAAGCGCGTGTCTGAACAGTTCACGGCCATGTTCAGGCGCAAGGCTTTCCTCCACTGGTACACGGGAGAGGGTATGGATGAGATGGAGTTCACCGAGGCGGAGTCCAACATGAACGATCTCGTGTCCGAGTACCAGCAGTACCAGGAAGCCACCGCCGACGACGAGGGTGACTTCGAAGAGGAAGGAGAGCTCGAAGAGCCCGAGCAGGCCTAAATAGAAAATAACTCGTTTAGTGAGGGCTGCGATTGTGCTTGAAGTAACGTCAGGTTTTTGTCTCATTGTGACGGCAATGCTCTGGGGATTTCTTGATAAGTGAAGAGTTCGGACTGCAGTCACGTTCCGTGAATAAAGGGATTCGTTCAAGCATATTAGAGTTCTTCCTGCCATTACGGAAATTGTCCATCTGAGTTGTAGTAAATAATCCGTCGAGTCCAAATTGAATTTTAGCACATCTTGCCATTGGGCCTCTTTTAAGGGTCACAACTTCCTAGCTACAATGTGATTTTAAAAATTAATTCCTTGTAAGGCTTGATGCTCAGTATTGATATGAGTATTTAGTTATCGTAATAAAGTTAGACGTTTAACGGAGAGAAGAGTCTGAACAGCGTGGTGTGCCGATGCGAGTGCAGCTTTCCTCAGATCAAAATACGCTCCTAAGATGGTCCTGTAGCAGTTACAGCGTAGCCTTTACTTTGCTTCTTGTAGAAGTTCTTGGAAAAGAGTTGAGTTTTACGTTCGTCCTCCGTGTTAGTCTTCTCACAAATCTTTATTTTTACACGGCATCGCTCAGCGGTCTTTTGTTCTCGGAATTTAGTCATTCCAGTAGCGTAATTCTATTTCGCGTATTGTTTTCGGTCTTTTTAAGTTTGAAACCTCGAATATTTTACCTCAGTTTCAACGGAGATAAGGAATTAATCTCGGTAGTACGTTGTTTGAAAAATTATTCAGGAAAACCATCGGTTCTTTATTTTCGATTTACTGAGAATATTCAGAGGCAAAATTGTTTAATTTATGAAGTCGGTGAAATTATTTGAAGGCCAAAATTGTTTTTTATTTACGCATTTCAACCATCGGCGAACAAGATAAGCTGTCAGTATTACTTCGCACATGTCACGTACACGTATATTTATTTTTCTATGGTTACCTTTAATTTTGTAGTAGCTCGAGTTCTCAACCTTTTCTTCCCAAAGATGCTTACCGTACGCCTAGTAAATGGACTGATCTCAAATTTGTTGTAATACCTTGTCCTTCTGTCAAGACTGGCGAGCGTGTTCGTGTTGACAGCTCTGACTGACAGCTGAGTGCACGCGTTCTCTACGGAGTGTGTCCCTTGGCAGCTCGTCATCTGAGTTGGAGTGAGCAGTTCAATTGAGATTTTGAAGTTGGATTAAGAAGTTGAGGTTGGGTTATAAAGTTGTGGTTGGATTGAGAAAGAGGAATGGGAAGATGGAAATTAGATTCAGAAGATAAAGGTAGGATTCAGAAAAATGGTCTCATTGAGGTAGAGGAGAGGATGGCTTTGAGCGATGAAAAGTAATTCTGTGACTGCATCATAAAGACAAAGTTTCGCAGGCGATATCGTCAGCTACAGATAGTAGCCCAACGGTTGTGGCGTTCTGGGGGTCTCCTAACCGAAATTGACACTTTGACTGCGACGTGCGCCACCGGTGCTACACTGGGGCAATTTTCATCATGATGCTGACCGAACAGTAGTCTCAAATTCAATCTTCATAAATACTCTAAGCTTAATGAACGCACGATCCAGTTCATGTTTGGCATTTTCAAAATAGTTTACTACAATTGACTCCAAATTTGAGCTGGGCATTGAACTTTATACTTGGTAGTCGCAGTCAAAGTGTTAATATACCCAAAATCCCAATCTCTATTCAAACGCTCAGAGTAAGAGTATTCACTGTATGGTCGCCTTCGAAGCGTCAAAGGTGTTGAAAAATAATGATCCTGAGAGTCTGTCTCCCCTGGGAGCTCAGCTCCTACGCGTCGCAGTGCGAAGTGGGCCGGATTTTCTAATAGAATTCGACGTACCGGTACAGCTAACTGCGTACGTTTTTCTGTCGACTTGGCTAGATTGAAAGTTTTCCTTACCAAAATATTGGAGTCTACGGCTTTTCCCTTGACAAATTTGGGCAATCGTGTTATTCTACAGAATAGTTCGATGCTCAAAATGAGTTGATTTCTAGTTTAAAAAACAGCTCGCAGCGGCGCCAAGTCATTAACAGAACTTTCGCTGCTGAAGATTCTTTTGGCGGAAGAGGGAGAGACACAAAGCAGTAACAGACAAGAAAATATTTTAGAAGTCACTAAAATGTCGAAAAAAAAACAGGACCCCGTCTGGCTTGACACATTGCTGGCGATGCGACCCACCGGTAGGTCGTGCTTGGGATTTTCCTGCTGCGAAACTACCCATCAATGAGTCGTTTGGAAAATTCTAACAATTTTTTATAACTTAATGGTATTTAATGGACCCAGATAATGTTTGATATTTATAGTATTGACAATCACTCTTGACTCCAAATTTGAGATGAATATTGAACTTCAGTTTAACCCATCGCAGTCAAGGTGCTGGACGCAAGCTTTACGCTCAATTTAGTTCCTGATCGAATAACACCCAAATTTTTCAGTAAGAATTTGCGCGTCCATTGTTTTGTAAAGCATCATCATTGTCAAAAAAATTCGGGAAGTGTAAACCTGTCGGGGAAGTTGAAAGAGAGATTAGATTTATTGAGACGTTAAGCACAAAACGTCTTGGTAGAAATATGCAGATGTGAAGAATTCATATACAGTCGTGAATCATTGACGCTAGCCCAATGAATTTAACTTCCCAGTTCTCAACTTTCCTGACCCTTCGAAAACTGCAAATGGCGGTACATCCCCTCTCGCTTCTGAGGGGAAATGAAAATCCGAAACAATTTATTCGTTTTGCGAAGTTGCCACCGAGTAGTGCCAGTCTCCTGCGTTGTTGGACGTCGCCACATGAGGTCCCTCGTCTGTGAGGCACCGCGATATAAATTAAATACTAAAGGGTCACAAAAAATAGGTGCCGCGTTTCACAAAAATTTCAATGGTTTGGTACAATAAATTTTCATTCAGAGAATGAACAATGTTTTTGATACGACAACAAGTATAAATAAAGTACTTTTAAATAAGTTCAGACTTGCGAAAGCTGCAAATAAACATACTGGACTACAAAATCTTTTTGTGCAGGCTCTTGAGTGGTAGATACATCATTACACGTTTTATTAAAGTCAACTTCATGTTCGATCTAATTAGAGAACAGAACGAACTATGTTTTTATGAAAAAATTATACTGAACCCAGAGTAGCAAAAACTGAAAACCACTACTGGGACTGGAAAAAAAGCCTTGCGTACATTTACTTTGATGTTGGGACACAAGATCATTGATCTCAAAATATCAGGGGATATTGCAACACGAGTACGTTCGTAAGAAGTACATTATGTACATATATGAATATATGTATACATTTACGTACATATATGTACATGAATACATATATGATACCTAAAAGTACATATATATGTGTATATATTTAGGTGTATACATAAATGTATTTATATATGCATATATATCGCAGTTCCCGCACAACAGCGACACAAAACTAACTTCTCGTTCACCAACGCGAGCAAACATAAAGGAGGTTAGAGCGCCAGCTCTTCTATTCACTGAGCACGTATTTCACTCAACTGCTCCCTTCAGTTAAGCGGCTGAGCAATGCGTTCTTACGAGACCTCTGTAATGATGGAGCACCCGTTCAGGTGCGTCATTTAAAGGCGTTCTTCTTTACGTAGCGCTAAGCTGCATCAGTTGGGAAGATTCTGTTCATTATGAATTGCAAAAAATTTCTACTCACTCAAGTCGACGCGAAGAATTTTTCACCGTTGAAAAGGATTGCCGAGTATATCGAAATCATTGTGCAGCAAGAGCGTTCATTGCACAGCAAAAACGTTCATTGTGCAGCAAGAACGTCGAAGAACGTTAACGTAATATACTTCCAAGGCGGATTTCAAGCTCTCGTATGTGAGTTAAGGAGGAGGGTTTTAAACAATTTAAACAATTTTTTTACAACAAGCGATACAGCAGTAGATTGTTTCTTAAGTCTCGCACAATGGTCAAATTTGAGTATAGCTCTCTGTGGGCCCGAAAAAGTTCAGCGACTTCTAGGACATTGAGGTTTATTAAGGTTCTAGGGTTCCTAAATCCTTGGCTTTACCGCACCCCAGATTTGGAATGCTGAAATCCGGAGCGCCTGAGCAGATCTCATTTCTAATAGTCTACATCCTAAATGTATTCACTAAACTTACACTGGCATGAATTTCAATTTGAAATGCTTTTCTTTCCTGTCGTAAAGGATTCTACGGCTTCAACCTAGGTCCGATGGCAATTTAATTGTCAAAATATAAAATATTTTACACAACGAAATTTTCTCTGTGTTAGAAAAACGATGAAAGCTCGTGCTCTTCAAGGAGAATATTGTGAACAAAAAACGCAAATTTTGGCAATATTTGTTTTGTGTCGATTGAAAAATCACTACCCGTGACGAAAGTCCTATTTGACCAAAAGTTTTAAACAGTCAAAACCAGTTAGTTTCACAAGCAGTACTCGAGTAGAATAATTACTGAGAATTACTTCAATGGTTACATTACTTGTGTGCTCGGTAACGTCTACCGATTTCATGAAACTTCTGGCGCGTGAGCTCTACTGTACTGTACTGTACTGAGCTCTACTGTACGTCACAAAGAGCATGAAACTCACGAGGCTCTAATTTTAGTAGCCCACAGCAACTGCAGAAGCCAAACTAAAATTGCATTCATGCTAGTTGCAAGGCAATGCAAAATTTTTTCCATTTTGGTTACAGTTTTTGAATTCATCCTACTGAGTTCACGCTTGTGTATCTGCCGTGAAACCCAAAATTATAGTCTTGGTTTCTACACATGATACTATTATTATTTTTTGTTACCTTGCGTTTAGATATCAGATCTGTTGCCTTGTGTCTATTATTATTTGGACCCACCACCTCTTATTTTCTTCTTATTTGATTCCGGAGTGTTGCTCTACAGTATACGCTTCACAGTACATTAGAATATCATTGAATAACAAACTATCTTTAGCTCTCACTGAATACTCTAGAATGTGCCAGAATTCCAATTAGCGGCATCTCAGTTGTCCGCTCGCGTTAAATATCAGTCACTGTGAAGTGAGATTTTATGGAAATGCTGCGGCGTGTGCGTTGTGGCAAAAACTGATTTCCAATTAGCGAGTTCGAAGTTCACGGTTAATATTCAGTTTCGCAACTCCTGGAACACTTTTTTTCGCGCCTTAAACTCGAAATGAAGCGAAATGAAGTTTCTGCACCGACACAATCGTCGCTCTAATGCGGAATGCATCTCACAGCTTCAGGAAGCATGCAACAAAGACCTGCTACAGGCTTTCAGTTTAATTGAACTTCGTCCCTTTGATTCCAAGAAGCAAAAACTTGAAGGAAGGCTCTCTCTGTTAGGCACTGCTTGCCGTCGTTGCGCTGCTCCGACGCTCCTCTTATTGGCTACACCAGCGCTGTTGCACTCAAAAGAGTCCCTCCCTTCGCTATATTTATTGTCGGAGAGTTGCAGTGTATTCGACTACGTAAACGCGGAGTGGCTTTGGGACAAATACCTGTAGCTCTAGCGTAATTGAAACCTTCTAGTAAAGAACTATTTGCGGTTGACGTGAGCGAGAAATTTGAACTGCTTTTAAAAAAGTGGACTTGGTGATCGTGTTTTCTGCACTGGCGTTCCGGAAATTTGATAATTATAGTTTCTATTTTGAACACTACTAATGAACTGAGCAAATTTTCTTAATAGCAAAGAGTTCAGTTTTGAGAAAGTTTAACAATTTCACTTTGCGCTTTGATTGGAAAAAAGTTATGGCTTATGCAGTGTTAGAAAAAAAAACAACTTGTCGTGCTGGCGGTTTCTTTTCAAACAGTGATAAGTGTTGCTTCCTAAAATCCTTACGCAGTTTACCTGAAGACGAAAATGTGTATTCTGAAACAAAGTGTCGTCGATTTCCACTATTTTTCAAGTCAAGGTTCGTGAAATGCGCGCTGTCGTATGCGCACTGTCGGTTAGTCTCATCAGAGAAGGTCTGTCACGAAATATCTTGGACGAAAAAAAACTTTCGCTGATCTTTTGAAACATCCGAAAGGCTTTAGTTTATACGACAACCAAACGTAGAATGCGTGAAGAGAAAATGAGTGAATATTTTCTGGTTGCTCGCCTTTGACGGGCGCCAGAGTATGTGAGTCTGCCGAGTGTCTCTCAGTCAAACTCTCGTCTTTTTCACACAAATTGAACGTGAGACAAAAATGAAAGAGGAGAACTTTACAAGTACTAATTGGCTCGTTCAAATTTTAGCAGAAAGTCGAATACGCATATGGTATCATTTCTAAACGTAGAAAATAATTTTTCTTTCACGGAAATTCTAAGCAAGAAGGAATATTGAAATGGTACTCACTCTACTCCCTTTAGAAAGTAAACATTTTTCATGAGTATATTTTTTAACAAAATATCATTCGAGAAGCGTTTATTTAAAGAGGTTCAACAGTCAATATGAGTTCAACGCACTCGACAACCGTTGAAGCGAACATATCAGGTTCGTCAATACTCGCACGAGTATTAAAGTTCGATTAGAAACAGAACCATCATTAATTGCAACCAAACGCCACTGAAGACCTCGTCTCTCTATAAAATTTGGAACGTCAACAATAAAACGAAAATTAAAGTCAGATAAAAAAATTTACAGCGACCAAATGATACTAAAGGCCATGTCTCACTATTACTTCATTTGTATCACTATAAATTCGAGCAAGGATTCAGAAGAGGAAGTTCGGTGTATGTTTGAGAACACTGCGAAGTTCGCAGCTCCCGGTGCCCGCATGAGGCGCGTAGAATCAAACCAGTTCGGTTGACTGACCAGAGCAGACCAAACACCAATCAAGGGCTCGCCGCAGCTTTATGGAGGTCGCCTCGCTGCGGGATTTGCATTTCAATAAATATCTAAATTCGCGACGCATTGAATACATCGCAAACCTTACAGGCTTACGTTAATTCTGGAGGGTGAACTGCGTCTTGATTATGTGCGATGTTATGAGGAGAGGAGTGATCATTGCCTTGAAGATCGTACCGCATCAAGTTCCATAGGATTGCATTGCATGAGACTGCCCTGCGTCGCTGAGTCTGAATATTTCAGACATCTGATGGGGGAGAAATGCAGGAATAATATCAAGTATAATAGATTGGTGCAATTAAGAGGCGTAAATGTTCCAAGAGAGATAAACGTTTTTTCAAGAGAGGTAAATATTATTCCAAGAGAGGTATACTTTATTCTAAGATAAGATGTAAATTTTATTCCAAGAGAGGTAAATATCATTCCATGAGAGTTAAATATTTTCCCAAGAGAGATAAATGTTATTCCAAGAGAAGTTAAATCTATTTACAAAAAGAGATGCTTTTCAGTTGAACAGGCTTCACTTTTGTTATTTTCTGATGTAAGTACCTACTAGAGCAAAACAACACATAGCTTGTATGTTTATGCCTCTAAATAGTTCACGACTTCCCTCAGCTGCCAGGTCCCTAGACATGTGGCATCGCTGCAGCAGCACAGCTGGCAGCATATGCTCCTCCGCCGCTTTGGCTGCTTCTCGAGCTGCTTTACCCCGTCAAAATTCTTAGCGTTCAAATTAATGCTGAAAAATTCAAATTCGATTATTTGGTAAAAAATAAAAAGAAGTAGCGTAGCCAAGTCGACAGTAGAAGTCGACAGTCGACAACAACTACAACTGCTTGAATTTTTTGAAAATCTTCTGCCCCCTGGGGAGAAACTGTCCCCTCAACTATAGATAGGGAGACTTTCGGGACTTCTGTTTTTTTGTATTTACTTCGCTCCTCTCACTTTTCCGTTTTTTCTGCTGTCTCATTGTTTATTTTTTTCCTTCTTCCTTCATAACTTGCTGCTCCTATGCGTAGAATATCCTGCGTGGGGACACACTTCGAGTACATATTTCTCATTACATCCAGCCATACAAACTGGTCCCTTCTCTTTGCTCTCGTGAGGCCGCCCATGTTGAGGCTAGGAAGGTTTAAACAAACTTATAGGATAATAGTAATAAATAATATGAATAATAGTGATAATAATGATAATTGAAAAAAAAAGCCGTAGAGCCGTTGTGCACTTATCTGACGAAAGTTAAATATACTGCAAACAATGCCTGAAGTATGATAATTTTCAAAAGTCTCGTGCTGAAAGTGGGAAAATATGAATTGGTATTTTTTTAGGGAAGTCGAGAAACTTTTTTATTGTGTATTGCAGCCAATCATATATAGAAAGTCTTTTAAAAAGTTTCTAAAGTTAAAATTTGCTATGCAATTTATCTAGAGGCCTCTGAGCCACCCGTGGGTTTTCAACTATCTTCGAGCGAACAAAGGTCTTTCAAAATTTCCTAAGTATACTGACACTCTTTATGCAATGATTTTTTGCATCCATTCCGAGAACACGCGAGAGACACTGCATGTGCAGATAACGTATTTTTGAAGAAAACTTGCATTTGAATTGCATAGAGTATTCACTCAGCGACAGCTGACCGTCTTCAATAGATTCGAATCATCTATTGTATGATCTATTGTCCTATTATTGCTCCTCTTTCATCAGTTAGTTCCATTAAAAAGGAAAATTAATTTAGGTTTCTATTGATGCACACTGTTGTTCAGCTTCAGTCTATTCAGATGAATGAATCATTTGAATGAAGCTCCAATCTAAATGCGAATTTTACTCTTCTATTCAAGAGGAATAACAAGGCTTCGAATTAAAGCTCGTACGTTGTATTTCTCTGCTCTACATATAAATAATAGATCACATGTTGGAATATATCGAATTGTATAGCGTGATTTACTGGAATAAATCGGCATATGCTCCTATTATGTCGTGCATAAAAATTTACTGGCATAGATTAAAATATGTTGGAATGTATCGCGATAAATTGGATTGTACGTGGGAAAATATAAGAATGTATTAGAGTTTATATGATTACACGCGGGAATGCATCGAAATTTACATTAAAATTTCCGTGTATCGTTGTTGCATTGTAATATATGATCAAAAAATATTGAATTTAAGCAGCTGTCTAATGAAATTTTCTATAAATACGTAAGAAACGTGTCAATATCTTGGCTCTTTTTACTCACGTAGTAATTTGATTAATACGAATGGTTTTATAAATCATATTAAATGTTCGAAGCTTCGTAACAACATCGATGCACATATCGAGTTATTCCTTTGTGTCAAGTCAAAGTTCTGTTGCAAGGTCGCAGTACAGAAATTTCACGCTATCTTTCTTCTTATACATTTTTAAAATCCTTAGCAACAGATGCAGCTATGAACCCAGGCAACTCACCTTATATTTTTCCATGGCGCTTTAGGCCATCCTCGGCTGGCGCACCTAAGCGCCATGCAGTGTCCTCATCCTAAACTGTAAATTTTGGCGCGCCAGGCTTTCTCAAAATATAAAGGACAAGAAAAATGAAAGAGAGTCAAAATACACTGATTGCGTAAACCATAATAATAATGGTGGGCAAAACAATTACATTAGTAGCACAAACAAAATAAAACTTTCAGTCATAGCGTTGAGACACACTTTACACCTGCACGAATACTGTTGTTGGGGGTCAAAATGTACGAACATTTGCACAGAGCGGACTCTTTGAAAGCATGCAAGATGGTGGTAAAGTGCGAGGAGTGAAATGTATTTAATTTCAGTCAAAAGTGCGAGCAGTAAAACATTGCTCCAACTAAAGGACAAGAGTTACCATAAAAAAGAATTAACTCCAGAGCGAAGGTCATGAATTATGAATATAAATAACGAGCTCAGGCATCAAATTAATGCAAAAGAATCGAAAGTATAAAAAATGAAAGCTTTTCGAATAAAGAGAGCGTGAAGGCAGCATTTTCAAGATTCATGAATACAATTAATGCGAATATAAAACCTCAAAAGCAAAGGTCTTGGAATTATCTCAAAGAGTTAAAGATATCGTCGATAGAATCATTTGGAAGGATCAAAAGTATAATCCGTAGAATGTTTTTAAAGAATAAAAAATACAGGTAGCAGAATTATTTCTTCGGTGAAAGCCATGGTATTATTTGGTAGCATTTCGCAGAACAAATGGACAACGCCTCAAAGAGCCATTTGACAGCATTCCTATATAAGAGCGATGACGTAGCGATCCAAAAAGCATTTCAACGAAACTTCTGTGAGTGATTTGTTAACATTTCTGTTAGCGAAGAGCGTTGGCTCGTTTAGGACACACACAAGGTAAGAGCGCCTCAGTCAGGACGGACTGTCGACACAATTTTGGACATGATTGTACGCACAATATTGAAGCCATTGTGAACGTAGGAGAGGTCACACTTTGAATATTGACGCCATTGTGAGCGTAGGTCACACTTTGATGCACGGGGGAGGTCACACTTTGATGCATGGGAGAGGTCACACTTTGATGCAGTCTGATGTCACTCCACGACTGATTGCTTTACTTTAGACCAGGGCACAGCGGCACCCAAATTTATATGGCATTTAACTGGACGAACACAGCCGAGCTCCCGCCCCAACTTTCATTTCGTTGGTCAAACGGGGATGCGCTCAAGTGCTGTTTTCAAATGGATTGCTGCTTCAGAAATAAAGCTGTGGAGGTTCTCGCAGTTAATGGTTCGCGTTCGGAGACCGTTTCTCTTTGAAATATAATTGTTCCTGGACTGATAAACTTCTTGTGCTCTCGGGCGCTGGGATTGATTTATGTTGAAGTATTCGACTGGTGGCAGTGGATGGTGAAACTGTGAAGTTGAGAATTTAGTTGAACTCTGGGCCCTTAACTGCGTTTGTAGTCAGGTTCAGAATTTGGTTTGGCTTACAAACTCGATATATAACTCACGGGAGCTCTCGATTTGAGTTACTTGCTTCAAACTCTCGTGAAAATGAATTTTTAAGTTAATTTTCATGTTGTGTTTTCAGATGTTTGATAGATCGTGGCCTCACTTCACTCTGAAAATAAAGTGGAGTTGTACTTAATTCAATCGAAGATACGTTAGTCGACCATCCTTAATTGAATTTCAATCACTAACTGAAGAGACCTGCCCATGAATAGATGCTTGTTTTGTAGATATTTCAACTCAGGTATAACACATTATTCTAGTAAAGCATAAATAGTGAGAGTAACGTAGTATACCAAATAGATTACATACATATAGTACAGTATAGTATTACAGGTATATAGTACCTATTTATTAAATTATAGTAAAAGATGACACTAAATAGATTACATTTATATATACTACATTAGTTAAAGATCTACTCTAAACTAAATTAAGCGCACACAGAGTTTTGTGCTGCACGGGGTAAAAATTTGCATTTTGGCTCCACTGCCTGGCGCCTGCAGCGCTTCACGGCCCGCGCAATGTTGAAAAAGGAAAGAAAAATTGCTTATTTGAAAAAATTTCATGCACAAAGTCATTACAACATATTAGGTTTTAAATATTTCTTATCATAATTGCCCTGAATTGATTGACGAACGATAACATGTAAATTATAGCAATCTCAGGGGAAAAATATATAGATGTACTTGGGAGGAACAAAATGCGAGTGTATTCTCTTGGATATTTTAACATATATGGTTTCCAGGAGTGAAAGCTGGTAAATGCAGTAAATACTGCTGTATATAGTTTCCAGGAGTGAAAGCTGGTAAATGCAGTAAATACTGCTGTATATAGTTTCCAGGAGTGAAAGCTGGTAAATGCAGTAAATACTGCTGTATATAGTTTCCAGGAGTGAAAGCTGGTAAATGCAGTAAATACTGCTGTATATAGTTTCCAGGAGTGAAAGCTGGTAAATGCAGTAAATACTGCTGTATATAGTTTCCAGGAGTGAAAGCTGGTAAATGCTGAAAATACTGCTGTATATAGTTTCCAGGAGTGAAAGCTGGTAAATGCTGTAAATACTGCTGTATATAGTTTCCAGGAGTGAGAGCTGGTAACTGCTGTAAATAATGCTGTATATAGTTTCCAGGACTGAAAGCTGGTAACTGCTGAAAATACTGCTGTATATAGTTTCCAGGAGTGAAAGCTGGTAAATGCTGTAAATACTGCTGTATATAGTTTCCAGGAGTGAAAGCTGGTAACTGCTGTAAATACTGCTGTATATAGTTTCCAGGAGTGAGAGCTGGTAACTGCTGAAAATACTGCTGTATATAGTTTCCAGGAGTGAAAGCTGGTAACTGCTGAAAATACTGCTGTATATAGTTTCCAGGAGTGAAAGCTGGTAACTGCTGAAAATACTGCTGTATATAGTTTCCAGGACTGAAAGCTGGTAACTGCTGTAAATACTGCTGTATATAGTTTCCAGGAGTGAAAGCTGGTAAATGCTGTAAATACTGCTGTATATAGTTTCCAGGAGTGAAAGCTGGTAACTGCTGAAAATACTGCTGTATATAGTTTCCAGGAGTGAAAGCTGGTAACTGCTGAAAATACTGCTGTATATAGTTTCCAGGAGTGAAAGCTGGTAACTGCTGGAAATACTGCTGTATATAGTTTCCAGGAGTGAAAGCTGGTAACTGCTGTAAATACTGCTGTATATAGTTTCCAGGAGTGAAAGCTGGTAACTGCTGAAAATACTGCTGTATATAGTTTCCAGGAGTGAAAGCTGGTAACTGCTGTAAATACTGCTGTATACAGTTTCCAGGAGTGAAAGCTGGTAAATGCTGTAAATACTGCTGTATACAGTTTCCAGGAGTGAAAGCTGGTAAATGCTGTAAATACTGCTATATATAGTTTCCAGGAGTGAAAGCTGGTAAATGCTGTAAATACTGCTGTATATAGTTTCCAGGAGTGAAAGCTGGTAAATGCTGAAAATACTGCTGTATATAGTTTCCAGGAGTGAAAGCTGGTAAATGCTGTAAATACTGCTGTATATAGTTTCCAGGAGTGAAAGCTGGTAAATGCTGTAAATACTGCTGTATATAGTTTCCAGGAGTGAAAGCTGGTAAATGCTGAAAATACTGCTGTATATAGTTTCCAGGAGTGAAAGCTGGTAAATGCTGAAAATACTGCTGTATATAGTTTCCAGGAGTGAAAGCTGGTAAATGCTGTAAATACTGCTGTATATAGTTTCCAGGAGTGAAAGCTGGTAAATGCTGTAAATACTGCTGTATACAGTTTCCAGGACTGAAAGCTGGTAAATGCTGTAAATACTGCTGTATACAGTTTCCAGGAGTGAAAGCTGGTAACTGCTGTAAATACTGCTGTATATAGTTTCCAGGAGTGAAAGCTGGTAACTGCTGTAAATACTGCTGTATATAGTTTCCAGGAGTGAAAGCTGGTAAATGCTGTAAATACTGCTGTATGTAGTTTCCAGGAGTGAAAGCTGGTAAATGCTGTAAATACTGCTGTATATAGTTTCCAGGAGTGAAAGCTGGTAACTGCTGTAAATACTGCTGTATATAGTTTCCAGGAGTGAAAGCTGGTAACTGCTGTAAATACTGCTGTATATAGTTTCCAGGAGTGAAAGCTGGTAACTGCTGTAAATACTGCTGTATATAGTTTCCAGGAGTGAAAGCTGGTAACTGCTGAAAATACTGCTGTATATAGTTTCCAGGAGTGAAAGCTGGTAACTGCTGAAAATACTGCTGTATATAGTTTCCAGGAGTGAAAGCTGGTAACTGCTGAAAATACTGCTGTATATAGTTTCCAGGAGTGAAAGCTGGTAACTGCTGTAAATACTGCTGTATATAGTTTCCAGGAGTGAAAGCTGGTAAATGCTGTAAATACTGCTGTATATAGTTTCCAGGAGTGAAAGCTGGTAAATGCTGTAAATACTGCTGTATACAGTTTCCAGGACTGAAAGCTGGTAAATGCTGTAAATACTGCTGTATACAGTTTCCAGGAGTGAAAGCTGGTAACTGCTGTAAATACTGCTGTATATAGTTTCCAGGAGTGAAAGCTGGTAACTGCTGTAAATACTGCTGTATATAGTTTCCAGGAGTGAAAGCTGGTAAATGCTGTAAATACTGCTGTATATAGTTTCCAGGAGTGAAAGCTGGTAAATGCTGTAAATACTGCTGTATGTAGTTTCCAGGAGTGAAAGCTGGTAAATGCTGTAAATACTGCTGTATATAGTTTCCAGGAGTGAAAGCTGGTAACTGCTGTAAATACTGCTGTATATAGTTTCCAGGAGTGAAAGCTGGTAACTGCTGTAAATACTGCTGTATATAGTTTCCAGGAGTGAAAGCTGGTAACTGCTGAAAATACTGCTGTATATAGTTTCCAGGAGTGAAAGCTGGTAACTGCTGAAAATACTGCTGTATATAGTTTCCAGGAGTGAAAGCTGGTAACTGCTGAAAATACTGCTGTATATAGTTTCCAGGAGTGAAAGCTGGTAACTGCTGTAAATACTGCTGTATATAGTTTCCAGGAGTGAAAGCTGGTAAATGCTGTAAATACTGCTGTATATAGTTTCCAGGAGTGAAAGCTGGTAAATGCTGTAAATACTGCTGTATATAGTTTCCAGGAGTGAAAGCTGGTAAATGCTGTAAATACTGCTGTATATAGTTTCCAGGAGTGAAAGCTGGTAAATGCTGTAAATACTGCTGTATATAGTTTCCAGGAGTGAAAGCTGGTAAATGCTGTAAATACTGCTGTATATAGTTTCCAGGAGTGAAAGCTGGTAACTGCTGTAAATACTGCTGTATATAGTTTCCAGGAGTGAAAGCTGGTAACTGCTGTAAATACTGCTGTATATAGTTTCCAGGAGTGAAAGCTGATAACTGCTGTAAATACTGCTGTATATAGTTTCCAAGAGTAAAAGCTGGTAACTGCTGAAAATACTGCTGTATATAGTTTCCAGGAGTGAAAGCTGGTAACTGCTGAAAATACTGCTGTATATAGTTTCCAGGAGTGAAAGCTGGTAACTGCTGAAAATACTGCTGTATATAGTTTCCAGGAGTGAAAGCTGGTAACTGCTGAAAATACTGCTGTATATAGTTTCCAGGAGTGAAAGCTGGTAAATGCTGTAAATACTGCTGTATACAGTTTCCAGGAGTGAAAGCTGGTAAATGCTGTAAATACTGCTGTATATAGTTTCCAGGAGTGAAAGCTGGTAAATGCTGAAAATACTGCTGTATATAGTTTCCAGGAGTGAAAGCTGGTAACTGCTGAAAATACTGCTGTATATAGTTTCCAGGAGTGAGAGCTGGTAACTGCTGTAAATACTGCTGTATATAGTTTCCAGGAGTGAAAGCTGGTAAATGCTGTAAATACTGCTGTATATAGTTTCCAGGAGTGAAAGCTGGTAAATGCTGTAAATACTGCTGAAGAATGCCTTAGCAAATTAAGGGGAGCCAGGCACAAACAGTTTGGAATTTTTCCTATTTTCTGCCTTTTTCCTTAGTTGAATATTCCACTTGAATTTCAAGTCTAACAGTGTTGACTTTGAGAGCAGCAGCCTAAGTATTTTTATTGGATCTTTTCTAGATAAGCTCCACCACTAATGCAACACACAAGTTCACCCACTTGTAACTTTCGAAGTAATGCACCTATCGACTTCAAAATTGAAACATTTTTTCGTTTGAGAGAAATTTAAAGTAGATAGGTGCATTATTTCGAAACTATGAATCGAAAGTTACAAGTGGGTGAACTCATGTGATGCATTAGTGGCGGGGCTTATCTGGAAAAGATCCTTTTTATTTAAGACTCGTCTGCGTAATAATGCGGTCCGCGATGTTGGTCAATATTCCATACCTAGTGAGCTGGCTACACCAACTTGATCACAGCGCTGCTGTATAAATGGATTCCTTCCTCAATTCTCGTTGCTATAAGGGCACAGATTTTGAAAATGTATAAATGACTTTCTATTATTATTATTGTGATTTAATTTCTGTTATTTTAGTTTACATTTATTTATCCATACGGAACAGTTTCTCGTTGCACAGGAAGATATCCTCATCACTTTTATAAAAGGAGCCGCGTCCGTCCTTCCGTATATCCGTCCGTCAGTGTGACCCCCTCTTGATTATGGTATCCAGAATACGCAATCGGCTTATTTTTACAAATAGAAACTTTCTAGGGAGCTTTCTCTGTTGAAATGCATCATGTCGCTTTGATATTTTTAATTGATAATGCGAAAAAAATGTTTTAAATTCGTTCGACCAGTAACCTGGCTATCACTTAGTATAAGGCCCAAGATTTTGGAACTTGAGTTATTGTTTTCGAAATTGTGATTTTCTTGAAAAGCTTCGAAGAAATAATAGACGACATTTCAGAATAAAATTCCGGCAAAAGAGGCCATCAAGGGTAGAAATGTGTCCAACCCCGTGAGAGAAGTAGCAAGACTTCGACAGCAAGAAAAACGCCGAAGACGATCTGATGAACAACGGGAAATAGCAAGACGAAGCAATGCTGCTCGCCAACGAGAAGCTAGAGCTAAATTGACCCTTGAACGGCGTTTGGAAATTCTACGGAATAATGCAGAGCAACATTGAGTAGCTAGAGAGAGCTAAACACATGAAAGAAGCGAGGGAATTCTTCGTCACAGCGCTGGGCAACATCGAGTGGCACGAGAGAATTTAACTCGAGAAAGAAGGGATGAAATTCTTCAGATTAATGCCGACCAGTACGTGTGCACTAGTTTAATAATAAATCTCTACCGATGCGGAACGGTCCCTATTTCTGTGAGACGAATCTTCCGTCACTTCCATTTTTGTTGTGAAATATGGTTGATTTGGAGGTAAGAGTACTCATATTAATGCTTTGTAGGGCTCAAATCTATGGGGAGGTCAGTTTTTTGTTCAGCAACTGATTCGTCCAGTCTTGCGTCAGTTCGCGTAAATGCAATCAAATTTTGATTCTTCCCAATTCGCATTTACGTGAATTCGTATTTATGTCTTGCACCCCGTTGCCTCAGTTCCTACAAGTGAGACAAAGATTCATTTATTTACGATGCAACTAATTCATTCTCAAATGCGATTAAAAACATTTATAATATCGTTAGAAATGCGTGCAGGAAAAGGATTTCTGGATAATTCCGCAGCGGAGTTGAACGGAGGGAAGCAGACTTATTGAACAGCTCTACGTGCAGGTCTGCGAACTAAAGCGAATTGCGAAGTTCATTTATTTTTGTCACATAGGAAGGAATGGGTGATCAACACGAAGAAGAATTTCAAGCAATTTACAGTGTAATGGCTGTAAAGCTGGCACTGTTAGTTATTCGGTCGATTTGGATGCGCTGCTTGTTGTTACGGTTTATTTTTTGTTGCTTATTTTTCAAATGAAAATGTGAACGCGTTGTTTCTGCGACCCTGGTTTCAAAGGTTTTGGCTATTTAAAAAAAAGACTATTTGCTACCTAATGTTCTCCTGCGCAAAGTAATCAGTAAAACTGGCTCGTATACTGCACACACAAAACACACATTTCAGTGTAAGCGCAAGTCAGTCGTTGTGTTTATTCGCAAGACATAACTTGTTGCTGCCCTTAATAACTCAGTTCCATAGTATTTACTCTCAGCAACTTATTTCATCACATTTTTTACTGTTCAATGAACAAAGAGCCATTTATTTTATCACTATTTGTATTGTTTAATGAACAACAAACACGTTATTGTATCATAATTGGTACTGAGCAACTTATTTTATCACAATTGTACAGAACAATTTATTTCATCACAATTGTACAGAACAATTTATTTCATCACAATTGTACAGAACAATTTATTTCATCACAATTGTACAGAACAATTTATTTCATCACATTTTTACAGAACAACTCATTTTTGTCACAATTTGTGCTGAACAACTGATTTTAGCGCAATAATACGGCACAAGTAACGTTTTCACAATTTGTTCAGTCGAATAAAGAATGACGTTTGTTGCATTTGGCGCCACGGCCGCGCTCGCAAGGGAACATTCAGAAATGGAACCCTAGTCTCCTGTCCTGACCACGGTAGAGGAAACAAGGTAGGGTCATGTCTATGGGGATATACACCTCCTGTTGTTCGGCTAGCCAATAGAACGGCTTCATTTCAAACTAACTTTATGACGTCACCATTGCGACATGTCGCTCAGCAAATGGTGGGGCCAGATTTGGGGCTAGCAGTATTGCCAGATGCAATATGAGCGCTGCCATTGGTTCGTTGCCATGACGTTACCATTGTCACACAGTAGACGCAAAAAAGACTGGTCTGACCTACCTTGTTTCTTCTACCGTGGTTGTGAAGTTTCGGATGCAGCTGTGTCTTCTGAGATCTAAATTTTTGTTGCTTTCAAGATATTTTTGCTCGTTGTTGTGCTTATATGAGCCTGCAGCATTGCTGTTGGCTTAAGAGTGGAGTGTTACCTACCCAGCCATGCACTTTATCTTCCTATAAACAAATTAAAGGAGCAGAGATCTTTTCTTCTATGAAATCACCCGCTGGAAGGATATAACGATGACTCAATTATATTTGGTAAATCTGAAGGATATGACAGTAATCGATTTTGTAAATTTCAACGCCTAAACATAGTTAATTTAATCAAAATGAACAAGTTTTCTTCTATGCATTTTCCGTCTGAAATGAGTATTTTATTAGTTATAGCGGTAAATGGTTTACCGCAACTCCAGTGTATGAAGCGAAAAGAAATTCATCGTTTACGCGATATGGCAGGGTCTCGCTTTCGACACGCTCGTCATCAAAGACGAAACCAAACCTATCGCTATACCTCGTTAAATACTCATTTGACGAAAAAAGTGTATGAATGAAAAGTTGTTTATTTCGATGTTGTTACCATGATTCAAGCAACAAAAATTCGAAAACCGATGAGTAGCTGTTTATTCGAGCGCATTCGTCATCACAGACGAAACTAAACCTACCGCTATAACTCGTAATATAATCATTTCAGACGGAAAGTGCGTAGAATAAAACTTGTTTATTTTGCTTTAATTAATTATGTTTAGGCACTGAAAGGTGGGAAACCGATTACTGTCACATCCTTCAGATTTACCTTATATTTTTCCAAACTTTTATGAAGAAAACTAGTCTTCACGCTCTTTTTAACATCAGACTTGTGATATCGAGAGCTGACGTGGTCCGTCCCGCTTAGTATGAGTAATCCAATCTAAGTGATTTTTTTAGATGTGCAAACTAGGGTGAGCTTTTTACTTATGAGGTGCTAACTAAGATTTACTTATGGTCAATATTGATTTTACTGCTCTCAATGATTTTGAAAATTTCGTTGCCACATTCAAGTAATAGGCTACATTTTAAGATGTTGTACACGAATGACATTGTGCTCGCAAATGCTTAGTTTTTGAAGAATTTAACTTAGAAGGTATGGGAACTTCGTATATAAATTTGAACAGACGGACACGTAAATAAGCTGAAATACGGTATTGACATAACTATAGCTGAGGTTAGGTAAAGTTAGATTAGTTAAATAAACTAACCCAAGTAAACCTAAAATAGTTTAACTAACCTTTGCCATACCGACACCGATGGTTTTTCCCACCGCAACAACTTCGCGTGTTTCGTAGCCCCGTTACACCGGAAGAGCCAGGTCGAAACTGCCGTTAGTGCCATTCTTACTCGAACGTTATTTATGCTATATCTCGATAACTAAGCATTTGCGAGCACAATGTCATTCGTGGAAAACGTCTTAAAATGTCTCCAATTACCTATATATGGCAATGAATTTTTGAAAATGGTTGACAACAGTGAAATCAATATTGACCAAAATTTTTACTAAAGGTGTGCTAACTATGGACCGCGGTTATTTTAAGGCTTTTGGGCTTCCGAGGAATTTATGAGCCATTCAATGGACTGGAACAAACGTAAAAAGCAAATGTGGAGACTTTAACTCTGAAGTTCTAATTTAAAAAGTGATTGCGTATCATTTTTAGCTGCGGAGTGCGGGTAAAGTTCTTGTTTCGTGCCAACACTCGTTTAGGGAGGCCCTATTTTTTGTGGTAATTGTATATTTTGATGAATTAATTTCAACTAATCAGTGTACTCATACGAACTTTCATAGGTAAAAATTGTGTGTTGAATATTTCTACATCTGTGTTCTACACCTACTGCGTGGCTGCCTCCGGCCAGTCACGTGCGTTTGCTCGAATGACTCGTACGGTTAAAGTTTCTTTAAATCTCCATTGTGGTCATCTTTCACTGTAATTATAATTATCACAACTCAGGTTTAGGATACCTAGTTCAAATTTATTATTTACATAAATATATTCAAGTATTTCACATGACCCCAATGAATTCTAACTAGTCTCGTCAGTAACATAAAAAAGTTTCCGTTGAATAAATCATTTGAAGTTTGATTGAATTTCGTGGTTATTCGGTATATAGTTTGTTTTTAGCAGCCGCGCTCGATTATTTGTTATTTCAATGGCGTTGTGTCCTATTGAGTGTTTCAGATGCTAGTTTAGATTACGTGCCATTGTAGGCAGTACAGGGATTATGTGAGGTCCCGAGCTAAAGGTTAGGTCGAAATATTTTTGTTGAAATAATATATTTTTGTCCTGTTGAAGACCATCTTTTTCGGTTCACTGCTGTCCTGGTTTTCAGCACCTACTACTTTCTTCTTCAACTTTTATCTTGCTTCATGAAATTCTTTCTTAGGTTACTATTTTTATGCACCTTGTGCGTAGATTCCGCCTTCCCATAACTACATACTAAATGGTGCCTTCATCCTTCCTCTCTTTGAACATCTTTGTTGTGGTAACGGGAGGCTAAAACTTTCTTACGATCATTCATTGCATATAGGCAGTACTATTTATTCTAATTTTAGATAGTCGAGTTTGTAAGCAATAAGCTCTCAAAGATTATTTTCGTAAGCATCAAGATCTGTCTAAACATGACAAAGACAAACTTAGCAAAGTGGTAGTATGTTTTCGTAATGTTTTTATATTAGTCAGCACACTTCGAGATGTCACTTTGGATTCAAGAGTTCAGGTGGAGTGTTTTTTCATTCTAATACTGACCTATCCGAATTTTTTTTATAATAGCCTTCTTATTTTCAAATCTGTTTCAACGTTGTAACGTTTTAGCGTGGAATTTTATTCATATTAAACTCTCAATCTGGTATTCTCTGTAGTAATGGTTCCGAAATGAATGGGCAGCGATAATTACTTACATTAACTTTCACTAAAAGAATTTTCAAATATAAAAATCAGTTTTGCGAATTTCCAGATGTAAGATGAATTTCCAGTTGTAAGATGAATTTCCAGTTGTAAGATGAATTTCCAGATGTAAGATGAATTTCCAGATGTAAGATGAATTTCCAGATGTAAGATGAATTTCCCGATGTAAGATGAATTTCCAGATGTAAGATGAATTTCCAGTTGTAAGATGAATTTCCAGATGTAAGATGAATTTCCAGATGTAAGATGAATTTCCAGTTGTAAGATGAATTTCCAGTTGTAAGATGAATTTCCAGATGTAAGATGAATTTCCAGTTGTAAGATGAATTTCCAGATGTAAGATGAATTTCCAGATGTAAGGTGAATTTCCAGATGTAAGGTGAATTTCCAGATGTAAGATGAATTTCCAGATGTAAGGTGAATTTCCAGATGTAAGATGAATTTCCAGATGTAAGATGAATTTCCCGATGTAAGATGAATTTCCAGATGTAAGATGAATTTCCAGATGTAAGATGAATTTCCAGATGTAATATGAATTTCCAGTTGTAAGATGAATTTCCAGATGTAAGATGAATTTCCAGATGTAAGATGAATTTCCAGATGTAAGGTGAATTTCCCGATGTAAGATGAATTTCCAGATGTAAGATGAATTTCCAGATGTAAGGTGAATTTCCAGATGTAAGATGAATTTCCAGATGTAAGGTGAATTTCCAGTTGTAAGATGAATTTCCAGATGTAAGATGAATTTCCAGATGTAAGATGAATTTCCAGATGTAAGGTGAATTTCCAGATGTAAGATGAATTTCCAGATGTAAGATGAATTTCCAGATGTAAGATGAATTTCCAGATGTAAGATGAATTTCCAGATGTAAGATGAATTTCCCGATGTAAGATGAATTTCCAGATGTAAGATGAATTTCCAGATGTAAGATGAATTTCCAGATGTAAGATGAATTTCCAGATGTAAGGTGAATTTCCAGATGTAAGATGAATTTCCAGATGTAAGGTGAATTTCCAGATGTAAGATGAATTTCCAGATGTAAGATGAATTTCCAGATGTAAGATGAATTTCCAGATGTAAGATGAATTTCCAGATGTAAGATGAATTTCCAGATGTAAGATGAATTTCCAGATGTAAGATGAATTTCCAGATGTAAGATGAATTTCCAGATGTAAGATGAATTTCCAGATGTAAGGTGAATTTCCAGATGTAAGATGAATTTCCAGATGTAAGATGAATTTCCCGATGTAAGATGAATTTCCAGATGTAAGATGAATTTCCAGATGTAAGATGAATTTCCCGATGTAAGATGAATTTCCAGATGTAAGATGAATTTCCAGATGTAAGATGAATTTCCAGATGTAAGATGAATTTCCAGATGTAAGATGAATTTCTAGATGTAAGATGAATTTCTAGATGTAAGATGAATTTCCAGATGTAAGATGAATTTCCAGATGTAAGATGAATTTCCAGATGTAAGATGAATTTCCAGATGTAAGATGAATTTCCAGATGTAAGATGAATTTCCAGATGTAAGATGAATTTCCAGATGTAAGATGAATTTCCAGATGTAAGATGAATTTCCAGATGTAAGATGAATTTCCAGATGTAAGATGAATTTCCAGATGTAAGATGAATTTCGAGATGTAAGATGAATTTCCAGATGTAAGATGAATTTCCAGATGTAAGATGAATTTCCAGATGTAAGATGAATTTCCAGATGTAAGATGAATTTCCAGATGTAAGATGAATTTCCAGATGTAAGATGAATTTCCAGATGTAAGATGAATTTCCAGATGTAAGATGAATTTCCAGATGTAAGATGAATTTCCAGATGTAAGATGAATATCCAGATGTAAGATGAATATCCAGATGTAAGATGATGTCTCGCGCAGCTTTTTCGATTTGTTTGCAAATAAACCCATCTATTTAGGCTTAATATTCTCTAAAGGGAACTAAAAGAAGTAGGAGGTCTCTAGCTGTGACTGCAAATTAGTGCATGTTGTTGTTTTCATTTATCGTTTCACATGAAGTTCGAGCTAAAGTTTGAAATCTCGGAAGTTTTGTCTGGGTTGACGATTTAAATTTGGCTCAGTCTTAAGCAATAGACGATCAATTTTATTGTCAATATAATTGACAATAATGAATATTGACAATTTATTTTATCGTCTACGGGCTTGATTGGCGACCGTCATAATTGACTTAGTGGGCAAAAAAATAATTTCATCTATATATTGAGTCAATGATATTGACAATTAAATTGATCGTCTATGGGCTGCTTTAAGTTGTAAAATGACTATTGATAGGTATATGCTTAATTTAGATCTAAAGCGGCACATAGACGATCAATTTTATTGTCAATATAATTGACAATAATGAATATTGGCAATTTAATTGATCGTCCGAGGGCTTGATTGACGACCATCAATTAATTAACTTAGTGGGTAAAAAAAAATTCTTCAGTATATTGAGCCAATGATATTGACAATTAAATTGATCGTCTATGGGCCGCTTTACGCTTTTATTTGTGCGGGGTTAACTTCTATGTATTTTGGTTTAAACTATATCATGGCAGGCAATGTTCTATAATAAATTAGGATGAAAGTAAAAACATCAACTTGAAGTCTGCGTATTAGGTTACAGGATTTTGTTCATTCCAGGGCATCGAATAATTTTGTAGCATTTCATCTTGGATGTCGTGACGACTCACAATATCTCAGAGACAACAAAGCTTCTTATGAGAGTTAGAATACTAAATTTATATGAAGAAATCATAACTGGAAATTTTGTCATTCAATTACACTGGATTTTTTTCAATGACGCGTTTTTGGATCTTGCTGAGTTGTGGACTCGGTTACCATAAGCCACCGATCTCGAGAATTCTTAAGCACGTTTAACACCATTGGTAAAATTAAATATTCAAGTCAAATTTAAAGTTAATTATAGTACACAATTTTGAAATTAGCCAACAGTAACTAAATCGGGGCTTATGTTTAGTTTTAATTAAGTATTTCTAAAAATTGGGTTTTTGGCTACTGGTCGGTTAGCAGCACTACGAAAATTCACCTCATGTACCACCGGTAGCTCACATGGCGGTTAGTTAACGTTTTAAGAGGTCGTTTCGGAAGTTACTCAATCAAAAGTTTCTGTCATAGATTCCCAGTGATCTTTACCTTAGGATGTAAAGGTAAGAGAAAACCCTGCACGCATAGCCATTTTATTAACAAAATTAGCCAAGTCTGAACGAATAATAAAAAAACGTTTCGAACTCATCGGTTCATCTTCAGCATCTCCCTTACCTTAGTTTCTGCGTTGATGGCTCTCCACAGACACACCAAAATTTCTGTCTCAGGCAGCTCAGTCACTCGGGGCATAATTCCGGACACGAGCTCGCAAGAGTCTCCATCCCACAACTCCTGGTGGGCTGCGCTCCCTAACCGTGGAGGCGGCGGCGGCATCGTGCGGTGCAAGTCCATTTTAGGGCTTTCGTTGCACCACTTGCCCCCCTTGGGGGGACAATTATCGGGCCTCCAGAGGTCGTAAAGCAGCGGGCAGGTCGTTAACTTGTGCAAGAACCTCAAGACTGAACTCCTTGACCATTTTGCCGCTCGCCCATCACAAGGCCGGATTTTCAAGCACCCTTTGCCAATAAATCGCCCCTTCATTGCCGCCTCACGGCACTCTGCAAGTGGCACGCGCGAGCGCCAGCAATGAATACACGATATGTTCTTCTGGGATCATGTGCGGTGTTGGTACTTTGGGCTTTTTGGAGTACATGGTATGTTTTTTTGGGGAGGTCGTGTGCAGTATTTGTTCTTTTCGAAATGTTGGTTCTTTGGAGTACACGATACGTTTTTTGGGTCCATCTGCAATGTTTGTAATGTTCTTCATGCGGGTTTTTATAAGACAGTTTTTTTTGGGGTCGTGTGAGGTGTTTGTACTTTTCGATATGTTAGCTCTTAAAACATAAGCTTTCATTCAATTCACTTTTTGTAAGACAAGCTTGTCGTTTGCAATCCTTTGGGAGCAGCGGATTTCTACATATTCATTTAGAAAATAACATAATAAACGGATTATGAAAAGTAATCATTTGGCATGAAAATTTGTTTCCATTCAATTTTTTTACTCCACTTCCACACTTTATTATCGGTATTTGACTGTAGGCTCATTTGTGATGGAAATAACTTTTCAAGTCTTCGTGTGATATGAGAAGGGTTTTTTCCATGCTGACCCGCTCGTTTAGCTACTATAGTTCCTGAGTAGAAGTGTTTATCTTATTCAGCTCTGTTACTAGTTTCGCAAAATAAACATCAGTTCAGAACATCAAAACCATAGGCTAATCAGGTAAAAAATATCGTAACTGATTGACAAGAAAATAATTCTTTAGTTTTAAGAGATTTGTTCGAGTTTCATCGAACTTTTACAGAGGAAATGCGATTAAATAGTTGAATGTTTGCATTTTTTGCGACCTACGAAAACCGCAGTGGAAAATGAATCGTGGGCTTGAAAACTTCGCGTCTTAACACTTTGACTGCGACGTGACCCACCGGTGGCCACATTTTCATTGTGTTGTTGACAGACCAGCAGTTCAAGCTCACTTTTAGTAGATGCTTAATGAAAACTAAATGAACTCACAACCCCTTTGGTCATTTTCAAAACTGATCTCCTCTCAAAGGTATACAACTATTGCATCTGTGGGAATGTGCATTTCCAGCAGGAATATGTGAGGGCCCGCGATGTTACGTAGACCTTTTATTGAAATCGAACAGTTTTTTTTTGTTTTGTTACGGAGTATCTTTTTTCGGTTAGCTTCTGTCCCGTTCTTCTGCACCTACTTTTTTTCTTGAACTCTTATCTTGCTGCACAAACTTCTTTCTGAAATTTCTATTTCTATGCACCTTGAGCGTAGATTCCGTGTTCCCTCGAGTCCACGCTAAATGGTGCCTTCCAACTTCCTCTCGTTCGAATGCCTTTGTTACGGTTAGGGGGGCTTAAACATGTTTGATAAAAGCTATTGGTCTTGACAATTAAGGGTTGACCAAATTTGACGCTTGCGTCAACCGATGTAAAGATGTGAGTTGATTGATTCGCTAAAAAAAAATTATGGTCCAATTTTACTAGTACGTATTTGCAGAAGTCTTCATTTCTGTTGGTTAGGTCGTCATGACTTTACGATCCTGGCGTTTGGGTTCTGGGTGTCGGGGTTCTGGGTGACGTATTTGCCAGCTTGGATTCATTCGTATTGAAGCGTAACGTAAAGGCTACATTAATATTTGATCTGCCACGAGCCTGTTAGTGTTTTTTCTTTCTTAGCTCCTTGACTCGAGTGACCGCATCCAATTTGTTCTTCTGCTGCGCGAGAACCTCAGAGGCAAAAACAAAAATTCGGTCATAATTTTTAGGGGTTTGGCTTGTGTATGATTGGTTTTTCTTATTAAAAACATATTATTAATGGTAAAATGTATATTATCTTCGCGTTTCCATGTGGTTAATTTCGAAAGAAACTACAATAATTTCTTCTATATTCCAGATAAAAAACACCCAAATTTCCGTCTGTACTTTTTAGAAAACATGACAGAAGTCCTGTTGACGCGCAGTTACTCGAGTCTACATTCGATGCCATGAACAAGTAAAGTGTTTTGAGATCATTGCGACCATCAGAACTTGGTGTATTCTGCACTGGAGCCTTATTCTTGGGACTATGGTATCTCGAGTCCTGTTTGGTGCCTACTTGCTGGTGCCTGATTGGTGCTTGATGGTACCACGCACGGCTAACCATCAGTACGGTGAGTACCAGTTTTGCGTTCTTTTATTTTCGTTTTTAGCTGATAAGTTGGCGTAGCGAGATTGCCTGCGTCACCCGCAAGATTGCCTGCGTCACTCGCAAGATTGCCTGCGTCACTCGCAAGATTGCCTGCGTCACCCGCAAGATTGCCTGCGTCACCCGCAAGATTGCCTGCGTCACCCGCAAGATTGCCTGCGTCACCCGCAAGATTGCCTGCGTCACCCGCAAGATTGCCTGCGTCACCCGCAAGATTGCCTGCGTCACTCGCAAGATTGCCTGCGTCACCCGCAAGATTGCCTGCGTCACCCGCAAGATTGCCTGCGTCACCCGCAAGATTGCCTGCGTCACCCGCAAGATTGCCTGCGTCACTCGCAAGATTGCCTGCGTCACTCGCAAGATTGCCTGCGTCACCCGCAAGATTGCCTGCGTCACCCGCAAGATTGCCTGCGTCACCCGCAAGATTGCCTGCGTCACCCGCAAGATTGCCTGCGTCACCCGCGAGATTGCCTGCGTCACCCGCGAGATTGCCTGCGTCACCCGCGAGATTGCCTGCGTCACCCGCGAGATTGCCTGCGTCACCCGCGAGATTGCCTGCGTCACTCGCGAGATTGCCTGCGTCACTCGCGAGATTGCCTGCGTCACTCGCGAGATTGCCTGCGTCACTCGCGAGATTGCCTGCGTCACTCGCGAGATTGCCTGCGTCACTCGCGAGATTGCCTGCGTCACACGCGAGATTGCCTGCGTCACACGCGAGATTGCCTGCGTCACACGCGAGATTGCCTGCGTCACACGCGAGATTGCCTGCGTCACACGCGAGATTGCCTGCGTCACACGCGAGATTGCCTGCGTCACACGCGAGATTGCCTGCGTCACACGCGAGATTGCCTGCGTCACACGCGAGATTGCCTGCGTCACACGCGAGATTGCCTGCGTCACACGCGAGATTGCCTGCGTCACACGCGAGATTGCCTGCGTCACACGCGAGATTGCCTGCGTCACACGCGAGATTGCCTGCGTCACACGCGAGATTGCCTGCGTCACACGCGAGATTGCCTGCGTCACACGCGAGATTGCCTGCGTCACACGCGAGATTGCCTGCGTCACACGCGAGATTGCCTGCGTCACCCGCAAGATTGCCTGCGTCACCCGCAAGATTGCCTGCGTCACACGCGAGATTGCCTGCGTCACACGCGAGATTGCCTGCGTCAAACGCGAGATTGCCTGCGTCACACGCGAGATTGCCTGCGTCACACGCGAGATTGCCTGCGTCACCCGCGAGATTGCCTGCGTCACCCGCAAGATTGCCTGCGTCACCCGCAAGATTGCCTGCGTCACCCGCAAGGTTGCCTGCGTCACCCGCAAGATTGCCTGCGTCACCCGCAAGATTGCCTGCGTCACACGCGAGATTGCCTGCGTCACACGCGAGATTGCCTGCGTCACACGCGAGATTGCCTGCGTCACACGCGAGATTGAATGCGTCACTCGCGAGATTGCCTGCGTCACTCGCGAGATTGCCTGCGTCACACGCGAGATTGCCTGCGTCACACGCGAGATTGCCTGCGTCACACGCGAGATTGCCTGCGTCACACGCGAGATTGCCTGCGTCACACGCGAGATTGCCTGCGTCACACGCGAGATTGCCTGCGTCACACGCGAGATTGCCTGCGTCACACGCGAGATTGCCTGCGTCACACGCGAGATTGCCTGCGTCACACGCGAGATTGCCTGCGTCACACGCGAGATTGCCTGCGTCACACGCGAGATTGCCTGCGTCAGACCGAGCCGCGCAGATTACGATCCGGTGTCCAGAAGTGACGTAAGTGGGAGTGTGCGTGACAACTTACGATGTCCCCGCGAGTTACGACATTTCTAGTGCCCTCACTGAGTCGTAAATACGCGTGAAGACTTCTTCAATCTACATTTTTGCTTCGCTCGGACTTTTGGCTCCGTAGGCCTCTTCTCGGCCGTGCTGGGAGCCTTTATTATTATCATCATTATTATATCGCTCCCCGAGTGCCGCTCGGAGCGTCCAGATGCTCGAGATTCTTCGAGGCTGGAAATACTCGGACAGGCTTCAGAACTTGTCGATGCGACCACCGCACTTTGTCAGCTGTACGTTTTGACAAGATCTTGACAACGTATTCACGATCATTATGCCAGCAATATACTATTTTGCGAGCAATACATTTTGACAAGATCTTGACAACATTTGGCCAGCAGTACCTGCACATTTTGCCCAGCAGTACTCAGCCAGGCTTCAGAATGTGTCAAGCGGCCACCGCACTCTGTCCTGCCGGCGAAGTGCTCACGCGAACATTGAATTTTATACTTTGAAAATAAATCGCGCAGAGTATTGATATTGGAACTGAACCTCTTGAAAAAACTTTAGAAACATTCTCGTGGGCTGGAGATATTGTGCTGGAATGTTCTGAGGAACTTGGTGCATTATTTTCTAGGGAACTTGTTTATGTTCTGGGGAACTTGGTACTTATCTCCAGCTTGGTAATGTTTTGCACGTATGGATCAGGGGATCTTCAAATGTAGAGTTACTATATGGTCTGTACCTGTTACTATTGTTGAAGAGGTTTCCTGACAGCGTGCTAGTGACACTTTGCGTTCAAGTTACCCTTTATAATACTTCAAAAAATCAAAAACCTACATTGAAGCAAGACGATGAATTTTTTCAGAATTTTTACGTAGATTTTCAGTGTAACATTTTTATCCTTTTCCAAAACAGTTCTATCGGTCATAGCGGCCATAGGTTCAAGTAACCTTCTTTTAGGATAAAAATAAAAAAGCTTCAGTCATTAGGCACCATTGTAGCCGGCGTCAGTCGAAGGTTGCTGTTTTGTTTGAAGGCTCTGATCATATTTTAGCACTAAATTTCAAGGTGTGTTTTTTGTATTTTTTTAGCGCTGGACACGGGTTACGTGCCGGACACTCCCTACATGTAGCACACTTACTCCATGTCTGGGTCGCACTAGGGGGACACAACTGTTGTATATATGGGAATTGGCGCCTCCAGGGGGACTATGTGAGGGCCCGAGCTAAAGGTTAGGTAGGCTTTCTTTCTGTTAAAATAGAATAGGTTTTTGTTGTGTTACGGACCATCTTTTTTCGGTCCACTGCTGTCCTGTTTTTCCAGCACCTACTACTTTCTTCTTCAACTTTGATCTTGTTTCATGAACTTCTCTCTCATCTTACTGTTTCTATGCTCTTTCTGCATAGATTCCGCGTTCCTATAACTCAATACCAAATGGTACCTTCTTCCTTCCTCTCTTTTGATCGCCTTTGCTGCGGATAGAGTTGTTGAAATCGGTACAAAAATTCTGAGGAAAATTTTCTCCGGAGATTTTTTGTAACATTTTCACTTTCACGGTCTCGTTTGAAGGGCTTCAAGGGTGGACTTTTGAAAACGTCCGTTCGAAGACGTCTGTTCTGGGACGCCTGTTCTGGGACGTCTGTTCTGGGACGTCTGTTCTGGGACGCCTGTTCTGGGACGCCTGTTCTGGGACGCCTGTTCTGGGACGTCTGTTCTGGGACGTCTGTTCTGGGACGTCTGTTCTGGGACGTCTGTTCTGGGACGTCTGTTCTGGGACGTCTGTTCTGGGACGCCTGTTCTGGGACGTCTGTTCTGGGACGTCTGTTCTGGGACGTATGTTCTGGGACGCCTGTTCTGGGACGCCTGTTCTGGGACGTCTGTTCTGGGACGTCTGTTCTGGGACGTATGTTCTGGGACGTATGTTCTGGGACGCCTGTTCTGGGACGTCTGTTCTGGGACGTCTGTTCTGGGACGTCTGTTCTGGGACGTCTGTTCTGGGACGTCTGTTCTGGGACGTCTGTTCTGGGACGTCTGTTCTGGGACGCCTGTTCTGGGACGTCTGTTCTGGGACGTCTGTTCTGGGACGTATGTTCTGGGACGCCTGTTCTGGGACGCCTGTTCTGGGACGTCTGTTCTGGGACGTCTGTTCTGGGACGTATGTTCTGGGACGCCTGTTCTGGGACGCCTGTTCTGGGACGTCTGTTCTGGGACGTCTGTTCTGGGACGTCTGTTCTGGAACGTCTGTTCCAGGACGTCTGTTCTGGGACGCCTGTTCTGGGACGTCTGTTCTGGGACGTCTGTTCTGGGACGTCTGTTCTGGGACGTCTGTTCTGGGACGTCTGTTCTGGGACGTCTGTTCTGGGACGTCTGTTCTGGGACGTCTGTTCTGGGACGTCTGTTCTGGGACGTATGTTCTGGGACGTCTGTTCTGGGACGTCTGTTCTGGGACGTCTGTTCTGGGACGTCTGTTCTGGGACGTCTGTTCTGGGACGTCTGTTCTGGGACGTCTGTTCTGGGACGTCTGTTCTGGGACGTCTGTTCTGGGACGTCTGTTCTGGGACGTCTGTTCTGGGACGTCTGTTCTGGGACGTCTGTTCTGGGACGTCTGTTCTGGGACGTCTGTTCTGGGACGTCTGTTCTGGGACGTCTGTTCTGGGACGTCTGTTCTGGGACGTATGTTCTGGGACGTCTGTTCTGGGACGTCTGTTCTGGGACGTCTGTTCTGGGACGCTTGTTCTGGGACGCCTGTTCTGGGACGCCTGTTCTGGGACGTCTGTTCTGGGACGTCTGTTCTGGGACGCCTGTTCTGGGACGCCTGTTCTGGGACGCCTGTTCTGGGACGCCTGTTCTGGGACGCCTGTTCTGGGACGTCTGTTCTGGGACGTCTGTTCTGGGACGCCTGTTCTGGGACGCCTGTTCTGGGACGCCTGTTCTGGGACGCCTGTTCTGGGACGCCTGTTCTGGGACGCCTGTTCTGGGACGCCTGTTCTGGGACGCCTGTTCTGGGACGCCTGTTCTGGGACGCCTGTTCTGGGACGCCTGTTCTGGGACGCCTGTTCTGGGACGCCTGTTCTGGGACGCCTGTTCTGGGACGCCTGTTCTGGGACGCCTGTTCTGGGACGCCTGTTCTGGGACGCCTGTTCTGGGACGCCTGTTCTGGGACGCCTGTTCTGGGATGCCTGTTCTGGGACGCCTGTTCTGGGATGCCTGTTCTGGGACGCCTGTTCTGGGACGCCTGTTCTGGGACGCCTGTTCTGGGACGCCTGTTCTGGGACGCCTGTTCTGGGACGCCTGTTCTGGGACGCCTGTTCTGGGACGCCTGTTCTGGGACGCCTGTTCTGGGACGTCTGTGCTGGGACGTCTGTGCTGGGATGCCTGTTTTGGGACGCCTGTTTTGGGACGCCTGTTTTGGGACGCCTGTTTTGGGACGCCTGTTTTGGGACGCCTGTTTTGGGACGCCTGTTTTGGGACGCCTGTTTTGGGACGCCTGTTTTGGGACGCCTGTTTTGGGACGCCTGTTTTGGGACGCCTGTTTTGGGACGCCTGTTTTGGGACGCCTGTTTTGGGACGCCTGTTTTGGGACGCCTGTTTTGGGACGCCTGTTTTGGGACGCCTGTTTTGGGACGCCTGTTTTGGGACGCCTGTTTTGGGACGCCTGTTTTGGGACGCCTGTTTTGGGACGCCTGTTTTGGGACGCCTGTTTTGGGACGCCTGCTTTGGGACGCCTGCTTTGGGACGCCTGCTTTGGGACGCCTGCTTTGGGACGCCTGCTTTGGGACGCCTGCTTTGGGACGCCTGCTTTGGGACGCCTGCTTTGGGACGCCTGCTTTGGGACGCCTGCTTTGGGACGCCTGCTTTGGGACGCCTGCTTTGGGACGCCTGCTTTGGGACGCCTGCTTTGGGACGCCTGCTTTGGGACGCCTGCTTTGGGACGCCTGCTTTGGGACGCCTGCTTTGGGACGCCTGCTTTGGGACGCCTGCTTTGGGACGCCTGCTTTGGGACGCCTGCTTTGGGACGCCTGCTTTGGGACGCCTGTTTTGGGACGCCTGTTTTGGGACGTCTGTTTTGGGACGCCTGTTTTGGGACGCCTGTTTTGGGACGCTTGTTTTGGGACGCTTGTTTTGGGACGCCTGTTTTGGGACGCCTGTTTTGGGACGCCTGTTTTGGGACGTCTTTTTTTGGACGCCTGTTTTGGGACGCCTGTTTTGGGACGCCTGTTTTGGAACGCCTGTTTTGGGACGCCTGTTTTGGGACGCCTGTTCTGGGACGCCTGTTTTGGGACGCCTGTTTTGGGACGCCTGTTTTGGGACGCCTGTTCTGGGACGCCTGTTCTGGGACGCCTGTTCTGGGACGCCTGTTCTGGGACGCCTGTTCTGGGACGCCTGTTCTGGGACGCCTGTTCTGGGACGCCTGTTCTGGGACGCCTGTTCTGGGACGCCTGTTCTGGGACGCCTGTTCTGGGACGCCTGTTCTGGGACGCCTGTTCTGGGACGCCTGTTCTGGGACGCCTGTTCTGGGACGCCTGTTCTGGGACGCCTGTTCTAGGATGTCCGGTCAAACCGACGCCATTTTGGACCGTGACTGAGTTGGGTCACACCGCGCGCACATCCATAGGAAATAGAAGGCTTCTCTTCTGGCTTCCCTTTCAGTTGCGTTAAAAGCGTTCACAAGACATTTAAGAAACAGTTTGTGTAGAACAATAAGAGAATTATTGTAAGGAACAATTTGTCTAGAACAATAAGAGAATTAGTGTGAGAAACAATTATAGAATAAAACAACTTCGAAAAGACTTTATCTTCATATTAAAATTACCCTAGATGAGGAAATAAACACTTCTTTCTCAGCTCCTGATCGTGTGAAGGTGAGTTGATGAGAAAGATATTAAAATATTTATTTAAAGGTTATAATAATGAATTATTTATCAATTATTAAGCCCCTCAGCCCTTCAGGCCGCCGATCTCCCCTCAGGCCGCTAATTGCGATCTAGAATCGTGCGAAGATAAATTATGCATAATTTCCCCACTCCGCTGAGGATAAAGTTGATCCACTTCGCTAATTTGCATTTGAAACAACTCCCTTTTGGCGAGAAAATCTATCGAAGTAAAACCGCTTTCGAAATCAAAGGGTTTTACTGACACGTTTTTATTCTGGTGTCAGCTGCACTGGCTTACACAAGTTACACACTCAGTTCAGTTTTGATGTGGGATTAGAATTTTTTGGATAAGATTTTTTCGGATTAGGTTTTTCGGATTAGGTTTTTGCGGATTGCATTTTTGCGGATTAGAATTTTTTGGGATTAGATTTTTTTTGGATTTGATTTTTGCGATTTTATTTATGCGGATTAGATTTTTTGGCTTAGAATTTTTTTGGAATAAAATTTTTTGGATTAAAATTTTTTTGATTAAAATTTTTTGGATTAAAATTTTTGGAGGAAAATTTTTTGGATTAAAATTTTTTGGACTAAAATTTTTGGATTAAAATTTTTTTAACTAAAATTTTTGGATTAAAATTTTTTGGACTAAAATTTTTGGATTAAAATTTTTTGGATTAGATTACTTTGGATTTTTAAAAGTGAATTTTTTTTGATGGAATTTTTTCGGACTAGAATTTTTTTGGATTAGAATTCTTTTGGATTAGAATTTTTTTGGATTAGATTTTCTTTACCTCATGAAATGATGGGATAAATTTAACTTTTTCGAAGGTGTAGTTTCTTTTTTTTTGCTCAAATTTATTCCTTGGTGAAAAGGTTCCCCGTTCCCTTGAACAGGGTTTAGAGTAGGGTGAATAGATTCCCTAGGGTCGTTTGGAATAGTCACGTAAATTCCATTTTGTAAATTTTCATTAAATAATTTTCATTCTCTGCGTATGATGTACTTTGCTCTGTAATTGCTCATAATAACTAATGTTAGCAAAATAATATGTGAATTATGTACTTGAAGTTCGTCGTTAGTTTTTGAACTTCTTTATTTTAAATTAAAAAATCTTTCCCAACAACCGCACCTTCCCCTCCTCCCCAGTACAGCACTCCAATAACAACAGTGTCTCCAATAACAACAATAACACAACAGTGTGCAGTGCCCAGTGTAAGACGGAGCACTGCACTCTGCACTCTGCACTCTGCACTGCAGCAGTTCACACAGCACGCACAGCACTGCATCACTGATAACAACGGAGGATTTGCCACCTTCCAAGAAGGCTCTGCGATGCTCAGCCTTTGCTAACGGATTGCGTTTTTTGTCGTCGGGTTTTTTTCACTTGATTTGTGATTTTTTGGATTGCATGGCGTTTTTTGGGATTGCATGGTGTTTTTTTTGGGATTGCGCAGCGTTTTTTGGGAATGCGTGGAGTTTTTTGGGAATGCGTGGAGTTTTTTTGGAATGCGTGGAGTTTTTTGGGAATGCGTGGAGTTTTTTTGGGAATGCGTAGAGTTTTTTTGGGAATGCGTGGAGTTTTTTGGGAATGCGTGGAGTTTTTTGGGAATGCGTGGAGTTTTTTGGGAATGCGTTGAGTTTTTTGGGAATGCGTGGAGTTTTTTGGGAATGCGTGGAGTTTTTTGGGAATGCGTGGAGTTTTTTGGGAGTGCGTGGAGTTTTTTGGGAGTGCGTGGAGTTTTTTGGGAGTGCGTGGAGTTTTTTGGGAGTGCGTGGAGTTTTTTGGGAGTGCGTGGAGTTTTTTGGGAGTGCGTGGAGTTTTTTGGGAGTGCGTGGAGTTTTTTGGGAGTGCGTGGAGTTTTTTGGGAGTGCGTGGAGTTTTTTGGGAGTGCGTGGAGTTTTTTGGGAGTGCGTGGAGTTTTTTGGGAATGCGTGGAGTTTTTTGGGAATGCGTGGAGTTTTTTGGGAATGCGTGGAGTTTTTTTGGGAATGCGTGGAGTTTTTTTGGGAATGCGTGGAGTTTTTTTGGGAATGCGTGGAGTTTTTTTGGGAATGCGTGGAGTTTTTTTGGGAATGCGTGGAGTTTTTTTGGGAATGCGTGGAGTTTTTTTGGGAATGCGTGGAGTTTTTTTGGGAATGCGTGGAGTTTTTTTGGGAATGCGTGGAGTTTTTTTGGGAATGCGTGGAGTTTTTTTGGGAATGCGTGGAGTTTTTTTGGGAATGCGTGGAGTTTTTTTGGGAATGCGTGGAGTTTTTTGGGAATGCGTGGAGTTTTTTGGGAATGCGTGGAGTTTTTTGGGAGTGCGTGGAGTTTTTTGGGAGTGCGTGGAGTTTTTTGGGAGTGCGTGGAGTTTTTTGGGAGTGCGTGGAGTTTTTTGGGAGTGCGTGGAGTTTTTTGGGAGTGCGTGGAGTTTTTTGGGAGTGCGTGGAGTTTTTATGGAGTGCGTGGAGTTTTTTGGGAGTGCGTGGAGTTTTTTGGGAGTGCGTGGAGTTTTTTGGGAGTGCGTGGAGTTTTTTGGGAGTGCGTGGAGTTTTTTGGGAGTGCGTGGAGTTTTTTGGGAGTGCGTGGAGTTCTTTGGGAGTGCGTGGAGTTTTTTGGGAGTGCGTGGAGTTTTTTGGGAGTGCGTGGAGTTTTTTGGGAGTGCGTGGAGTTTTTTGGGAGTGCGTGGAGTTTTTTGGGAGTGCGTGGAGTTTTTTGGGAGTGCGTGGAGTTTTTTGGGAGTGCGTGGAGTTTTTTGGGAGTGCGTGGAGTTTTTTGGGAGTGCGTGGAGTTTTTTGGGAGTGCGTGGAGTTTTTTGGGAGTGCGTGGAGTTTTTTGGGAGTGCGTGGAGTTTTTTGGGAGTGCGTGGAGTTTTTTGGGAGTGCGTGGAGTTTTTTGGGAGTGCGTGGAGTTTTTTGGGAGTGCGTGGAGTTTTTTGGGAGTGCGTGGAGTTTTTTGGGAGTGCGTGGAGTTTTTTGGGAGTGCGTGGAGTTTTTTGGGAGTGCGTAGAGTTTTTTGGGAGTGCGTGGAGTTTTTTGGGAGTGCGTGGAGTTTTTTGGGAGTGCGTGGAGTTTTTTGGGAGTGCGTGGAGTTTTTTGGGAGTGCGTGGAGTTTTTTGGGAGTGCGTGGAGTTTTTTGGGAGTGCGTGGAGTTTTTTGGGAGTGCGTGGAGTTTTTTGGGAGTGCGTGGAGTTTTTTGGGAGTGCGTGGAGTTTTTTGGGAGTGCGTGGAGTTTTTTGGGAGTGCGTGGAGTTTTTTGGGAGTGCGTGGAGTTTTTTGGGAGTGTGTGGAGTTTTTTGGGAGTGTGTGGAGTTTTTTGGGAGTGCGTGGAGTTTTTTGGGAGGGCGTGGAGTTTTTTGGGAGGGCGTGGAGTTTTTTGGGAGGGCGTGGAGTTTTTTGGGAGGGCGTGGAGTTTTTTGGGAGTGCGTGGAGTTTTTTGGGAGTGCGTGGAGTTTTTTGGGAGTGCGTGGAGTTTTTTGGGAGTGCGTGGAGTTTTTTGGGAGTGCGTGGAGTTTTTTGGGAGTGCGTGGAGTTTTTTGGGAGTGCGTGGAGTTTTTTGGGAGTGCGTGGAGTTTTTTGGGAGTGCGTGGAGTTTTTTGGGAGTACGTGGAGTTTTTTGGGAGTGCGTGGAGTGTTTTGGGAGTGCGTGGAGTTTTTTGGGAGTGCGTGGAGTTTTTTGGTAGTGCGTGGAGTTTTTTGATAGTGCGTGGAGTTTTTGGGAGTGCGTGGAGTTTTTGGGAGTGCGTGGAGTTTTTTGGGAGTGCGTGGAGTTTTTTGAGAGTGCGTGGAGTTTTTTGAGAGTGCGTGGAGTTTTTTGAGAGTGCGTGGAGTTTTTTGAGAGTGCGTGGAGTTTTTTGAGAGTGCGTGGAGTTTTTTGAGAGTGCGTGGAGTTTTTTGAGAGTGCGTGGAGTTTTTTGAGAGTGCGTGGAGTTTTTTGAGAGTGCGTGGAGTTTTTTGAGAGTGCGTGGAGTTTTTTGAGAGTGCGTGGAGTTTTTTGAGAGTGCGTGGAGTTTTTTGAGAGTGCGTGGAGTTTTTTGAGAGTGCGTGGAGTTTTTTGAGAGTGCGTGGAGTTTTTTGAGAGTGCGTGGAGTTTTTTGAGAGTGCGTGGAGTTTTTTGAGAGTGCGTGGAGTTTTTTGAGAGTGCGTGGAGTTTTTTGAGAGTGCGTGGAGTTTTTTGAGAGTGCGTGGAGTTTTTTGAGAGTGCGTGGAGTTTTTTGAGAGTGCGTGGAGTTTTTTGAGAGTGCGTGGAGTTTTTTGAGAGTGCGTGGAGTTTTTTGAGAGTGCGTGGAGTTTTTTGAGAGTGCGTGGAGTTTTTTGAGAGTGCGTGGAGTTTTTTGAGAGTGCGTGGAGTTTTTTGAGAGTGCGTGGAGTTTTTTGAGAGTGCGTGGAGTTTTTTGAGAGTGCGTGGAGTTTTTTGAGAGTGCGTGGAGTTTTTTGAGAGTGCGTGGAATTTTTTGAGAGTGCGTGGAGTTTTTTGGGAGTGCGTGGAGTTTTTTGGGAGTGCGTGGAGTTTTTTGAGAGTGCGTGGAGTTTTTTGGGAGTGCGTGGAGTTTTTTGGGAGTGCGTGGAGTTTTTTGGGAGTGCGTGGAGTTTTTTGGGAGTGCGTGGAGTTTTTTGGGAGTGCGTGGAGTTTTTTGGGAGTGCGTGGAGTTTTTTGGGAGTGCGTGGAGTTTTTTGGGAGTGCGTGGAGTTTTTTGGGAGTGCGTGGAGTTTTTTGGGAGTGCGTGGAGTTTTTTGGGAGTGCGTGGAGTTTTTTGGGAGTGCGTGGAGTTTTTTGGGAGTGCGTGGAGTTTTTTGGGAGTGCGTGGAGTTTTTTGGGAGTGCGTGGAGTTTTTTGGGAGTGCGTGGAGTTTTTTGGGAGTGCGTGGAGTTTTTTGGGAGTGCGTGGAGTTTTTTGGGAGTGCGTGGAGTTTTTTGGGAGTGCGTGGAGTTTTTTGGGAGTGCGTGGAGTTTTTTGGGAGTGCGTGGAGTTTTTTGGGAGTGCGTGGAGTTTTTTGGGAGTGCGTGGAGTTTTTTGGGAGTGCGTGGAGTTTTTTGGGAGTGCGTGGAGTTTTTTGGGAGTGCGTGGAGTTTTTTGGGAGTGCGTGGAGTTTTTTGGGAGTGTGTGGAGTTTTTTGGGAGTGCGTGGAGTTTTTTGGGAGGGCGTGGAGTTTTTTGGGAGGGCGTGGAGTTTTTTGGGAGGGCGTGGAGTTTTTTGGGAGGGCGTGGAGTTTTTTGGGAGTGCGTGGAGTTTTTTGGGAGTGCGTGGAGTTTTTTGGGAGTGCGTGGAGTTTTTTGGGAGTGCGTGGAGTTTTTTGGGAGTGCGTGGAGTTTTTTGGGAGTGCGTGGAGTTTTTTGGGAGTGCGTGGAGTTTTTTGGGAGTACGTGGAGTTTTTTGGGAGTGCGTGGAGTGTTTTGGGAGTGCGTGGAGTTTTTTGGGAGTGCGTGGAGTTTTTTGGTAGTGCGTGGAGTTTTTTGATAGTGCGTGGAGTTTTTGGGAGTGCGTGGAGTTTTTGGGAGTGCGTGGAGTTTTTTGGGAGTGCGTGGAGTTTTTTGGGAGTGCGTGGAGTTTTTTGAGAGTGCGTGGAGTTTTTTGAGAGTGCGTGGAGTTTTTTGAGAGTGCGTGGAGTTTTTTGAGAGTGCGTGGAGTTTTTTGAGAGTGCGTGGAGTTTTTTGAGAGTGCGTGGAGTTTTTTGAGAGTGCGTGGAGTTTTTTGAGAGTGCGTGGAGTTTTTTGAGAGTGCGTGGAGTTTTTTGAGAGTGCGTGGAGTTTTTTGAGAGTGCGTGGAGTTTTTTGAGAGTGCGTGGAGTTTTTTGAGAGTGCGTGGAGTTTTTTGAGAGTGCGTGGAGTTTTTTGAGAGTGCGTGGAGTTTTTTGAGAGTGCGTGGAGTTTTTTGAGAGTGCGTGGAGTTTTTTGAGAGTGCGTGGAGTTTTTTGAGAGTGCGTGGAGTTTTTTGAGAGTGCGTGGAGTTTTTTGAGAGTGCGTGGAGTTTTTTGAGAGTGCGTGGAGTTTTTTGAGAGTGCGTGGAGTTTTTTGAGAGTGCGTGGAGTTTTTTGAGAGTGCGTGGAGTTTTTTGAGAGTGCGTGGAGTTTTTTGAGAGTGCGTGGAGTTTTTTGAGAGTGCGTGGAGTTTTTTGAGAGTGCGTGGAGTTTTTTGAGAGTGCGTGGAGTTTTTTGAGAGTGCGTGGAATTTTTTGAGAGTGCGTGGAGTTTTTTGAGAGTGCGTGGAGTTTTTTGGGAGTGCGTGGAGTTTTTTGAGAGTGCGTGGAGTTTTTTGGGAGTGCGTGGAGTTTTTTGGGAGTGCGTGGAGTTTTTTGGGAGTGCGTGGAGTTTTTTGGGAGTGCGTGGAGTTTTTTGGGAGTGCGTGGAGTTTTTTGGGAGTGCGTGGCGTTTTTTGGGATTGCGTGGCGTTTTTTGGGATTGCGTGGCTTTTTTTGGGATTGCGTTGTTTTTTGGGATTGCGTGGCGTTTTTTGGGATTGCGTGGCGTTTTTTGGGATTGCGTTGTGTTTTTTGGGATTGCGTGGCGTTTTTTGGGATTGCGTTTTGTTTTTTGGGATTGCGTTTTGTTTTTTGGGATTGCGTGGCATTTTTGGGGATTGCGTGGCGTTTTTGGGGATTGCGTGGCGTTTTTGGGGATTGCGTGGCGTTTTTTGGGGTTGCGTGGCGTTTTTTGGGGTTGCGTGGCGTTTTTTGGGGTTGCGTGGCGTTTTTTGGGATTGCGTTGTGTTTTTTGGGATTGCGTTGTGTTTTTTGGGATTGCGTGGCGTTTTTTGGGATTGCGTGGCGTTTTTTGGGATTGCGTGGCGTTTTTTGGGATTGCGTTGTGTTTTTTGGGATTGCGTTGTGTTTTTTTGGGATTGCGTTTTGTTTTTTGGGATTGCGTTTTGTTTTTTGGGATTGCGTGGTGTATTTTGGGATTGCGTGGTGTTTTTTGGGATTGCGTGTTTTTTTTTAAATTGCGTGGCGTTTTTTGGGATTGCGTGGTGTTTTTTGGGATTGCGTGGCGTTTTTTGGGATTTCGTGGCGTTTTTTGGGATTGCGTGGCGTTTTTTGGGATTGCGTGGCGTTTTTTGGGATTGCGTGGCGTTTTTTTGGGATTGCGTGGCGTTTTTTGGGATTGCGTGGCGTTTTTTGGGATTGCGTGGCGTTTTTTGGGATTGCGTGGCGTTTTTTGGGATTGCGTGGCGTTCTTTATTTTGCATTGCGTTTTTTGGGATTGTGTGTCGATTTGGGATTGCGTGGCTTTTTTTGGAATTGCTTGGCGTTTTTTGGAATTGCTTGGCGTTTTTTGGGATTGCGTGGCACTTTTCGCCGTCGAGTTGCGTTTTTTTGACGTCAAGTCCTGCAGTAAATGAGTGCGGGTGTTAGATTCGTACTAAGATGCCTGCATCCAAGATGCCTGCATCCAAGATGCCTGCATCCAAGATGCTTGCATCCAAGATGCCTGCATCCAAGATGCCTGCATCCAAGATGCCTGCATCCAAGATGCCTGCATCCAAGATGCCTGCGTCCGAGATGCCTGCGTCCGAGATGCCTGCATCCGAGATGCCTGCATCCGAAATGCCTGCATCCGAAATGCCTGCATCCGAGATGCCTGCATCCGAGATGCCCGCATCCGAGATGCCCGCATCCGAGATGCCCGCATCCGAGATGCCCGCATCCGAGATGCCCGCATCCGAGATGCCCGCATCCGAGATGCCCGCATCCGAGATGCCCGCATCCGAGATGCCCGCATCCGAGATGCCCGCATCCGAGATGCCCGCATCCGAGATGCCCGCATCCGAGATGCCCGCATCCGAGATGCCTGCATCCGAGATGCCCGCATCCGAGATGCCCGCATCCGAGATGCCCGCATCCGAGATGCCCGCATCCGAGATGCCCGCATCCGAGATGCCACTTCACGTTCCAGTCCCAGCAGCTGAAGTAACGTCGCAGTGCCGCGCGCTCGGCAGCCAAAATATATCCATCCATCCACCTACTCGAATCCGGTTTATCGGATCCCATATTTCCAGGGACAATTTGGGAACATTCACCAATTTTGGATATGGCGGAACTTTTTTCACTTCTCTCCGCCCATTACGGACTTATAGGCCAACTTTTGGGGCTCATGCATGGAAACATGGCCGTAAAGTCTACGGGGTGGCCGTGCCGTGTTTCACGGGCCGTCCTTGGGTCTTGTTTTGCTAGATTTTGTTGAGGAAAACACCCATATGGCGTCGTGAAACTGTGAAAACAACGTGTTTGTGACAGTATGTGGCGAAATTTGTGACTATGTGTCATGAGAAAGAATTTAAGGAGATGAAACAATGAAAATTAGTTGAAAAGTACTACTTGTGAGTTGCAAGTAGTTATGCCAATATGTGTTCAAAACTAGTCCAAACGGTCGGTCGAAAATGATGGCATTAGAAAGTATTCCATTATAACGTCAAACATTGAATTATATTGGAAATTCTGTGAAAGGTCATTAAAATCAGATCACTTGAACCGGTGTACAAATATAAAATGCAAATATGGAAATACAAATAACAACTATACTAATATGTTATGGAAGTGTGTTTGTATGTATGAACTGCACAACATGGCTTACTACAATTGACTTTAAATTTGAGTTGAATAATGAACTTCAGCTTTATCTGCCGCAGTCAAAGTGTTGATGCTCAACGGTCATTTCTGAGGACAAAAAGTTCGTAGAAATGTCCTTCAAAGCATCCCCACACAGCTCGTTGCTGCCTTGTAATATTTGAGAAAGGAAAAAAGAAATAGTTAATTTCCAAAAAGATGGTCTGAAAAAGATGTACATCATTGGTTTTTAAGATACCTTTTTAAGTAAATACACTTAAGAAATACACACATATGAGTATCGTACTACACATGTCCCTAGTCGAAAACAAATGATTGAGGGCAATGTATTCCTAATGTTGCTTAATCTAGATGTGATAATATATGTAAGTCCAATAAAAATCAGGAATTTCTCGTTGAATTAGTTTAGACTCTTCAATTTTTGTTGGGAACTCAAGCATCCGTGGAAGTATTTATTTACTGGAGCTCATTTCCCGCACGCACCATGTGCAGTGGCAGTGCTGTGTTCTGGTGAACTTTGTTTCTTTTGTGGCACATTTCATGTATTGACTTTATTGGAGATAAACTGCATTTCTTTTTTTTCTTTCTTTTTTTGTTCTGCAGTGAATTTCAGTCAGTGAAGATGAGTAAGTCTGTGAGTGTAGGCACATCCCACCCATCAGTGTAGGCACATCCCACCCATCAGTGTAGGCACATCCCACCCATCAGTGTAGGCACATCCCACCCATCAGTGTAGGCACATCCCACCCATCAGTGTAGGCACATCCCACCCATCAGTGTAGGCACATCCCACCCATCAGTGTAGGCACATCCCACCCATCAGTGTAGGCACATCCCACTCATCAGTGTAGGCACATCCCACCCATCAGTGTAGGCACATCCCACCCATCAGTGTAGGCACATCCCACCCATCAGTGTAGGCACATCCCACCCATCAGTGTAGGCACATCCTACCCATCAGTGTAGGCACAACTATTGTATATGTGTGTGTGAACTAGCGTTCCCAGAGGGAATATGTGAGGTCCGAAGCTAAAGGTTAGATAGGATTGCCTTTGTTGAACTACAATAGTTTTTCGTTTTTCCGTGGACCATTTTTTTCGTTTAACAGCTGTCCTGTTTTTCAACACCTACTACTTTCTTCTTCAACTCATATCTTGTTTCATGAACTTCTTTCTAAACTTAATGTTTTAATGCACCTTGTGCATAGATTCCGTGTTCTCGTAACTCCATACTAAACGGTCCCTTCCTCCTTTCTCTCTTTGGATCGCCTCTGTTGCGGTAAGGGAGGCTTAAACTAACATGTCATCTCATCACCTCTCCCCTTCTTTCCCTTTTCCACCCTTCTCCTCCCCCTTCCCTTCCCTCTTTTAACCCCTTCCTCTTCCCCTTGACCTCCCCCCTTGACCTCCCCCATTTAACTCCTCCCCCACCCCCGGCGAATTAGCCTCTCCCCCAAACCCCCCCACCCGAGATAGGCCTCCATAGCCCCAAACAGCCGCGCCATTTAGACGACGGCTGCCATAATAAAATATTCCATTAGATGGGTCCCGCTACTCGCGACGCTTCCGAATTTTAGTGGACGACAAAATTCGGATTCCGGGAATCGGATTCCAAGAGTCGCGACGGCGTTCCAATATCGCCTTCGAGTCGCTCGCTCCCTGTACTTTTCGGAAATTATAAATTCCCGTCGGGAAATCTTGAAGCGCCTCCAGGGCGGATATCGTGGATATTTTCCTAATATCCATCCAGGTCGTGTGAAATTCGTCACTCTGCTCACGCCATAACGGAAATCAAAAAGCTTGCTTAACTTTGTGCAATGGCTTTAGTTAGTGAATGACCTTGTCCAGTTTAATGTGGCGCAGCTCATGTTATAAATTAATAAGTCGTTATGTCCTTTATAATGTTGTACAGTTGTTTAAATAAATGAGTCTCCATAGCTAGCTTAACTGTTTCGCTGAGGCATCTATGATTTTAGCCGCCCAGGTGTGGCTCCTCCATGGGGCGGCCAAAATTATGGATACATCTACAAAAAAGTATGTCAGGTTGTAAGATGGTTCTGATCATCTGCAACCGGTTGTGTTGCACGGTTTCCGGTTCTGGACAGCTAAGTTACCAGGTGTGACCTTCTATTTAGCGCTATGGGAGAGTAATGGGTGACCTTCTATTTAGCGCCATGGGAGAGTAATGGGTGACCATCTATTTAGCGCTATGGGAGAGTAATGGGTGACCTTCTATTTAGCGCCATGGGAGAGTAAAGGGTGACCTTCTATTTAGCGCTATGGGAGAGTAATGGGTGACCTTCTATTTAGCGCCATGGGAGAGTAAAGGGTGACCTTCTATTTAGCGCTATGGGAGAGTAATGGGTGACCTTCTATTTAGCGCCATGGGAGAGTAAAGGGTGACCTTCTATTTAGCGCTATGGGAGAGTAATGGGTGACCTTCTATTTAGCGCCATGGGAGAGTAATGGGTGACCTTCTATTTAGCGCTATGGGAGAGTAATGGGTGACCTTCTATTTAGCGCCATGGGAGAGTAATGGGTGACCATCTATTTAGCGCTATGGGAGAGTAATGGGTGACCTTCTATTTAGCGCTATGGGAGAGTAATGGGTGACCTTCTATTTAGCGCTATGGGAGAGTAATGGGTGACCTTCTATTTAGCGCTATGGGAGAGTAATGGGTGACCTTCTATTTAGCGCTATGGGAGAGTAATGGGTGACCTTCTATTTAGCGCTATGGGAGAGTAATGGGTGACCTTCTATTTAGCGCTATGGGAGAGTAATGGGTGACTTTCTATTTAGCGCCATGGGAGAGTAATGGGTGACCTTTTATTTAGCGCCATGGGAGAGTAATGGGTGACCTTCTATTTAGCGCTATGGGAGAGTAATGGGTGACCTTCTATTTAGCGCTATGGGAGAGTAATGGGTGACCTTCTATTTAGCGCCATGGGAGAGTAATGGGTGACCTTCTATTTAGCGCTATGGGAGAGTAATGGGTGACCTTCTATTTAGCGCTATGGGAGAGTAATGGGTGACCTTCTATTTAGCGCTATGGGAGAGTAATGGGTGACCTTCTATTTAGCGCTATGGGAGAGTAATGGGTGACCTTCTATTTAGCGCTATGGGAGAGTAATGGGTGACCATCTATTTAGCGCTATGGGAGAGTAATGGGTGACCTTCTATTTAGCGCTATGGGAGAGTAATGGGTGACCTTCTATTTAGCGCTATGGGAGAGTAATGGGTGACCTTCTATTTAGCGCTATGGGAGAGTAATGGGTGACCTTCTATTTAGCGCTATGGGAGAGTAATGGGTGACCTTCTATTTAGCGCTATGGGAGAGTAATGGGTGACCTTCTATTTAGCGCCATGGGAGAGTAATGGGTGACCTTCTATTTAGCGCTATGGGAGAGTAATGGGTGACCTTCTATTTAGCGCTATGGGAGAGTAATGGGTGACCTTCTATTTAGCGCTATGGGAGAGTAATGGGTGACCTTCTATTTAGCGCCATGGGAGAGTAATGGGTGACCTTCTATTTAGCGCTATGGGAGAGTAATGGGTGACCGCTTCTGTATTCAGCTTCGTCGGTGTGGGGGCTACGTGGGACTTGTTTAAATTTGTTTTAAAAGCGATTTTTAAAACATAATTTTAAAGATTCGGGAGAATTTTGATTCCGTTGGATGTGAACAGAAGCGCGTTGCCACGTCACATAACTGACGCTCCCATGAAATTCATCCTATGTGTTGCTGGGACAGAAATGACTCGTGATATGATGGGTAGATATGACTCGTGATATGATGGGTAGACTCGTGATATGATGGGTAGAAAATCATTTCATTTTTGTGAAGTAGAAGACTCGGTAATTTGATGGGCAGAAATTTACGCATTTTTCGCTCACCATTAACTTCCTGACAGAATCAATGAGCTCAAGGTGAACGTGCTTAATAAAACCAAACAATCAGCATTGAACCTAATGACAAAAAATATCCATAAAATGTTAGGAATGTTTGTCGACTGGTCTTCTGATGTTTTCTTTCACACGCTGAGCGCCTTCTGTTGTCTTCAGGCCGCGTTGTTGTGTTGCAGTCTTTTGTGCAGTCGATGAGAAATGAAAGGACTATGGCTTTAATAGAGTGATTACTTCCTTGCTTTTTACTGCAAAAATCGAACCATAACATAAAAGAATATTTGTATGCGCTTCTGTTCGTTGTAGACTGGAGCAACAGCGAATTAAGAGCTCTTTGTCCAGTAAGACATCTTTTCTATTAAGACATTTATGTCCAGAAGTTCGTTTTTTTGGATTATTCCATCAGTTATTTCCCCTAAGGAGATACGACTATTGTATCTATGGGAAATAGCGCTTCCAGGGGGACAACGTGAGGGCCCGAGCTGAGAGTTAGGTAGGCCTTCCTTTTGTTGAAATAAAATATTTTTGTGATGTTAAGGACTATCTTTTTTTAGGTTCACTGCTATCCTGTTTTTCAACACCTACTACTTTCTTCTTCAACTTTTATCTTGTTTCATTATCTTCCTTCTCAACCTACTGTTTCTGTGTCCTTTCTGCATAGATTTCGCGTTCCCTTAATTAACTCCGTACTAAATGGTGCCTTCCTCCTTCCTCTCTTTAGATCACCATTTTTGCGAATATGGAGGCTTGAATAATTATCTACTCTCATTTATTAACTGAGATTGCTATCCGTACGTCCCTCAATTTCTTTTCAATATCGATATTTGCCTCTTAGAATATTCACTCAAAAAAGGTGGTCCCAGTTCCTTCACTCCGTCATCATCAACATTCAACACTTGAACTACAACGTGCGCCACCGGTGGTACACGGAGGCAATTTTCATAACGCTGCTCACCGACCAGTAGTCACTAACTCAATTTTCGAGAATGTTTAATCAAAACCAAATGAACGCACGATCCAGTTAATGTTTGCTACTTTTAAAATGGCTTCCTACAATTGACTTTAAATTTAAGTTGAATAATGGACTTCATTTTACCTACCGCAGTCAAAGTGTTAATGAGGCACGATCAGCTGCGTGTGAGCGTCAGCAATTCTTGTTGAAAGAAAAAGAAAAAACTTGAACTTGAAACTGCGAGCCTGCGGCTCACGAGTCGCAACTCTGCTGGGGGTGGGCTTTAATATAATTCTATTTTGTTCTGCTTTAAAATCTAGTATACGTTTTAATTTAATTAATTCTATTCATTTTTCAATTTCTCGTGCATGTTGGATGGAACCAACTTTAGTCTCTGCGAAACTGAGGTATTGGTTGGAAATGATCTCTGAAAACCCTTAGTACTCAATTATAACAAACTCCCTGAACTCGTATAGACAATAATTAATACTCTATGTTACTCTAGAGAATATTTGAACACGTAGAATCGAAGGTGAAGCAAAACTCTCACGTATTGTCAGTTTACTTTATTTATACGAGTCTTGAGAATGTACAACACAGCATCTATTCAATATGGAAGAGTACATCAAAATCCGCGCCTGAACTTCTTCACAATATTCATTAACTAAGGACGAACACCATCCTTTGCTGAATTATTGCGCTGGCTCTTTTTATTTGTCGTCAATAATTTCATAGTCTGCAGCCTGCTTATATAGGTCACCAATAATCTCACAGTCTGCAGGGCTTCTTCGTAGCATTTCGATCTCGGGAGCCAATAAACTTCACCGGTTCGTTATGCGTGTGACTGACTGGATCAAGTGGCTCGGTCTAACATTCCTCAGTTAGTCAGTCAGTTAGTCAGTCAGTCAGTCAGTCAGTCAGTCAGTCAGTCAGTCAGTCAGTCAGTCAGTCAGTCAGTCAGTCAGTCAGTCAGTCAGTCAGTCAGTCAGTCAGTCAGTCAGTCAGTCAGTCAGTCAGTCAGTCAGTCAGTCAGTCAGTCAGTCAGTCAGTCAGTCAGTCAGTCAGTCAGTCAGTCAGTCAGTCAGTCAGTCAGTCAGTCAGTCAGTCCAGTCAAGGAGCATGGTTGGTTGTGTTGGTATCTAGGATACACGCCCACCTGATGGACAGTAATGCGATTGATCAGTATCAGGACATGATGGGTAATAATTAGAGTATTTAGGATACATGCTCACGAATAGTATGCTTGTTTGACTGCTTAGCTTCGAGGCATGATGGTAGTAATTCGAGTGTCTAAGATGCAGGCGCATCAATGCTCACGGGGCTGTTTCGAGCATCCATCAAATCTTGTGACCCTTTTTATGCTTGCTCTGGGTAGCTGAACTCTAATAATTGGGACAGACTGGCGCATCCTTGCAGCCTAATGTAATGAATCAATACTAATTTAATGTTTTATATAATTCATTGAAAATTAATTAATATTAAATTTATTTAATGGAATTAATTTAATTTAATTTTAATTAATAAAAATTATATTTTGAATGAGACTATAGGTAAAATTTTAATTTAACAATTTCTTATCATTAATGACAAGATCAAGGTTATTTTAAATTATTCATTTATTTTTATTAATGCCCTTATTGCTGTCCCTTCGTAGCTACGCGCATTTGCACATTACGCACACTTGTAGCAACATACTTCGTATGAGGAAGTTGATAATAGCTTCATGCAATAATTTGTGCGGTGATTCTTCCTAGAAACCCCAACTAGTGTTGAATTATTGAAGAAAACAAAAGAAAAAACAGAAAAATGTGTACATTTTTAATGAATGCATTTAATGTAGAGCATCGCTAATGATCTCAACCCGAACAACTGATATAAAACACGTTACAAAATTAATACTACAGCTACACTTCATGAAAGGAATTATATCTTCTGATGTAAATGATAATTCCGAAATGATGAGCAATATTTTACAATGTATAAATAATATCTTGTGATGTAAATGATTATTAAAAGAAATGAGTAATATTTCATTGTGTTAAATATTCCAGCACGAAGATGAAGAATTGATACTGAAATGATGTATGTGCGTCACAGTGTACGCGGATTGTGTGCGTCAAAAATCAGTGTACGTCAACTGTGATAGCGCACAACTTTTACTGTCGTGGCTGCAGGTTTTTTCTATTCCCATCATCGTGAAGTGCATCTGGAAGCTAAAGTTCTTCTGTCGATTTGGCGATGTTACGGCTTGTTTTTATGAAGAAAATGTTTGAACTGAGCAACGCCAAATGAAAATTAGGGTTTTGGCGAGAAGAAAATGATCCGCAGTGAAGCCAAACGGACAGAAATAATATAGCCGCTCGGTGTACCTTTACGCTTGCCCGCTACTGTGACGCCTCTTTATCTTTGTAGAGCCAATTGTTTTTGCGTATATATATATATATATATATATATATATATATATATATATATATATATATATATATCATTGATAGAATTTTCATTTATTTCAAACATTTTTATATATAATTTTATCAGGAGGGTATCACCCATGGACGTCGAGATGCAATTATGCATGTGTGAAAATCATATTATTCGTACCGTATCTATGATACGGGGCTTTGTTGAACACTGTATCATAGATACTGTGTACACAGGCAAGTTAGATAGCAATAATTATTGAAAGCCAGTAATGGAAATCGTGTGAGCCGAAATTGGTGTGATGTTTACGTAGAGGTTTGCATTTGAAAGGAACTGCGTTTTTATTAATGGTGTAGTTGCCGTGCATTTCTGAAAACCCCTGTTTTTTTTAAGCAAAACAATGTTTCGCTTTCGGAACCAATTGTTCAATTTTCATAAAATGGGTTCAAATGTATTTTTTTTTTGGAGGGGGGGGGGATTTTTTCAAATCTATTGATTTAAATGCACGCTTTTGTACTTTTAGTGCCTCAGTTTTTGCTTTGGCTTCCGAGCGAACTTCAACAATCAACATGAAACAAATTGCAATCAAGAAGCAAGTGTCAGCAGGCATTGTGTGTCGTGTGGTGACGTATCCAGGCTACAGGGCGGGTCAGGGACGGATGGACCAAGCAAGCAACCAAGTGTCCATTCTTTTTATCAGTCAATAAAATTTTCTCCGAAAATTAGTCAACTTGAGACTTGTTGGTAGCGTGGACACGGTCATTGTTAAGTGCATGGATGCAAAATATGCAAAAAATTCTCACTCGATCGTCAGGCTTTCTGAGATTTGTTTTTACTATAACGGACCTAACTCACTCATCGCTTTAGTTGGTGATTCGCTCATTCTGTTTAGCAACTCGCTCATTCTACTTTAGGGGGCGGCAAAACAAGGGTGCGGAAAATGTAATTACTTGAGGTGACACAAAGTCAAAGATGCACATTCAACGTCCATTAGAATAAACATCACAAAACATCGTCAGCCGCACATATCGTACAGTAGAAATACAGTACTTGGCATGGGGGGTCTTGTGTATAGTAAGGATTTATAACTACTAATTAAATATCTTCATTTAGTGGAGATTTATAAAACTTTATTTATAGTAAAGATAAATCTATTTTCATTTGCCCGTTGTGAGCCTTCAGTAGTGAAGATAGGGAATTGGAATGCAAGGCAGCATATTTCTTTTTTGTCTTAAATTCAAATCAGTAAACTTTAAAGTTCAGCTATAAGTAGTACAAATTTTACTATCGAACACAATTTAATTTCAGTATAATATAATGAACATAATATTCCTATGGCGCACCTGTCGTATGTGCAATACGTTCACGGATAATGATGTTAAGTTTATAATAACTTTTGTTAGACCTTACTATCATTTTACCTTAATTTTTGATTTCCCAGCGATGTATTTATGTCTTCTTATATCGACCTGGACGCCAATTTTAAGGAAATTAAAAACACGAAATTTTTGAGTGCTCATTCGCACAGTAGGTGAACTAACATGATCTGCGCTCTTCTGTGGGGCTCACGGTAGAGGAAACAAGGTAGGGTCAAACCAGTCTTTTTGTCGTCGACCGTGTGGCAATGCTGACGTCATGGCAACAAACCAATAGCAGCGCTCCATTGCATCTGGAATCACTGCTAGCCCCAAATCTGGCACCACTATTGGCCTAACGACCTCTCACTATGCTGATGTCAGAAAATTTGTTTGAAATGAAGCCGTTCTATTGGCTAGCCGAACAACAAGAGGAGGTGTATTTCCCCCACAGAAATGACCCTACCTTGTTTCCTCCACCGCAGTGTGCCCCGAGAGAGAGCACAGAGATACTTTCAGCTATCTTATCGAAATCAGTAAAAATAGCCAAACCCAAGCACAGGAAAGGAAATCATAGCAATTTGTAAGCTTAACCATCAAAACATCATGTATTCACGAAAATAATTAATATTAGTACATTGATAGCGATACATGGAATAGCAAGAGTGATCATAAACAATTAGTTAACTAGAGTTAATTTATGATAATATTAGCACATAAGCTATTGCACACCTGATCTTTTTGTAAAGGCTGAGTATCGGAGCGTTGCAGCGCGTCGCAATACTCGCTGTGGCGCGAGAATCTCGCCTCCTTCCTCTGCGAGTACTATCGTCAACTACCACCTAACAAAAATGTTATTTTTGTTATTGTTTTAAAGTTTAACTTGAAATAAATCGTCAACTAACACACTGTAAAAATTATTTTTTTGACTGAGTTTAATTCACAAGAAATCGTCAACTACCGCACAACAAAATTACTATTTCTTATTGTTTATAACTTAACAGAAATCGTAAACTATCACCCATCAAATTTTTTTGGGTTGTTTTCAAGTTTACCACACAAAAAATCGTCGATTGCGACACAGCAAAAATTATTCATTTTGGTTTTCAAGTTCCCTTCACAAGGAAACAATTACAGCTGCAGCACGTCGTCAGTGTCGGTGTGTTTGGTGGCTTCAATTCCATGAGCGATTTTCTTCCATCACGATAACGCGCAGCCTCACACAGCGAAAGCGCAATTCAACGTCTAGCTGGACTCAAGTTTTTGGCTGTGAAATACGTTCCTTTCTCTTCACGTCTTGGATATTGCTCCATTTGGTTTTAAACTTGTCTAAAATCTGACTAATTATTTCCAGCTTAGTCCCTGTAACTTACTGATCACGTCTTAACCCAGCGTTTGAACAAATTTATGGAGCATCTTATGAAAGCAAGCATGAAAATTGGTAGATCACTTCCTAGAAACTTGAAATATGTCGTAGTTCGAAATTTGATTAAATGGGCAATTCAATTTACCCAACTGAATATCTAAACCATAGGCTGAACTTCTGATGCGATCGGATGAATGTGCGTTTTCATTTCTAAATAGAGCGTCCTTGGTGCAAGGCGAAGTACATGCTTTTCCAATACGAGCGTTTTGACTACCAACGCCAGTGAAGGGAAATCTCGGAGGCAATAAAGCTAGTGATACGACAGCTAACAAGAGTGCGACTGAATAACGGCGATAATAAGAGAGCACAAAAAAATGTTAGTCAAACAGGTACGAGTGGCTGTATCACTGATACAAGCACCTGTATCACTGATACGAGTGCCTGTATCGCTGATAGGAGTGGTTGTATCACTGATACTAGCGCCTTCATAAATCTCGAGACGCGAAGTCAGAAGCCGAGGGCGCGCGGACAAGCTCGAGCAATGAAGACCCGACGTTCATTTGGGTAATGCATGTTCGGCCGCTGTTCTGCGTCGCTGGAGATATCAACTTGGCAAATTTTGATCAGCTTAATGGCAATGCCCTCGCTGCCACTCGACTTAATTATCTCTATTCTCCCCGCATGTTTCATAGTCTTCTTCCTCTTTATCTCGGGCTTTGAATCGCTTCCTGGCAAAGTTTATGGGTTACGAGATCTTGTGCATGGTTTTGTTTGGAATTTTTTCTTGTGTTGGTTGTTTGGTATCGAGTTCATGGATTTTTTGGTTGTACGCTTTAGATATACAGGGTGCCCAACATACAGGGTGCCCAACATACAGGGTGCCCAATATGCAGGGTGCCCAATATGCAGGGTGCCCAATATGCAGGGTGCCCAATATGCAGGGTGCCCAATATGCAGGGTGCCCAATATGCAGGGTGCCCAACATGCAGGGTGCCCAACATGCAGGGTGCCCAACATACAGGGTGCCCAACATACAGGGTGCCCAATATACAGGGTGCCCAATATACAGGGTGCCCAATATACAGGGTGCCCAATATACAGGGTGCCCAATATACAGGGTGCCCAATATACAGGGTGCCCAATATACAGGGTGCCCAATATACAGGGTGCCCAACATACAGGGTGCCCAATATACAGGGTGCCCAATATACAGGGTGCCCAACATACAGGGTGCCCAACATACAGGGTGCCCAACATACAGGGTGCCCAACATACAGGGTGCCCAACATACAGGGTGCCCAACATACAGGGTGCCCAATATACAGGGTGCCCAATATACAGGGTGCCCAACATACAGGGTGCCCAACATACAGGGTGCCCAATATACAGGGTGCCCAATATACAGGGTGCCCAATATACAGGGTGCCCAATATACAGGGTGCCCAATATACAGGGTGCCCAATATACAGGGTGCCCAATATACAGGGTGCCCAACATACAGGGTGCCCAACATACAGGGTGCCCAATATACAGGGTGCCCAATATACAGGGTGCCCAATATACAGGGTGCCCAACATACAGGGTGCCCAACATACAGGGTGCCCAACATACAGGGTGCCCAACATACAGGGTGCCCAATATACAGGGTGCCCAACATACAGGGTGCCCAATATACAGGGTGCCCAATATACAGGGTGCCCAATATACAGGGTGCCCAATATACAGGGTGCCCAATATCCAGGGTGCCCAATATGCAGGGTGCCCAATATGCAGGGTGCCCAATATACAGGGTGCCCAATATACAGGGTGCCCAATATACAGGGTGCCCAATATACAGGGTGCCCAATATACAGGGTGCCCAATATACAGGGTGCCCAATATACAGGGTGCCCAATATACAGGGTGCCCAATATACAGGGTGCCCAATATACAGGGTGCCCAATATACAGGGTGCCCAATATACAGGGTGCCCAATATACAGGGTGCCCAATATACAGGGTGCCCAATATACAGGGTGCCCAATATACAGGGTGCCCAATATACAGGGTGCCCAATATACAGGGTGCCCAATATACAGGGTGCCCAATATACAGGGTGCCCAATATACAGGGTGCCCAATATACAGGGTGCCCAATATACAGGGTGCCCAATATACAGGGTGCCCAATATACAGGGTGCCCAATATACAGGGTGCCCAATATACAGGGTGCCCAATATACAGGGTGCCCAATATACAGGGTGCCCAATATACAGGGTGCCCAATATACAGGGTGCCCAACATACAGGGTGCCCAATATACAGGGTGCCCAATATACAGGGTGCCCAATATACAGGGTGCCCAATATACAGGGTGCCCAATATACAGGGTGCCCAATATATAGAGTGGCCCACGAAAGCGGAAATAAAAATAATGCAATTCAAAAACTTTAGCAGTTTTTTTTATTCCGTTTCGGCTATACTTTTCGTCGGGCTATTTTCAACCCATGCTGCTCGTTGTAATGAAATGCCTTTAAATGTATTAGCCCAGTTATACTCTACTGAAGGCTCTCGGAAACATACTTACGTAGGAAAGTCAAACTTTAACATGTACTGTGGGCTTGTCTTGGTTTGCTCGTGTTGTGATATGCTGATGGTAGGTCGTCTGGGTTTTAGGGTGCGTGACGTGAGGGTTTTGGGAGTTAGAATTTGGGAAGTTTGTGCACGAGTGTAGCTTCATGTGTGTTGTGTGTAGGTTTGTGTGTTGTGTGTAGGTTTGTGTGTGTTGTGTGTAGGTTTGTGTGTGTTGTGTGTAGGTTTGTGTGTGTTGTGTGTAGGTTTGTGTGTGTTGTGTGTAGGTTTGTGTGTAGGTTTGTGTGTGTTGTGTGTAGGTTTGTGTGTGTTGTGTGTAGGTTTGTGTATGTTGTGTGTAGGTTTGTGTGTGTTGTGTGTAGGTTTGTGTGTAGGTTTGTGTGTGTTGTGTGTAGGTTTGTGTGTGTTGTGTGTAGGTTTGTGTGTGTTGTGTGTAGGTTTGTGGGTGTTGTGTGTAGGTTTGTATGTGTTGTGTGTAGGTTTGTGTGTAGGTTTGTGTGTGTTGTGTGTAGGTTTGTGTATGTTGTGTGTAGGTTTGTGTGTAGGTTTGTGTGTGTTGTGTGTAGGTTTGTGTGTGTTGTGTGTAGGTTTGTGTGTGTTGTGTGTAGGTTTGTGTGTGTTGTGTGTAGGTTTGTGTGTGTTGTGTGTAGGTTTGTATGTGTTGTGTGTAGGTTTGTGTGTAGGTTTGTATGTGTTGTGTGTAGGTTTGTGTGTAGGTTTGTGTGTGTTGTGTGTAGGTTTGTGTGTTGTGTGTAGGTTTGTGTGTGTTGTGTGTAGGTTTGTGTGTTGTGTGTAGGTTTGTGTGTTGTGTGTAGGTTTGTGTGTTGTGTGTAGGTTTGTGTGTGTTGTGTGTAGGTTTGTGTGTGTTGTGTGTAGCTTCGTGTGTGTTGAGTGTAGCTTCGTGTGTGTTGAGTGTAGCTTCATGTGTGTTGTGTGAAGCTTCATGTGTGTTGAGTGTAGCTTCATGTGTGTTGTGTGTAGCTTCATGTGTGTTGAGTGTAGCTTCATGTGTGTTGAGTGTAGGTTTGTGTGTGTTGTGTGTAGGTTTGTGTGTGTTGTGTGTAGCTTCATGTGTGTTGAGTGAAGCTTCATGTGTGTTGAGTGTAGCTTCATGTGTGTTGAGTGTAGCTTCATCTGTGTTGTGTGTAGCTTCATCTGTGTTGTGTGTAGCTTCATCTGTGTTGTGTGGAGCTTCATCTGTGTTGTGTGGAGCTTCATCTGTGTTGTGTGGAGCTTCATCTGTGTTGTGTGGAGCTTCATGTGTGTTGAGTGTAGCTTCATGTGTGTTGAGTTTAGCTTCATGTGTGTCGAGTTTAGCTTCATGTGTGTTGAGTTTAGCTTCATGTGTGTCGAGTTTAGCTTCATGTGTGTCGAGTTTAGCTTCATGTGTGTCGAGTTTAGCTTCATGTGTGTCGAGTTTAGCTTCATGTGTGTCGAGTTTAGCTTCATGTGTGTCGAGTTTAGCTTCATGTGTGTCGAGTTTAGCTTCATGTGTGTCGAGTGTAGCTTCATGTGTGTCGAGTGTAGCTTCATGTGTGTCGAGTGTAGCTTCATGTGTGTCGAGTGTAGCTTCATGTGTGTTGAGTGTAGCTTCATGTGTGTTGAGTGTAGCTTCATGTGTGTTGAGTGTAGCTTCATGTGTGTTGAGTGTAGCTTCATGTGTGTTGAGTGTAGCTTCATGTGTGTTGTGTGTAGGTTCATGTGTGTTGTGTGTAGCTTCATAAAGCGTATTGGAGAGTTATAGAGGAAAGAATATTCCATTTGAACCAAAAAACTTCAGAGGAAGTTACGGGTCCTCCAGAAATGAACAATGTTCACCTTTGCAAATAAAATGATTACTTTGACGACGCCAAACGGAAGATTTCCTCCCTCAGCTCGCCACGTTCCCTCAGCCGAGCTCCAGAGAAATGCGCCTCCGTTGCCAGCAAATATTCCTGAGCAATGCCCGCAGTAACTGCATAATGGACCTGCGAAGCTGCGCGGCCTCGGCTGCCGGGAAAAGATCGTTGTGGAAATGCGAACGTTGAAAAATAGGCAGATAAAGCCCGGGGTTTGACGTGAATTTGAGTTTTGCCGTATGCAAAAGAGCGCAACCCTCTACCCCCCCTTTACCTTCCCTCCCCACCCCTCTACCTCCCCCACCCTACCCTCTAACCCTCTCTACAACAAGCGACCCGAACGTCTGTTCTCAACGCAAGAAAACTCCGATGGCAATCTTGCCTGAACTTGAGTCGAGTGGCGGCTTCAAGGCTGGAGCTTTTGAAAAGAGTTGCGTGAGAGTTCTCGCACAGAAATGTTATGTAAAGCACAACTTTGTAAAAATTCGTGGAGGTGATGTGGGGACTGCCTTCGTTACGCATGTGCGTGTCTTGGCTTGAAGCGGACACGTGCGAGGCGTTTAGCATCATTCACGACACGATAAATTTCTGTATGAGTGATAATTTAACCATGATGTTCACGGATGTAGGGATTGATTTCGTGTGGTGCGTGTACACTGGATACCGCGGGAGTGTAGTGAAGACAGGACACTTGCGTGTGGTGCGTGTACACTGGGCGGGCACCGAAGGAGGGCATTAATACCCTCGTTGTGTAGGTGGGAGCTACATTCCGTGCAGTGTTGCCACTCGGGCAGCCGTTTCTTGGTCGGGTGGACAAGGTCGAAAAAGAAAAAGCGTAGTTTTAATACTTTCACCTTTAGCAGAGTAGGGAATAACTTATGCGTTGGCAGCAGTTTGTGATATTTTTTACGTTATTTGATTTTCAAATAGTTTCTTATGTACTTTTAATATGATATTTTCTTATGTTATTTTACCTTGATATCTCATCTTATTTCCTTATGTTGAGGCGTCCGTCCATGCGCACTGACGAGCATAGGGCGGCACTGGGGAGGGGGGTAAATGCGCACTGACGAGCATAGGGCGGCACTGGGGAGGGGGGTAAATGCGCACTGACGAGCATAGGGCGGCACTGGGGAGGGGGGTACATGCGCACTGACGAGCATAGGGCGGCACTGGGGAGGGGGGTAAATGCGCACTGACGAGCATAGGGCGGCACTGGGGAGGGGGGTAAATGCGCACTGACGAGCATAGGGCGGCACTGGGGAGGGGGGTACATGCGCACTGACGAGCATAGGGCGGCACTGGGGAGGGGGGTACATGCGCACTGACGAGCATAGGGCGGCACTGGGGAGGGGGGTACATGCGCACTGACGAGCATAGGGCGGCACTGGGGAGGGGGGTACATGCGCACTGACGAGCATAGGGCGGCACTGGGGAGGGGGATAATTTAATAAACATCTTTGCGTCATGAGGTGGCTGTGGTGTGGCACCTACACAACTGTCTGACAATCTTCTAACTTTTTCCCGAATGAGGGGGGGGGGGGGCTTCGGAGTGACCCTCTGCTGCATGCGCCCTGAGGGACGTGGGAAGGAGTTATCCAAAGAGATGAAGGAAGGGGAAGGAGGGAGGAAGGGAGGGGAGGTAGATGAGGGAAGGGGAGGGTATAAAGGAGAGGGGGACACAGGAAGAGACTTCGGGCTTATTTTTCCAGTTGGACGCTCCACCAAAATTTTCTTGAACTCATTTTCTGTTGCTACGTTCGGATGTTGGTACTAAATATTGATTGCCTTGCTGGAGTTCGGTGCAGATCTTTTGGTTTTAGCTTCATGAAGCTTTAGGTGCAGTACCAAAGTATACCAAAACATACGTTGGTCAAGTGTACGAAAACTTCACCGTCGCTCAATATGTGGGTTTTGCAAGATGTTGCTTAAGCCGGTTTTTCTGTGCATCTTTTCACATATTTACTTCTATATTCCCAAAATGTCGACAATCTAATTTTAGAACGTCCCCAATTTTTAGATGGAAGTCTTTTGCCAAATCGCTGGGCTTATTGACTACCTCCTTTCCAAACGGAACCCATAAAATATTGCTTGTCGTGTGGTTCTCTCCATAAATACCTCCCTAGTGTTAATTTTTTAGGAATTTATGCGATCTGTGATGATTGAAGTTTATTTTTTTAAAGGATACTAAATTTTCGTTGAGAACGAGCCTTGCTTTAACAGATTTAAGTTCCCAAACTCAACGTTTTTGTTTTTTGTTTTTAAAAACGTTTTTGTTTTTAGTTTTTGAAAAAGTTTTTCTTTTCTTCTTTGCGCCGCTCTCGTCTCGTTAGAATCAAACGAATCCTCATTAAAAAAAACTTGCGTTTTGCGAAGAAATCGCGGAAAATGAGCCCAGTTATATTTTCACAAGTTACATTAAAGAACAAATGGCTGGAGCATGCTAGGTCGAAAAATGGTTTTTGAACATGAAACTTCAAAATTCGTAGTAGTACACGTACACAGCAGGTACGCGTTAGTACACGTACACAGCAGGTACGCGTTGGTATACAAGTCCAGCTCCGAGCAGCTCCTCTGATAATCAGGTCCCAACGGAATAACGAGTCTGTTGTTACTCAAAGTGTAGTTTTCTGTCTTGTAGCTATCACGTTATTGGGTGCCACGTTATTGCATCGAGGTGTGATATGACGTGAGGAGTGGGTATGATGCGACGTGTGGTGTGGGTGTGATGCGACGTGTGGTGTGGGTGTAATGCGGTGTGTGGTGTGGGTGTAATGCGGTGTGTGGTGTGGGTGTGATGCGGCGTGTGGTGTGGGTGTGATGCGACGTGTGGTGTGGGTGTGATGCGACGTGTGGTGTGGGTGTGATGCGACGTGTGGTGTGGGTGTAATGCGGTGTGTGGTGTGGGTGTAATGCGGTGTGTGGTGTGGGTGTGATGCGGTGTGTGGTGTGGGTGTGATGCGACGTGTGGTGTGGGTGTGATGCGACGTGTGGTGTGGGTGTAATGCGGTGTGTGGTGTGGGTGTAATTCGGTGTGTGGTGTGGGTGTGATGCGGCGTGTGGTGTGGGTGTGATGCGACGTGTGGTGTGGGTGTGATGCGACGTGTGGTGTGGGTGTAATGCGGTGTGTGGTGTGGGTGTAATGCGGTGTGTGGTGTGGGTGTGATGCGGCGTGTGGTGTGGGTGTGATGCGACGTGTGGTGTGGGTGTGATGCGACGTGTGGTGTGGGTGTAATGCGGTGTGTGGTGTGGGTGTAATTCGGTGTGTGGTGTGGGTGTGATGCGGCGTGTGGTGTGGGTGTGATGCGACGTGTGGTGTGGGTGTGATGCGGTGTGTGGTGTGGGTGTGATGCGGTGTGTGGTGTGGGTATGATGCGACGTGTGGTGTGGGTGTGATGCGACGTGTGGTGTGGGTGTGATGCGACGTGTGGTGTGGGTGTAATGCGGTGTGTGGTGTGGGTGTAATGCGGTGTGTGGTGTGGGTGTGATGCGGCGTGTGGTGTGGGTGTGATGCGACGTGTGGTGTGGGTGTGATGCGACGTGTGGTGTGGGTGTAATGCGGTGTGTGGTGTGGGTGTAATGCGGTGTGTGGTGTGGGTGTGATGCGGCGTGTGGTGTGGGTGTGATGCGACGTGTGGTGTGGGTGTGATGCGGTGTGTGGTGTGGGTGTGATGCGACGTGTGGTGTGGGTGTGATGCGGTGTGTGGTGTGGGTGTGATGCGACGTGTGGTGTGGGTGTGATGCGACGTGTGGTGTGGGTGTGATGCGACGTGTGGTGTGGGTGTGATGCGACGTGTGGTGTGGGTGTGATGCGACGTGTGGTGTGGGTGTGATGCGACGTGTGGTGTGGGTGTGATGCGACGTGTGGTGTGGGTGTAATGCGGTGTGTGGTGTGGGTGTGATGCGGCGTGTGGTGTGGGTGTGATGCGGCGTGTGGTGTGGGTGTGATGCGACGTGTGGTGTGGGTGTAATGCGGTGTGTGGTGTGGGTGTGATGCGGCGTGTGGTGTGGGTGTGATGCGACGTGTGGTGTGGGTGTAATGCGGTGTGTGGTGTGGGTGTGATGCGACGTGTGGTGTGGGTGTAATGCGGTGTGTGGTGTGGGTGTAATGCGGTGTGTGGTGTGGGTGTAATGCGGTGTGTGGTGTGGGTGTAATGCGGTGTGTGGTGTGGGTGTAATGCGGTGTGTGGTGTGGGTGTAATGCGGTGTGTGGTGTGGGTGTGATGCGGCGTGTGGTGTGGGTGTGATGCGACGTGTGGTGTGGGGATAATGCGGTGTGTGGTGTGGGTGTGATGCGGCGTGTGGTGTGGGTGTAATGCGGTGTGTGGTGTGGGTGTGATGCGGCGTGTGGTGTGGGTGTAATGCGACGTGTGGTGTGGGTGTAATGCGGTGTGTGGTGTGGGTGTGATGCGGCGTGTGGTGTGGGTATGATGCGGCGTGTGGTGTGGGTATGATGTTTTAACGAATTTTTTTGCTCCTAGTTTAGATTTTCACACACCGCTATACTCACACTCCACACCTACAAGTTCTCACACTCCACACAGACGTTGCCTAAGAACAAAGCCTGGCCAAATGACGTGGGCTCAGATGAAATCACGATAAATAAGTTTAAATTACGCGTACAGATCGGGTTTACATCAAGATGTAGTTAATATTAAATTATATCTCATAAAATTCTAGGTTTAATTATTATTATTATTAAATAATTTTCATGAAAATCTACGCGAAACAGTAATCAGGAATCAAATAATTCTCTTGGCCACGTCAACGCGCCCACTTAATCTTAATTACAAGTATAAATCCTTAACCCTACGGTCATTTTATTATTGTTTAATGAAAAGTTAGTCTTAATTCATACAGCTGTATAGAAAAGATGGCGGAAGATGAAGTTCAATCAAAGTAACTACAAAAACATTTAATTTCTATCATAAAAATAAAGACTATCTCATTTTCCTAAGTCTGCCACGAGACTAAGTCTATCGTTACGATATGTACAACGAGATTTTCTGTGGAATAAGAAACTCTACAATCCTTATTCTACGCTGAACAGTGATTACTGGTGTCATCTAAAATGGAAGGGTAAGTTTCATCCTTTCCCGGGTCTCGGCTCCGACTCCAAAATTTGTATTAAAGGAATTTTTTTGCTGTTTTTGCACAGCTTCGTTCTGCCCAGCTCGTCCACCACGGTTTGATATGTGTCCTTTGTCGCTTGGGACACAGACACCTCCGTGTCTGTAGCTGTGTCCACGCCGTCACTGTTACTCTTACAGGATGCGTTACTCTTACAGGATACGTTGCCCTTAAAGAATGCGTTGCCCTTACAGGATGAGTTCCGAGTCATCCCTGAAGGCAAGGAGCCATCTTTAAGTTCTGTAGACCCAGCAATGTCCCGAACTTCTTCTATTGTGGCGATGGAAGCCTTCTTTTGTATTTTTTTGGGGCTTTTGTTGTTGTTGTTCTTGACTATTTTGGGCTGCTGTTCTATGGAGTTGCCTCTGCTCGACATCTCGTGTTCGTTGGTGTAGTAGAATGCGGTTTGTCTATGGTACGCAAAAAGGGCTATCAGTATCAAAAATAGCAAGCAAACTAGAAAGACGCAAGACGCTATGACGATGGTGTAGAACCTGTCTTTTAAAAGGTCAGCAAACGTCCATGGCGGGTCTAACTCAACGAGATCATGGTCAGCGCGGTCGATATTAGCAGTGTTTTGTCGGGTGAGTTCACCCCTGGGAAACTCAGCTTGAACGGCCAGAGATAAATTATTTACTGGAGTGGGCTCTTGCATAAACGACGGAGCGGCCAAAGTTGGGATATAAGAACACGCTGGAAGATCTCCAGGGGGAAGCAGAGCTAATTCCAGGCCGGAAAACCTGGGAGGACCTAAACACTTGAGGCAGGTCCAAACTTTGGGTTCCAGACACCCGGACTCCTGGTCTGGAGCGCCATGAAGCCAGTGAAGCAGCGGGGAAACATGACACTGATCGCATATCCAGGGATTGCCTTCCAGGCGCAGCACTCTCAGATGGGCCGCATCCGAAAGCCCGTCTAGAATTTCAGTGCTAAGGCCTTTGTAGCTGTTCGAGCTCAAGTCGAGCACTTGCAAGTTAGGGCAAGTGGTGAAGAGCTCCATTGGAAGACTTGTAAGGTAGTTCGCCGATAAGTTCAAGTGACGCAAGTTTGAATTGTGAGTCAGTAAATTACGGGGGAGACTTGCCAAGCCAACGTCCCCAAGCCCCAGCTCGTGTAGCGTTTGCGACTCAAATAGGATCTTTTTAAGCTCTACCACGTTTATGGAGTTGCCCGATATCTTGAGCACTTTCAGTTTCCCCAGCATTGTTTTTATTCCTTCAGGGTTCAAGTGAGTCAACCTGTTGTACATTAAATCAAGGTGCGACAGACTCGAGTTCACGAACGAGTCTGGCTCTACTCTTACAATTCTGTTGTGCGCCAGGTGCAGGTGAGTTAGTCTTGAATTAACGAGGGTTAACTTATCAACGAGCGTTATCAAATTACCCTCTAGCTGTAGAGAAACGAGGTAAGGGACAGCGTGCTTCAAGTCAGGTACGTGAGTGAGCTGATTATTGCTCAGATCGAGCACTCTGATGTCACTTATCATCGACAGCAAAGTTCTGCTGAATGTCGTGAGTGAACACTCTGAACATTTGAGGGTCTTCAAAAGGGATATGTCGGTGAAGATATCGGCATCCAGTCTCCGTATCGGGTTGTGGGATAAATCCAGGTACTCAAGATGGGTCAGACCGAAAAATATTCTTGGCACCAACTCCGGAATAGAATTATGTGACAAACCCAAATACCGCAGCTGTCTTATGTGCCTAAATGCTGCCGACGGCACCGATTCTATGCGGTTGTGACTCAAGTCTAAACTTTTGAGCGATTTGGCACCTTTGAAGTTAGTGTCACGTAAGCTGGTCAAGTGGTTCCAGGTTAGGTTTAAGATCTCGAGGTGATGCAGTCCCCAGAAACTGTGTTCCCCTAAGTTAGGGATGTTAGACCACGTGATATGGATCTCTTCCAACCTCCGTAACCCTTGAAATATGGGGCCTAAGCTCAGGTAATTTTCCTTGAGGGGTGGGGCTGTGACGATTAGAACTTTGGTGTTGTCGGCCATGTCGAAAATGGGGATGACATCTCGCATGTCGCCTTGTTGACAGGTGACGGTGCTTCTTCCGTGGTGGTCGACAGCACACCTGCACACACCAGGGCACGCGGCAGCCTGACGTAAGTGGAGCACCGCAAGTTGCAGTATCACTGATACCACCGCGCTGCTTCTCCGCCAATCCATCCTTCGCGATCTGCAAAAACAAAAAATTCATATAAATTTCAGTTCTAGTGGACAATGTGCAAGAAATGGGGTAGGTATAGTTAACTGGAACTCATCACATGCACGATGTGCAAGAAATGGGGGGAAAATTAGTTAACTCTATTTCCACTCGCACAAAAGGTTTAGTATGTACAGAAGTGATATGAATTAGTTGGTGTCCTTTATTTTAAAAGAATGAGTGTACTGACGGTGTAGGGGTACGTAGAATTCCAATATACCCTCAGCAAGAGGTTAAGTGAAGAACTAAAAAATAATGTGAAGACCAGGTATTGTGCACATACTCCAGCAATTCATACGGACACTTCAAACCGCTTCAGTTGTAAGCTTCCACCGTAAAAATTTTCAGACACGAAAAATATTAAGAAAGACGACGTTTCGGGACTGAGAGTGTGGAAAATTTTTCAAATTTGAACAAGATTGGGATTGTGGGAAAATTTCTAAGTGAACAATATTGGGAGAAGCGATGTTTCGAGGCTGTGCATCAGGGGACATCATTTGCATCTGGCAGCGCCACGAGCAGGTCTGCATTTAGGCGGCTGGCGTCACGACAGCGACGCGAACTTGGGTTTTGTGCCGCGGCGCCCGGTGTGTTTTGTGCTGCGGCGCCCGGTGTGTTGTGTGCTGCAGCGCCCGGTGTGTTTTGTGCCGCGGCACCCGGTGTGTTTTGTGCTGCGGCGCCCGGTGTGTTGTGTGCTGCAGCGCCCGGTGTGTTTTGTGCTGCGGCGCCCGGTGTGTTGTGTGCTGCAGCGCCCGGTGTGTTGTGTGCTGCAGCGCCCGGTGTGTTTTGTGCCGCGGCACCCGGTGTGTTTTGTGCTGCGGCGCCCGGTGTGTTGTGTGCTGCAGCGCCCGGTGTGTTTTTTGCCGCGGCACCCGGTGTGTTTTGTGCTGCGGCGCCCGGTGTGTTTTGTGCTGCGGCGCCCGGTGTGTTTTGTGCTGCGGCGCCCGGTATGTTGTGTGCTGCGGCGCCCGGTGTGTTGTGTGCTGCGGCGCCCGGTGTGTTGTGTGCTGCGGCACCCGGTGTGTTGTGTGCTGCGGCGCCCGGTGTGTTGTGTGCTGCGGCGCCCGGTGTGTTGTGTGCTGCGGCGCCCGGTGTGTTGTGTGCTGCGGCGCCCGGTATGTTGTGTGCTGCGGCACCCGGTGTGTTGTGTGCTGCGGCGCCCGGTGTGTTGTGTGCTGCGGCGCCCGGTGTGTTTTGTGCTGCGGCACCCGGTGTGTTGTGTGCTGCGGCGCCCGGTGTGTTGTGTGCTGCGGCGCCCGGTGTGTTGTGTGCTGCGGCACCCGCTGTGTTGTGTGCTGCGGCACCCGGTGTGTTGTGTGCTGCGGCGCCCGGTGTGTTGTGTGCTGCGGCGCCCGGTGTGTTGTGTGCTGCGGCACCCGGTGTGTTGTGTGCTGCGGCACCCGGTGTGTTGTGTGCTTCGGCGCCCGGTGTGTTGTGTGCTGCGGCACCCGGTGTGTTGTGTGCTGCGGCGCCCGGTGTGTTGTGTGCTGCGGCGCCCGGTGTGTTGTGTGCTGCGGCACCCGGTGTGTTGTGTGCTGCGGCACCCGGTGTGTTGTGTGCTGCGGCGCCCGGTGTGTTGTGTGCTGCGGCGCCCGGTGTGTTGTGTGCTGCGGCACCCGGTGCGTTGTGTGCTGCGGCACCCGGTGTGTTGTGTGCTGCGGCGCCCGGTGTGTTGTGTGCTGCGGCACCCGGTGTGTTGTGTGCTGCGGCACCCGGTGTGTTGTGTGCTGCGGCGCCCGGTGTGTTGTGTGCTGCGGCGCCCGGTGTGTTTTGTGCGGCGTTGGTCGAGATTGTGGGTGAAGATTTGATATTTGGAACTTGGTGTATATGCGCAGTCATTGCAATTACGTTACACGTTTCCTGTGTAAACTTTAACGTTTTCTGTGTAAACTTTAATGTTTCCAGCGTAAAATTTTACATTTACTAAAATACATTCTTTCTTAAGCTTTACAATTCCTTACGTTATTTTTTAGCCTATTTTTCTAAAATAATGGCAGCGTATGTCAAGCCCCATCAAACTAATTAGTCTTACAAGTATTTACCTCACTGAGCCTGTATCCTAGATACTCAACATACTGCCCATTGTGCCCTGAAGCTGATCAGTGGCACAAGTATTTACCTCACTGAGCCTGTATCCTAGATACTCAAAATACTGCCCATGATGCTCTGAAGCTGATCAGGTTCATGATTTGCGTTTAGCACTTCTAATCGACTTGCATAAGCAATTTCTAATGTGAGAGAAGAGTAGCAAGGATACAATGAGATCAAAAGGAAGTGAAATCCTAAACGCCAGAATTCAGAAAGCTGGAAGTAGTTCCCGTTCGTTAAACTCCTAATCAAGAGAAAGTGAAAACCTAAACGCCAGAACTTAGAATGCTGGAAGTAGCTCCCGTTGGTTACTCCCGAGCTCTGCCTCAAAAGCCTTCGCATTTACACGCTACATGATGTAGCTCGCTCGTGTGTCTGTGCAGTGCAACGTTCACAGACAGAGAGCATGAATTAATCCTCTCCGGAGCAACAGCGCGCACTTCACACGTGACCCAGCAGCATTAATGCAAAGTAAACTTTCAGGGCGCGTGCGTGCAAGCGGAAAGTCGGCCAAAAGTTGGGACGGTGTCCTGGAAGTTTGTCGCACTTCAATATTACGACGAGCGTTATTGATTTGTTACTTCTTGCTCGATTCCAAGTGATGTGTAAATGATTCATTAGCTGTTTGATTTCAAGTGATCTACAGTATAATAATTAATTGATTTATCGCTCGATTACAGGTGATGTATGATAACTAATTTATTTCCTATTCCGTTCCAGGTGAGGAATGATAATTTATTTAATTCTTGTTCGATTTCCAGTGAATGATAATAATAATGGATTGGTGATTACCACTGCAATATCAGTTCATGTTCATGGCAGTTGATGTTCGATTAGATCCTTTGACGTTAGACTGAGATGCTCACAGAACTATTATCTCTCCTTCGATGTCAAGTCTTTCTAGATTGAATGTAATGATCTGTTTGTCGTCCTTTTATTTAGTGCTCACTGATATGTAATGGTTGGTTTGTGGTGATGGTTGGTTTGTGGTGATGGTTGGTTTGTGGTGATGGTTGGTTTGTGGTGATGGTTGGTGTAGAATAAAACGAGCCATGGGCAAAATGTAAGTTTAATTTTTGTGATACCAATATAAACAAATCTAATTTCAATAGTTAAATTTAAACGCACTATGGAAAGAGTTAACGCTTGTGCTGGGCTTGTCTACCAACAAGCCTAACCATGACACACTTGCTGTTCTTGATTACCGCTCTTCTTCTTGAGTCACCTGCAGATTAAGAACACAAACGAGCTCTACCGAAAATTATCAGATTCTGCAGGCGCTTCAACACTTGAGAGCTGGAAGCACTTCAGCGCTTCAGGCTTCAGCACTCGGTCACCAGGAAAGGAAGCTCCAATAGCTCTCCTTGGTTTTCGGGACATCATCGTCGTTTACCTGGGACCTAGACGTAAGACATTTTTATTCAAGATTCTATTTTTGTTTATTATTCTATGAAGAAAAATTGGATGTCAACTATCGTGAAAATACGAACTTCTTCATAACCATGTAAGCTCTTCGTGAAGCTCCAAACCGAAGATTGGAGCCGGGGCAGCTCTGCGCTCTCGTGGCCCGGCGCGGCAAGGAGAAGTTCCTGCAGCGACTTCGCGCCATTCTGTCTTCGCCTCACGCAGTGGAGGCGTTGCAGCGGCTCAGCGGCACTCCTCGGCCGGCGCACGTCTCTTGAGCCCTACTGCACGGAGGAACGGCCTTCTAAGCACGTCCTTTATGGTGAGTTGGAAAGCAATTCCAGTGCGGTGTTCTCTTTCCATCTCAGTGCGTCGATTATTTTAATAATTGCCAGTGCGAACGGATATTATAAATTGAATTTTGTCTGAGCCGTACATAACATAAAACCTTAGGCGCAAATAAGCTTAAGCTCTTTTGTAACCTAGCAACCAGTCTAGCTGGTTAGCTAAATGCCATTGTTTGGGCTAATATTGTTCAGCTACTGCAGGCTCGTAAAATAGAGTAATCTTAAATCTTTTCCTAAAGTTTTGTGAGCCGCGTCAGCATGACCATTTAGTTTTCCCTGCAAGGTATAAAAATTGAATCTTAAAATTATATTTTCTCTTGAAGGTACGAGTACTGGCTCAGACTTCTTGAAGCGAGCTGGAGGAGTGCGGAGGGTAACCGCGCTGGCCCGTTGCTAAAACTCCGGGCTCCCACCGCTACGTCATCGGGGCGAACCGTGCTGGCCAAGCCATACATTTAATGTTCCATTCATTTTTTGCTGTTCGTACCTATGCTCAGTAAAATCATGGCTGCCGCATATAGTTTCAATCCTTCGGTGACCCTTCTCCAGATTTCATTTTCAAGAGTTGGTTTGTGGTGATGGTTGGTTTGTGGTGATGGTTGGTTTGTGGTGATGGTTGGTTTGTGGTGATGGTTGGTTTGTGGTGATGGTTGGTTTGTGGTGATGGTTGGTTTGTGGTGATGGTTGGTTGGTGGTGATGGTTGGTTGGTGGTGATGGTTGGTTGGTGGTGATGGTTGGTTGGTGGTGATGGTTGGTTGGTGGTGATGGTTGGTTGGTGGTGATGGTTGGTTGGTGGTGATGGTTGGTTGGTGGTGATGGTTGGTTTGTGGTGATGGTTGGTTTGTGGTGATGGTTGGTTTGTGGTGATGGTTGGTTGGTGGTGATGGTTGGTTGGTGGTGATGGTTGGTTTGTGGTGATGGTTGGTTTGTGGTGATGGTTGGTTTGTGGTGATGGTTGGTTTGTGGTGATGGTTGGTTTGTGGTGATGGTTGGTTGGTGGTGATGGTTGGTTGGTGGTGATGGTTGGTTGGTGGTGATGGTTGGTTGGTGGTGATGGTTGGTTGGTGGTGATGGTTGGTTTGTGGTGATGGTTGGTTTGTGGTGATGGTTGGTTTGTGGTGATGGTTGGTTTGTGGTGATGGTTGGTTGGTGGTGATGGTTGGTTGGTGGTGATGGTTGGTTGGTGGTGATGGTTGGTTGGTGGTGATGGTTGGTTGGTGGTGATGGTTGGTTTGTGGTGATGGTTGGTTTGTGGTGATGGTTGGTTTGTGGTGATGGTTGGTTTGTGGTGATGGTTGGTTTGTGGTGATGGTTGGTTTGTGGTGATGGGGTTGGTTGGTGGTGATGGCTGGTTGGTGGTGATGGTTGGTTGGTGGTGATGGCTGGTTGGTGGTGATGGTTGGTTGGTGGTGATGGTTGGTTGGTGGTGATGGCTGGTTGGTGGTGATGGCTGGTTGGTGGTGATGGCTGGTTGGTGGTGATGGCTGGTTGGTGGTGATGGCTGGTTGGTGGTGATGGTTGGTTGGTGGTGATGGCTGGTTGGTGGTGATGGCTGGTTGGTGGTGATGGCTGGTTGGTGGTGATGGTTGGTTTGTGGTGATGGCTGGTTGGTGGTGATGGCTGGTTGATGGTGATGGCTGGTTGGTGGTGATGGTTGGTTGGTGGTGATGGCTGGTTTGTGGTGATGGCTGGTTTGTGGTGATGGCTGGTTGGTGGTGATAACTGGTTTGTGGTGATGGTTGGTTGGTGGTGATGGTTGGTTTGTGGTGATGGCTGGTTGGTGGTGATGGCTGGTTTGTGGTGATGGTTGGTTGGTGGTGATGGCTGGTTGGTGGTGATGGCTGGTTTGTGGTGATGGCTGGTTGGTGGTGATGGCTGGTTTGTGGTGATGGCTGGTTGGTGGTGATGGCTGGTTTGTGGTGATGGTTGGTTGGTGGTGATGGCTGGTTTGTGGTGATGGCTGGTTGGTGGTGATGGTTGGTTTGTGGTGATGGCTGGTTGGTGGTGATGGCTGGTTTGTGGTGATGGCTGGTTGGTGGTGATGGCTGGTTTGTGGTGATGGTTGGTTGGTGGTGATGGCTGGTTGGTGGTGATGGCTGGTTGGTGGTGATGGTTGGTTTGTGGTGATGGCTGGTTGGTAGTGATGGCTGGTTTGTGGTGATGGTTGGTTTGTGGTGATGGTTGGCTGGTGGTGATGGCTGGTTTGTGGTGATGGCTGGTTTGTGGTGATGGTTGGCTGGTGGTGATGGCTGGTTTGTGGTGATGGCTGGTTTGTGGTGATGGTTGGTTGGTGGTGATGGTTGGCTGGTGGTGATGGTTGGTTTGTGGTGATGGTTGGCTGGTGGTGATGGTTGGCTGGTGGTGATGGTTGGCTGGTGGTGATGGTTGGCTGGTGGTGATGGTTGGCTGGTGGTGATGGTTGGCTGGTGGTGATGGTTGGTTGGTGGTGATGGTTGGCTTGCCGCAATGGTTGGCTTGCCGCAATGGTTGGCTTGCCGCAATGGTTGGCTTGCCGCAATGGTTGGCTTGCCGCAATGGTTGGCTTGCCGCAATGGTTGGCTTGCCGCAATGGTTGGCTTGCCGCAATGGTTGGCTTGCCGCAATGGTTGGCTTGCCGCAATGGTTGGCTTGCCGCAATGGTTGGCTTGCCGCAATGGTTGACTTGCCGCAATGGTTGGCTTGCCGCAATGGTTGGCTTGCCGCAATGGTTGGTTTGGCGCAATGGTTGGTTTGGCGCAATCGTTGGCGCAATGGTTGGCTTGCCGCAATGGTTGGCTTGCCGCAATGGTTGGCTTGCCGCAATGGTTGGCTTGCCGCAATTGTTGGCTTGCCGCAATGGTTGGCTTGCCGCAATGGTTGGCTTGCCGCAATGGTTGGCTTGCCACAATGGTTGGCTTGCCGCAATGGTTGGTTGGCTGCAATGGTTGGTTGGCTGCAATGGTTGGCTTGCCGCAATGGTTGGCTTGCCGCAATGGTTGGCTTGCCGCAATGGTTGGCTTGCCGCAATGGTTGGCTTGCCGCAATGGTTGGTTGGCTTGCCGCAATGGTTGGTTGGCTTGCCGCAATGGTTGGTTGGCTTGCCGCAATGGTTTGTTGGCTTGCCGCAATGGTTGGTTGGCTTGCCGCAATGGTTGGTTGGCTTGCCGCAATGGTTTGTTGGCTTGCCGCAATGGTTGGTTGGCTTGCCGCAATGGTTGGTTGGCTTGCCGCAATGGTTGGTTGGCTTGCCGCAATGGTTGGTTGGCTTGTCGCAATGGTTGGCTTGCCGCAATGGTTGGCTTGCCGCAATGGTTGGCTTGCCGCAATGGTTGGCTTGCCGCAATGGTTGGCTTGCCGCAATGGTTGGCTTGCCGTAATGGTTGGCTTGCCGCAATGGTTGGTTGGCTTGCCGCAATGGTTGGTTGGCTTGCCGCAATGGTTGGCTTGCCGCAATGGTTGGCTTGCCGCAATGGTTGGCTTGCCGCAATGGTTGGCTTGCCGCAATTGTTGGCTTGCCGCAATGGTTGGCTTGCCGCAATGGTTGGCTTGCCGCAATGGTTGGCTTGCCACAATGGTTGGCTTGCCGCAATGGTTGGTTGGCTGCAATGGTTGGTTGGCTGCAATGGTTGGCTTGCCGCAATGGTTGGCTTGCCGCAATGGTTGGCTTGCCGCAATGGTTGGCTTGCCGCAATGGTTGGCTTGCCGCAATGGTTGGTTGGCTTGCCGCAATGGTTGGTTGGCTTGCCGCAATGGTTGGTTGGCTTGCCGCAATGGTTTGTTGGCTTGCCGCAATGGTTGGTTGGCTTGCCGCAATGGTTGGTTGGCTTGCCGCAATGGTTGGTTGGCTTGCCGCAATGGTTGGTTGGCTTGTCGCAATGGTTGGCTTGCCGCAATGGTTGGCTTGCCGCAATGGTTGGCTTGCCGCAATGGTTGGCTTGCCGCAATGGTTGGCTTGCCGCAATGGTTGGCTTGCCGTAATGGTTGGCTTGCCGCAATGGTTGGTTGGCTTGCCGCAATGGTTGGTTGGCTTGCCGCAATGGTTGGCTTGCCGCAATGGTTGGCTTGCCGCAATGGTTGGCTTGCCGCAATGGTTGGCTTGCCGCAATTGTTGGCTTGCCGCAATGGTTGGCTTGCCGCAATGGTTGGCTTGCCGCAATGGTTGGCTTGCCACAATGGTTGGCTTGCCGCAATGGTTGGTTGGCTGCAATGGTTGGTTGGCTGCAATGGTTGGCTTGCCGCAATGGTTGGCTTGCCGCAATGGTTGGCTTGCCGCAATGGTTGGCTTGCCGCAATGGTTGGCTTGCCGCAATGGTTGGTTGGCTGCAATGGTTGGCTTGCCGCAATGGTTGGCTTGCCGCAATGGTTGGCTTGCCGCAATGGTTGGCTTGCCGCAATGGTTGGCTTGCCGCAATGGTTGGCTTGCCGCAATGGTTGGTTGGCTGCAATGGTTGGCTTGCCGCAATGGTTGGCTTGCCGCAATGGTTGGCTTGCCGCAATGGTTGGCTTGCCGCAATGGTTGGCTTGCCGCAATGGTTGGCTTGTCGCAATGGTTGGCTTGCCGCAATGGTTGGCTTGCCGCAATGGTTGGCTTGCCGCAATGGTTGGCTTGCCGCAATGGTTGGCTTGCCGCAATGGTTGGCTTGCCGTAATGGTTGGCTTGCCGCAATGGTTGGTTGGCTTGCCGCAATGGTTGGTTGGCTGCAATGGTTGGCTTGCCGCAATGGTTGGTTGGCTGCAATGGTTGGTTTGCTGCAATAGCTTCAGTATTTTCTTTACAAAGCAAGGCGTACTTCATGTGTGTGAGCTTGTGACGGCAAAGCGAACAAAAGGAAAGCATTTTGACTTCTGCTCGGTTTTCATGAAGAAAAACCGAAAAATTTAGTATTCCTTGCCGTTAAAAACCTTTCCTAATAAACAATGATTCACGAATTTTATCGCTCGCACGAAATACCGGGGATAAAGTTAATAATAAATATAATCAGAGGACGTATAGACGCTGCGTTGAATTATTTAAGCTGGGGACTACTTGTGATATTTGTGACATCCGGGGCCGCCGCTCTCTCTCCGTGACATGGAAGTCATTCCGTCAAAACTTGCAGTTTCAGGCGAGCAAAGTCGTTTGTCCATTGGCGGCGGATTTATGGTATCAGAAAATGTTAGAGATTTTCAGTAAAAGATTTATAAGCAAGTTCATTATGAGGAAGTTGAATTACGCTGGTTTTTATGTCGCATTGGTTGAATGCAGACTACGCTGGAGTAACGTGGATGTACCGTGTTGTTTGGAAAAGGTTGCTTCTTGTCCATTTAGACGGCTTTAATAGCCAGTTTTTCTGACCCTATTACACAGCGTATTAGACAGCCTATATTACACAGCGTATTAGACAGCCTATATTACACAGCGTATTAGACAGCCTATATTACACAGCGTATTAGACAGCCTATATTACACAGCGTATTAGACAGCCTATATTACACAGCGTATTAGACAGCCTATATTACACAGCGTATTAGACAGCCTATATTACACAGCGTATTAGACAGCCTATATTACACAGCGTATTAGACAGCCTATATTACACAGCGTATTAGACAGCCTATATTACACAGCGTATTAGACAGCCTATATTACACAGCGTATTAGACAGCCTATATTACACAGCGTATTAGACAGCCTATATTACACAGCGTATTAGACAGCCTATATTACACAGCGTATTAGACAGCCTATATTACACAGCGTATTAGACAGCCTATATTACACAGCGTATTAGACAGCCTATATTACACAGCGTATTAGACAGCCTATATTACACAGCGTATTAGACAGCCTATATTACACAGCGTATTAGACAGCCAATATTACACAGCGTATTAGACAGCCTATATTACACAGCGTATTAGACAGCCTATATTACACAGCCCATTCATACGCTGATTTACAAGATTTGGACGAAGCCGTTTGCTGCCGTTCTGCAAGCGCGAGAAATCATAGAGCAGATTCAAAGTTCGCTAAATCGAATGGCAACTTCAGAAATTAGTATAGCATATTGAACATTAGTGATTTGAACTGGGGAAGAAAATATAGAGCATTTCATGCATCTCAAAGCAGGACTCACTAACCAATAGAAATGAACTGGAGAGAGAAGCGCGCACTTCTAATGGATTCAAAAGCAGCGCCAGCGACACAGTTCGACTACAAAAGTAACCTGCGCTTCGAAAGCAAACATATTGCATGCATTTAATTCTAAACGAGCGACGCGTTCTAGGATTTGAAACAGAAATGAATATTTATGAGCATTCATGATTCATGTCTTCAGCAGCGCGACGGACGCTCCTCAATATTCTGGTATCCGGTATACCGGCACCGATCCCCGGCCGTTACATGCGACGGTTAATATTATTAATGACTGTGCGCAGCGCGTATCTTGGCTACGGTGAGCGTGCGCCGTGGTAGAGAAAACAAGGTAGGGTCATTTATGTGGGGGAAATACACCTCCTCTTGTTCGGCTAGCCAATAGAACGGCTTCATTTCAATCAAATTTTGTGACGCCACCTGTTCAACATGTCGTTTGGCCAATAGTGGTGCTAGATTTGGGGCCAGCAGTGTTGCCAGATGCAGTATGAGCGCTGCTATTGGTTAGTTGCCATTACGTCAGCATTGCCACACTGTCGACGAAAAAAGATTGGTTTGACCCTACCTTGTTTCCTCTACCGCGCCGTGCGCACAAAACGAGGGTCTAATAATCAGGCAGCGCACGAGGGAAGTTCTGCTGGATTATTGGCGGTTGCAGGGCTGGTGTTGTGTCGGGCTGGTGAGGTGGTGCTGCTGTTATTGTTGTTGGGTGTTTGGTGTTTATTGCTTTTGTTTATATTGTTTAGTGTTAATTGTTGTGTATTATTCTTTGTTGTTCACATGTTATCTATATTATATTTTTTTTTAAATTTAGAGTTTAATGTTTATTGCTCATTGGTACCTATTTAAATTGGTAGTTTTTCATAGTTTTTTACATTTCTATTGTTAATTATAAAGTTTATGTTCTTAATATTATTTACATTGCTTATTGCTATTAACGTTGATTGTTGTTCAATTGTTTCTTCCGACCAAATTTTGCTTCCACATCAACAGCTGCGTCAGTACATGCACGTGTGTGTATTTGAGTATGCATCTTATGCAACTTTTGATTTAAATCTTTACGTCAATTTTTGAAATGCTGAATCTGGACATTAATTTTCAAAATTTCTTGACTGTCGTAGAGAGACAGCTGACGTGGAGTTTTGTGTTAGGTGACTTAATGAAACATCGCAGCGTTGGATATTGAAGTCCCCAGAACTGCATTGCCCGTTTCAATTTAGTGAGTGTAGACGCGCGTTGTGCACACGTGTCTAGCACGAAATGTTGCTGCTATATGTCATATGGGACATGTTGCTGCTATATGTCATATGGGACATGTTGCTGCTATATGTCATATGGGACATGTTGCTGCTATATGTCATATGGGACATGTTGCTGTTATATGTCATATGGGACATGTTGCTGCTATATGTCATATGGGACATGTTGCTGCTATATGTCATATGGGACATGTTGCTGCTATATGTCATATGGGACATGTTGCTGCTATATGTCATATGGGACATGTTGCTGCTATATGTCATATGGGACATGTTGCTGCTATATGTCATATGGGACATGTTGCTGCTATATGTCATATGGGACATGTTGCTGCTATATGTCATATGGGACATGTTGCTGCTATATGTCATATGGGACATGTTGCTGCTATATGTCATATGGGACATGTTGCTGCTATATGTCATATGGGACATGTTGCTGTTATATGTCATATGGGACATGTTGCTGCTATATGTCATATGGGACATGTTGCTGCTATATGTCATATGGGACATGTTGCTGCTATATGTCATATGGGACATGTTGCTGTTATATGTCATATGGGACATGTTGCTGCTATATGTCATATGGGACATGTTGCTGCTATATGTCATATGGGACATGTTGCTGCTATATGTCATATGGGACATGTTGCTGCTATATGTCATATGGGACATGTTGCTGCTATATGTCATATGGGACATGTTGCTGCTATATGTCATATGGGACATGTTGCTGCTATATGTCATATGGGACATGTTGCTGCTATATGTCATATGGGACATGTTGCTGCTATATCTCGGCAAGGTTTGCAAAACTAAGCCTTGACATGATCTTGTGGAGATTTTGAGAATTGTGTGAGAATTTCAGGAAGTAAAGCTAAGGGAATAATGAGTCGCGCTGAAATACTGCAGGAAATGAAGCGAAGAAAATAATTTTTTACTCAAAATTACTCCGTAAAGAACTTATCTTGCAGCACGCATTGAACGACAATCTTTTTCTATGTCGCAAAGTTCGAGGAAGTTTTCCAATTACAGAGAAAATCGTCTTGCAGGCAATTAGTACTTTGACATGAACTTATTACCTACCTGCAGCTGTGCTATGCAAGAGCGTAACTTATTATGTAAGTATACGCGCGACTGTAATTTTTGAAATGTAACTCCAGAACTGTAATGTGAAGTGAATGGAAATGTTCCAAACTAAAATTTGAAATGAACACAAATTCCAAAACCAACTTTGAATTGAACATAAGCATAACGAAGCTAAAGTAAATTAGGACAACCATTTCGCCGCTAGTGCAGCGAACAGACCGCGCGTAAGTTCCCGGAACAAGCGCGTCGCTAAATACGCCTAATGTCTGAGGCTGTTCAACTTTGAATAAAACTTCCTTTACTTCTCGTAAGCTCGGTTACTTTTAGTGCGCTGTTCGTTGAGACGCTTACGTTGTGCAAGACACTTGCGTTCAAATTACTTGTGGGTGAATTCAATAATTAAATATCTCTAATTACTTAAATAAACATTGAAATTACCAAGAGCTTTTCAATTAATTCAAAAATAATTTGAATTGAAAGGACCTTTCAAATTACTACAATACCGCTCAGGGGGACACAACTGTTGTATGTATTGGAACTGGCGCTCCCAGGGGGAATGTGTGAGGGCCCGAGCTGAGAATTAAGTGTGCCTTTTTTTGGTTAAAATAAATTATTTTTGGTACGTTACGGACCACCTTTTCCAGTTGACTGCTGTCCTGTTTTTCAGCACCTACTGCTTTCTTCTTCTACTTTTATCTTTTTCATAATCTTCTTACCCAACTAACTGTTTCTCTGCCCTTTTTGCATAGATTCCGCGTTCTCTAAATTCCATACTAATTGGTGCCTTCCTCCTTCCTCTCTTCGAAAGGTTTTTTTTTGTAGCGGTTATGGAGGCGTAAAGTAACTCATCTAAATCTTAAATTACTTCAATAATGATTTAAATTAAAAGGATCTTTAAAATTACTTTATTTATTTAATTTACAAGCAGCTTTTAAATTGCTTCAATAATTTAGATTAGGAGCTCTTGAATTACCTCAATAATAATTTAAGTTACCAGCCGCTTTTAAATGATTATTTCAATAAATCTTTACAGCACTTCATAATTTAATTGTAATGTCTATTTTTCAGCCAAAAAAGATGAATTAGATGAAGCAATACATGAAGAAGACCGCACTTGTAAAACTTGCGCAACAAGCGCCTGAATCTCGAGACATCTCCCAATACGCCATTTTTTGTTTCCCATGAGTTTTTGAGACCTTTTTTCGATAATTTTTTGTGCCTGAGACCTTTTTTCGATAATTTTTTGTGCCTTTAAAAGCGTTGAAAATCTCACAATGATGATTTGATGATTTTTTGTTTTTCAAGCGTTTTTGAGATTTTTTGACAGGTTGTTTTCGTGCGAGCTTATTTGTGCACGTGTACGGCCCGCAGACCTGCTTTGTCTTCGTCTGTGTCATGGTGCGCAGAGTGTGGTGGCGGACGAGGGTTACCGTGAGACTTGATATGTGGGACTGCCAGCAGTGAGACTGGCAGCAGGGAGACTGGCAGCAGTGAGACTGGCAGCAGTGAGACTGGCAGCAGTGAGACTGGCAGCAGTGAGACTGGCAGCAGTGAGACTGGCAGCAGTGAGACTGGCAGCAGTGAGACTGGCAGCAGTGAGACTTGCAACAGTGAGACTGGCAGCAGTGGGACTGGCAGCAGTGGGACTGGCAGCAGTGAGACTGGCAGCAGTGGGACTGGCAGCAGTGAGACTGGCAGCAGTGGGACTGGCAGCAGTGGGACTGGCAGCAGTGGGACTGGCAGCAGTGGGACTGGCAGCAGTGAGACTGGCAGCAGTGAGACTGGCAGCAGTGGGACTGGCAGCAGTGAGACTGGCAGCAGTGGGACTGGCAGCAGTGAGACTGGCAGCAGTGAGACTGGCAGCAGTGGGACTGGCAGCAGTGGGACTGGCAGCAGTGGGACTGGCAGCAGTGGGACTGGCAGCAGTGAGACTGGCAGCAGTGGGACTGGCAGCAGTGGGACTGGCAGCAGTGGGACTGGCAGCAGTGGGACTGGCAGCAGTGAGACTGGCAGCAGTGGGACTGGCAGCAGTGAGACTGGCAGCAGTGGGACTGGCAGCAGTGGGACTGGCAGCAGTGGGACTGGCAGCAGTGAGACTGGCAGCAGTGAGACTGGCAGCAGTGAGACTGGCAGCAGTGAGACTGGCAGCAGTGGGACTGGCAGCAGTGGGACTGGCAGCAGTGGGACTGGCAGCAGTGGGACTGGCAGCAGTGAGACTGGCAGCAGTGGGACTGGCAGCAGTGGGACTGGCAGCAGTGAGACTGGCAGCAGTGAGACTGGCAGCAGTGAGACTGGCAGCAGTGGGACTGGCAGCAGTGGGACTGGCAGCAGTGGGACTGGCAGCAGTGGGACTGGCAGCAGTGGGACTGGCAGCAGTGAGACTGGCAGCAGTGAGACTGGCAGCAGTGAGACTTGCAACAGTGAGACTGGCAGCAGTGGGACTGGCAGCAGTGGGACTGCCAGCAGTGGGACTGCCAGCAGTGAGACTGGCAGCAGTGAGACTGGCAGCAGTGGGACTGGCAGCAGTGGGACTGGCAGCAGTGGGACTGGCAGCAGTGGGACTGGCAGCAGTGGGACTGGCAGCAGTGGGACTGGCAGCAGTGAGACTGGCAGCAGTGAGACTGGCAGCAGTGAGACTGGCAGCAGTGAGACTGGCAGCAGTGAGACTGGCAGCAGTGAGACTGGCAGCAGTGAGACTGGCAGCAGTGAGACTGGCAGCAGTGACTGGCAGCAGTGACTGGCATGTGGGACTGGCATGTGGGACTGGCAGCAGTGAGACTGGCAGCAGTGACTGGCAGCAGTGACTGGCATGTGGGACTGGCATGTGGGACTGGCAGCAGTGAGACTGGCAGCAGTGAGACTGGCAGCAGTGAGACTGGCAGCAGTGAGACTGGCAGCAGTGAGACTGGCAGCAGTGAGACTGGCAGCAGTGAGACTGGCAGCAGTGAGACTGGCAGCAGTGAGACTGGCAGCAGTGAGACTGGCAGCAGTGAGACTGGCAGCAGTGAGACTGGCAGCAGTGAGACTGGCAGCAGTGAGACTGGCAGCAGTGAGACTGGCAGCAGTGAGACTGGCAGCAGTGAGCCTGGCAGCAGTGAGCCTGGCAGCAGTGAGACTGGCAGCAGTGAGACTGGCAGCAGTGAGACTGGCAGCAGTGAGACTGGCAGCAGTGAGACTGGCAGCAGTGAGACTGGCAGCAGTGAGACTGGCAGCAGTGAGACTGGCAGCAGTGAGACTGGCAGCAGTGAGACTGGCAGCAGTGAGACTGGCAGCAGTGAGACTGGCAGCAGTGAGACTGGCAGCAGTGAGACTGGCAGCAGTGAGACTGGCAGCAGTGAGACTGGCAGCAGTGAGACTGGCAGCAGTGAGACTGGCAGCAGTGAGACTGGCAGCAGTGAGACTGGCAGCAGTGAGACTGGCAGCAGTGAGACTGGCAGCAGTGAGACTGGCAGCAGTGAGACTGGCAGCAGTGAGACTGGCAGCAGTGAGACTGGCAGCAGTGAGACTGGCAGCAGTGAGACTGGCAGCAGTGAGACTGGCAGCAGTGAGACTGGCAGCAGTGAGACTGGCCGCAGTGAGACTGGCCGCAGTGAGACTGGCCGCAGTGAGACTGGCCGCAGTGAGACTGGCCGCAGTGAGACTGGCCGCAGTGAGACTGGCAGCAGTGAGACTGGCAGCAGTGAGACTGGCAGCAGTGAGACTGGCAGCAGTGAGACTGGCAGCAGTGAGACTGGCAGCAGTGAGACTGGCAGCAGTGAGACTGGCAGCAGTGAGACTGGCAGCAGTGAGACTGGCAGCAGTGGGACTGGCAGCAGTGGGACTGGCAGCAGTGGGACTGGCAGCAGTGGGACTGGCAGCAGTGGGACTGGCAGCACTGGGACTGGCAGCACTGGGACTGGCAGCACTGGGACTGGCAGCACTGGGACTGGCAGCACTGGGACTGGCAGCACTGGGACTGGCAGCACTGGGACTGGCAGCAGTGGGACTGGCAGCAGTGGGACTGGCAGCAGTGGGACTGGCAGCACTGGGACTGGCAGCACTGGGACTGGCAGCAGTGGGACTGGCAGCAGTGGGACTGGCAGCACTGGGACTGGCAGCACTGGGACTGGCAGCAGTGGGACTGGCAGCAGTGGGACTGGCAGCACTGGGACTGGCAGCACTGGGACTGGCAGCACTGGGACTGGCAGCAGTGGGACTGGCAGCAGTGGGACTGGCAGCAGTGAGACTGGCAGCAGTGGGACTGGCAGCAGTGGGACTGGCAGCAGTGAGACTGGCAGCAGTGAGACTGGCAGCAGTGGGACTGGCAGCAGTGGGACTGGCAGCAGTGGGACTGGCAGCAGTGGGACTGGCAGCAGTGGGACTGGCAGCAGTGGGACTGGCAGCACTGGGACTGGCAGCACTGGGACTGGCAGCACTGGGACTGGCAGCACTGGGACTGGCAGCACTGGGACTGGCAGCACTGGGACTGGCAGCACTGGGACTGGCAGCACTGGGACTGGCAGCACTGGGACTGGCAGCACTGGGACTGGCAGCACTGGGACTGGCAGCACTGGGACTGGCAGCACTGGGACTGGCAGCAGTGGGACTGGCAGCAGTGGGACTGGCAGCAGTGGGACTGGCAGCACTGGGACTGGCAGCACTGGGACTGGCAGCACTGGGACTGGCAGCACTGGGACTGGCAGCACTGGGACTGGCAGCACTGGGACTGGCAGCACTGGGACTGGCAGCACTGGGACTGGCAGCAGTGGGACTGGCAGCAGTGGGACTGGCAGCAGTGCGACTGGCAGCAGTGCGACTGGCAGCAGTGGGACTGGCAGCAGTGGGACTGGCAGCAGTGGGACTGGCAGCAGTGGGACTGGCAGCAGTGGGACTGGCAGCAGTGGGACTGGCAGCAGTGAGACTGGCAGCAGTGAGACTGGCAGCAGTGGGACTGGCAGCAGTGGGACTGGCAGCAGTGGGACTGGCAGCAGTGGGACTGGCAGCAGTGGGACTGGCAGCAGTGGGACTGGCAGCAGTGGGACTGGCAGCAGTGGGACTGGCAGCAGTGGGACTGGCAGCAGTGGGACTGGCAGCAGTGAGACTGGCAGCAGTGAGACTGGCAGCAGTGAGACTGGCAGCAGTGAGACTGGCAGCAGTGAGACTGGCAGCAGTGGGACTGGCAGCAGTGGGACTGGCAGCAGTGGGACTGGCAGCAGTGGGACTGGCAGCAGTGGGACTGGCAGCAGTGGGACTGGCAGCAGTGGGACTGGCAGCAGTGGGACTGGCAGCAGTGGGACTGGCAGCAGTGGGACTGGCAGCAGTGAGACTGGCAGCAGTGAGACTGGCAGCATTGAGACTGGCAGCATTGAGACTGGCAGCAGTGGGACTGGCAGCAGTGGGACTGGCAGCAGTGGGACTGGCAGCAGTGGGACTGGCAGCAGTGGGACTGGCAGCAGTGGGACTGGCAGCAGTGGGACTGGCAGCAGTGGGACTGGCAGCAGTGGGACTGGCAGCAGTGGGACTGGCAGCAGTGGGACTGGCAGCAGTGGGACTGGCAGCAGTGGGACTGGCAGCAGTGGGACTGGCAGCAGTGAGACTGGCAGCAGTGGGACTGGCAGCAGTGGGACTGGCAGCAGTGGGACTGGCAGCAGTGAGACTGGCAGCAGTGGGACTGGCAGCAGTGGGACTGGCAGCAGTGGGACTGGCAGCAGTGGGACTGGCAGCAGTGAGACTGGCAGCAGTGGGACTGGCAGCAGTGGGACTGGCAGCAGTGGGACTGGCAGCAGTGGGACTGGCAGCAGTGGGACTGGCAGCAGTGGGACTGGCAGCAGTGGGACTGGCAGCAGTGGGACTGGCAGCAGTGGGACTGGCAGCAGTGGGACTGGCAGCAGTGGGACTGGCAGCAGTGGGACTGGCAGCAGTGGGACTGGCAGCAGTGGGACTGGCAGCAGTGGGACTGGCAGCAGTGGGACTGGCAGCAGTGGGACTGGCAGCAGTGGGACTGGCAGCAGTGGGACTGGCAGCAGTGGGACTGGCAGCAGTGGGACTGGCAGCAGTGGGACTGGCAGCAGTGAGACTGGCAGCAGTGAGACTGGCAGCAGTGAGACTGGCAGCATTGAGACTGGCAGCAGTGGGACTGGCAGCAGTGGGACTGGCAGCAGTGGGACTGGCAGCAGTGGGACTGGCAGCAGTGGGACTGGCAGCAGTGGGACTGGCAGCAGTGGGACTGGCAGCAGTGGGACTGGCAGCAGTGGGACTGGCAGCAGTGGGACTGGCAGCAGTGGGACTGGCAGCAGTGGGACTGGCAGCAGTGGGACTGGCAGCAGTGGGACTGGCAGCAGTGGGACTGGCAGCAGTGGGACTGGCAGCAGTGGGACTGGCAGCAGTGGGACTGGCAGCAGTGGGACTGGCAGCAGTGGGACTGGCAGCAGTGGGACTGGCAGCAGTGAGACTGGCAGCAGTGAGACTGGCAGCAGTGAGACTGGCAGCATTGAGACTGGCAGCAGTGGGACTGGCAGCAGTGGGACTGGCAGCAGTGGGACTGGCAGCAGTGGGACTGGCAGCAGTGGGACTGGCAGCAGTGGGACTGGCAGCAGTGGGACTGGCAGCAGTGAGACTGGCAGCAGTGAGACTGGCAGCATTGAGACTGGCAGCATTGAGACTGGCAGCATTGAGACTGGCAGCAGTGGGACTGGCAGCAGTGGGACTGGCAGCAGTGGGACTGGCAGCAGTGGGACTGGCAGCAGTGGGACTGGCAGCAGTGGGACTGGCAGCAGTGGGACTGGCAGCAGTGGGACTGGCAGCAGTGGGACTGGCAGCAGTGGGACTGGCAGCAGTGGGACTGGCAGCAGTGGGACTGGCAGCAGTGGGACTGGCAGCAGTGGGACTGGCAGCAGTGGGACTGGCAGCAGTGGGACTGGCAGCAGTGGGACTGGCAGCAGTGGGACTGGCAGCAGTGGGACTGGCAGCAGTGGGACTGGCAGCAGTGGGACTGGCAGCAGTGAGACTGGCAGCAGTGGGACTGGCAGCAGTGGGACTGGCAGCAGTGGGACTGGCAGCAGTGGGACTGGCAGCAGTGGGACTGGCAGCAGTGGGACTGGCAGCAGTGGGACTGGCAGCAGTGGGACTGGCAGCAGTGGGACTGGCAGCAGTGGGACTGGCAGCAGTGGGACTGGCAGCAGTGGGACTGGCAGCAGTGGGACTGGCAGCAGTGGGACTGGCAGCAGTGGGACTGGCAGCAGTGGGACTGGCAGCAGTGGGACTGGCAGCAGTGGGACTGGCAGCAGTGGGACTGGCAGCAGTGGGACTGGCAGCAGTGGGACTGGCAGCAGTGGGACTGGCAGCAGTGGGACTGGCAGCAGTGGGACTGGCAGCAGTGAGATTGCCAGCAATGCTGACAGTGGTGACTGCAGTTGTCATTGCAGCTCGTCACACACCAGAGCGCAGCTGTCACGCTGCCTGCGCAGCCGAGACGGAAACGCCTTCACTGAACTGATGTGTGTGCTGGGTGTGTGTGTGTGTGTGCTGGAGTGTGTGTATGTGTGTGCTGGGGTGTGTGTATGTGTGTGCTGGGGTGTGTGTATGTGTGTGTTGGGGTGTGTGTATGTGTGTGCTGGGGTGTGTGTGTGCTGGGGTGTGTGTGCGCTGGAGGTGTGCGTGTGTGTGCTGGGGTGTGGGTGTGTGCTGGTGTGTGTGTGTGTGTGTGCTGGAGGTGTGTGTGTGCGCTGGGGTGTGTGTGTGTGTGTGTGCTGGGGTGTGTGTGTGCTGGAGGTGTGTGTGTGTGTGGGTGCTGGGGTGTGGGTGTGTGCTGGGTGTGCTGGGGCGGGGTGCGCACAGCACTCCCCCACACCACACCCGAGACAAACTACAATACAATATTGACGCTGAGTTTTTTGTAAACGCCGACGATTCTTCTCTGTACCTCAGTTCATCTAATCTAGTCGTTAATCAGCAATCTAGTCGCTAATCAGCAATCTAGTCGTTAATCAGCAATCTAGTCGCCAATCAGCAACCTAGTCGCCAATCAGTAATCTAGTCGCCAATCAGCAATCTAGTCGCCAATCAGCAATCTAGTCGTCAATCAGCAATCTAGTCGTCAATCAGCAATCTAGTCGCTAATCAGCAATCTAGTCGCTAATCAGAAATCTAGTCGCTAATCAGCAATCTGGCCGCTAATCAGCAATCTGGCCGCCAATCAGCAATCTGGCCGCTAATCAGCAATCTGGCCGCTAATCAGCAATCTGGCCGCTAATTATAATCAGTAATCTGGCCGCTAATCACCAACCTAGTCGCCCAGCCCTGCTGCATGCCCCGGCCTCCAGTCAGCTGCTATGGCAAGTAATTCCTGCGGACATTCACGCAGAGAAATAGCTGCGTTGGCGTCGCTGAATTTCAGAGTTCTTGAGCGTATTTTAATTAACGGTCAGCGATTTCTAAGCGTGGGACAAGCCTTTAGGATTAAATTACTTTAGCTAAGAACTTGATTATTGGGAAGTGCTGGGTGCAAGTGCAGCGGCAACTGAAGCTTCGTCATTTACAACTTCACGTTCTACTTGCCTATATTTATAGTGGAAGTAGCTGGCGGGCTCAAAGAAAGGATGCTGCGTTCGAGAGCAACATCCGTAAAAGGGATTCGTGTTGCCAGCTGCATGAGTGGTTGCCAACCGTATCTGTGCTACCGACATTGTACTAAGGGCGCCCAAAAAATGTCCTCCATGACTTTCAAGTACGCGTGTATTTTGTTTTGACCTATGTAGGTGTTCTTTTGGGCTAAATTATAGGAAAATAACTCGAAATTCAAGAAATTTGAATGTTAAAAAATGAAACTTAACCCTTTAACGCCCCAGAGGACACCAGTGTCCTCTTTAAAAAATACCCTCAATATATATTATTTCTTGTTCAATTAGTTCCCTAATCTGTTCTTTGAAGTTCTCTGCCGGGTGGCAGTTCTTATCCCATCCTGATATTGGTGACTGCCTGATGCCAGCGCCAGTTTAGTGACGGTGGTTGTGTTAACGGTAATATGAGTACAAAAATTCGGATGTTAAAGGGTTAATTACACTTGAAATAAAACAAAAAATAATAGAGTAGTTGTGAGCGAAAAGATGAGTGGATATTTTGACACACTTCTATAGTGCACGCTGGTCTAACTTTGGGTTGAGGAGACTTCCAACAAGACAGTGCTCCTTCTCAGGCTGCGACGCTAGCTGTTATTGGTCTGTGATTCCATAGTGATCATATTAACGTTAATTACTAATTTGTGGTTAGGTGTTGTTGGTCCGGGGCTTCGTAGTGATTATATTAACGTTAATTGCTTAATTGTGTTCAGGTTGGGCTTTGATTTGACCTTGTAATGAGGCCTCAATACATGTGCTGACTATACAGCTCTGTGTGTGCTGTACGAAATGTACTTCCCCTGCAGGGGCTCTAGCTAGTTAAGGCTGCGTCAGCCAAGGCCACGTCAGCCAAGGCCACGTCAGCCAAGGCCACGTCAGCCAAGGCCACGTCAGCCAAGGCCACGTCAGCCAAGGCCACGTCAGCCAAGGCCACGTCAGCCAAGGCCGCGTCAGCCAAGGCCACGTCAGCCAAGGCCACGTCAGCCAAGGCCACGTCAGCCAAGGCCACGTCAGCCAAGGCCACGTCAGCCAAGGCCACGTCAGCCAAGGCCACGTCAGCCAAGGCCACGTCAGCCAAGGCCACGTCAGCCAAGGCCACGTCAGCCAAGAACAAGGCCGCACACTTTCATCACTGTGTAGTCAGACTGTCAGCAATTAACGTAATTTGGCCGGAGTCGCATTTTTCTCTGAGGATTTCGAGCAAAAATCTGCATATTTCTACCTAAGGAGGGGACAACTATTGTATCTACGGGAACTACATAGTACTCCTAGGGAGCATATGTGAGGTTCCGAGCTGAGAATTAGGTAGGCCTTCTTTTTGTTGAAATAAAATATTTTTTGTTATGTTAAGGACCACTTTTTTTCGGTTCACTCCTGTCCTTTTTTTCAGCACCTACTACTTTCTTCTTCGACTTAGATCTTGTTTCATCAACTCCTTTCTCATCTCACCGTTTCTAAGCTTCTTCTGCATAGACTCGGCCTTCCCTTACCTCCATATACTAAATCGTGCCTTCCTCCTTCCTATCTTTGGAACGCTTTTTTTTAGCTGTTAAGGCGGCTTAAACCATCATCTAATCTAATCTTGCAACCTTACACATTTTCAGTAACATCTTCACCCGTAAAAGCTAACCAAGACCTTCAATAATAATTAAGCTCGTATATTCCACGAGATTTTGTTTCTTTGAGGCCCCGGGGAGTAGAGTTTGATCCTCCGTGTTTGTGCATTCATCGAATTATATGCTTTCTCTGGCGCCCTTTTGCAGCGCGTGCGAGGGAATTGAAAGCAGATGCGCTGCTTTGTTTACTTTGGAATCCCTTTGTTTAATTTCTGCTCTCTGGACGGAGCGTTGTGCGTCTCGCGCGCCGTGCTGCTGGTGTAGCGCGTGTGTCTTTGTGTGTGTGTGTGTGTGTGTGTGTGTGTGTGTGTGTGTGTGTGTGTGTGTGTGTGTGTGCGTGTGCCTGATTGTTGTCTCAATACTTTGGTACGAAGACGTCGTGGGTGTTTGAATGGAGAGACGTCGTGGGTGTTTGAATGGGGAGACGTCGTGGGTGTTTGAATGGGGAGACGTCGTGAATGTTTGAATGGGGAGACGTCGTGAATGTTTGAATGGGGAGACGTCGTGAATGTTTGAATGGGGAGACGTCGTGAATGTTTGAATGGGGAGACGTCGTGAATGTTTGAATGGGGAGACGTCGTGAATGTTTGAATGGGGAGACGTCGTGAATGTTTGAATGGGGAGACGTCGTGAATGTTTGAATGGGGAGACGTCGTGAATGTTTGAATGGGGAGACGTCGTGAATGTTTGAATGGGGAGACGTCGTGAATGTTTGAATGGGGAGACGTCGTGAACATTCAAAAGAAAAGACGTCGTGGGAGACGAAGCGACGTTAGAGCCACGTTAGACTAGCATGAGAACAAAAGGCCCAGCTAGCGGAGTAATTGAACGAAAGACGTATTCGCATTACGAATATTTGGGACTGACGTGCTGTGTTCCGTCTGAATATTTGGGGCAATTCTACCAATATTGTTTATGAATATTACACTGTGTATTATCTATGTATATAAGGAGACTTACTCACTGTGTAGTTTTTTTTTAACTAAAGACATATTCAATGCAGATATTGTGACTGAGAGACACTTGCATGTATCCTGCACGACGTCGCGCACGTGCAAAGATCCCGCACAATCTCGCGCACGTGCAAAGATCCCACAAGATTTCGCGCACGTGCAAAGATCCCGCACGATCTCGCGCACGTGCAAAGATCCCGCACGACGTCGCGCACGAGCAAAGATCCCGCACAATCTCGCGCACGTGCAAAGATCCCGCACGATCTCGCGCACGTGCAAAGATCCCGCACGACGTCGCGCACGTGCAAAGATCCCGCACAATCTCGCGCACGTGCAAAGATCCCGCACAATCTTGCGCACGTGCAAAGATCCCGCACGATCTCGCGCACGTGCAAAGATCCCGCACGACGTCGCGCGCGTGCAAAGATCCCGCACGATCTCGCGCACGTGCAAAGATCCCGCACGACGTCGCGCACGTGCAAAGATCCCGCACGATCTCGCGCACGTGCAAAGATCCCGCACAATCTCGCGCACGTGCAAAGATCCCGCACAATCTCGCGCACGTGCAAAGATCCCGCACAATCTCGCGCACGTGCAAAGATCCCGCACGACGTCGCGCACGTGCAAAGATCCCGCACAATCTCGCGCACGTGCAAAGATCCCGCACCATCTCGCGCACGTGCAAAGATCCCGCACGATCTCGCGCACGTGCACAGCCCCCGAACGCCCTCGCGTGCTGCAGTGCACGCAAAGCGGCGCTTGCAGAAGACGCGATCGCTGCCGTGAAGTCGCTGTTGAATTTTTCACAGTTTCAAATATTCATCAGTTTGTTGAGCGTGATATGGCGGGGGATCGTGGGGGGAGTGGGGGGGAGGCTGTAGGGGGATGGGGGAATATTTGAAAGATTTACTGGATATGCGGAGCTGCTACAAACCGTCTCCTGTCGCCTCAGTGACGGCAGAGGACAGCGATGCAGCCGATATATATATAAATACATATATATATGCAATATTTTTTCCTGTTCAGTCTCTGTTGTTTTGCATTGTCAGTTTCAGAGGAGGTGTGGTAGCTCCAGGAGGTTTTGCATTGTCAGTTTCAGAGGAGGTGTGGTAGCTCCAGGAGGTTTTGCATTGTCAGTTTCAGAGGAGGTGTGGTAGCTCCAGGAGGTTTTGCATTGTCAGTTTCAGAGGAGGTGTGGTAGCTCCAGGAGGTTTTGCATTGTCAGTTTCAGAGGAGGTGTGGTAGCTCCAGGAGGTTTTGCATTGTCAGTTTCAGAGGAGGTGTGGTAGCTCCAGGAGGTTTTGCATTGTCAGTTTCAGAGGAGGTGTGGTAGCTCCAGGAGGTTTTGCATTGTCAGTTTCAGAGGAGGTGTGGTAGCTCCAGGAGGTTTTGCATTGTCAGTTTCAGAGGAGGTGTGGTAGCTCCAGGAGGTTTTGCATTGTCAGTTTCAGAGGAGGTGTGGTAGCTCCAGGAGGTTTTGCATTGTCAGTTTCAGAGGAGGTGTGGTAGCTCCAGGAGGTTTTGCATTGTCAGTTTCAGAGGAGGTGTGGTAGCTCCAGGAGGTTTTGCATTGTCAGTTTCAGAGGAGGTGTGGTAGCTCCAGGAGGTTTTGCATTGTCAGTTTCAGAGGAGGTGTGGTAGCTCCAGGAGGTTTTGCATTGTCAGTTTCAGAGGAGGTGTGGTAGCTCCAGGAGGTTTTGCATTGTCAGTTTCAGAGGAGGTGTGGTAGCTCCAGGAGGTTTTGCATTGTCAGTTTCAGAGGAGGTGTGGTAGCTCCAGGAGGTTTTGCAGTGTCAGTTTCAGAGGAGGTGTGGTAGCTCCAGGAGGTTTTGCAGTGTCAGTTTCAGAGGAGGTGTGGTAGCTCCAGAAGGTTTTGCATTGTCAGTTTGAGAGGAGGTGTGGTAGCTCCAGGAGGTTTTGCATTGTCAGTTTCAGAGGAGGTGTGGTAGCTCCAGGAGGTTTTGCATTGTCAGTTTGAGAGGAGGTGTGGTAGCTCCAGGAGGTTTTGCATTGTCAGTTTCAGAGGAGGTGTGGTAGCTCCAGGAGGTTTTGCATTGTCAGTTTCAGAGGAGGTGTGGTAGCTCCAGGAGGTTTTGCATTGTCAGTTTCAGAGGAGGTGTGGTAGCTCCAGGAGGTTTTGCATTGTCAGTTTCAGAGGAGGTGTGGTAGCTCCAGGAGGTTTTGCATTGTCAGTTTCAGAGGAGGTGTGGTAGCTCCAGGAGGTTTTGCATTGTCAGTTTCAGAGGAGGTGTGGTAGCTCCAGGAGGTTTTGCATTGTCAGTTTCAGAGGAGGTGTGGTAGCTCCAGGAGGTTTTGCATTGTCAGTTTCAGAGGAGGTGTGGTAGCTCCAGGAGGTTTTGCATTGTCAGTTTCAGAGGAGGTGTGGTAGCTCCAGGAGGTTTTGCATTGTCAGTTTCAGAGGAGGTGTGGTAGCTCCAGGAGGTTTTGCATTGTCAGTTTCAGAGGAGGTGTGGTAGCTCCAGGAGGTTTTGCATTGTCAGTTTCAGAGGAGGTGTGGTAGCTCCAGGAGGTTTTGCATTGTCAGTTTCAGAGGAGGTGTGGTAGCTCCAGGAGGTTTTGCAGTGTCAGTTTCAGAGGAGGTGTGGTAGCTCCAGGAGGTTTTGCAGTGTCAGTTTCAGAGGAGGTGTGGTAGCTCCAGGAGGTTTTGCATTGTCAGTTTGAGAGGAGGTGTGGTAGCTCCAGGAGGTTTTGCATTGTCAGTTTCAGAGGAGGTGTGGTAGCTCCAGGAGGTTTTGCATTGTCAGTTTGAGAGGAGGTGTGGTAGCTCCAGGAGGTTTTGCATTGTCAGTTTCAGAGGAGGTGTGGTAGCTCCAGGAGGTTTTGCATTGTCAGTTTGAGAGGAGGTGTGGTAGCTCCAGGAGGTTTTGCATTGTCAGTTTCAGAGGAGGTGTGGTAGCTCCAGGAGGTTTTGCAGTGTCAGTTTCAAAGGAGGTGTGGTAGCTCCAGGAGGTTTTGCAGTGTCAGTTTCAGAGGAGGTGTGGTAGCTCCAGGAGGTTTTGCATTGTCAGTTTCAGAGGAGGTGTGGTAGCTCCAGGAGGTTTTGCATTGTCAGTTTCAGAGGAGGTGTGGTAGCTCCAGGAGGTTTTGCATTGTCAGTTTCAGAGGAGGTGTGGTAGCTCCAGGAGGTTTTGCATTGTCAGTTTGAGAGGAGGTGTGGTAGCTCCAGGAGGTTTTGCATTGTCAGTTTCAGAGGAGGTGTGGTAGCTCCAGGAGGTTTTGCATTGTCAGTTTGAGAGGAGGTGTGGTAGCTCCAGGAGGTTTTGCATTGTCAGTTTCAGAGGAGGTGTGGTAGCTCCAGGAGGTTTTGCATTGTCAGTTTGAGAGGAGGTGTGGTAGCTCCAGGAGGTTTTGCATTTTCAGTTTGAGAGGAGGTGTGGTAGCTCCAGGAGGTTTTGCAGTGTCAGTTTCAGAGGAGGTGTGGTAGCTCCAGGAGGTTTTGCAGTGTCAGTTTCAGAGGAGGTGTGGTAGCTCCAGGAGGTTTTGCATTGTCAGTTTCAGAGGAGGTGTGGTAGCTCCAGGAGGTTTTGCATTGTCAGTTTCAGAGGAGGTGTGGTAGCTCCAGGAGGTTTTGCATTGTCAGTTTCAGAGGAGGTGTGGTAGCTCCAGGAGGTTTTGCATTGTCAGTTTGAGAGGAGGTGTGGTAGCTCCAGGAGGTTTTGCATTGTCAGTTTGAGAGGAGGTGTGGTAGCTCCAGGAGGTTTTGCATTGTCAGTTTCAGAGGAGGTGTGGTAGCTCCAGGAGGTTTTGCATTGTCAGTTTGAGAGGAGGTATCGTAGCTCCAGGAGGTTTTGCATTGTCAGTTTCAGAGGAGGTGTGGTAGCTCCAGGAGGTTTTGCAGTGTCAGTTTCAGAGGAGGTGTGGTAGCTCCAGGAGGTTTTGCATTGTCAGTTTCAGAGGAGGTGTGGTAGCTCCAGGAGGTTTTGCAGTGTCAGTTTCAGAGGAGGTGTGGTAGCTCCAGGAGGTTTTGCAGTGTCAGTTTCAGAGGAGGTGTGGTACCTCTAGGAGGTTTTGCAGTGTCAGTTTCAGAGGAGGTGTGGTAGCTCCAGGAGGTTTTGCATTGTCAGTTTCAGAGGAGGTGTGGTAGCTCCAGGAGGTTTTGCAGTGTCAGTTTCAGAGGAGGTGTGGTAGCCCCAGGAGGTTTTGCAGTGTCAGTTTCAGAGGAGGTGTGGTAGCTCCAGGAGGTTTTGCATTGTCAGTTTCAGAGGAGGTGTGGTAGCTCCAGGAGGTTTTGCAGTGTCAGTTTCAGAGGAGGTGTGGTAGCTCCAGGAGGTTTTGCAGTGTCAGATTCAGAGGAGGTGTGGTAGCTCCAGGAGGTTTTGCCGTGTCAGTTTCAGAGGAGGTGTGGTAGCTCCAGGAGGTTTTGCCTTGTCAGTTTGAGAGGAGGTGTGGTAGCTCCAGGAGGTTTTGCAGTGTCAGTTTCAGAGGAGGTGTGGTAGCTCCAGGAGGTTTTGCAGTGTCAGTTTGAGTGGAGGTGTGGTAGCTCCAGGAGGTTTTGCATTGTCAGTTTGAGAGGAGGTGTGGTAGCTCCAGGAGGTTTTGCAGTGTCAGTTTCAGAGGAGGTGTGGCAGCTCCAGGAGGTTTTGCCGTGTCAGTTTGAGAGGAGGTGTGGTAGCTCCAGGAGGTTTTGCATTGTCAGTTTCAGAGGAGGTGTGGTAGCTCCAGGAGGTTTTGCAGTGTCAGTTTGAGAGGAGGTGTGGTAGCTCCAGGAGGTTTTGCATTGTCAGTTTCAGAGGAGGTGTGGTAGCTCCAGGAAGATTTGGAATTGAGTAATAAGAAAATGATCTAAAATTGAGTCATTGAGTCGCAATAAAAAAGATCGAATTGAGTCGTGAGAAAATCAATCTTGAATTAAGTTATGAAAAAAGATCCGGAAAAGGATACTTTATTCCAATCAACCAAGCCTGCATAACTAACACCAAGACACCATGACGGTTACCCCAGGCAAGCCGGCGCCCATTTCCGACTTTGAGTAGAGTGGGGAATTGTGGCCGAGTTCTCCCTTCTCCCAAAGGGGATAAATCACCGATAGACATAAGTTGTGAGCCGTATAAAATGCTTAGGAATTGGTAGTTTTTCAAATGGTGTTTAAACTTTTATTCCATATGCACACGCTGTACTACTGTCAGCATTGAAGCGTGTACCCTCGTTTTTTTACTGCGCTTCTGGCACCCCTCTACGGTTGCCAGATGATGATTGTGTTTTGCTTGAATTTTGTTAGGGAATGCTGAAAAAAATTAGGACTATGGCCAGGAAAAGGCAAATCAGGCGATCTTGTCGTGGGTTAATTAATTTTCTTCACAGCGCCCCACCAACGTGGGAACGCCACACCGCATCAGTTACTATCGTTCTTAACAACAATTGATGACGCATACTTTAAATATATCAACTATACTAAAAATCCGCTCCTATCTATTTATAACTTGTAAGTTTAACCCATTTTATCACAAGCCCACTCATTTCTATTCATAAATAGCGAGGCCAACCCATGTTATCACTGTCCTCCGACTCTGAAGCAATTTCTTTGTCAACAAAGCTCAATGACGGATTACGAGAGCGTGCTCCTCGCAGACATTTCCCAGATTTCCGGCTTATTTCGGTGTTGTGGTGGGAATTCATAATCCTCTCTGTGTCGTCCCGGCGCACTTCGTGTCGTCCCGGCGCACTTCGTGTCGTCCCGGCGCACTTCGTGTCGTCCCGGCACACTTCGTGTCGTCCCGGCACACTTCGTGTCGTCCCGGCGCACTTCGTGTCGTCCCGGCACACTTCGTGTCGTCCCGGCACACTTCGTGTCGTCCCGGCACACTTCGTGTCGTCCCGGCACACTTCGTGTCGTCCCGGCGCACTTCGTGTCGTCCCGGCACACTTCGTGTCGTCCCGGCACACTTCGTGTCGTCCCGGCACACTTCGTGTCGTCCCGGCACACTTCGTGTCGTCCCGGCACACTTCGTGTCGTCCCGGCACACTTCGTGTCGTCCGGGCGCAGTTCGTGTCGTCCGGGCACACTTCGTGTCGTCCCGGCACACTTCGTGTCATCCCGGCACACTTCGTGTCATCCCGGCACACTTCGTGTCGTCCGGGCGCACTTCGTGTCGTCCGGGGGCACTTCGTGTCGTCCGGGGGCACTTCGTGTCGTCCGGGGGCACTTCGTGTCGTCCGGGCGCACTTCGTGTCGTCCGGGCGCACTTCGTGTCGTCCGGGCGCACTTCGTGTCGTCCGAGCGCACTTCGTGTCGTCCCGGCGCACTTCGTGTCGTCCGGGCGCACTTCGTGTCGTCCGGGCGCACTTCGTGTCATCCCGGCGCATTTTTTTCTGTCGTCCGGGCACACTCTATCTCACCCCGGCACACGCAATCGGTTAGATCATGCCTCCGGACAGCGCGCCGGCATTAAGCACAAAACCTGCAAAGCTCTTTACGCCGTAAGTCGCATCCTTTGACGTCGGCTTGATCTCCCGCCTGTTGCATCCCGCACGTTGCGCTCTCTCCCGACCGAGGAAGTCGCAGCTCTTGTGAACAAAAGTTAAATTTGCGTGTGTGGCCGCGTGAACGATGGTGAGCCGAGCCTTCCTTGAGTTTTTAAAATAAAGCTGAACCTTTTTGGTTCATCGGCGAACGAAGGTTAAATTTGCACGTGGCCGCGTGAACGCTGGTTAGAAGACCTTTCTTTTCTGATTTAAATAGGCAAAGCTGAACGTTTTTGCTTTGTCGCTGGCTTATGAACATTTTTGTTTCATCGATGATTTGCGCATTGTTCGTGGGTTCTCATTACCTTTGATTCATTACTGAATGGTGTCTTCCTCATCCCTCTCTTAACCCTTTAACGCAGAGAGGACTTTACGGCCCTCTTTAGAAAATAGCCTCAATAAATTATTGTATTTCTCGATAAATTAGTTCCCTGATGTGTTCTTTGGAATTGACTGCCAAGTGACAGTTCCTTCCTCATCCTGATGTTGGCGACTGCCTGATACCGGCGCCAGTTTAGCGACAGCGGCTGGGATAACGGTTATACAAGTGCAAAAATACCGACGTTAAAGGGCTAAGAACTCTTTTATTGTACTTTGGGAGGGTTGCAACATACTCTGATTTAATTAGTATGAAAATCAAATGGTCGTTACTAGTGAACGATTCTAACGCAGAATTAAAACTTGATTTCACTCGCCCGTACAAACAAAGATCATTTGCAAATATGCCCATTTTTCAGCGAAAGTGACTTCAAAGTGACAAGGTATGAGAAATTATTCGAAATGTAAGCACTTTTGTTCTTAGTTCTTGAACTATCTACCAGGCTTGTTCTTGTAGCGCAACTTGCTTCTGTAATGGGCAAGTGGCTTAACATGTGGGACCACTAACTTCATTAAGAAATATATTCCAGTGGTTTTAGCATGTGATCATTTGATTACTTGATCATTTGATTACTTGATGTTTATCTAAAGATTTTCTTTAATGATTTTGATGTTTATCTAAAGATTTTCTTTAATGATTTTGATGTTTATCTAAAGATTTTGCCAGTGATTTTATGTAATGATTTCATTAGATTTTGTGCGATGGTTTATTTGGTGGCCGGAGACGAATGTGGAAGATCGAATGATGGTAAGAAGGAACATTTCTTTATAATTCACATCGAGTATTGATCACCTTCGTAAATGACATTCATATTCCAAGGATAAATTTGAACTTATTCGAAACAATTAGGCTGATTCGAATATATTTGAATTTCAACTTAACTGAATCAAATTGCGTGGATTTAAAAATGACCTGAATTTGATAGTGTTTCTGCGTCAGGAATAAAACGTGAGCCCCGAGGATGTTTCACAACTGTTATCAAATGAAAACTCCTGTATTCCGTGCACACTAACCAATAAAACATCAATTATTTCACGACTGCCGGCCATGACCACCTGATTTATGAGCCAGACAAAGCCAGCGAATGTGGCACCAAGAGACTTCGGGACGCGGTAGTGTTACTATTGATGGTGTGCATAGTGTTGTTATCAGGCCGTGTGCGGCGGTCACTGCTGCTGTGTGTAGCGGTCACTGCTGCTGTGTGTAGCGGTCACTGCTGCTGTGTGTAGCGGTCACTGCTGCTGTGTGTAGCGGTCACTGCTGCTGTGTGTAGCGGTCACTGCTGCTGTGTGTAGCGGTCACTGCTGCTGTGTGTAGCGGTCACTGCTGCTGTGTGTAGCGGTCACTGCTGCCGTGTGTAGCGGTCACTGCTGCTGTGTGTAGCGGTCACTGCTGCTGTGTGTAGCGGTCACTGCTGCTGTGTGTAGCGGTCACTGCTGCTGTGTGTAGCGGTCACTGCTGCCGTGTGTAGCGGTCACTGCTGCTGTGTGTAGCGGTCACTGCTGCTGTGTGTAGCGGTCACTGCTGCCGTGTGCAGCGGTCACTGCTGCCGTGTGCAGCGGTCACTGCTGCCGTGTGCAGCGGTCACTGCTGTTGTGTAGCGGTCGCTGCTGCCGTGTGTAGCGGTCGCTGCTGCTGAGTGCAGCGGTCACTGCTGCTGTGTGCAGCGGTCACTGCTGCTGAGTGCAGCGGTCACTGCTGCTGTGTGCAGCGGTCACTGCTGCTGTGTGCAGCGGTCACTGCTGCCGTGTGTAGCGGTCACTGTTGCTGTGTGTAGCGGTCACTGCTGCTGTGTGCAGCGGTCACTGCTGCTGTGTGCAGCGGTCACTGCTGCCGTGTGTAGCGGTCACTGCTGCTGTGTGTAGCGGTCACTGCTGCTGAGTGCAGCGGTCACTGCTGCTGTGTGCAGCGGTCACTGCTGCTGTGTGCAGCGGTCACTGCTGCCGTGTGTAGCGGTCACTGTTGCTGTGTGTAGCGGTCACTGCTGCCGTGCAGCGGTCACTGCTGCCGTGCAGCGGTCACTGCTGCCGTGTGTAGCGGTCACTGCTGCTGTGTGTAGCGGTCACTGCTGCTGAGTGCAGCGGTCACTGCTGCTGTGTGTAGCGGTCACTGCTGCTGTGTGTAGCGGTCACTGCTGCTGTGTGTAGCGGTCACTGCTGCTGTGTGTAGCGGTCACTGCTGCTGTGTGTAGCGGTCACTGCTGCTGTGTGTAGCGGTCACTGCTGCTGAGTGCAGCGGTCACTGCTGCCGTGTGCAGCGGTCACTGCTGCCGTGTGCAGCGGTCACTGCTGCCGTGTGCAGCGGTCACTGCTGCCGTGTGCAGCGGTCACTGCTGCCGTGTGCAGCGGTCACTGCTGCCGTGTGTAGCGGTCACTGCTGTTGTGTAGCGGTCATTGCTGCTGTGCAGCGGTCACTGCTGCTGTGTGTAGCGGTCACTGCTGCTGTGTGTAGCGGTCACTGCTGCTGTGTAGCGGTCACTGCTGTTGTGTAGCGGTCATTGCTGCTGTGCAGCGGTCACTGCTGCTGTATGTAGCGGTCACTGCTGCTGTGTAGCGGTCACTGCTGTTGTGTAGCGGTCGCTGCTGCCGTGTGTAGCGGTCGCTGCTGCTGTGTGTAGCGGTCACTGCTGCTGAGTGCAGCGGTCACTGCTGCTGTGTGCAGCGGTCACTGCTGCTGTGTGCAGCGGTCACTGCTGCCGTGTGTAGCGGTCACTGTTGCTGTGTGTAGCGGTCACTGCTGCCGTGCAGCGGTCACTGCTGCCGTGCAGCGGTCACTGCTGCCGTGTGTAGCGGTCACTGCTGCTGTGTGTAGCGGTCACTGCTGCTGAGTGCAGCGGTCACTGCTGCTGAGTGCAGCGGTCGCTGCTGCCGTGCAGCGGTCGCTGCTGCCGTGCAGCGGTCACTGCTGCTGAGTGCAGCGGTCACTGCTGCTGAGTGCAGCGGTCACTGCTGCCGCGTAGCGGTCGCTGCTGCCGTGCAGCGGTCACTGCTGCCGTGCAGCGGTCGCTGCTGCCGTGCAGCGGTCACTGCTGCTGAGTGCAGCGGTCACTGCTGCCGCGTAGCGGTCGCTGCTGCCGTGCAGCGGTCACTGCTGCCGTGCAGCGGTCGCTGCTGCCGTGCAGCGGTCACTGCTGCCGTGCAGCGGTCACTGCTGCCGTGCAGCGGTCACTGCTGCCGCGTAGCGGTCGCTGCTGCCGTGCAGCGGTCACTGCTGCCGTGCAGCGGTCAATGCTGCTGTGCAGAATATGACGTTTTCTGTCCTGCTTGTTTCGACACAGTTAAGTCACGTGGACTGCGAATTCGTTTTTTTTAAATTTGTCATTTTACCTATGTGAAGGCCTTATTTCGGATGGTGTGAATAAGTTTCATTTTGTTATAGATTTCCTTTTTTCTCGCACAACTGCTTTCTTCAACACCTGTCACTTTTGTTTTAAAATTTCATATGTTCCTTAAGAAAGAGCTTCTGCGATAAGAATATCTCTGCGCGATTAGGCGGCTGCCTGATTTTTGACGGTGGTTTGGACGATAATTTTTATAAAGCGTTCAAATTACCCTCAGTGGTGCAGTGAGCAGCGAACATGCCTTACATCGGAAATCCCTCAACTCATTCTCACCGAGCACAGAAGCTGTAGAACTGTACAGACGCAGCGGTAATCTGTACTATGATACGAGCCGCGTCCGTCTGTCCGTCCGTCTGTCCGTCCGTCTGTCTGTCCGTAGCCAGCCTGCAGTGTGTGATGAGCGTATCTGTGATATACAAGCTCGGCCTCATCAGCTCTCGAGAGATTGAATTTTTTTGTTTCTTATGGCTTTTATTTCATTTTGCCTTCGTGCTTCTTTCAAATAAACGGGGATGGACTAGTATTTATTAAATAGAAAAGCCAGGCAATGAAAGTAGGAAGCAACCGAAATGTGATCCATGGAGCTCCTCTCACACACAGCTGATCTGTAGCGAACACGCCGCCGTGTGACGGCACACCGGACCAGTTTTATTTTTCTGCGGTGTTACCACCACGGTGGAGCAGCAAGGTAGGGTCATACCAGTCTTTTTTGTTGTCGAACGCGAGGCAATGCTGACGTCACGGCAACGCACCAATAGCAGCGCTCATATTGCATATGGCCACACCGCTAGCCCCAAATCTGGCATCGCTATTGGCCTAACGACCTGTCGCAATGGTGACGTCATAAAGTTTGCTTGAAATAGTTCACCGAGCTCCATATCTTTATATAAATATATAAATACCTGAATTGTACCTTCATCCTTCCTTCCTCTCTTTGGAACACCTTCGTTCTGGTTAGGGAGGCTTAAACTAACTTATGACCTATTCTAATTTTTTACTCGTTCAACACAACTGTAAATCAAGATATGAATTTAAAGCGTTCAGTTTTTTACAAACTAAAACTAAAGAGCTCTCGCGAACAGCTTTTTTTATCGGGACACCCGCGTGAGTGGCTGTGCTGTGTCACTTTAATTCGGAATCACTGTACATAATTGTATCAGTGATACTCGTTATAAAATTATATCTTATAAAATTAAGGTATAAAATTAAGGTATACAATTAAGGTATGAAATAAACCAAATTGCTCTTGAGGTATAGCCTCTGATTATTTGTACGCCGTCGATTCAGAAAAATTTGTCCTGAATATAAATTTCTTCATCGAACTTTGTCTCTCGCCAGTAATGTGGTCGTAGGTGGTCGCTTTGGTGTGCAAACTTTGCGCGTCGCAGAACAAAATTGTGCGGGAAATTGGAATTTTCGCGCATTTTTGGACGCGACAGAAATGTTCGGGGCAAGTTTTGCACGAAGTGACACATTCACAGTGCATACACACACATTCACAACACACACATTCACTACACATACACACACATTCACAACATGCACATTCACTACACATACACACACATTCACTACACATACACACACATTCACAACACACACATTCACTACACATACACACACATTCACAACACACACATTCACTACACATACACACACATTCACTACACATTCACTACACATACACACACATTCACTACACATACACACACATTCACTACACATACACACACATTCACTACACACACATTCACTACACATACACACACATTCACTACACATACACACACATTCACAACACACACATTCACTACACATACACACACATTCACTACACATACACACACATTCACTACACATACACACACATTCACAACACACACATTCACTACACATACACACACATTCACAACACACACATTCACTACACATACACACATATTCACAACACACACATTCACTACACATACACACACATTCACTACACATACACACACATTCACAACACACACATTCACAACACACACATTCACTACACATACACACACATTCACTACACATACACACACATTCACACACACACATTCACTACACATACACACACATTCACTACACATACACACACATTCACTACACATACACACACATTCACAACACACACATTCACTACACATACACACACATTCACTACACATACACACACATTCACAACACACACATTCACTACACATACACACACATTCACAACACACACATTCACTACACATACACACACATTCACTACACATACACACACATTCACTACACATACACACACATTCACAACACACACATTCACTACACATACACACACATTCACTACACATTCACACACATTTACAACACACACATTCACAACACACACATTCACTACACATACACACACATTCACTACACATACACACACATTCACTACACATACACACACATTCACTACACATACACACACATTCACTACACATACACACACATTCACTACACACACATTCACTACACACACACACATTCACTACACACACACACATTCACTACACACACACACATTCACTACACATACACACACATTCACTACACACACATTCACTACACATACACACACATTCACTACACACACACACATTCACTACACACACACACATTCACTACACACACACACATTCACTACACATACACACGCACATACATTGTCGCGATCATTCCCTAGAACTTAGCGCCCTAAAATTACGCTCCAGTAAATCGTAACATTATCTGCGTTCAATAAGAATTTTCCAAGCGAGTAACACGCAAGATAGTTTTGCGACGCACCTGTCAGAGGAATGCATGCATAGCTCACTTGTTGTAGCGGCTTTGCCTTCAAATGTTTCTAAATGATTTTTTGAGGTGCACGAAACACACGAGCCTCGCCATGTTTCATTTTCAGTTTTGTTTCCTTTGGCGAGTCAGAATTCAAAATATCCGCCGCGCTGTGCAAGTATCTTTTGTATCGGAAGTGTTTTTGTGAAATTATTTTTTATACAGAAGTATCTTATGTCAGTAATTTTTTTATCAGCAGTATCTTTCATATCAGCAGTGTCTTTCATATCAGCAGTATCTTTCAAATCAGCAGTATCTTCCATACCAGAAGTATCTTCCATACCAGAAGTATCTTTATACTATGAGTTACTGTCCCTAGTATGAAAGAAAGATGCGAGGTCCCAAGCAAAATTTTGGATGTTTTTTTTGCTCATTATAAATTTGACTTTATACAAATCCTATTTTGTCCACTAAAGTGCTGTCTTTTTTACTACCAATTACTTCATTCATCATCTTTATCGTGTCTGGTGACCTTCTTTTAATTTGGCTGATTCTATGCTCATGGTGTGCGGACACAGATTGTGCATTGGTTCCCCATGGCCCTAATTCCATATTAAATGGTGCCCTACTCATTCCTCTCTCGAGAGCACATTTGTATTGGCTAGAGAGGCCTAATCTAATTTATCCAAGCATATCTCTCCTTCAACGGACTCAATAATCAATGGTAACGCAAACATTCGTATGCTGATGAAGTTCGCCATGAGAGCGTCCAGAAATTATTGTTGGTAATCTAAAATTTATCCTAACTATTGGTCAGTCGCCACCGAAAATTCAATGCATCACTAACAGTCTAAGAAAAAGACACAATAATAGTTCACCTTAAATTTGTTTCCGATATTTCGATGAAATTCCATTATTTCCTCGAAGAAGTTTGATCTTCTTTAACAGAAGTGGCGAAAAATCAGAACAGCATGCATGCATTGTTCAGGTAGCGCTTCATTTCATCTCACACGGTCGGGGCGCACACAACCTGTCGCTTGTGCATAATTTCCCGAATTCTTTCGGTTTTCCATGGAACTTTTCCCTATTTTCTCGAAGAAAAACCCATATTTTCCATAGGATTTCGCTATCATTTATTTTTAAAAAGCTTCCATTAGTCTCAAAAAAAAACTGAAGATTTTTCACAGGATTTTCCCATCATTTTCCTAATAAACATTACTTTTTCTGAAAGGAAAACAATTTCCGAACGATTCCGCACCATTACAATATTTATGCGAATGATGGGAAAAATGATGAGAGGTTCGAGTCTCGTCTGGGAATGTTTTTCCGGGATATCGCGCAGCTCTTCTGACGATGACAGATGCTGCAGTGGACGCGCCGTAATGAGGTGCATTATATCGGGGCTACGTCGGATCTGGGGCTTGCATGATGGTTATTCTATGTGGCAATACATGTGCGTGGTACCTGCTGCGACACAAACACGTACACGTTTGTGTCTCGGTCGAAGTGCATGTGTATGTTTGTGTGTGTGTGTGTGTTTGTAGGTGAACGTTTGTGTTGTGTATTTGTATAGTTGTGAGCGTGAATGTGTATATCAAGGGTATGATGTATGATGCAAGGGTTGAGCAAATTAGGTTAGATGTTATGTTTAAGTCAATATAAACCTCAAAAACCACAACAAAGTTGTTTCAATGTGAGGAAGGATGAAGGTACCCTTTGATGTGGAGTTAGGGGAACGCGAAGTCTACGCACATGAAAGGTTCCCAGATAAAATCTCTGCATAAAATAACAGTAAGTTAAGGAGGAAATTCATTTAACAAAATCAAAGTTGAACAAGGAACTACCAGATACTGAAAAACAGGACAGCACTGAACCAGAAAAAAGATGGTCCGAAACATATATAAGTTTTGTTTCAACGAAAGGAAATGCGCGCTTTTCTCTCGAGAGGCAGAAAGGGAAGCGTTTGCTCAGAGCGCTTAGCGCTGAAGAGTTTTTTATTTTTTACCCCACACAAAAAAGGACGCTTGAGCCTCTCAGGTCACTTTTAACAAAGAGATTCGTAAAGCAGGCTCTGGGATGACGAGTCAGAGAAAATTATGAGCGATGCAAAAAGTTTGTTACTTTGCTCGAGCTGATGTTCCATGCGAGGGAAAGATTTAGAAATCCTTATTTTTGTAGATCTGCGCTGCATTGTTGGTATGAGAGTTGTATTGCTGGCGCCTGTGTTTTGTATGAAAGAAAGATTTGTTAATCTGAACTTGTGCAGGTTCGTGTAAATTTTAAAGTGCCAAGTTTTTACGCTCACAAAGCTAATAGAAGTTTGTGCGCGTGAGAGCATTGCAGAGTATGAAGTTCCGATGGAAAAGTTGGCGCTCTATATTGAGTGGCCGTGTTGTGTCATGCTGGCATGCTCTATTGTTCCCAACAAATTTACATGTTCTATATCGTATTTACATCTTCCAATTCATGTTTACATTTTGTACATCAAGTTTACATATCAATTATATTTGTCATGCATCAAGTTTACATCTTGCACAGCAAGTTTACATGTTTACATGTTATATACTGAGCTTTTTTACATCAAGTTTACATTTTGCACAGCAAGTTTACTTCTTGCACATCAAGTTTACATCTTGCACAGCAAGTTTACATTTTGCACAGCAAGTTTACATTTTGCACAGCAAGTTTACTTCTTGCACATCAAGTTTACATCTTGCACAGCAAGTTTACATTTTGCACAGCAAGTTTACTTCTTGTACATCAAGTTTACATTTTGCACAGCAAGTTTACTTCTTGCACAGCAAGTTTACTTCTTGCACAGCAAGTTTACATTTTGCACAGCAAGTTTACTTCTTGCACAGCAAGCTTACATTTTGCACATCAAGTTCACATTTTGCTCAGCAAGTTTACATGTTATATACTGAGCTTTTTTACATCAAGTTTACATCATTACTGACAGCATCTCCTGCGTGACATCTCGTCGTAGATGATCCCAAGTTTTGCTGTAGGTTATAAGGCAAGTTTTGGTAATCAGCACTCCGAGGGAGATATGCGAGGTCCCGATCTAAGGTGTGCCTTTCTTTTCTCGAAAGGAAATTTTATACCGTCTTGTTACGGATCTTCTTTTTTCGATATAATCTTGTATTTTTTCTGGTCTCATAACTTTTTGCTTCAACTATTATCTTATTTCATGTTTTTTTTCAAAATCCTTCTGTTTCTATGCACTAAATCGTAGGAGACACTTTGTGCTCAGGTTATCCGTTCTCTTAATCCCATACTAATGGTGCCTTCTGCCTTCCTCTCTAGGAAACGCATCATTTTGAAGTCAAGGAGTCTTATGATCTTATCCAATCTCGGATTTGAAGGTTGTGTGGAGACAAGGAATGGGATTTAGAATACTTGGCAGAGAGCGGGAATTTAGAGACGTGAATACGCTGCTCAGGGGGACAGCGGTGCGTGTGATTCGCTGCAGTCATTGGATGCATTAAATATACCACACTGCATTGTATGGCATACCCTAAATATATGGTAATTAGTTCGATTAGTTAGGTACATTATAAATATGGCACTGAATATATGCCAACTGGCCTGATGAGTTAGGTACGTTATCATGAAATGTTTATATAACACGTACATATAATTTGTACCACAAGCTAAACCCTTTAGGAGAGGCGGTATATGGATGGCTATGCTTTAGTTGTCTTCGATCGTAGCATTACAAGGACAATCTTGTTTTCTTTTTTGTTGCCAGATGCTTTTTTTTTAATGGTGAATTCACTCAAGATGAGCTTTTTTTTCGTAAAAGTTGAGCAGGAAGACCACTTCGGCAGGAAGACCACTTCGGCAGGAAGACCACTTCGGCAGGAAGACCACTTCGGCAGGAAGACCACTTCGGCAGGAAGACCACTTCGGCAGGAAGACCACTTCGGCAGGAAGACCACTTCGGCAGGAAGACCACTTCGGCAGGAAGACCACTTCGGCAGGAAGACCACTTCGGCAGGAAGACCACTTCGGCAGGAAGACCACTTCGGCAGGAAGACCACTTAGAGATGAAGTTGCCGAATTCTGGGAGGTCTTTAAGCTCGAATTTTGTATGGGAATGGGAAGTTACGAGCTAAAGATTACTTAGACAACAGCTTTTTTTGCGTTACGAACCATCCTTTATTTCGATTTACTGCTATCCTGTTTTGCATCGCCCATAAATTCCTTCTTCAACTTATATTTTGTTTCATAACTTCCTTTTAGACTGTGCATAGATTCCGTATTCCTTAACTCCATACCAAATAGAGTGCATAGATTCCGTATTCCCTTAACTCCATACCTAATGGTGCCTCCCTCCATCGTCTCTTTGGAACAATTTAGACCTGATAAATGTCAATGCGGCAACTCTGGCTTGCCACAACAGCTGAGCTCGAAGCAACAATGCAGTTGAGATTTTTTTTCAAAGTTAGACCGCTCTGCACTCGCACTCGCACCCTGAGGACACTCCTAAAGTTATTCCCCAATTGATATTTGAAAAGCTCTGACTTCATGTTATAGTTATACATTAATTGTGCTTCTGATTTGTTACAAACCGTGTTTCTAATGTGTAGTTACAAACCGTGTTTCTAATGTGTAGTTACAAACCGTGTTTCTAATGTGTAGTTACAAACCGTGTTTCTAATGTGTAGTTACAAACCGTGTTTCTAATGTGTAGTTACAAACCGTGTTTCTAATGTGTAGTTACAAACCGTGTTTCTAATGTGTAGTTACAAACCGTGTTTCTAATGTGTAGTTACAAACCGTGTTTCTAATGTGTAGTTACAAACCGTACTTCTAATATGTATTCATACACTGTGCTTCTAATGTGTAGTAAACTGTTAATATGTCGATACCTTGCTACAAATTTGCTCTAATAAGAGCGCAAGAAAATGTAATTTGTGTACCATGCTTTTCCAGTTTACTTCACCAGTAGTGTGCGTGTTACAAGCAGGGCGTAATTTATTTTGGTAGTCCGTTTTCGATTTAACTGATCATTTGTTCACTAGCGCCTTCTCCTCTAACGAAGTCCAATTACACATGTAAGTAAAATAGTGTGTGATTTTCAAGCAACACACATGAGCGCAAGTCTCCCTCTCAAATGCGCTGAAGCCGCTCGCACATTGTAATATATTTCAGAGACTTGTTTGAAAGCGCGTTTTCAACCTCAATCTTTCATATGAAAATTTACCGTCGCAGACGTTTGCACTTGCAGATTTTACTGGCGAAATGTCAAGCGTGGCGCAATGAGCGGCCCGTATATTCGGCGGCAAGAATAGGACACTTCTTTGAATTTATGGCTGGTCAAAAGATATTGTGTCGTTCTAGTGCGACACGGGGGAATTTACGGGGGATGTGAGTGTATATTGGGCCGTTATTTACACGTACAGTGTACCTGCTGCTGCTGCAAATAGCCGGTATTTACACGTACAGTGTACCTGCTGCTGCAAATAGGCGATATTTACACGTACAGTGTACCTGCTGCTGCTGCAAATAGCCGGTATTTACACGTACAGTGTAAATGAAATTGCAAAGAAATTGATGAAATTGCAGAAGTGTACGTGAAATTGCAGAAGCAGGTACACTTCAAGAAAATCCAAGTTTTGTATTTATGGGAGTTAGCACTTCCGAGGAGAAGATGTGATGTCCTGAGCTAGGGTCTTGGTAGGGTTCATTTTCATGAAATAAAATAGGTTTTTACTCAGCTACGAGCCACCTTTTCATCGGTTCACAGGCGTCCTGTTGTTCAGCTCCTTCTGCTTGCGTTTTCGACGTCATTTAGTTTCATAACTTAATTATTCTAGCCTTGTTGTTTCTGTGCGTGTCGGGTCTTGCGTGGGAACAGGTTTTGTGTAGACTTCGCATTCCCTTCACTCAAGCGAGTGGCCCCAGGGGGGCACACCAAGGAGCCCCAGAGGGGGGCACACCAAGGAGCCCCAGAGGGGGGCACCAAGGAGCCCCAAAGGGGGGGGGGACACCAAGGAGCCCCAGAGGGGGGGGGACACCAAGGAGCCCTAGAGGGGGGGGCACACCAAGGAGCCCCAGAGGGGGGCACCAAGGAGCCCCAAAGGGGGGGGGGACACCAAGGAGCCCCAGAGGGGGGGGCACACCAAGGAGCCCCAGAGGGGGGCACCAAGGAGCCCCAAAGGGGGGGGGGGACACCAAGGAGCTCCAGAGGGGGGCACACCAAGGAGCCCCAGAGGGGGGCACCAAGGAGCCCCAGAGGGGGGCACCAAGGAGCCCCAAAGGGGGGGGGGACACCAAGGAGCCCCAGAGGGGGGGGGACACCAAGGAGCCCTAGAGGGGGGGCACCAAGGAGCCCCAGAGGGGGAGGGGAGCACCAAGGAGCCCCAGAGGGGGAGGGGGACACCAAGGAGCCCCAGAGGGGGGGGGACACCAAGGAGCCCTAGAGGGGGGGCACCAAGGAGCCCCAGAGGGGGAGGGGAGCACCAAGGAGCCCCAGAGGGGGAGGGGGACACCAAGGAGCCCCAGAGGGGGACACCAAGGTCGAATATTTGCAAAAAAACTCCTTTAATTGAACTGCGTTGAAACTTAAAATCCCCGGGCCCGAAAATGCGTTTCTGGTTCCTGTGTAATAAATTTGGATTTAAAATGTCTATTTTAAAGGTCGCTAATTTTCTTCAAGCGAAATCTCGCTAAAGTTGCGGCTTGTGGCAACACTAAGCTCGACAGGTGCCTTGTGCGAGACAAATGATATTGAATTAAACCGCGCTGTGAGGAGGTGGCCGGCCTCTTGTGCGTAGCACCTGTCGGGGAGTATGTGATCGCCTTTTCTTTGCTATTTTGATTTGTGATTGCAATCGCGTTTTCTGTTCTTTTTGTTTAGTAATTTATCTTGCATGTTCGCAACCTGTTTTCTACCCCTCTTCAAACTACTTGGTCCTTGTGACTCTCAAACTACTTGGTCCTTGTGACTCTTGAACTACTTGGTCCTTGTGACTCTTGAACTACTTGGTCCTTGTGACTCTTGAACTACTTGGTCCTTGTGACTCTCAAACTACTTGGTCCTTGTGACTCTTGAACTACTTGGTCCTTGTGACTCTTGAACTACTTGGTCCTTGTGACTCTCAAACTACTTGGTCCTTGTGACTCTCAAACTACTTGGTCCTTGTGACTCTCAAACTACTTGGTCCTTGTGACTCTCAAACTACTTGGTCCTTGTGACTCTCAAACTACTTGGTCCTTGTGACTCTTGAACTACTTGGTCCTTGTGACTCTTGAACTACTTGGTCCTTGTGACTCTTGAACTACTTGGTCCTTGTGACTCTCAAACTACTTGGTCCTTGTGACTCTCAAACTACTTGGTCCTTGTGACTCTCAAACTACTTGGTCCTTGTGACTCTCAAACTACTTGGTCCTTGTGACTCTTGAACTACTTGGTCCTTGTGACTCTTGAACTACTTGGTCCTTGTGACTCTTGAACTACTTGGTCCTTGTGACTCTCAAACTACTTGGTCCTTGTGACTCTCAAACTACTTGGTCCTTGTGACTCTCAAACTACTTGGTCCTTGTGACTCTCAAACTACTTGGTCCTTGTGACTCTCAAACTACTTGGTCCTTGTGACTCTCAAACTACTTGGTCCTTGTGACTCTCAAACTACTTGGTCCTTGTGACTCTTGAACTACTTGGTCCTTGTGACTCTCAAACTACTTGGTCCTTGTGACTCTCAAACTACTTGGTCCTTGTGACTCTCAAACTACTTGGTCCTTGTGACTCTCAAACTACTTGGTCCTTGTGACTCTCAAACTACTTGGTCCTTGTGACTCTCAAACTACTTGGTCCTTGTGACTCTCGAACTACTTGGTCCTTGTGACTCTCAAACTACTTGGTCCTTGTGACTCTCAAACTACTTGGTCCTTGTGACTCTTGAACTACTTGGTCCTTGTGACTCTTGAACTACTTGGTCCTTGTGACTCTTGAACTACTCGGTCCTTGTGACTCTCAAACTACTTGGTCCTTGTGACTCTCAAACTACTTGGTCCTTGTGACTCTCAAACTACTTGGTCCTTGTGACTCTCAAACTACTCGGTCCTTGTGACTCTCAAACTACTTGGTCCTTGTGACTCTTGAACTACCTGGTCCTTGTGACTCTCAAACTACTTGGTCCTTGTGACTCTTGAACTACTTGGTCCTTGTGACTCTTGAACTACTTGGTCCTTGTGACTCTCAAACTACTTGGTCCTTGTGACTCTCAAACTACTTGGTCCTTGTGACTCTTGAACTACTTGGTCCTTGTGACTCTTGAACTACTTGGTCCTTGTGACTCTCAAACTACTTGGTCCTTGTGACTCTCAAACTACTTGGTCCTTGTGACTCTCAAACTACTCGGTCCTTGTGACTCTTAAACTACTTGGTCCTTGTGACTCAACTATTTTCACTATCATACCACCCGTGGCTCTACGGTGCCCTCTTGAAATCATAAGTGATTTAGGCACTATTTCAAGGTGAGTCGGTGGTGATATGAGATTTCCTATACACGCGAAACGTGAAGAGGTTCTATTTTCTATTATGGCGTTTTGTTCTCCCTCGGAATCCATTGGCGAGCGTGATCTGGATGGGATGCTCCTCTAAGGGGACACTTCGTTTGGTGTATCGAGCCTAAATTCTCTTCTCCAGCGTGTGTTTCATCTCCGAATTTAATTTCTCGGACTCTGGGTAGTGCCGAGGTTCGTACTTGAATAATAATGAAATTCTCTAGAATCGGATCTAAGTGTTACATGATCTGACGCGGCGGTACCTCATTTTATCACTAATTCATTCCTTCTTACTAAATTGCAGTTCTGTGTTGGGCTGGGAGGTGCCGGAACTCTGATGGCCTCCAGATCTTTGTTAAACGTTTAGGACGTGACAAGGTGCGCCCTAAAACTTGTTGGGTCGTCTGGCACAGCGAAGACCATTTAAGTATCTGCATTCAACTAATTGGGGGTTTATCGTTCAGTGTTGGCGTGTTGTAAAAGTTTTAATTATTAAAAGTTGGAGTTCTTCTGTGCGTCATTTCCTGTGTTCCGGTTAAAAAATCCTACACCTCCAGGCGAAAGATCTGCGGGCGAAAGATCTGCGGGCGAAAGATCTGCGGGCGAAAGATCTGCGGGCAAAAGATCTGCAGGCAAAATATCTGCGGGCAAAAGATCTGCAGGCGAAAAATCTGCAGGCGAAGATCTGCTGGCGAAAGATCTGCAGACGAAAGACCTGCTGGCGAAAGATCTGCAGACGAAAGAGCTGCGGGCGAAAGATCTGCAGACGAAAGAGCTGCAGACGAAAGAGCTGCGGGCGAAAGATCTGCAGACGAAAGACCAGCAGGTGTACGCGAGACAGCAACACGCGGCCTACAAGGCGCAGGATCAAGGCGAGATGTTGCCTGTAAATTGCGTCGTGTTCCGCCTGCCTGCCCGCTCCTGATTAAAGGCTCCAAAAATTCGTGACGCACGTAATGACGCACCAAAGCGCGTTAACACCGTGGTAATTCCGATGTTTTATGGTAAGTTCAATATTCGATTTAAATTTAGAGTCGATCGCAGGTAGCAATTTTTGAAAAGGGCTAATTGTAACAAGATCGTGGTTTCAGTTTGCTCTTATTAGATATTTATAGAAATTGAATTAATGACTACGTCGGTGAGCAGCATTTTGAAAATCCCTTTCAATGACCACCGCTGACTCCATCCATCCACAAGGATGCAGGAAATGGATGTAGAGCTCCTACCGCGTCTGTTCACTTGGCTCCAAAGAGCGCACCTCCCGAGAAGCAATAGCACCTAACGCGATGTTTGCGCCCGCACGCAGCAAAGCGCCTCGAATTTTGTCACTTGAGACCCTGGTGCATTAAACTGTACTTTAATTTCGGGCACTCGGGTGTCGAGTGCGCCTAGTATATTTATATTGCTTCTTAATAAATTAAAGTGCACATGAGTTAATTTCGGACACTTTATTGTCAAGTGCACCAAGTACGTATTAATTATATAACAATTAAATTATACCTCAGTTAATTTCAGACATTTACATGTCGAGTGCAAGCCGTGCATTCAAAAGGCAATTTACTTTCGTCCTCATATAAGCTTGTCGGCCGTCCAGACGGTCGTCCTCATATAAGCTTGTCGGCCGTCCAGACGGTCGTCCTCATATAAGCTTGTCGGCCGTCCAGACGGTCGAAAGTCGAGCTGCAGCTGCTGGCATTGGCTGAGATGCGAGAACAGCCAGAACAGAGCATGAGCAAAGCATGAGCAAAGCATGAGCAGCCAGAACAAAACATGAGCAAAGCATGAGCAGCCAGAACAAAACATGAGCAAAGCATGAGCAGCCAGAACAAAACAAGAACAGCCCACATGCAACACACGTAGACATTCACCAGCCACCGAGCTCTGGATAGACCAATAATAATAGAGCACAACCTCCAGGCCTACGTCGCAGGGCTACGATCGCATTACAGTCCTGTCATGAGCCTGGCGCTGCTGCGTAACTCTCTACTTTGGAGATCGTCAAAAAATTTTCAAGATCTGAATTAATTAATATGCTCTTGAAAATTCGCGTACACTTTGCCGTTGATAGCGGGTGGTTGTCTGGATATTTTCTGGGTGAAATTGAAGTTATTTGTCTCATTATTTTCTTTGTCTGTATTTAAAGAAGTTTGCCTTATTATTTTTCCCCTCAGGGGGATACAATTATTGTATCTATGGGAACTAGCGCTCCCAGGGGGACAATGTGAGGGCCCGAGCTAAAGGTTGGGTAGGCTTTCTTTTTGTTAAAATAGAATAGGTTTTGTTGTGTTACGGACCATCTTTTTTCGGTTCACTGCTGTCCTGTTTTTCACCGCCTACTACTTTCTTCTTCAACTTTTTCTTGTTTCATGAACTTCTTTCTTAGCTTTCTGTTTCTGTGCCCTTTCTGCATAGATTCCACGTTCCCTTAACTCCATACTAAATGGTGCCTTCTTCCTTCCTCTCTTTACATCTCATTGTTGAGGATAGGGAGGCTTAAACTAACTAATAAACTAATAAACTGCCTTATTATTTTATCGGCCTGGAGTTGAAGTAATTTGTCTCATTATCTTCTTGGTCTGTTGTTAAAGAAATTAAGCGTTGATATAACTTTTAAGAAAAATGTGTTATTATCAATGGTTTAACTTAAAGAATGTGAGAGCTTGCAGATCGAGTTTTGCTGTTATTTTGCTATCGCAAAAAGTGTGAAAATCAAAAAAAGTTTTTTGACGCATGCGGATTGTGCTTTTCTTTTGCGAGCGCGAAGAAAAAAATAAGTTTTCACTCGTGTATAATTTCCTACCGTGAGTGCAGTAAAAAACAATCCAATTGGAAAAGATTCCAGTGAAACTAGTTAACTTTTTCTGACCGCTGATGTTAAGCTGATTTTGAACTTCGTCGATCAGGAAAATTGCGGCTCGGCCTAAAACAATGGAACAAAACCTCCGCAGCTGCAGGAAGGTAATCTGCTCTAAGTCTCCCGTCCAAAAAAACATAAAATAACAATGAGGAAATGTAAAAGCCAGTATTGAGGAAATGGCCAAGTCTCAGATTGGTAAAGAAACGCACCAGCTGAAACGTTACATTTCAATCGCGACAAAAGTGTTTTGAGGAAAGGAAGGGGGAGGCACCATTTAGCATGGAGTTTAAGGGAACATGGAATCTACGCACAAAGCGTTTTGCTACACAAGATCACAACAACAACAACAAGTTAGTGAGGATCTTCATGAAATAAGATATCAGTGAACCGAAAAAAATGTTCATAAAAATCAAAAACTATTGTAATTTAACAAAATACTTAAACTTCAACTAAGGACCCCTTATTTTTCTTGAGAAGTATTAATTTCCATGATGCTGTACGTACAATAAATCTATTCCCCTGAGAGGAATGGCCTTAATTCAATACATGCTACCTTGTGGCGTTGCAGCACAGACGCAGAAATTGTGAGCTGAGTTTTGTGTAGTCATAGTCAGCAGTTTGAATGACGGGCTAATTACTTATCTTCTAAACCGTTTATTTCCAAGTTGTCACATGAGATACATATGCCAACATATTGGCTTTTAAAAGTTCCTTAATATAAGACGTCCTAAAACAAAAGATCCATACGAGGAGTATTAATTGACAAACCATCCGAGGTGTAAAAATAGATAAGCCATACGAGGCATAATAATCGACAAACTATATATGAGGTGTGCTAATAGATAAACTATCAGAGGTGTACAAATAGATAGACCATACGAGGCATATTAATAGACATAATATACGAGGCGTACTATAATAGACAGACCACACGTGGTGTGCTAATAGTCTAACAAAGTTCCATACGAGGAATACTAATTGACAAACCATACGAGGTGTACAAATAGATAAGCCGTACGAGGCATAATAATAGACAAACTATACGAGATGTAATATTAGACAATACTATCATAGGTGTATAGATAGATAGACCATACGAGGCATATTAATAGAAAAAATATACGAGGCGTACTAATAGACAAACCATACGGGTCGTGCTAATAGTTTAACTCTGTCAAGGGTAGTTGAATGAGAAATGAGAAATATTATCTCTTGTATATTTTATATTCCAAGAGATTCCGGTACAGCGCTTCTTGCCTTTTTCCTACTTCGATAATTTCAACTAAGAACTTGGCAGTTTCGAAGAATTCTTTAGTATTTTTCGAATTATTTATAAGATCATCGAAGCAGGAAAAATACAAAAAAACGCTACACCGTACTAGATTGAAACAACACCGTAAATGACAATCAAGTATTGAGAAAAAGATAGTCTCGAAATAATTTGTAAAGAACATCGCGCAACACAGCACGCACATCTAGGAATGCGTAAACAAACTTACACTCAAAATTGAAATGCATGGCTTGTTCGGCATACAAATATAGAGATAATTTTTGCACGAGTGCTATATTTCCTTTGTCTGTTTATACTTTTTAATTTCTTCTGTTCACAGAAATGCCCTTCGGGGTCGTGATAGATCGATTTATAAATCATAAAGCAAGCGCAATCAATTTGTTTATTTCTGAAATTTGGTGCAGTGTTAACTGATCGCAGAGCTTTAGGTAAAATGTAATGTGTCTTGAGGTTTTGCTTTTTATGCAAAAAGTAGAAATAGAAACCGATATATGTACATGTGCGCATATATGTGTGCGAAACGTGTGCATCTTTACACTGATACATAAACATTTATGTTTGCGTGCGCACACGTACATACCCACGCACACACCAACACACATATTCATATATATACGTTTTGAAAACGAATATAAGAAAAATGCTAATAGACATGAAAAATAATCTTACTCTTCCAATATTTAAAATGACAGCCCAAGCTCTGATGAATCGTAAGAAATAACCTGAGGAAAGATAAGGAATAGAAAAGGACTTCGAAAAACGTATAAATGGAATGGTTTTTTAATTTCCTAAAGGAAATTTTAAGAAAACTCAAGTCACCGCTGAGGAACAACAAAAAAAAAACATATATCTTCAATATATATCATATATCATATCTTCTCGATATTCTCTGCAACATCATGCGGACATGGGTACATGGGATAAAATGGAGATACAGTGTAGGCCAGTTACCACTCATGATTGACAAATATCTACAAAATTTTGGCAGAAATGCGCAAACAAACATATACTCAACATCAAAATTTGCTTGTACAACATACGGACAGAAAGATAATTTTACCACGATTCATACGCTCAAAATACGATTAATTTCATTAATTGTATTTGTCATTTATCCGATTCACAGAGACGTCCTCTGGTGTAAGTGGGAGATCTATTTTTGAATCATTTCGCTAGTGCAATAAAATTTATTAACCGGATGGTTTTTGTGTAAAGAAATGAAATAGAAACATGTATATCTATTTATGTAGATATATATATACCTATATACGTACACACACATATTAATATATGTACTTATTGAGAATGAAATATAAGAAAAAAATACAAATATAAAATAAGAGGATAGAAACAACCTACCATCTATTACACCGATAATGACAGTTGAGCTCATTGTAATCCTAAGAAATTATTCGAAAAAAAAATAACTAAAAGGAAAAGAAGACTTCGGAAAACGTAAAATGAACTGATTTTTAGTTTCTTCATAGAAATTTTTAAGAAAACTCAGGTTACAGTCAAGAAACAACACAACTCTTCAGCATTATACAGACATGTGTACATGGGATAAAATGGAGTAACATTGTGGCCGGATATCACATTTGAGTGGAGAATATTTACAAAATTTGGCACATATAGGTAGATTAAGCAATGGTCCAAAGTGATAATTTTGATAACAGAAATTAACAGTTTTTTTCGATTTTAAAGTTTAGTGCTGGTGTGCACTGAACGCAAGGAAAAATATTAAAAGACTAAATGAAAATGCTTAAATTAACCTCTCCCCCCAGCTCAGCCGAAATCGATTGAAAACATCTTCGAGAATGATTTTGAAATAACGAGACAACGTTAGCCAAAATTTAATTCATTATAAACTTTGCACAATCCTCACGTTTATAAACCTGTATATTGGTGTACACACAAAATGTATTTCAGAGTATGTTTTCCATACGGATGTTAAATATTAACACAGAGAAGAAAAAATAACAAAATAAAGATGAGGAAATACTCCTAATTATGGAAAAAAACGTTCATTCTGCTGTATTGAACTCACGGCTGGGGTGCTCATTATTGTCGACAGAAATAGTTAAGATGAATGCACGAATGGCTTAGCAAACGTAAAATGAAATAGTTTCTAATTTTCTAACAGAAATTTCAGGAAAATTAAAATTTCTGGTAAATGGGAAATTCACACCGAAATGCTGCAGGTCTATAGAGATGCAAAATGACGTGACACATTTACTCTAAATTCTTTTACAGTTTTAGAGTTTTTGATATGCTGGGGAAGCTTGTTCCACAAAAAAGCTCCAGAAACTGAGAGAGCTTTTTGTCCCACGTTAGATGAACGGTAACTGACTAAAACATCATTCCTCCGATTTGGTTTTTTGTTTGGGATATTAGATGGAAAAAATTTTACCACCTCTGCATTACTTTGGGGGAGGTACAGAGAGGAGAACACTCGTCGAGCTTTTTGGATCATGAATCTGTTCGGTATTGGGATCCAGTCGAGTTTTCTTAAAAGAGGGGTGACATGATCGTATTTATTGAAATTTCCTTTGCACACCACTTTGGCGGCGAAGTTTAGACATTTTTGCAACTCTTCCTGACGATATTGAGGTAAATTTCCCCATACAAGACTGCAGTAGTCCAGGCGCGATAAAACTAAAGACTGAATCACTAACAACCTAGATTTTTCGTCAAGTTTGTTCTTAATGCGATGAAAGAACATTAAGGTTCCGTTTATTTTGTTGCACATTGTTTCGACGTGTGAATTGAAAGTCATATTTTTGTCAAACCAAACACCCAGATTTTTTACCGTCTCTACTGGTTCAATTGTATCGTCTCCAAATGTTAGCTTGAATGGTGGTAAATTTTTAGTCGCATTCTGTGATCCAAAAATAATGCATTGCGTTTTACTTGCGTTAAGTTTGAGGCCATTATGGTCATACCACAATTTAAGGTTTCTCAGAAGGTTTTCAGCGTTGGCTTGTGTTTCTTTTAAATCTGCTGTTGAGCTTGTCATGGCAATTTGTACGTCATCAGCATACATTGAGATTTTTGTGTTTGCCGGCATGGTGGGGAAATCATTGATGAAAATTGAAAATAAGAGCGGGCCGATGATTGAACCTTGAGGAACGCCAAAATTGTTTGGTATGAATGATGACATTTTGTTATTCAAGCACACTGCATGAGAGCGGTTTAGTAGGTAGCTTTCAAACCATTGAGTGTCTATTCTGAGGTTTGAAATTTTTTGCAGAAGTTTCTTATGCTCAACACTGTCGAAAGCTTTGGAGAGATCAAGCAATAGTAAGAGAGTTAATTTTTTTTGGTCAATATCATTGTAAATTTTTTCTGTTATGTTTAACAGGGCGTCCTGAGTACTGGTATTCCTTCTGTAAGCATATTGATTGCGATGCAGTAGATGTGACTCGTCTATGTAAGACGAGTCTAATCTAATCTAATCTATCTAATTTGAACATGCGTACGGTCACTGGACGCGTTAAAGTTACGTACGGTCACTGGACGCGTTAAAGTTACGTACGGTCACTGGACGCTTTGAAGTTACGTACGGTCACTGGACGCGTTAAAGTTACGTACGGTCACTGGACGCTTTAAAGTTACGTACGGTCACTGGACGCTTTAAAGTTACGTGCGGTCACTGGACGCGTTAAAGTTACGTACGGTCACTGGACGCTTTAAAGTTACGTGCGGTCACTGGACGCGTTAAAGTTACGTACGGTCACTGGACGCTTTAAAGTTACGTACGGTCACTGGACGCTTTAAAGTTACGTACGGTCACTGGACGCTTTAAAGTTACGTACGGTCACTGGACGCGTTAAAGTTACGTACGGTCACTGAACGCTTTAAAGTTACGTACGGTCACTGGACGCTTTAAAGTTACGTACGGTCACTGGACGCTCTAAAGTTACGTACGGTCACTGGACGCTTTAAAGTTACGTACGGTCACTGGACGCTTTAAAGTTACGTACGGTCACTGGACGCTTCAAAGTTACGTACGGTCACTGGACGCTTCAAAGTTACGTACGGTCACTGGACGCGGTAAAGTTACGTACGGTCACTGGACGCGGTAAAGTTACGTACGGTCACTGAACGCTTTAAAGTTACGTACGGTCACTGGACGCTTCAAAGTTACGTACGGTCATTGGACGCTTTAAAGTTACGTACGGTCACTGGACGCTTTAAAGTTACGTACGGTCACTGGACGCTTTAAAGTTACGTACGGTCACTGGACGCTTTCAAATTACGTACGATCAATGGACGCGTTAAAATTACGTACGGTCACTGGACGCTTTAAAGTTACGTACGGTCACTGGGCGCGTTAAAGTTACGTACGGTCACTGGCCGCGTTAAAATTACGTACGATCAATGGACGCGTTAAAATTACGTACGGTCACTGGACGCGTTAAAATTACGTACGGTCACTGGACGCGTTTAAGTTCCGTGGGCACTCAAAGTCACTGTAAGCGGTAAAAATATATACGGTAGCTGAACGCGGAAATGATGATGATGATGATGATGGCATCTACGGATGCTTTATTTCCAATTTCAAGCCTGATACATATCACCTTATACATTGGATTTTCGAATGCCTTATAACCAACGCCAGGACGCCATTACGCTTTCCTCCGGTCAAGACCAGTACCCATTTCAGACACCTGGGTAGAGTGGGGTATTGTGCTTGGAATTTTTCTCCTATACCCAACAGAGAAAATCGCCACCAGCGCCGGGAAAATCGCCACCAGAAAAAAGTGGTTTGAACACAGAAATGCGTACCGTCATCAAACGCATGAAATGGAACAACTCATTAACGCGTACAAGCACATTTGTGCCTCAGGAACACGTTGCAGCAAATATGGCGCTGGACATGCTAGAAAATGCTGAAAATTACCGCATTTCTGAAGGAATTTCAACAGCAGAAATTTTCTTCCAGCCTCCCTTGCTCTCTGACGCCACATTTACGAGGGCAAATTGGGGCCAGACTTCCTCGATTGTTGCAGCAGTTTTGTAGACAATAAAGGGCTGAGTTTTCGATTTATTTAAGTTATGGTAGCGGTGCCGCCGTAGCGTAAGTTGTACCGTGGACTTGGCTCTGCTAGCTGCGCCGTGACGACGACATGAACGGCATTATCACTTATACTGCGACGTGACACACAGGTGGTCACTGAGATTTTTTTTATAATGCTGCTGACCGACCCAAACTCACTAACTCAATTTTCGTGAATACTTAATGAAAATTCAATAAAGGCACGGTATTTTTATTGTTTGCTAAATATCTCTAAAATTAACTCCAATTTGAGTTGAAGTTTGAACTTCAGTTTAAGCCACCGTAGTCAATCTTAAGACCTCAAAGCATACGAAACTGAGACTAAAACTGTGACAGCCAATTCCGTAAAGCAAGCAAGAAAGGAGCTTCAATATCCAGAGTGATAAAATTAGGGGGGCAAAAAAATTAAGCATCAGCAGCAACCGAGAAATGTGGGGCGGACGTATTACACTAAAACATACATGGGTTGATTATGTGTTACATATAAAGTGCCACGTTCGAAGTGTTACAGCAACCCTCACTACAACAATGACCATATTTAGCTCGTTAAAATAAAAGCCTAACCCGAGGCTGCTGTCTATCTTCCCCATCAAGAGTAGGCCAATTCCCGTCGAGCTCCAACTCACGGCAGGTCGGGAGAGACCCTCGAGTTATTTTAAAATGATTTCACTCTCTAGGTTCTTTCTGGTCTTCATTAGACTTAAGCAAACTAAAAATATGAACGACTCCGTAAAACAACATTGACTGATACAAACGAGAATTTTGATGCCGCTTTCAGCCCACGCGAATCGCTCCTCGCCAGCTCCTCCCTTAAGACCTAAAGAGGCACTTGACGCCCACTTTTGCATAGAGACAACCGAGTTTTCTCGCGTCTTTTGAACAAGTTCACCTCTTCTAGCATCTTCTCAACACTAATGTCGAACTTCATCGACCAATCAACGATCCAAAATTGGCAAGAAACCATCGTAGAAGTAAAAAATAAAGCCAAAAATGGCTTTCTTGTGAAAGAGATCATGAAAAGAAGATGAGTGCTTCTCTAAAACGGGAGAGCTTCGTGAAGCTCATCGGAAAGCAATCTGTGCCCTATAAAATCCTTTAAATAATGGTCGGACTCTTAAGGAAGCCTATTACCGCGCTCGTACCATTTCCCCTCCATTATTCCTCATTTCCCTATTAATTGCCTTAGGAAATCTCGCTCCATTCCAGCAAACGGCTTCCACTTCCGATGCAATGCTGGCGTCAGTGAGCTATGGCGGGCATTTCTTCTAGAGTTGCCTGTAACGGAGAAGTTTTATGCGGTCTAATCTAATGTTTTTCTTGCCTCATGAATGTTCAGTTTATGTTATCAGGTCTTCTAAGGGGCAAGTACGCAATTTCCTTCATGGAAATCTGGAACAAAGGTTCGCTTTGTAAAAGTATCGCTACTCGAAGAAGAAGTCAATTTGGAAAAAATAGTTTTTTTTACGGCGCACCGGCGTTCTTCATTTCGATTAGAAAAAAATGCTCTAGTTGAAAGATCTTCACTGAACAGGCAATTTCGACGATTACCTCCCCGTGATGAGAATTCGTTCATGCGAACAAATATTCTATTAAATACTGGCTTTAATATCTGAATTTTGTGAAAATAACGTCCGTGTGACTGGATTGGCTTATGCGATCTTATAAGAAATTCTTTTCTCAAAATAGTTAATAAAGATGTTCATAAAGTGACTGTTGAAATATACGACATGAACATGCATGAATTCTTACATGACACTTAATAGCACATAAAATCGTTACATAACATTATATCGCACGTAGAATCGTCGAATACCTCTATTAAGTTGTAATTTTATTCTCCATATGAGCAGGAGTCATAAAATAAAATTTTTATTTAACGTTTTTATTGACGTCCGATGCGCTGGGAGTGGCAAAGAGTTTTATGCTAAATTACTAAATGTGAATGATGGGTTAAAACGCACTTTTTAATGAATAATATGTGAGTGTGAAATGGTAGCAATAAAAATAGGTCAAAATCGATGTAATAGTTACACAACTATACAATAGTTACAATACACCTATGTTGAAAGCGTCACAATAGTGACAATAGTTACAATACACAATAGTGACAATAGCTACAATACATATAATTTAAAAGCAGACCGCTCTAGAAATGACTTGAGGTTTGGGAAACGCGTTTTAAAGTCAATCTCAGACTGATCCGCCAGAGGAAAAACTTGAAATTAAACTTAATAATTTCAACCTTTTCCTAAAACAATTTTGAAACAATTTTGTGAGAATTTTAAAGAATTTCTGGTCAAAATATTTTTTTCCTGATGTGCAGCCGATTATTGAAGTTGTTGAATAGTTGCGTCACTTCTGGAAACATTGAGTGAAGGGGAAATATGTTTTGAAACAACGCATTTTCATGCAATATTTCCCAATGCGATGAAACTTTTTGAATTCTTCAATACTCGTTTACACATCAGGAAAAACTAAATAATGAGACCAGGAATTATTTTATAATTCTCATGACATTATACAAATTTATTTAGTTAAGGGTCCAAATCTGCGAGTTGAATTCTAGTTTACTTTTAGCGAATCAGTTTGAGAATAACTGTAACACAAAGATGTTCAAAGAGAGGAAGGATAAAGTTTTTTATTGTGGAGTTAAGGGAACTCGGAATCTATGCACAAGGTGCGTTTTTACGTCCGATCCATTGAGCATAGAAACAGTGTGTTGAGAAGGAAGGTTAGGAAATAAGATGAAAGTTGAAGAAAAAGTCGGAGGTGTTGAAAAACAGGACGGCAGTGAACTGAACAAAGGTGATCCTCGCCAAAATAGGGACCTTACTTTATATGAAAAAAATCACTGCCTAGATCTCAGCTCGGGACTACACATTTTCCCCAGAGAGTTAGAGTTCCCATAGAAACAATCGACGTTTCCTCGTAAATGGGGGCGAAACAGCTGATCTGCCACTCCTTCTGCCCGCACTGCGTCTCGAAACTTAAATTCCTCGGGCAGAAAAAAATCCCTGAGCAGCTACATTGAAAAAAGGAGAAAAAACAGATAAACACTTTATTTCCAATATAGATGATACAAAAGCTCATCTTTGGCTTTTGAAGTATCTCAGAGTAAGGGTTCTTGTATGTTACAGAGAAATATGAGGGACGGGTCGACGCGAAGTGTGTATGTTACAGAGAAATATGAGGGACGGGTCGACGCGAAGTGTGTATGTTACAGAGAAATATGAGGGACGGGTCGACGCGAAGTGTGTATGTTACAGAGAAATATGAGGGACGGATCGACGCGAAGTATGTATGTTACAGAGAAATATGAGGGACGGATCGACGCGAAGTGTGTATGTTACAGAGAAATATGAGGGACGGATCGACGCGAAGTGTGTATGTTACAGAGAAATATGAGGGACGGGTCGACGCGAAGTGTGTATGTTACAGAGAAATATGAGGGACGGGTCGACGCGAAGTGTGTATGTTACAGAGAAATATGAGGGACGGATCGACGCGAAGTGTGTATGTTACAGAGAAATATGAGGGACGGGTCGACGCGAAGTGTGTATGTTACAGAGAAATATGAGGGACGGGTCGACGCGAAGTGTGTATGTTACAGAGAAATATGAGGGACGGATCGACGCGAAGTGTGTATGTTACAGAGAAATATGAGGGACGGGTCGACGCGAAGTGTGTATGTTACAGAGAAGTATGAGGGACGGGTCGACGCGAAGTGTGTATGTTACAGAGAAATATGAGGGACGGGTCGACGCGAAGTGTGTATGTTACAGAGAAATATGAGGGACGGGTCGACGCGAAGTGTGTATGTTACAGAGAAATATGAGGGACGGGTCGACGCGAAGTGTGTATGTTACAGAGAAATATGAGGGACGGGTCGACGCGAAGTGTGTATGTTACAGAGAAGTATGAGGGACGGGTCGACGCGAAGTGTGTATGTTACAGAGAAATATGAGGGACGGGTCGACGCGAAGTGTGTATGTTACAGAGAAATATGAGGGACGGGTCGACGCGAAGTGTGTATGTTACAGAGAAGTATGAGGGACGGGTCGACGCGAAGTGTGTATGTTACAGAGAAATATGAGGGACGGGTCGACGCGAAGTGTGTATGTTACAGAGAAATATGAGGGACGGGTCGACGCGAAGTGTGTATGTTACAGAGAAATATGAGGGACGGGTCGACGCGAAGTGTGTATGTTACAGAGAAATATGAGGGACGGGTCGACGCGAAGTGTGTATGTTACAGAGAAATATGAGGGACGGGTCGACGCGAAGTGTGTATGTTACAGAGAAATATGAGGGACGGATCGACGCGAAGTGTGTATGTTACAGAGAAATATGAGGGACGGGTCGACGCGAAGTGTGTATGTTACAGAGAAGTATGAGGGACGGGTCGACGCGAAGTGTGTATGTTACAGAGAAATATGAGGGACGGGTCGACGCGAAGTATGTATGTTACAGAGAAATATGAGGGACGGGTCGACGCGAAGTGTGTATGTTACAGAGAAATATGAGGGACGGGTCGACGCGAAGTGTGTATGTTACAGAGAAATATGAGGGACGGGTCGACGCGAAGTGTGTATGTTACAGAGAAATATGAGGGACGGGTCGACGCGAAGTGTGTATGTTACAGAGAAGTATGAGGGACGGGTCGACGCGAAGTGTGTATGTTACAGAGAAATATGAGGGACGGGTCGACGCGAAGTATGTATGTTACAGAGAAATATGAGGGACGGGTCGACGCGAAGTGTGTATGTTACAGAGAAATATGAGGGACGGGTCGACGCGAAGTATGTATGTTACAGAGAAATATGAGGGACGGGTCGACGCGAAGTATGTATGTTACAGAGAAATATGAGGGACGGGTCGACGCGAAGTATGTATGTTACAGAGAAATATGAGGGACGGGTCGACGCGAAGTATGTATGTTACAGAGAAATATGAGGGACGGGTCGACGCGAAGTATGTATGTTACAGAGAAATATGAGGGACGGGTCGACGCGAAGTATGTATGTTACAGAGAAATATGAGGGACGGGTCGACGCGAAGTATGTATGTTACAGAGAAATATGAGGGACGGGTCGACGCGAAGTGTGTATGTTACAGAGAAATATGAGGGACGGGTCGACGCGAAGTATGTATGTTACAGAGAAATATGAGGGACGGGTCGACGCGAAGTGTGTATGTTACAGAGAAATATGAGGGACGGGTCGACGCGAAGTATGTATGTTACAGAGAAATATGAGGGACGGGTCGACGCGAAGTATGTATGTTACAGAGAAATATGAGGGACGGGTCGACGCGAAGTATGAATGTTACAGAGAAATATGAGGGACGGGTCGACGCGAAGAAACACAGGGCAAGAAATAAAAAATTCAGGCCGACGGTCGATCCCTGACGGAAGTATTTAATGCGCGGCTGTCGGCCGCGGAAATTTCATTTATAGAATAATTCTTTGTGCGAATACGGCGTGTTGGCTCGCGGTCCGCAGCTCGGACGAGTTCCAAAGTCCATTTTTGGCCCACAATTGCGGTGTTGCGGGAAGAGAAGGGCTGCGGCCCGCCGCTTTATTGAGTTGGGCATACATGGCGCTGGCGCGCGTGTTGCGTTTTGTTGGCACCTTCTATTTCTATTTGTGACTGGTGAATAGAGTGAATTTATTGGATGAGATGAAGGAGGTGATTGAAGAAATTAAGCTGAATTTGCTGGATAAGATGAAGGAAGGATACTGCAGCCGGGCACCTGCCACCTGCAGTGTTGCCACCTGCAGTGTTGCCACCTGCCGTGTTGCCACCTACCCCCTGCAGCGTTGCTGCCTGCCACCTGCAGTGTTGCTGCCTGCCACCTGCAGTGTTGCTGCCTGCCACCTGCAGTGTTGCTGCTTGCCACCTGTAGTATTGCCACCTGCCACCTGCCGCTCCTAGCTTCACTCGGCACAATCCAATTTTCTTTGGCCCAAAATAAACAGTTGACGCAAGTCTCGGCTGCCTTCAAAGCTCTCCTTGTTTGCCCTGCCACTTCCTGGCTGAGTTTTTATATTATTCGAAGGTTGCAACTTGTAATTGGTGAGCGTGCTCCTAAATTATGTAGATACACGCTACTGAAAGTGCGCATCAATTTACCCGACAGCGTACTGGTACAAACTGCCAAGTGGTCGATGTGAGAGCATCGGCGGCGTACTTTTCTAATATGAAATGTTTCTTTTCATCATGAAATATTTTTCTTATAAAAATGTTTCTTGCATTTTATCCTACGTCCGTGTGATTGCTTTCTATTTTATTCAAAACCAAAAGCTTTCGCCTCGTCTTTTATTTAATTTGATGACTAGAAAGTGAGGCGAGAAATAAATGGCAGAGCTACCAGTGCCTCACGTGGCGCGTGCAGCGCCTCGCTGTGTTCACAGCTCGAGTAAATATTCCTTTGGTTATTGAAGAAATAATTTTCATTTCGTCGCACGCACGCACGCGGGCACGGCACGCGGGCACGGCACGCGGGCACGCGCGCACACACATTCCCCCTCCAAAAATAAAACCCTCCCAAAAAAAAAACCCTCTCGATGGTAGACAACTCACCTGAGACTCTGGAATTCCCGACTCCAGGAATCTGGAACATGACACGGGAGCGGTGAGTGCGATATATTTTGCGGGCGTCGCGATCTTTTAATTCGCACCGGAGGAGCTGTGACGCGCGGCAGGCGGGCGTGATTGCTTTTTGATGGCAGCATTTTGTGCCTTATGCACTCCTTGTTTAGGGCTCTTAATGGTCTGTCACCCTCAGTTGTTTACGGCTCTTATGTACTGGTTACCTTCAGTTGTTTACGGCTCTCATGCACTGGTTACCCTCAGTTGTTTACGGCTCTCATGCACTGGTTACCCTCAGTTGTTTACGGCTCTCATGCACTGGTTACCCTCAGTTGTTTACGGCTCCTATGTACTGGTTACCCTCAGTTGTTTACGGCTCTCATGCACTGGTTACCCTCAGTTGTTTACGGCTCTCATGCACTGGTTACCTTCAGTTGTTTACGGCTCTCATGCACTGGTTACCTTCAGTTGTTTACGACTCTCATGCACTGGTTACCCTCAGTTGTTTACGGCTCTCATGCACTGGTTACCCTCAGTTTGTTTACGTCTACTAGAGTCAGACGATCGGTTTTATTGTCTTTTTTGAACGCACGTTCTGAAAATTTGTCTGATTTTCATTCCGTGATGAACAAGCACTAAATCGTGCATTTTTTCTTCAATGTTACTTTTTAGAAAGAGTATTGTGTTCGGGGCCTTTGTACTCTCTCTGAATTGCAAAAAATATTGGAATTTGTTTATGGATTGTTGATATTCCTCATTTTCAATTCTATTCGATCTAATAATTCTGCGAGTTCTTTTTAGTGTTCGCTATTTTGAATTCTTCTATGTAGTTCATGTACGCTGTTTTATACCATTCCAAGTCATTATTCAGTTAGGCTTCGAATCAATCTTATGTAGAACGAGCTGAATGTTTTTTTTTTACTTCAGCCCCTCGTCTACCCCTCACCTGCCATACACAAACCGCAGCTCCAGCACAAGTGAGGGCCTTTTAAACCGCACGAGCCACACCCACGGCACTTTTTTTCCGGAAGGAAAAAATTATTTTGGCGTCCCAACTTAGCCAATCTGAGCGGCAGCCCGCCCTTGTTGATCGCCCTGACTGTGTACGTCGTCGTAGCAGCACAGCTGGTGACGTAAGCTTACGTCGTCGTGGCAGCACAGCTGGTGACGTAAGCTTACGTCGTCGTGGCAGCACAGCTGGTGACGTAAGCTTACGTCGTCGTGGCAGCACAGCTGGTGACGTAAGTTTACGTCGTCGTGGCAGCACAGCTGGTGACGTAAGCTTACGTCGTCGTGGCAGCACAGCTGGTGACGTAAGCTTACGTCGTCGTAGCAGCACAGCTGGTGACGTAAGCTTACGTCGTCGTGGCAGCACAGCTGGTGACGTAAGCTTACGTCGTCGTGGCAGCACAGCTGGTGACGTAAGCTTACGTCTTCGTGGCAGCACAGCTGGTGACGTAAGTTTACGTCGTCGTGGCAGCACAGCTGGTGACGTAAGTTTACGTCGTCGTGGCAGCACAGCTGGTGACGTAAGTTTACGTCGTCGTGGCAGCACAGCTGGTGACGTAAGCTTACGTCGTCGTAGCAGCACAGCTGGTGACGTAAGCTTACGTCGTCGTGGCAGCACAGCTGGTGACATAAGTTTACGTCGTCGTGGCAGCACAGCTGGTGACGTAAGCTTACGTCGTCGTAGCAGCACAGCTGGTGACGTAAGCTTACGTCGTCGTGGTAGCACAGCTGGTGACGTAAGTTTACGTCGTCGCAGCAGCACAGCTGGTGACGTAAGCTTACGTCGTCGTGGTAGCACAGCTGGTGACGTAAGTTTACGTCGTCGCAGCAGCACAGCTGGTGACGTAAGCTTACGTCGTCGTAGCAGCACAGCTGGTGACGTAAGCTTACGTCGTCGTAGCAGCACAGCTGGTGACGTAAGCTTACGTCGTCGTGGCAGCACAGCTAGTGACATAAGTTTACGTCGTCGTGGCAGCACAGCTGGTGACGTAAGCTTACGTCGTCGTAGCAGCACAGCTGGTGACGTAAGCTTACGTCGTCGTGGTAGCACAGCTGGTGACGTAAGTTTACGTCGTCGCAGCAGCACAGCTGGTGACGTAAGCTTACGTCGTCGTGGTAGCACAGCTGGTGACGTAAGTTTACGTCGTCGTGGTAGCACAGCTGGTGACGTAAGCTTACGTCGTCGCAGCAGCACAGCTGGTGACGTAAGCTTACGTCGTCGTGGTAGCACAGCTGGTGACGTAAGTTTACGTCGTCGCAGCAGCACAGCTGGTGACGTAAGCTTACGTCGTCGTGGTAGCACAGCTGGTGACGTAAGTTTACGTCGTCGCAGCAGCACAGCTGGTGACGTAAGCTTACGTCGTCGTAGCAGCACAGCTGGTGACGTAAGCTTACGTCGTCGTGGTAGCACAGCTGGTGACGTAAGTTTACGTCGTCGCAGCAGCACAGCTGGTGACGTAAGCTTACGTCGTCGTGGTAGCACAGCTGGTGACGTAAGCTTACGTCGTCGCAGCAGCACAGCTGGTGACGTAAGCTTACGTCGTCGTGGTAGCACAGCTGGTGACGTAAGTTTACGTCGTCGCAGCAGCACAGCTGGTGACGTAAGCTTACGTCGTCGTGGTAGCACAGCTGGTGACGTAAGCTTACGTCGTCGCAGCAGCACAGCTGGTGACGTAAGCTTACGTCGTCGTGGTAGCACAGCTGGTGACGTAAGTTTACGTCGTCGCAGCAGCACAGCTGGTGACGTAAGCTTACGTCGTCGTGGTAGCACAGCTGGTGACGTAAGTTTACGTCGTCGCAGCAGCACAGCTGGTGACGTAAGCTTACGTCGTCGTGGTAGCACAGCTGGTGACGTAAGCTTACGTCGTCGCAGCAGCACAGCTGGTGACGTAAGCTTACGTCGTCGTGGTAGCACAGCTGGTGACGTAAGCTTACGTCGTCGTGGTAGCACAGCTGGTGACGTAAGCTTACGTCGTCGCAGCAGCACAGCTGGTGACGTAAGCTTACGTCGTCGTGGTAGCACAGCTGGTGACGTAAGTTTACGTCGTCGCAGCAGCACAGCTGGTGACGTAAGCTTACGTCGTCGTGGTAGCACAGCTGGTGACGTAAGTTTACGTCGTCGCAGCAGCACAGCTGGTGACGTAAGCTTACGTCGTCGTAGCAGCACAGCTGGTGACGTAAGCTTACGTCGTCGCAGCAGCACAGCTGGTGACGTAAGTTTACGTCGTCGCAGCAGCACAGCTGGTGACGTAAGCTTACGTCGTCGTGGTAGCACAGCTGGTGACGTAAGCTTACGTCGTCGCAGCAGCACAGCTGGTGACGTAAGCTTACGTCGTCGTGGTAGCACAGCTGGTGACGTAAGTTTACGTCGTCGCAGCAGCACAGCTGGTGACGTAAGCTTACGTCGTCGTAGCAGCACAGCTGGTGACGTAAGCTTACGTCGTCGCAGCAGCACAGCTGGTGACGTAAGCTTACGTCGTCGCAGCAGCACAGCTGGTGACGTAAGCTTACGTCGTCGTGGTAGCACAGCTGGTGACGTAAGTTTACGTCGTCGCAGCAGCACAGCTGGTGACGTAAGCTTACGTCGTCGTGGTAGCACAGCTGGTGACGTAAGCTTACGTCGTCGTGGTAGCACAGCTGGTGACGTAAGCTTACGTCGTCGTGGTAGCACAGCTGGTGACGTAAGCTTACGTCGTCGCAGCAGCACAGCTGGTGACGTAAGCTTACGTCGTCGTGGTAGCACAGCTGGTGACGTAAGCTTACGTCGTCGTGGTAGCACAGCTGGTGACGTAAGTTTACGTCGTCGTAGCAGCACAGCTGGTGACGTAAGCTTACGTCGTCGCAGCAGCACAGCTGGTGACGTAAGTTTACGTCGTCGCAGCAGCACAGCTGGTGACGTAAGCTTACGTCGTCGTGGTAGCACAGCTGGTGACGTAAGTTTACGTCGTCGCAGCAGCACAGCTGGTGACGTAAGCTTACGTCGTCGTGGTAGCACAGCTGGTGACGTAAGCTTACGTCGTCGTGGTAGCACAGCTGGTGACGTAAGCTTACGTCGTCGTGGTAGCACAGCTGGTGACGTAAGCTTACGTCGTCGCAGCAGCACAGCTGGTGACGTAAGCTTACGTCGTCGTGGTAGCACAGCTGGTGACGTAAGCTTACGTCGTCGTGGTAGCACAGCTGGTGACGTAAGTTTACGTCGTCGCAGCAGCACAGCTGGTGACGTAAGTTTACGTCGTCGTAGCAGCAGTGACGTGACGTTAACATTTGATATTAATGTTCGATTTCGGGAATTTTTTGCAGCCACAATAAATGCAAAATTTGGGACCTTCAAATGCTCTGAAAGTGTTGTAAATATTTATTGCTATCGCAAAATTAAAATTTGTACTGCTCTGAAATTGTCTTTACCGCAAACTAATACAGACTTAAAACCTCCAAATGCTGTGAAAATGAGGTAAATAATTATCGCAAACTACCGCAAATTGGAACTTTCGAGTGCTGTTAAATTGTTACAAATAATTATCGCAAAGTATCGCAAATTGGAACCTTCAAATGCTCAAAAAAAAACAGAAACTATCGCGAGCGCCTCACAAATTCCCACAAAAACGAGGCAATTAGGGGAGTTTCCCCCCAACAAAAAGGTTCAGTTTCCACTACAGACACTCTGCATATAAAGGCCAATTTTACGAGCGCACTTGGGCGTGCGCTCTCAGACGACCGCACAGCTCCTTCAGTGATCGAACCTAATGACGGAACAAATTCCCACGCAACATTTGGTGTTCGTTCAGTGGGATTTTCCTGCGATGCAAAGCTTCTCCCGACCCTCTTTCAGAGGGTCTTTTGGAGGTCTTTTGCATGAATTTTTCATAGGTCGCATGTTCTATCTTCTTGCAAAGATTATCACCATTGCTTCAATGTTAGAAGAAAGGATGAGATTTTGTTTGATACTTAAAGGAGCGGTCTTTTTTAGGTGACCGAACCGAGCTTCTTCACGTCAAGACGGAATAAATCGTCCCGCGTGATTTCTTCAGATGAAAAACGACAGATGACTTCTTGCATGACTTCCTCAAATGAGAAATGAAAACTGAAGTGGATTTCAAAAATAAAGCTGATGCATAACACGGGATGCGACACTTTGTTGAGAAAAAAAATATCTAACAAGCCAGCTATTTACAAAGTAGCTTTGAAACCGTAAGTTATGTAACAGCCAAGTCAGTATCAATCAAAGATGCGCACATAAAGTCAGGGGATGGAAATGAACATCTATTTTAAGATATTTTTTAAGATCTGCAGACTTGCAAATCGTACGCTACTGGCGAGACGTGCGACTTAAGACGGCCGTACGTCGTCGTAAGGAAGGTTCTGCGCACCGAGGCTGGAGTTGTATTTGCTGCCTGATGCTCTGAACTATTGGGGCATTCTGCAGACTCTGCTTGACACTTTGACTGCTGCAATTAAATATGAAGTTCAACACCAAACTCAAATGTAAAATCAATTGTAATAAACTATTCTGAAAATACCAAACGTGAACCCGATCGTGCCTTCATTTAGCTTTAAGTATTTATGAAAATTGAGTTTAAGACTACTGGTCGGTCAGCAGCATTATGAAAATTGCCTCCGCGTACCACCGGTGGCGCACGTCGCAATCAAAGTGTTAGCGGTTGGTTTGGATAGGTTGTAAGTAAAAAGAACTGGGAAACCGACTTTGCTGTTCAGATACATTTTTATTCTTCTAAAGAAATATGAAATACAATTGCGCGATAACATTCCACCTTGTATGGTTACAGTTATTTTTCAAAAAGATCGGAAAACTGATGAATGCGATTCACTTATACCGGTACGTGAATGGTCAATTTACATACCTGTTGGTACACACGTGGCCCAACTCGCGGGGTTATACCGGTACGTGAATGGTCAATTTACATACCTGTTGGTACACACGTGGCCCAACTCGCGGGGTTAACGCACCAAAGAAATTTGCTAAATTCAAGAGGCTTCAAGTAAAAAGGAGAGAACTAAAAATACAGTATAAAAAATTTACTCGAATCAAAAATTGCGAGTAAAACCATAAAATAGAACGTTCATAGCATTTGCTCCTCATCTTCAGATCCTCTCAGTTAGCAGCGCAGGTTGTGACATGATGTAAGTGGAAATTTTTTTAGTTAAGAGGGCCTTTTTTTTTTGTCTCGAAGTTACGCCCGATGCGCCCTTTTGACTCAGAGTCTATATGAGTGGTCTTTTGCATGAATCTTTATTTAGTTTTTTGGCAACAAACAGATGTTCATTGGTCTAAGGCAGTGCTGTTCTCTAATTTTGCCAAGAAAACCAGTTTATTAGACTGCATAATATATTTAGTAAAAAAAATTAGTTTTTCTTACATAGTACGACCCAATGTTAGTGAAATCTTAACCCGTAATTCAGCACGTTGACCGCGACGTGCGCCACCGGTGGTACACGGAAGCAATTTTCATGATGCTGCTGACCGACCAGTAGTCATAAAGTCAATTTTCATGAATACGTAACCAAAGCTGAATTAAGATACGCTCCACTTAATGTTCGCAATTTTCAACATTACTTACTATAATGACTAAATTAGAGTTGAATGTTGAACTTCATTTTAACCCACTGCAGTCAACTTTTTAATTTGCATAGGTTTTGGTCCTAAAAATTGTAAGAACATTTGTAAAGGTACTTGTAACAATATTTTCAATAGTAATTACAATAATATTCACAATAATATTAATATTAGCATCATAAGTCACGTTTCCACCAGGATATAAATTAAAGCCGTGGAAGTTTCAGATGAAGCTCTGCAAGCGTCCAACAAAATGGACCAAATCAACATTAGCAAAATTCAATTAACATTTTCTGGCAGAATTAACATTTCCTGAATAGAGAGCCGTCACTCACGAGCCGCACGGGCCCGTGAGCCGCCATAATTTCATCGCAATCCGTCAGCAGGACGGCAATAACGAGACGGCAATAACGAGACGGCAATAACGAGACGGCAATAACGAGACGGCAATAACGAGACGGCAATAACGAGACGGCAATAACGAGACGGCAATAACGAGACGGCAATAACGAGACGGCAATAACGAGACGGCAATAACGAGACGGCAATAACGAGACGGCAATAACGAGACGGCAATAACGAGACGGCAATAACGAGACGGCAATAACGAGACGGCAATAACGAGACGGCAATAACGAGACGGCAATAACGAGACGGCAATAACGAGACGGCAATAACGAGACGGCACTAACGAGACGGCAATAACGAGAGCTTTGGCTAAGCGGCTCAAATGATCCGGAGCCGCCACTACAATAACGGGAAGTAACAGTCACGGTGCGGACACCTCGATGTCAATAACGAAATTCTTGATAAATTGCTTTCAGATTTTCTATCATGGATATTCTGAAAGCCTATTTCTCTCGCGTTTTTATTTAAATATTTGGTTACTTTGATAATTGTGTTCATCATTGTGAACAGTGCAGTGAACTCTGATGGGAAAGCTGATTTTATGCTAAGTTGCTCGACGTTCTCGTGTTCACCTGACAAATTGAACGTGATGAGTTCAAACTTTGTATTGCTGTGGAGTATTGGGGCAGCGTTGGGGCAGGTGTGGCAGCGTTGGGGCAGGTGTGGCAGCGTTGGGGCAGGTGTGGCAGCGTTGTGGCAGGTGTGGCAGCGTTGGGGCAGGTGTGGCAGCGTTGTGGCAGGTGTGGCAGCGTTGTGGCAGGTGTGGCAGCGTTGTGGCAGGTGTGGCAGCGTTGTGGCACGTGTGGCAGCGTTGTGGCAGGTGTGGCAGCGTTGTGGCACGTGTGGCAGCGTTGGGGCAGGTGTGGCAGCGTTGGGGCAGGTGTGGCAGCGTTGTGGCAGGTGTGGCAGCGTTGTGGCAGGTGTGGCAGCGTTGGGGCAGGTGTGGCAGCGTTGGGGCAGGTGTGGCAGCGTTGGGGCAGGTGTTGCAGCGTTGGGGCAGGTGTGGCAGCGTCGTGGTAGGTGTGGCAGCGTTGGGGCCGGTGTGGCAGCGTTGGGGCAGGTGTGGCAGCGTTGGGGCAGGTGTGGCAGCGTTGGGGCAGGTGTGGCAGCGTTGGGGCAGGTGTGGCAGCGTTGGGGCAGGTGTGGCAGCGTTGTGGCAGGTGTGGCAGCGTTGTGGCAGGTGTGGCAGCGTTGGGGCAGGTGTGGCAGCGTTGGGGAGGTGTGGCAGCGTTGTGGCAGGTGTGGCAGCGTTGAGGCAGGTGTGGCAGCGTTGGGGCAGGTGTGGCAGCGTTGGGGCAGGTGTGGCAGCGTTGAGGCAGGTGTGGCAGCGTTGGGGCAGGTGTGGCAGCGTTGGGGCAGGTGTGGCAGCGTTGGGGCAGGTGTGGCAGCGTTGTGGCAGGTGTGGCAGCGTTGTGGCAGGTGTGGCAGCGTTGGGGCAGGTGTGGCAGCGTTGGGGCAGGTGTGGCAGCGTTGGGGCAGGTGTGGCAGCGTTGGGGCAGGTGTGGCAGCGTTGGGGCAGGTGTGGCAGCGTTGGGGCAGGTGTGGCAGCGTTGGGGCAGGTGTGGCAGCGTTGGGGCAGGTGTGGCAGAGTTGGGGCAGGTGTGGCAGAGTTGGGGCAGGTGTGGCAGAGTTGGGGCAGGTGTGGCAGAGTTGGGGCAGGTGTGGCAGAGTTGGGGCAGGTGTGGCAGAGTTGGGGCAGGTGTGGCAGAGTTGGGACAGGTGTGGCAGAGTTGGGGCAGGTGTGGCAGCGTTGTTGCAGGTGTGGCAGAGTTGGGGCAGGTGTGGCAGAGTTGGGGCAGGTGTGGCAGAGTTGGGGCAGGTGTAGCAGCGTTGGGGCAGGTGTGGCAGAGTTGGGGCAGGTGTTGCAGAGTTGGGGCAGGTGTGGCAGAGTTGGGGCAGGTGTGGCAGCGTCGGGGCAGGTGTGGCAGGGTTGGGGCAGGTGTGGCAGCGTTGGGGCAGGTGTGGCAGAGATGGGGCAGGTGTGGCAGCGTCGGGGCAGGTGTGGCAGGGTTGGGGCAGGTGTGGCAGCGTTGGGGCAGGTGTGGCAGCGTTGGGGCAGGTGTGGCAGCGTTGTGGCAGGTGTGGCAGCGTTGTGGCAGGTGTGGCAGCGTTGTGGCAGGTGTGGCAGCGTTGTGGCAGGTGTGGCAGCGTTGTGGCAGGTGTGGCAGCGTTGGGGCAGGTGTGGCAGCGTTGGGGCAGGTGTGGCAGCGTTGGGGCAGGTGTGGCAGCGTTGGGGCAGGTGTGGCAGCGTTGGGGCAGGTGTGGCAGCGTTGGGGCAGGTGTGGCAGCGTTGGGGCAGGTGTGGCAGCGTTGGGGCAGGTGTGGCAGCGTTGGGGCAGGTGTGGCAGCGTTGGGGCAGGCGTGCAGCGTTGGGGCAGGCGTGCAGAGTTGGGGCAGGCGTGCAGAGTTGGGCCAGGTGTGGCAGAGTTGGGCCAGGTGTGGCAGCGTTGGGGCAGGTGTGGCAGCGTTGGGACAGGTGTGGCAGCGTTGGGGCAGGTGTGGCAGCGTTGGGGCAGGTGTGGCAGCGTTGGGGCAGGTGTGGCAGCGTTGGGGCAGGCGTGCAGCGTTGGGGCAGGTGTCACGAGATGTTGGGCCCTTCACCTCCTTGTTAACATTTCATTAACAGGAAGATCCGGCTCTCGGAATTGAGGAATGGCACACCTCCAAAGGATACATATGCAACACAAATTAATGAATAATAATCGGCAATTACAGTACATATACTAAAAAGAAAGGTACTCACCGGGGATCGCTGACCCACTTACGCAGCGCATTTTCTGGGCGCCCTCCGTGGTATTACGATGGATCGCTTCTGATATTGTGGGGCATGATACACAGGATGAACTATGCTTAACATTTATAATTCCCAGCTATACGTAATACAAACATTAATGAGCGCACACACAATGAATGAATGAATGGTGTTAGGAATAATGCTGATTAAGTCATGAAAGCAAATAGCATACGTCAAATGACTTACATCACATAATTACACAGAAATATTGGCTGGCCGGCCGCCGCTAAGTTTGCATGAGTTACACATGAGAATTCATCTATCCTGTCCTATTTCTCTCTCAGTTATTCCAGCAGTACAGTGAGCAATGGTCACTTCAACCACAAAATCGTCCGCGACTCGCTTCAGTTCAAAGGCCTATCTTATTCACTGTTCAGAAAATGTCTAGTGATGATGTTATTTTGCTTATTCCGCTTCAGAATATTCACACGTCGATTTCCCCTCAGTCGAGCTGATCAATCCTCAGACATATGACTCCGTCCCACCTGCAAGATCAATTTATAACCCATTAATTATGATAGCATCCATTAAGCCCCCTTAACACATTTCAATCTTTACATCACTGTATGCCAATAAATTTCAGAAATTTTAAAACGAAGAATTATCTTTTCCCAAGAAATGGCTTCACTCTTACCCTCCCCAAAGACGTTGCACTTAATGTTCCATTAAATGATTCCCACGCTGGTCGGGGTTTTAATTTGCTCTCTTCTGCAAGTAAAAAAAACGAAACCATGTATGAATGCCATGATCACATTTTGGCGTGAAACTTAGTATGATTTTCAATAAATCCAATAACCACTTTTCATTATATCTTTGAGCACGTTTGTTACAGCGAACACACCCGCGTTTTATCTCTTATACTTCGCGTCGCGATCTCACCGGTTGAACTGCCTAATGTTCCTCCTATCCTTGAGCCCTGGCGTATTTTCTTCGAGGGTTGTTCACTCCCACCTTCAACCTATAAGAATCCTCAGACCTTGCGAGTGACCGCCCACCTTTCTTCTCATTGGTAGTCCCGCAGTTCGTCTTTATTTATTTTTTTTTTTAGCCTCATTGTATCCCACGCTCCAGCACCTTCGAAGTCGACCGTTAGTTTGCCCCTTCCCTCGGTCTGAGTATCGATTTATATGTGACTACAAGGCGTCTTTGTTTTGCCCATGGGTAGGCATTTTTTCGACCGTCTCGAGTTTCCCAAGGGCTCGCCCGCATGAAAAAATTTGCTATCACCACAACATAGTCCTCTCCAGAAACAACACACACTGTAAACATACATCGTTTGGCTCTCGCACCTTATCGCGGCCTCCTAACATTGCTGAGTTAAAAGAAAACATACAGGCATAAAAACATACATGTTGAAGCGACCCTCCTGTACTGCTGGGATTTTCTGAGATATTTGTAAGTACGCCAAACAAAGCCAAACATTTATTACACACAATTAAAATTTTTCCCTAAATCCTCATTTTTAAATTCGCAAAATTGATTACTCTTAACAGATTCTCGACACAGACGTGCAGAGTTGGGGCAGGTGTGCAGAGTTGGGCCAGGTGTGGCAGCGTTGGGGCAGGTGTGGCAGCGTTGGGGCAGCGTTGGGGCAGCGTTGGGGCAGCGTTGGGGCAGCGTTGGGGCAGCGTTGGGGCAGCGTTGGGGCAGCGTTGGGGCAGCGTTGGGGCAGCGTTGGGGCAGCGTCGGGGCAGCGTTGGGGCAGCGTTGGGGCAGCGTTGGGGCAGCGTTGGGGCAGCGTTGGGGCAGGTGTGACAGCGTTGGGGCAGCGTTGGGGCAGCGTTGGGGCAGCGTTGGGGCAGCGTTGGGGCAGCGTTGGGGCAGCGTTGGGGCAGGTGTGACAGCGTTAGGGCAGCGTTGGGGCAGCGTTGGGGCAGCGTTGGGGCAGCGTTGGGGCAGCGTTGGGGCAGCGTTGGGGCAGCGTTGGGGCAGGGTTGGGGCAGGGTTGGGGCAGGGTTGGGGCAGGGTTGGGGCAGCGTTGGGGCAGCGTTGGGGCAGCGTTGGGGCAGCGTTGGGGCAGCGTTGGGGCAGCGTTGGGGCAGCGTTGGGGCAGGTGTGACAGCGTTGGGGCAGATACTTCACTCAGCAAGTGCCGTTACAGTTAAACACTGAGGAATGAGCAGCTTTTCAACTTACGACAGCGCCTATACACACACACACACACAGCAACACCCTGCGTCCGTAGGTGCACTCTTACACACACCCTCAGACTTGTCAAATGGCCTGTCAAGTCGTTTGTCTGCGTCTGCGCTAATTTGACCGTCTGACAGCCGTTGACGGGAGGCAGCCGTTAACGAAGTGCTTCTGCAGCTGCAGCAGCTGCGAGAAAGTCTGTCGTTCTTCGAAAACATTTTTTCGCGCTTGTGCATTTTTATGCGTCGATGTCGCCTTGTAGCGCTAATTGCGTTCTGGGGTGTGAGGCTGGTCTGACCATCACTGTTGTTGCCACTGAAGTTTTGCCAATGTAGCATTGCCACTAAAGTGTTGCCAATGTAGCATTGCCACTAAAGTGTTGCCAATGTAGCATTGCCACTAAAGTGTTGCCAATGTAGCATTGCCACTAAAGTGTTGCCAATGTAGCATTGCCACTAAAGTGTTGCCAATGTAGCATTGCCACTAAAGTGTTGCCAATGTAGCATTGCCACTAAAGTGTTGCCAATGTAGCATTGCCACTAAAGTGTTGCCAATGTAGCATTGCCACTAAAGTGTTGCCAATGTAGCATTGCCACTAAAGTGTTGCCAATGTAGCATTGCCACTAAAGTGTTGCCAATGTAGCATTGCCACTAAAGTGTTGCCAATGTAGCATTGCCACTAAAGTGTTGCCAATGTAGCATTGCCACTAAAGTGTTGCCAATGTAGCATTGCCACTAAAGTGTTGCCAATGTAGCATTGCCACTAAAGTGTTGCCAATGTAGCATTGCCACTAAAGTGTTGCCAATGTAGCATTGCCACTGAAGCAGCATTGCCACTGAAGCAGCATTGCCACTGAAGCAGCATTGCCACTGAAGCAGCATTGCCACTGAAGCAACATTGCCACTGAAGCAACATTGCCACTGAAGCAACATTGCCACTGAAGAAGCAGTGCCACTGAAGCAACATTGCCACTGAATCAATATTGCCACTGAAGCAGCATTGCCACTGAAGCAACATTGCCACTGAAGAAGCAGTGCCACTGAAGCAACATTGCCACTGAATCAATATTGCCACTGAAGCAACATTGCCACTGAAGCAACATTGCCACTGAAGCAACATTGCCACTGAAGCAACATTGCCACTGAAGCAACATTGCCACTGAAGCAACATTGCCACTGAAGCAACATTGCCACTGAAGCAACATTGCCACTGAAGCAACATTGCCACTGAAGCAACATTGCCACTGAAGCAACATTGCCACTGAAGCAGCATTGCCACTGAAGCAGCATTGCCACTGAAGCAGCATTGCCACTGAAGCAACAATGCCACTGAAGCAGCATTGCCACTGAAGCAGCATTGCCACTGAAGCAACATTGCCACTGAAGCAACATTGCCACTGAAGCAGCATTGCCACTGAAGCAACATTGCCCCTGAAGCAACATTGCCACTGAAGCAACATTGCCACTGAAGCAACATTGCCACTGAAGTAACATTGCCACTGAAGCAACATTGCTCCTGAAGCAACATTGCCCCTGAAACAGCATTGCCACTGAAGCAACATTGCCACTGAAGCAACATTGCCACTGAAGCAACATTGCCCCTGAAGCAACATTGCCCCTGAAGCAACATTGCCCCTGAAGCAACATTGCCCCTGAAGCAACATTGCCCCTGAAGCAACATTGCCACTGAAGCAACATTGCCACTGAAGCAACATTGCCACTGAAGCAACATAGCCACTGAAGCAACATTGCCACTGAAGCAACATTGCCACTGAAGCAACATTGCCACTGAAGCAACATTGCCACTGAAGCAACATTGCCACTGAAGCAACATTGCCCCTGAAGCAACATTGCCCCTGAAGCAACATTGCCCCTGAAGCAACATTGCCCCTGAAGCAACATTGCCCCTGAAGCAACATTGCCCCTGAAGCAACATTGCCCCTGAAGCAACATTGCCCCTGAAGCAACATTGCCACTGAAGCAACATTGCCCCTGAAGCAACATTGCCCCTGAAGCAACATTGCCCCTGAAGCAACATTGCCCCTGAAGCAACATTGCCCCTGAAGCAACATTGCCCCTGAAGCAACATTGCCCCTGAAGCAACATTGCCCCTGAAGCAACATTGCCCCTGAAGCAACATTGCCACTGAAGCAACATTGCCCCTGAAGCAACATTGCCCCTGAAGCAACATTGCCACTGAAGCAACATTGCCCCTGAAGCAACATTGCCACTGAAGCAACATTGCCCCTGAAGCAACATTGCCCCTGAAGCAACATTGCCACTGAAGCAGACGCTTGACTACCATAATCACAAAGTCGCGTGCGGTACGCAAGGGCTCTGTCATGTCCAGAGTAGATCAGATAACTGACGGTAAATAAGCTCTCACTTAAAATATCATTCATTCATTGATTTTCAAGCCCCGGTAATTTACGACACTCATTGTCCAGTATTCACAGCTGTTACCGTACCGAAGTTTGAGTCATATGCAAGTATTGTAGGTACGCATGTACTTACTACACGTACGAGTTTTTCGTTTTATCACAGAAATGAGTGCGTCTTTCTAATGACATCAAAATATCAATAACGAGAGGTCTAGGAAAATTCTCCTTTATCATTGCCGCTCTGTCCTCGACAAGATCAGATTAAAATAAGTCTTATACTCCAAAACGTCTTAGATGCCATGGCGTCTTGCGTTAGAAGGTAATCTTGATTGAAAGGCTCTTCGATTTGAAGTCCTCTTTGATTTTATTTTATTTGAAAGAGTCTTCGATTCAAATGGATCGTTCATTTGAAGGGTCCTAGATTTGAAGGGGTCTTTATTTAAAGGGATCTTAGATTTACATAATCTTATATATTTCACTCATTCACCGAGTACTGACCGACGCCTTATGGTCACATGCGCGTGAGTTTCCACGTGCATATCATTTCCTGTTGAGTCTCTGCGTTCCAGTAAAGTAAGCAATACACATTAAGCTCGCTTTATGAACTCAGGCATATTTTCCAACATTTTCCAGAGCGCTCGCTCAAGTTGAATGGCTCTTTTCAAGTTTATTTAAGAAGACCCATTCTGCTTTTCATTTTCTCGAGGTAAACACTCCCCTCAAAAGTTCGGGCTGCTTTGCATCTGCCAGACGCGCTCCTTTGATTTCATTTACTTTCCGGAGCACAGCGAAGCCCTGAAAAAAATGCCCGCACACACACAACTCCTGCAAGATTATTTTTGGTGCTTAGCTTCACGTTACTTCAGGACGGAATGCTAAAACTCATCGCGGTGAAAGCCTCTCTTCCTTCCTTGCCTCGCGTTTTGCGTAAACATTTAAGGGACTCTCGCCTTTTTTTCTGTGCTGTTGAATGCGCGGTCCCGGAGCTGGTTTTGATGTATTCGGTTGCCTGCGGTTGCTAGCAGTTGCTAGCAGTTGCTAGCAGTTGCTAGCAGTTGCTAGCAGTTGCTAGCAGTTGCTAGCAGTTGCTAGCAGTTGCTAGCAGTTGCTAGCAGTTGCTAGCAGTTGCTAGCAGTTGCTAGCAGTTGCTAGCAGTTGCTAGCAGTTGCTAGCAGTTGCTAGCAGTTGCTAGCAGTTGCTAGCAGTTGCTAGCAGTTGCTAGCAGTTGCTAGCAGTTGCTAGCAGTTGCTAGCAGTTGCTGGCAGTTGCTGGCAGTTGCTAGCAGTTGCTAGCAGTTGCTAGCAGTTGCTAGCAGTTGCTAGCAGTGGCCAGCAGTTGCTAGCAGTGGCCAGCAGTGGCCAGCAGTGGCCAGCAGTGGCCTGCAGTTACTTACGCTTGTTTACGGTTGTTTACGGTTGCTTACGGTTGCTTACGGTTGCTTACGGTTGCTTACGGTTGCTTACGGTTGCTTACGGTTGCTTACGGTTGTTTACGGTTGTTTACGGTTGTTTACGGTTGTTTACGTTTGTTTACGGTTTACGGTTGATTACGGTGGTTTACGTTTTTTACGGTTGCTCACGGTTGCCAGCGGTCCCAGGCAGCCGTCAGACCAATATCTCCAGCACGACGCCCCAAAAGAGCCGAGAAAACATCAAGTATCTATTGCAGCAGCCCTCAATGCAACCCGTCCACATCTCCACACACACACACACGAGCCTCAGCAAACAGCTCACCAGAGCTGCTGCCGGCTGGGGTAAAATTGAACCGGAGTCCGCTTTCGTGTTAGAAAATACCCCGAAATTACCTGAAGATCTTTTCTTTATTTCTTATTTTTTGGGGGGGATATTTTGTGTTCAGATTTTTTTAAACGGCAATTCTGAAAAATGTTAAACCACCTGAAGATTTTTAACTTTTTTGAAGGGAGAATTTTTTGTTTAGTTTTTTTAACCGCAACCCTGGAAAATGATAAAGTTAGTTGAAGATCAGTTAGTTAATAGATGATATAAATAAATAATAAATAATAAAGTTAGTTAGCTTGGGAGGGGGGAGGTGGAGGGGGGAGGTGGAGGGGGGAGGTGGAGGGGGGAGGTGGAGGGGGGGTAGGAGTTGATTATTGTCCAAGTGTTCCAATACCCCCGCTAAAAATACCGAAAATAATCTGAAGATCTCTTTTTTTCAACTTTTTGCTATTTTTGCTTCGGTTTTTGATGACCAACCCTGGCTCAAAGGAACGTTCTACCCTATCGCGCGAGAAGGAACATTTCTTCTATTTTATTCTGCAAACTTAACGCTTCGCTGTGGATAAGAAAATACTTAATTTTAAATTCAATAAAAGGTAACAATTTGCGCTCACACACCAGCCCGCCGTGGAAATAATGCTTGCACCAAACGTGGCAGTGAGCGCAATTTTTCTTACAAACTCTGTACGGTTTATTTGGGGAGACGGGAATATAACTTGTGCTTTTATATGAATTAGCATACCCAGGAGAAATATGTGAGGTCCCGAGCTTAGGGTGAGGTAGAGTTCTGTTGAAGTAGAATATTTTTTTTTGTGATGGATCATCTTTTTTCAACGTTCTTTTTTGTGCTTTTTAGCACCTGTTTCTGTTTTCTTCAATTGCGATTTTGTTTCATAAACTTGCTTCCTAACTCAACTGTTGGTATGCTCAGGGATTCTTTTGTGGGAACAAACCATTTGCATAGATTCCCTGCTCTCTTAATTAACGCCGAATGGTGCTCTCATCTTTCCCCTCTTCGGAACCCCGTTGCGATTAAGACAGCTGTAAATAACTTGTAGTTGAATTTAGTCTCACACACCACACGCGCTCCTCAAAGTTAACGCGGTAGAAGTCGTACGACATTTCTATGTGGCGCCAAATTTCTCTTGGATCAACAATGGCTGGATTTTAATCATAGATTTCTTCTGCCTCTATTTTGCTCAGCAGTGTTGGCGCAATAGCGCTGCCTCCTTTTTGCTTAGCAGTGTTGGCACAATAGCGCTGCCTCCTTTTTGCTCAGCAGTGTTGGCGTAATAGCGCTGGCTCCTTTTTGCTCAGCAGTGTTGGCGCAATAGCGCTGCCTCCTTTTTGCTCAGCAGTGTTGGCACAATAGCGCTGCCTCCTTTTTGCTCAGCAGTGTTGGCGCAATAGCGCTGCCTCCTTTTTGCTCAGCAGTGGTGGCGCAATAGCGCTGCCACAGCCATGCAGGCGACCGGCATAAAAGCAATGTTTTGGTTTCATTGCGCTGGCAAGCCGCGCTCCCGTCTCCGGCCACTGCACGAACTGCCGCACTTGTGCACGCAGATGAAAAGACAGCATCCTTTGTATTCCCCAGCGCCTGTCACTCCTGGGGAGCTGTTTGTTCTGGCGTGCGCCAAGGCTCCAGTTCGTTATGGGTGTCGCGATAACTTGCTTCGCATACGCGGGCCTTCTGAGTCGCAAATATTGGTGGAAAGATTTTGGTTGACAACATCAACCTGCTTTTGATCAAGTCTCTATTACTGCAAGTCGTCTTCCGACGGCGGAAATGGTTGGTAACGGTTGGTAACGTGCCTATTTAACACAGCAATGACCGTTGGTAACGGCGGAAATTGTTAGTAACGGTTGGTAACGTGTCTGTTTAACGCAGCAATGGTCGATGGTAACGGCGGAAATGGTAGGTAACGGTTGGTAACGTGTCTGTTTAACGCTGCAATGGTCGATGGTAACGGCGGAAATGGTAGGTAGCGGTTGGTAACGTGCCTGTTTAACACAGCAATGGCCGTTGGTAACGGCGGAAATTGTTGGTAACGGTTGGTAACGTGTCTGTTTAACGCAGCAATGGTCGATGGTAACGGCGGAAATGGTAGGTAATGGTTGGTAACGTGTCTGTTTAACGCAGCAATGGTCGATGGTAACGGCGGAAATGGTAGGTAACGGTTGGTAACGTGTCTGTTTAACGCAGCAATGGTCGATGGTAACGGCGGAAATGGTAGGTAACGGTTGGTAACGTGTCTGTTTAACGCAGCAATGGTCGATGGTAACGGCGGAAATGGTAGGTAATGGTTGGTAACGTGTCTGTTTAACGCAGCAATGGTCGATGGTAACGGCGGAAATGGTAGGTAACGGTTGGTAACGTGTCTGTTTAACGCAGCAATGGTCGATAGTAACGGCGGAAATGGTAGGTAACGGTTGGTAACAAGTCTGTCCAACACAGCAACGGTCGTTGGCAACAGAAAACAAGCGCCGAAAAAGTCAAAACGCAACGAAGAAGCCACTCGCCGTACGCTGCCCGCTTGCCAAAGCTGTCCGCGTAAGTGCCGGACCGGAAATCCATATTGTTTATGATGAAAATAAATCGCCAACAACGGTTCAGCACTCGTGACGGTTTGGCTTCAATGAAAATTAAAGTTCCGCTCAAGCTAGAGAACCGATCTTAGTAAACTACACTTCCAATAAAACCATGAAGAAAACTATTTGTCGTCTTCTCTACTTTATCCTTGCGTTTGTTACTCTGGTTTTATTTAATTACACGTCAAGTGCGGCGCGTTAGACTAACGCTCAACATTCAACTGAAATTAAAGGTTATTTCAGAGATTAAATTAAAAAACAACGAACAGTAAATCGGTCATAATTTAATTTTTAATAACAGGCCTTAATTTAGTTTTTAAAAACCTCGGCGTGCTTTAGAGTCACGATATTTTTTCCTTATGTCCTTCTGCATTCATTTCCGTAAAGCTCCTTTGTCAAACATTGTCCTGTAGTCGCATTGCCTCGCAGCATTGCGCTATTGCTGTTCATGGCCCCGTATTGCCTCACAGCTCGGGTCAGGGCATGGCGCCATCGCTGTTCATGACCTCGTATTGCCTGAGGGCACATTGCACTATTGCATTAATGTTGTCATGAAGCCTGTCGTGCGATTGCGCCGCGCCGGAACACCTCCTGCATTCCGGCATTGGTAATCGATGGGACACAATTTATGCTCAGTGCGTGAGCAAACGAAAGCCAACTCGAGCAGATTGGGGGCGAGGGGGGCAGGGGGTAGGAGTAAGGGTCGAGGAGTACGGGTGGGGGTGGAGTAGAATTCGCCGGGAAGTAGAAGTGGTTTCCAAAGTTCCCGCTCCAATTTTAGGTTAGTTTCTGGCAGAGATTCTGCTCCACGGGTGGAGTAGAATGCTCTTTGGAGTAGAAGCGGTCTCCAAAGTTCCAGCTAAAATTTTGGTCACTGGAGCAGATTGGGGCGAGGAGTGCAGGTGGAGTAGAATGCGCTGTGGAGTAGAAGTGGTCTCCTAAGTTTCAACTCCAATTTCAGTCACTGGCGAGATCTTGCTCCATTTTATGTCTCTGGGAATTTTTTCAAGTTCCGGGAGACGTGCTCGTTTGTTTTGGGATATTTCTTTATTTCGATATTTGGTTATTAATGTCGAGGGTATTTAATTGTATGAATATTTATTGTTTAACCGTGGATATTTTCTTCGAATAATCCTTGTTTAACGGCGGATGTTTTATTGTTTAGATGATTATTGTGCAATCGGGGAAATTTCATTTTTTTAAACTAGACGTAGTGGTTTCTAAGGTGGTTTTCAGAACGCTGTTGCAGTTCCGTGACTTTGCTCCAATTTTTGTCCCGAGGTATAACTCAAGTTCCGGGCCAAACTTGGCACCAGCATTCCTTCAAAACACGAACACTTCTGAAACCGCTTATGCAAATGGAGAATGTAAGTGGAAGTGAAGATTATACGTAGAAGCGAAAAGTGAGTGCAAGCGAAGACTCAATGCACTAGGGAACGAATGGCACTGCGAACAAGACACAGCTGTACGCTCCCAGTAATGTAGCAACAACAAGTTATGTCATCAGAGCAACAATTTGCGCCCAAGGTAATACTGGCCCGCTAGGCCTCTTGTGACGTTATTTTATTGGTGATGGTCCACCGTTCCAGGCACGCCACCGTTCCAGGCACGCCACCGTTCCAGGCCCGCCACCGTTCCAGGCCCGCCACCGTTCCAGGCCCGCCACCGTTCCAGGCCTGCCACCGTTCCAGGCCCGCCACCGTTCCAGGCACGCCACCGTTCCAGGCCCGCCACCGTTCCAGGCCCGCCACCGTTCCAGGCCCGCCACCGTTCCAGGCCCGCCACCGTTCCAGGCACGCCACCGTTCCAGGCCCGCCACCGTTCCAGGCCCGCCACCGTTCCAGGCCCCCACCGTTCCAGGCACGCCACCGTTCCAGGCCCGCCACCGTTCCAGGCCCGCCACCGTTCCAGGCCCCCACCGTTCCAGGCCCGCCACCGTTCCAGGCCCGCCACCGTTCCAGGCCCGCCACCGTTCCAGGCCCGCCACCGTTCCAGGCCCGCCACCGTTCCAGGCCCGCCACCGTTCCAGGCCCCCACCGTTCCAGGCACGCCACCGTTCCAGGCCCGCCACCGTTCCAGGCACGCCACCGTTCCAGGCCCGCCACCGTTCCAGGCACGCCACCGTTCCAGGCCCGCCACCGTTCCAGGTCCCCACCGTTCCAGGCACGCCACCGTTCCAGGCCCGCCACCGTTCCAGGCACGCCACCGTTCCAGGCCCGCCACCGTTCCAGGTCCCCACCGTTCCAGGCACGCCACCGTTCCAGGCCCGCCACCGTTCCAGGCACGCCACCGTTCCAGGCCCGCCACCGTTCCAGGCACGCCACCGTTCCAGGCCCGCCACCGTTCCAGGTCCCCACCGTTCCAGGCACGCCACCGTTCCAGGCCCGCCACCGTTCCAGGCCCGCCACCGTTCCAGGCCCCCACCGTTCCAGGCCCCCACCGTTCCAGGCACGCCACCGTTCCAGGCCCGCCACCGTTCCAGGCACGCCACCGTTCCAGGCCCGCCACCGTTCCAGGCACGCCACCGTTCCAGGCCCGCCACCGTTCCAGGTCCCCACCGTTCCAGGCACGCCACCGTTCCAGGCCCGCCACCGTTCCAGGCACGCCACCGTTCCAGGCACGCCACCGTTCCAGGCCCGCCACCGTTCCAGGTCCCCACCGTTCCAGGCCCGCCACCGTTCCAGGCCCGCCACCGTTCCAGGCACGCCACCGTTCCAGGCCCGCCACCGTTCCAGGCACGCCACCGTTCCAGGTCCCCACCGTTCCAGGCACGCCACCGTTCCAGGCCCGCCACCGTTCCAGGCACGCCACCGTTCCAGGCCCGCCACCGTTCCAGGTCCCCACCGTTCCAGGCACGCCACCGTTCCAGGCCCGCCACCGTTCCAGGCCCGCCACCGTTCCAGGCCCGCCACCGTTCCAGGCCCGCCACCGTTCCAGGCCCGCCACCGTTCCAGGCCCGCCACCGTTCCAGGCCCGCCACCGTTCCAGGCCCGCCACCGTTCCAGGTCCCCACCGTTCCAGGCACGCCACCGTTCCAGGCCCGCCACCGTTCCAGGCACGCCACCGTTCCAGGCCCGCCACCGTTCCAGGCACGCCACCGTTCCAGGCCCGCCACCGTTCCAGGCACGCCACCGTTCCAGGCCCGCCACCGTTCCAGGCCCGCCACCGTTCCAGGCCCCCACCGTTCCAGGCCCGCCACCGTTCCAGGCCCGCCACCGTTCCAGGCCCGCCACCGTTCCAGGCACGCCACCGTTCCAGGCACGCCACCGTTCCAGGCCCGCCACCGTTCCAGGCCCGCCACCGTTCCAGGCACGCCACCGTTCCAGGCCCGCCACCGTTCCAGGCACGCCACCGTTCCAGGCCCGCCACCGTTCCAAGCCCGCCACCGTTCCAGGCCCGCCACCGTTCCAGGCCCGCCACCGTTCCAGGCACGCCACCGTTCCAGGCCCCCACCGTTCCAGGTCCCCACCGTTCCAGGCCCGCCACCGTTCCAGGCACGCCACCGTTCCAGGCCCGCCACCGTTCCAGGCACGCCACCGTTCCAGGCACGCCACCGTTCCAAGCCCGCCACCGTTCCAGGCCCGCCACCGTTCCAGGCCCGCCACCGTTCCAGGCACGCCACCGTTCCAGGCCCCCACCGTTCCAGGTCCCCACCGTTCCAGGCCCGCCACCGTTCCAGGCCCCCACCGTTCCAGGTCCCCACCGTTCCAGGCCCACCACCGTTCCAGGCACGCCACCGTTCCAGGCACGCCACCGTTCCAGGCCCGCCACCGTTCCAGGCACGCCACCGTTCCAGGCACGCCACCGTTCCAGGCCCGCCACCGTTCCAGGCCCCCACCGTTCCAGGTCCCCACCGTTCCAGGCCCGCCACCGTTCCAGGCACGCCACCGTTCCAGGCCCGCCACCGTTCCAGGCCCGCCACCGTTCCAGGTCCCCACCGTTCCAGGCACGCCACCGTTCCAGGCCCCCACCGTTCCAGGTCCCCACCGTTCCAGGCCCGCCACCGTTCCAGGCCCCCACCGTTCCAGGTCCCCACCGTTCCAGGCCCGCCACCGTTCCAGGCACGCCACCGTTCCAGGCCCGCCACCGTTCCAGGCCCGCCACCGTTCCAGGTCCCCACCGTTCCAGGCACGCCACCGTTCCAGGCCCGCCACCGTTCCAGGCCCCCACCGTTCCAGGCCCGCCACCGTTCCAGGCCCGCCACCGTTCCAGGCCCCCACCGTTCCAGGCACGCCACCGTTCCAGGCCCGCCACCGTTCCAGGCCCGCCACCGTTCCAGGTCCCCACCGTTCCAGGTCCCCACCGTTCCAGGCACGCCACCGTTCCAGGCCCGCCACCGTTCCAGGCACGCCACCGTTCCAGGCCCGCCACCGTTCCAGGTCCCCACCGTTCCAGGTCCCCACCGTTCCAGGCACGCCACCGTTCCAGGCCCGCCACCGTTCCAGGCCCGCCACCGTTCCAGGCCCGCCACCGTTCCAGGCCCGCCACCGTTCCAGGCCCGCCACCGTTCCAGGCCCGCCACCGTTCCAGGCCACTGCACCGCCCGCCGCTGCACCGCCCGCCGCTGCACCGCCCGCCGCTGCACCGCCCGCCGCTGCACCGCCCGCCGCTGCACCGCCCGCCACTGCATCGCCCGCCGCTGCTCCGCCCGCCGCTGCATCGCCCGCCGCTGCACCGCCCGCCGCTGCACCGCCCGCCGCTGCACCGCCCGCCGCTGCACCGCCCGCCGCTGCATCGCCCGCCGCTGCACCACCCGCCGCTGCTCCGCCCGCCGCTGCACCGCCCGCCACTGCACCGCCCGCCACTGCACCGCCCGCCACTGCACCGCCCGCCACTGCACCACCCGCCACTGCACCACCCGCCACTGCACCGTCCGCCGCTGCACCGCCCGCCGCTGCACCGCCCGCCACTGCACCGCCCGCCGCTGCACCGCCCGCCACTGCACCACCCGCCACTGCACCACCCGCCACTGCACCGCCCGCCGCTGCACCACCCGCCGCTGCACCACCCGCCACTGCACCACCCGCCGCTGCACCGCCCGCCACTGCACCACCCGCCACTGCACCGCCCGCCGCTGCACCACCCGCCGCTGCACCACCCGCCACTGCACCGCCCGCCACTGCACCACCCGCCGCTGCACCACCCGCCGCTGCACCACCCGCCGCTGCACCGCCCGCCACTGCACCACCCGCCACTGCACCGCCCGCCACTGCACCACCCGCCGCTGCACCGCCCGCCGCTGCACCACCCGCCGCTGCACCGCCCGCCACTGCACCACCCGCCGCTGCACCACCCGCCGCTGCACCGCCCGCCACTGCACCACCCGCCACTGCACCGCCCGCCACTGCACCACCCGCCGCTGCACCGCCCGCCGCTGCACTACCCGCCGCTGCACTACCCGCCGCTGCACTACCCGCCGCTGCACCGCCCGCCGCTGCACCACCCGCCGCTGCACCGCCCGCCGCTGCACCACCCGCCGCTGCACCACCCGCCACTGCACCGCCCGCCACTGCACCACCCGCCGCTGCACCGCCCGCCGCTGCACTACCCGCCGCTGCACCGCCCGCCGCTGCACCGCCCGCCGCTGCACTACCCGCCGCTGCACCGCCCGCCACTGCACCGCCCGCCGCTGCACCACCCGCCGCTGCACCGCCCGCCGCTGCACCACCCGCCGCTGCACCACCCGCCACTGCACCGCCCGCCACTGCACCACCCGTCGCTGCACCGCCCGCCGCTGCACTACCCGCCGCTGCACCGCCCGCCGCTGCACTACCCGCCGCTGCACCGCCCGCCACTGCACCACCACAGAAGCCCGTACACGTGACTACAACGTCATCAAATTCCGTGTATTTGATTCATTAACTTTCTTGCCCGCTGATGCGATGCTCTCAGCGCGGTCAAGTTGAGCTGAAGACCTAAGTTGAAGTTGAAATGCAACATTACGGTCCGCTGTGCAACTTTAGATTACAGAGCTTTGTGAGGTTACAAGCGAGCGGAAGTTACTTCAGTAATTTGGATTGTGAGTGTTCCGAGGGCACCGAGTACGTTGACCTCTGTAATGGCAGCTGCTCTGTAATTCCAGCTTTCAGTCCACTTGATAATTGAACACTGCAGTTACATAACTGTGGAATTATTAGTTAGAAATTACTTGTCAAATTCAACTCATTGCGAATATTGTTGGCAGAAATAATAATTAATTCTGGCCTCCGGTCCAATGGTTTGTATTCTAATTACATGGACAATTTTTATTTAAATTCCTACCGTGCCATATTGCCATCATCATACAGGAATTTTTCCTTATTTCGAGATGGCAATCCTTATTTCCTTGTTTAGTTCCTTGTTTTTCCTTATTTACTGTGAATGATCACAGCATTCAGTGTATATTTACATGCTCCAAATATCAATTTATCAACCGGATAGGGATCGTTTTGAAACGACTGGTCGTCGGCCAACAGTTCAAAATTCAGAGTTGATAAATCGGACGTAGAGTATGAACATATGAGAATTTTCTGCTACTTCTGATGCCATTTCTTCATTTCTAAAATATCTTTGGGCAAAAAATGCAACGACAGCGAATAGATGAAACGCAAGCCTGAATAAAGCAATAAAAACGCTGTTAAAGTTCCCTTGTTGTGCCTCTAAATAGAAGACGTTGTCTCCATAATACTGAACCTTCAGAATTTATCACCAGCCTCCGAGAGAGAACAAGTCTGAGCTGAAGACATTTATTAATCATGCAGAGGTGGAGGCTCCTCGGATACCGATCCTGAGCCGCCATATCAAGACGAGGATTAAGGATTGCAGTAAAGTGGACTAAGTCGCCTGCTCTAATTTATTCATTAAGTAATTAAGCCGAGATGCTTCCGTGGGGGCGAATGAAGAAGAGAGAGAGCCGCCACTCACAGAGGGCGCTGCAATTCTGCTCTCGGAACACAGTGAGTCGGTCTTCTTATTTTCTCCGCGCTCCGAATTGCCGGCGTGACGACCTCAAGTCTTTCCTGTCTTGCTTTTCTGATCGTTGATGGTCTCTCAGAATTGTTTGCTTGAGGTGATTTGTGTGTGTGTGTGTGTTTGTTCGTGTGCGTGTGTGCTTGTTCGTATGCGTGTGCGCTTATTCGTGTGCGTGTGTGTGCTTGTTCGTATGTGTTTGGGCTCGATCGTGTACGTACATGCGTGTGCGCACACAGAACTCTAGTGCGTATGTGTACGGCATGCATTTTTAGGTGTTTACTTTTTCGTGTACGTGAGTGTTTTGTCCGTGTGCGTGTGTATGTGTACACATTAACGACTGCGTATTTGTACGTATGCGCGAATGCGTGTAGGTATGTGTGATGGATCTTTTTGGCGAGTCCCTGTTCGGGCGCCAATTGATAGATAATTTGGGTTCGTCCTTGTTCGGATGCCACCTTTTTATAGTGTCCTTGTCTTAGGGATACCGGAGGGTCGTCAGTTGATCGATAAAAGGCCGTAATTTCTCAGGCTGGTTATTTCATTGGAATCTTCCTGGTATTTCAGGGACAGAAGAGAAGTCAGTTTTGCTGACTGATGTTTATTTAGTCGAGGTTCGTCAAAAGTTTTCCGTTGCTGCGATAAACTTCCAAAAATTCCCAGCAATTCAGGTGGCGCATGGCGAAGTAGCAAAACTTGCAATGGTAGTCAAGCGAAAAGCGACTGAGCTACAAGCTTTTGAGTTTTTTTCTTGAGTTGAGCTAAAGAAGCTAACGAAATTTTGACGATCGTGACAGAAGTACGTTTCGCAAGTATCTGTGATACGCGAGCTAGGTTTGTTCGAGGGAAGAATTATTTTCCCTCCGTAGTACTGAGGCACCAGTCGATCCAACCTGGCGATGGCCGAACGGTGTGTGTAGGATTTGTGTGTGAGCTTCCGGTATACTCTGTTGTTGTATACTCTCATAGAATAGAAGTGTTTGTAACCCAAATTCAAAATAAATATTGCGAGTAGTTGTGTCACTAATTTCCATCCCTTAAAACAATAAACAGCTAATACCTCAAACACCCAAATTTTTTCGGAAAATTTCACAGAAGAAAAAGTGTCTATTTCGCTAATTTCTACTTGTGTGCAATTTTGCTACTCTTGTTCTGGAACACCCTGTATAGGCTCTCTGTGTAGATTTCACGTGTGTGGGATATGTGAGTTTTGCGTGTATTGGTGTGTGCGTGTTTGCGCGTGTACGTCTTAAATGTCGAAGCTTTGGGCCCGTAAATAGCGAATTTGAATTATTCACTTCGTGGTTATTTGGTTCCATGAGAGATGGTGAGGTTAGGTTAGGATTACGGCTCGTGTGCCGTAGTGTGTCCGGTGTGCCGCAATGTGTCCGGTGTGCCGCAATAAGACCGTTGGGCCGTAATTGCCGGTGTGCCGTAATAGTGTGCCGTAATACGGCGGGCCGGCAGCAATACGAAGAGCTGCAATTTGTTTACTTGACAGAGCAATGTGGGCCTGGGCTCTGGATTGTGGCTGTGTGTGTGTGTGTGTGTGTGTGTGTGTGTGTGTGTGTGTGTGTGTGCGTGTGCATGTGTGTGTGTGAGAGAGGGGCACTTGGTGCTGGCGTGCATGTGAGGGGTTGTCATGTCTAATTGTTTGTGTCTGTAATTCTTAACAACATCCCGCAGACGTTGTCTCGAGGCCCTGCAGACAATCCTAAAACCATGTACAATATTTTGAAGCTCTACGAACAATCCTAACGCCTGGCAGACAATTTTAGAGTTCTACCGACCATCCCAGAGCCATGTCAGCCGTTTTAAAATTTTGCTGACAATTGTGAAACTTTGAAGACAGTCTCAAATCCTGGCAGACTAGGGCCCTGCATACACTGCTACATGTGTACACACGTAGGCATACACGTGGTACACCAGAACACACGTGGTTCACCAGAACACACGTGGTTCACCAGAACACACGTGGCACACCAGAACACACGTGGCACACCAGAACACACGTGGCACACCAGAACACACGTGGCACACCAGAACACACGTGGCACACCAGAACACACGTGGCACACCAGAACACACGTGGCACACCAGAACACACGTGGTTCACCAGAACACACGTGGCACACCAGAACACACGTGGCACACCAGAACACACGTGGCACACCAGAACACACGTGGCACACCAGAACACACGTGGCACACCAGAACACACGTGGCACACCAGAACACACGTGGTTCACCAGAACACACGTGGTTCACCAGAACACACGTGGCACACCAGAACACACGTGGCACACCAGAACACACGTGGCACACCAGAACACACGTGGTTCACCAGAACACACGTGGTTCACCAGAACACACGTGGTTCACCAGAACACACGTGGCACACCAGAACACACGTGGCACACCAGAACACACGTGGTTCACCAGAACACACGTGGCACACCAGAACACACGTGGCACACCAGAACACACGTGGCACACCAGAACACACGTGGTTCACCAGAACACACGTGGCACACCAGAACACACGTGGCACACCAGAACACACGTGGCACACCAGAACACACGTGGCACACCAGAACACACGTGGCACACCAGAACACACGTGGCACACCAGAACACACGTGGCACACCAGAACACACGTGGCACACCAGAACACACGTGGCACACCAGAACACACGTGGCACACCAGAACACACGTGGCACACCAGAACACACGTGACACACCAGAACACACGTGGCACACCAGAACACACGTGGCACACCAGAACACACGTGGCACACCAGAACACACGTGGCACACCAGAACACACGTGGCACACCAGAACACACGTGGTTCACCAGAACACACGTGGCACACCAGAACACACGTGGCACACCAGAACACACGTGGCACACCAGAACACACGTGGCACACCAGAACACACGTGGCACACCAGAACACACGTGGCACACCAGAACACACGTGGCACACCAGAACACACGTGGTTCACCAGAACACACGTGGCACACCAGAACACACGTGGCACACCAGAACACACGTGGCACACCAGAACACACGTGACACACCAGAACACACGTGGTTCACCAGAACACACGTGGCACACCAGAACACACGTGGCACACCAGAACACACGTGGCACACCAGAACACACGTGGCACACCAGAACACACGTGGTTCACCAGAACACACGTGGTTCACCAGAACACACGTGGCACACCAGAACACACGTGGCACACCAGAACACACGTGGCACACCAGAACACACGTGGCACACCAGAACACACGTGGCACACCAGAACACACGTGACACACCAGAACACACGTGGCACACCAGAACACACGTGGCACACCAGAACACACGTGGCACACCAGAACACACGTGGCACACCAGAACACACGTCGCACACCAGAACACACGTGGCACACCAGAACACACGTGGTTCACCAGAACACACGTGGTTCACCAGAACACACGTGGCACACCAGAACACACGTGGCACACCAGAACACACGTGGCACACCAGAACACACGTGGTTCACCAGAACACACGTGGTTCACCAGAACACACGTGGCACACCAGAACACACGTGGCACACCAGAACACACGTCGCACACCAGAACACACGTGGCACACCAGAACACACGTGGTTCACCAGAACACACGTGGTTCACCAGAACACACGTGGCACACCAGAACACACGTGGCACACCAGAACACACGTGGCACACCAGAACACACGTGGTTCACCAGAACACACGTGGCACACCAGAACACACGTGGCACACCAGAACACACGTGGCACACCAGAACACACGTCGCACACCAGAACACACGTGGCACACCAGAACACACGTGGCACACCAGAACACACGTGGTTCACCAGAACACACGTGGTTCACCAGAACACACGTGGTTCACCAGAACACACGTGGCACACCAGAACACACGTGGCACACCAGAACACACGTGGCACACCAGAACACACGTGGCACACCAGAACACACGTGGCACACCAGAACACACATGGCACACCAGAACACACGTGGCACACCAGAACACACGTGGCACACCAGAACACACGTGGTTCACCAGAACACACGTGGCACACCAGAACACACGTCGCACACCAGAACACACGTGGCACACCAGAACACACGTGGTTCACCAGAACACACGTGGTTCACCAGAACACACGTGGCACACCAGAACACACGTGGCACACCAGAACACACGTGGCACACCAGAACACACGTGGCACACCAGAACACACGTGGCACACCAGAACACACGTGGCACACCAGAACACACGTGGCACACCAGAACACACGTCGCACACCAGAACACACGTGGCACACTAGAACACACGTGGCACACCAGAACACACGTGGCACACCAGAACACACGTGGCACACCAGAACACACGTGGCACACCAGAACACACGTGGCACACCAGAACACACGTGGCACACCAGAACACACGTGGCACACCAGAACACACGTGGCACACCAGAACACACGTGGCACACCAGAACACACGTGGCACACCAGAACACACGTGGCACACCAGAACACACGTGGCACACCAGAACACACGTCGCACACCAGAACACACGTGGCACACCAGAACACACGTGGCACACCAGAACACACGTGGCACACCAGAACACACGTGGCACACCAGAACACACGTGGCACACCAGAACACACGTGGCACACCAGAACACACGTGGCACACCAGAACACACGTGGCACACCAGAACACACACGTCTCAGCTAGGAAGACTAGGCTAGAAAATATTCGAGGACTAGGAAGTTCAATATTCGAAGACTAGGTGGGTAAATAATACAGAGAAATGAAAAAGTCAACATGGAGATCAGAGCTAGACCTTCAATCAACAACAATTCAACACGGAGATCAGAACAACTGCGTAAAGGTGTGACCATTGTACTTCGTCAATTGTGACCATTTTACTAGACTTAAGAAACCATCTACCTCTATACCGCTTGTGGTAAATAAATTACTGAAATTGCTGAAATAGTTTAAATCGCTGAAATTGTCGAAATTGCTGAAATTGTCAAAATCGCACATGTTGTTGAAATTGTTAAAATTGTTGAAATTGTTAAACTATAAAATTATTTAAAAACCTCAAGTTGCTAACGGTTAAACTGTTAAGAGTTCAGCTCAGCTGGCCGCACCACGATGCCAGTCCGGCGGTCGACGCAAGCGAGAGCGACGGAGGCCCAAAGAGAGCTCGACATTTTGCGCCCGTACACTCGCCACTCTGCAAGCTTAAACAAAAACAAGCACTCGAGGCAATTAAGAAACTGAACACGTGTTGGCAGTCTCAGCTAGTCCGCGACTCAAGAAAGAAGCGCCCAAAATAAGAAAGGAATGCTGAAAAAAGAACACGGAGCGCCAAAACTTGAAGCCGGTTTGCAGAGCGTCATTTGACTTGAAGATGAGATTAAACACGACAACAATTCCTTGTTTTCACGATTTTTTTGGCGGCGTTCATGGCGCGCGTTGCTGCTGTTAGATTGTGTTTCCCTGCAAAAAAAAAATCGAGCAAACAAAGAAATGAATAGGGACTTGAGTCGTAGGACTTGAAAGCCGCCAGGGAATGAGGGAAGCTTTCAAGCAAATGACTTACCTTTTGAAAAGTGCTCGAAAACAGTGATCCTCAAAGTTGTGTGTTATTAGAGCTTTTTGTTTAAGAAGGAGACACATCAGTAGGGGTGCGAGTCTCAGAAGTTTGTCAGGTCTGAAGTATAAAGTTTGTGAGGAATTTACCTTAAAAAATGTACTGGAAAAATGGCGTTTCACTTATCCCCGCGTACAATAGGCCTGCGCTTTTGAACTTGTTTTTTCTGCTGAATATTTCTGACGCTGCAGGTGAAGAAGTATGAGCGTATTTTACCCTATTTGACCACATATACAATGGTCAATGGTTACACAATTGTGCATATAATATGCAAAGGAAAAGGCCGGAATTTAGCGGACAAAATGAAATTATTCAAAACAGCCTAATATTGAATTAATCTTCGGAATCTATTTCAATGCGCGCTGTAAATTCCACTTTGGAATTTCAACGCTCGTGCTAATAAATAAATAAATGAATAAATAAATTTGATCGTTTTTTTTCATAAAATATGAAGATTTTACATCTAAAATACATTTCATTTTTTCGCTCCACATCATCCAATTAAAAAACAATACAGAAGAAACCATACAACCAATGTTAAAGGGACACGCGCAGCGCCTTATGGAAGGAATTAACACTTTTTCTATGACGTGAGCCACCGGTGGCCACGGAGGGGATTTTCATAATGCTGCTCACCGACCAGTAGTCAAAAGCTCAATTTTCATGAGTACTCAAAACTAACCGAAGGCAGATCCCCTTAATGTTTGCCATTTCAACATTGCTCTCTACAATTGACTTTAAATTTGAGTTAAATGTTACACTTCAGTTTGACCTGTCGCAGTCAAAGTGTTGATGGAAAACCGTGTGAGAGAGTGAGAGTATATTTTTGAAGGAGATTTGACTGGACAATCTGTAAGGTAAAAATCCCAGAAACGAAGTTAATTCTATGAACGCTGCGAAAGTTAGACCAAAATGGATAAGTTGGTTAATGCCTCCCTTATTACATCAAAGGTCTACCCAAGAGAGAACGAATGAATTTTTTCGTAGTCAGAGAGCTATTTTAGTAGAAATGTTTTTCTCGATGCATAACCTGAACAGGAAAAGTGAGAAAAGTTAAAGTTTCGTTAGCAGGTGACTTTGGCTCTCAGCAAGGTACGTTCGGCGTCCCGTTATGTCTTACAAAATTGTGAAGTATGCGCAGTGCAACTGACAAAAAATGCTTACTGGGTTTACTTACAGAACACATTCAAAATTTTACAGCCGAGATTTGTGATGCCAAAATAAGATAAAAGAAACGGTGAAAATGTTGAGCATTTTGTGCACTACTGGGTGGATTGTGTGGTAAAGCTGACAGTGTGTCTGAAGCGTTGAAAAATAGACAGCACGTCGTTCTCAAAAATTTTTTGCGTAATATAATTGTATTTGAAGCAAGGAAATTTTATTTTCTACATATCTTCACCTTTGAATTACAAAATAATTCAATCAAAAATGGATTAAATGCGCAAAAAGTCAAAACTGCCGGTAAGCTGCTCAAACACAAACACAAACACCACTGCCACGAGTCGTACCAACACCAGTTCAGAAGTAGCACCACCAACACCAACACCACTACCACAAGCACCAGATCATCGCCACTACCACAAACACCACAACCGTCACAAACACCACCACCACCACCACCATCACGCCCAACCAGCACCACAACAAAGTGAACAACAACCACCACCCCCCAACCACACCACAATCACATACCACCACCACGCACAACCAGCACCACACCACCACACCACACCACAGTAACTAAGCCGGCCACTTAGCGAGGCCATCAGTAACAATCACAAGAAGCGGCCACCAAACGACTACACCTCAGCGCAATTCAGGCGAGTTGCGTCAAGTTTTCTAGTTAAGGAAAGAGAGGCGCGGCCGCGGTCCTGTTTTTTTTTTGCTCCCACCCCTTCAAAAAAAATGTAATAAGAGCCTAAAAAATGCATTAAGACTTACGGCGCGCGATTATGGTGATTGGAGGAGACAGGTGTGCCAAAGTGGGCAGCTTCGCCTGGCAGTTTGTCGCGAGTGGCAATTTGCTGGCGCCGATGTCGCGAGTGGCAATTTGTTGGCGCCGATGTCGTGAGTGGCAATTTGTTGGCGCCGATGTCGTGAGTGGCAATTTGTTGGCGCCGATGTCGTGAGTGGCAATTTGTTGGCGCCGATGTCGTGAGTGGCAATTTGTTGGCGCCGATGTCGTGAGTGGCAATTTGTTGGTGCCGATGTCGTGAGTGGCAATTTGTTGGTGCCGATGTCGTGAGTGGCAATTTTTTGGCGCCGATGTCGTGAATGGCAATTTGTTGGCGCCGATGTCGTGAGTGGCAATTTGCTGGCGCCGATGTCGTGAGTGGCAATTTGTTGGCGCCGATGTCGTGAGTGGCAATTTGTTGGTGCCGATGTCGTGAGTGGCAATTTGTTGGCGCCGATGTCGTGAATGGCAATTTGTTGGCGCCGATGTCGTGAATGGCAATTTGTTGGCGCCGATGTCGTGAGTGGCAATTTGTTGGCGCCGATGTCGTGAGTGGCAATTTGCTGGCGCCGATGTTGTGAGTGGCAATTTGCTGGCGCCGATGTTGTGAGAGGCAATTTGTTGGCGCCGATGTCGTGAGTGGCAATTTGTTGGCGCCGATGTCGTGAGTGGCAATTTGTTGACGCCGATGTCGTGAGTGGCAATTTGTTGGTGCCGATGTCGTGAGTGGCAATTTGTTGGTGCCGATGTCGTGAGTGGCAATTTGTTGGCGCCGATGTCGTGAATGGCAATTTGTTGGCGCCGATGTCGTAAATAACAATTTGTTGGCACTGACGTCGTGAGTGGCAATTTGTTGCCACCGATGTCGTGAATGGCAATTTGCTGGCGCCGATGTCGTAAATGGCAATTTGCTGGCGGCAATGTCGTAAATGGAAATTTGCTAAAAATGGCAAGAAATAAAGACTGCTTTCACTTCAGTATGGTGAGAATTGTACAAAAATAGATCGTTGCGTCCGAATTGTCTTGTATATTTTTCTCAATAGTGCATGAGACTCATTTCCTTATAGAGCATATTGAATATTGATTTAATGGCCACACACTCATGCCACTACACCACATCTCATACAATAATTACAATAATATTGTTTAATACATAATATTGCGTAGTAAATTATACAATAATTATAACACAAAAATCAAATTGAAGCATCTTTTCGATGAACTATTATTTAATTCAACGGAGTTCAAGACACGTAAGGGAATGACATTCAAGTTAAAAGTTCGCAAAGTTGGTGAAAGTTTAAATGGCTCATTGCGCGCCGGGAATGGTCGCTATTCCCTTCGAACTTCGATTTTGTATCGTCAGTGCGAGTGGCAGACGCCAAGAGCTGTTCTTGTGCCATTATGGCGTGTATATGATAGGCTTAACACGTTTTCTGCCAAGTGACCCACCGGTGGTCACTTAGATGATTTTCATAGTGCTGCTGATACACCTGCAGTCACTAACTCATTCTTTATTGAAACTTAATGGAAGCTAAATAAAGGCCCGATCCAGTTAATGTTTGCTATTTTCAAAGTAGATTACCATAATTGACTTTAAATTTGAATTGAATATTGAACTTCAGCTTAACCCGTCGCAGTTAGCGTGCTTGAAAAATGGCGGTTAAATTATATATTTAAGGCCTCTTTGACATAGATTTAAGTTAGATGAATTTATTTTGACCACCTTAACATAGATTGAATGAATTATTTTAGACTTATCTAACATGAATTAACTGAGTTAGTTCAGGCCTCCCTAACAACGACCACTAAGGTGTTCCTAAAAGAGGAAGGAGGAAGACACCGTTCAGTGTGAAGTTAAGGGGAACGGGGAATTTACGAGCACAGTGTTGCCCACGCCCTGCACATATAAACAGCAAGATTGAAATAAATACATGAAACAAATGAAAGTTTAAGGAGAAGGTAAAAGAGGCTAAAATTGCCGTAATTTACCGACAATGTGAGGTTCGTATCAAAACAAACCGCAAAACGATCTTATTTCACAGCTCGAAACCCTTAAACAGGGGAATAGTTCCTGATCTTCGGTCGTGTCTCTTGGGTCGTGACCGTCGCCAGTAAATGTTCACTTTAATGGACACAAACTACTTTCTTAACTTCTTTTTTTTGTTTCTTTCCCCTTCATTTTTTTCCCCTCGTTTTTCTAAAAATTTTTAGATGAAATTAAGCGCCGTGACCGTGAGGCGTCTCTCGAGACTCCGTCCACTCCCGGCACTTCCGCTCATCCACTGCATTAATCAAGCTTTGTATGTTTTAACTAAGCTTTCTATGCATTAATTAAGCTTTATACGTTTTAATTGAGCTTTCTATGTATTATTTAAGCTTTATACGTTTTAACCCGTCTCCACATGGTCGACCTACCGGGAGGTTTGAAGGAAATGGGTCAACTGTGTAACTTACTGTACATTCATTAATCATGTTAGAAGTTTCATTGGGGGTTCATTGTAAAGAAAGAGAGTTGCTCTTTCTGTCAGTGGGGAAAAAAATGCTGCTACCCCAACAAAAATCTACGAAATTTGAGTTTTTATTTGGGTAAAATACAAAAAACAGAAATCAGAAAATCACTGGCCATTTTTCATTTATTACACTTTCATGTTTTTTATGATGCATTTTCATAGATTCTGAGTTGCTGAATCTTGTGGTATGTGAATTTTTTTTCAGGTCTAATAGTTCCTGAGTTATGTGCATCATATTTAAAACATAGTTTTTATTTTTTAGTTCATTTTGTGTATAGGCTGTTATCAAGCAGTTTCATTGTTGTAAAGAGTTTGATATGCATAGAGCTTTTCCTCCCGAATACAATGGTGGTATTATTTTTTGCCTAGGAGTAAATCTGTGGATTTGGACTCCCATTTTCGGAACAAAAAACAGAAAAAAATAAAAATTTCGGCGACCTTCTAGGAGGCAGAGTGTGTGCTGGTGTGCCTCAGCTACACTGCTGGCCTTCTAAGAGGTTGTGCAGCGCCGGTAGCTACACTCCAGACTGAGCAGAAGAATTCATACGGATTTGAGCTTGTTACCTCTCCTTCCCTGTTCCCCCCACCTAATTTTACCTTACACCAATGAATAGCGCTCAACGAGACGCTTAAAGCCATATATGGCAACCCTAGGTGTCGTGATTCTTCTAGGACAGACTTTCGCCGTGTTCAAATAAACGTTAAGAAAGGGTTGTTCTGGCCAAGCAACCATCTTCTAAAAGACCCGATATTGAACAATATGTTCTCGACAATGAACGCAGTATTTCTGAACTCTGCAAAACTATGCTTCGAGACGAGCTTCACGAACTGCCGAGCATCATTCGAAGCCAGCCAGCGAACCTCACCCCCTCTCTACGAACCCACCATTGGACTTAGGACTCTCTGCCACGTACCCGACGCCTGTGCTCCAGATTATTTCAAGACACTTCCATATTTCTTTGTGTATTTAAACTTCTTCCTGCGGGACCTAAAATGTTGTTCATTCTATATAAATTACTTGCTATTTAATTATAAAGCTTAATCCATTTGAATCACCTCCCAACACTTGATATTTTCTGTTATATCTCCACGTAAAGCTTCAAGATAGGTAACGCGTTTGTTCCAACTCGAGACAGCGTCACCCAGCCTCTTTCTGGCGGACTTACACGAGCGGCATTAGGTCCTGGGCCGTCAATTGGGCTAGACGTGTGAACCTCCGCTTACACCCTTGCGGGTGAAGCGGGGGAAGTGTTAACTCAAAGCTGTATTGAATTGCCAACCGCTATTCGGGAATACCACAGCTAAGTATTTCCATACTCATCCATGTGCTCGTAAACACTCTAGAGTAGCTTCATGTATTAGGTATAGATTAACCTTGTTCGATGTAACTTCTAGACGTTCTTTACTTCTCTGTTGATTACCCAGCGCCGAGACCTCATCTCACAGCTAAGATGTGCTTCTCATAATTATCAATATGTTTCTCTATTAAATGATTCAGCTCTTGAGGTTCCACCTCATTTAAGACGTTCTTGTCGGACTTCTCAATGCGTTAATATTATCTACGTCTCGTCCGCTGTTCACATTAAAAATAAATAATACGATCAAAGAATTGCCTCCGGAAATTGGCCAGCGAAAGAAAATTTGCGATTACGGCCTCGATGAGAAACCACGTTCACGACATACTCGTAGGTTTGCTGATGTGAAACATGTACTAGCTTTGCCGACCTTCCAAGAGTCCAGGACGTGGCGACGGGTTAATTAAGCTTTCTATGTATTAATTGGGCTTAATATGTTTTAATTAAGCTTTCTATGTATTAATTAAGCTTTATACGTTTTAATTAAGCTTTCTACGTTTTAATTAAGCTTTCTATGTATTAATTAAGCTTTCTATGTATTAATTAAGCTTTATACGTTTTAATTAAGCTTTCCATGTATTAATTAAGCTTTGCGTGTATTAATTAGGCTCAGTAGCGGCGGCTGTTGCTGCTAAATTGCGCAGTAATCAGACGCGCCCCTGCGGCCCGGTCTGTGGGAGGCAGAAGTTGTGCGTGATGCTGCCGTCTTGTGTGCACACATGTGTCGTGTGGGCACACGTACACAGGGTGTGCGTTTACGCAGGATACACACGCACACTTGTGTGGTGTGGGCACACGTACACAGGGTGTGCGTTTACGCAGGATATACACACACACATGTGTCGTGTGGGCACACGTACACAGGGTGTGCGTTTACGCAGGATACACACACACACACACACATGTGTGGTGTGGGCACACGTACACAGGGTGTACGTGTGTGAAGGATGCATACACACACATGTGTGTAGTAGGACACACGTACCCAGGGTATCCAGATACACTGGATGCACACATACATGTGTGTTATGGGACACTCGTACACAGGGGGCTCTAGAAATATGTGCCCACTCATTTTAGATGATCACAATATTGCAATGTATCTATGATACCGTGCAAAGCACAAACACACCCAGTGTTCTAGAAACATGCATTCACCAATTCTAAATGTTGACAATATTGGCATGTATCTATGCACACCCGTCACAGCACAGCAGCACACAGCACGCAGCACACTCGTCACAGCACGCAGCCCACAGTACGCAGCACACCCGTCACAGCACGCAGCCCACAGCACGCATCACACCCGTCACAGCACGCAGCCCACAGCACGCAGCACACCCGTCACAGCACAGCAGCACACAGCACGCAGCACACTCGCCACAGCACGCAGCCCACAGCACGCAGCACACCCGTCACAGCACGCAGCCCACAGCACGCAGCACACCGTCACAGCACAGCAGCCCACAGCACGCAGCACACCCGTCACAGCACAGCAGCCCACAGCACGCAGCACACCGTCACAGCACAGCAGCCCACAGCACGCAGCACACCGTCACAGCACAGCAGCCCACAGCACGCAGCACACCCGTCACAGCACAGCAGCACACAGCACGCAGCACACCCGTCACAGCACAGCAGCACACAGCACGCAGCACACTCGCCACAGCACGCAGCCCACAGCACGCAGCACACCCGTCACAGCACGCAGCCCACAGCACGCAGCACACCGTCACAGCACAGCAGCCCACAGCACGCAGCACACCCGTCACAGCACAGCAGCCCACAGCACGCAGCACACCGTCACAGCACAGCAGCCCACAGCACGCAGCACACCGTCACAGCACAGCAGCCCACAGCACGCAGCACACCCGTCACAGCACAGCAGCACACAGCACGCAGCACACTCGCCACAGCACGCAGCCCACAGCACGCAGCACACCCGTCACAGCACGCAGCCCACAGCACGCAGCACACCGTCACAGCACAGCAGCCCACAGCACGCAGCACACCCGTCACAGCACAGCAGCCCACAGCACGCAGCACACCGTCACAGCACAGCAGCCCACAGCACGCAGCACACCCGTCACAGCACGCAGCCCACAGCACGCAGCACACCGTCACAGCACAGCAGCCCACAGCTCGCAGCACACCCGTCACAGCACAGCAGCCCACAGCACGCAGCACACCGTCACAGCACAGCAGCCCACAGCACGCAGCACACCGTCACAGCACAGCAGCCCACAGCACGCAGCACACCCGTCACAGCACGCAGCCCACAGCACGCAGCACACCGTCACAGCACAGCAGCCCACAGCACGCAGCACACCGTCACAGCACAGCAGCCCACAGCACGCAGCACACCCGTCACAGCACGCAGCCCACAGCACGCAGCACACCGTCACAGCACAGCAGCCCACAGCACGCAGCACACCCGTCACAGCACAGCAGCCCACAGCACGCAGCACACCGTCACAGCACAGCAGCCCACAGCACGCAGCACACCGTCACAGCACAGCAGCCCACAGCACGCAGCACACCGTCACAGCACAGCAGCCCACAGCACGCAGCACACCGTCACAGCACAGCAGCCCACAGCACGCAGCACACCCGTCACAGCACGCAGCCCACAGCACGCAGCACACCGTCACAGCACAGCAGCCCACAGCACGCAGCACACCCGTCACAGCACAGCAGCCCACAGCACGCAGCACACCGTCACAGCACAGCAGCCCACAGCACGCAGCACACCGTCACAGCACAGCAGCCCACAGCACGCAGCACCGTCACAGCACAGCAGCCCACAGCACGCAGCACACCGTCACAGCACAGCAGCCCACAGCACGCAGCACACCCGTCACAGCACGCAGCCCACAGCACGCAGCACACCGTCACAGCACAGCAGCCCACAGCACGCAGCACACCCGTCACAGCACAGCAGCCCACAGCACGCAGCACACCGTCACAGCACAGCAGCCCACAGCACGCAGCACACCGTCACAGCACAGCAGCCCACAGCACGCAGCACACCGTCACAGCACAGCAGCCCACAGCACGCAGCACACCGTCACAGCACAGCAGCCCACAGCACGCAGCACACCGTCACAGCACAGCAGCCCACAGCACGCTAGAGGCAAGAAGAGGAACATTCTATGGTTGCAAACTTCAAGCGCAGACGACATCTGCATACTAACTGCTTTAATTTTCACTACGTCATGAAGCACAATTTTCCTGTAAGTAATTTCATTATATTTTGTTCTTGCTGGGATTTTTATACTTTTTTTTTGGGAATATTTATTGGTTTATTGAAAGTTAATTTTTTGTTCTGATCTTGGATCGCTCTCCTCTCCTAATTTTCTCTCTTCCCGTCTTTGTGAGCAAATACTTGGGCAACTAGCGTAGATTTGGTGCCTACAGTAATTTACTGCTTTGTATGCCTACATACATATAGTGCACACAGCTTTGTATACCTATATCCATATAGTGCACATAGTTTTGTATAGCAACATACATATAGCATGCATGGTTATGTTATATCAGTGCCAATAATATATTTATTATATTATATATATTAATATATATGTTTACAACTTACGTCGTCGTAGCGCACATTCAGTACACATAGTTTTGTATACCTACACATGTAGTACACATAGTTTTGTATACCTACACATGCAGTACATTGCCAAAACTCGTCAACTCGCACCAAATCAACATCAAAACACAACATGATTTTCTTACACTAGGCATATCTACACGTGTCGACACACACTGATTTCTGCTTCACAATTATTATCAATTATTATAAATTTATGACGCATTCCTCAACTAATTTATTTTGTTTTCATAACTTTTTTCAATATTGTCATTTCATATTACACTATTTTTTCACTTCACATTGACCATCATTTCTTCACTTTATACTTCACATGATTTTTCACAACACACTTCATGCATCACCTCAGTAACTTCCCTTCATACGTCACATCTCCTTCTCACTTCACTTCTACAACGTCATACAACGCTTCGTTCCTTCACTTCATGCATCGTGTAATTTTCTTTCTCTTAAAGCCTAGCATAATTTCTTCATTTAATGATGAAGTACATTACATTTTCACATCATGAAACAGTTTTTCATTTCAAGTTAATTTTAACTACACACACCACCTAATTTTTTTACTTCATGCTTCTGTCGGTTTTCTTACTTCACCTCATGTTTGTACATCACGAAACACTTCATTTCCTCACTCCACTTCACACTCTCACACTTCCCCCGCAGCTCCACTTCCACCCAAACCTATTTCCGTCAAGTGACAAAAACCTCCTGCGAGCGCCACAGAACTTCTCAAAACTCCCCAAAAATCGGCAGGTTTGTGATCGAAAACCAAAACCGACTTTGTTGGATCTTTCTTTGCTGGTCGCGCCGGGCAAAATCTTTTGGAAGTCGCGCGGATCTTGGCAGCCGCGACAACTTGTCGTTGCGCCTCGACTTGAGAGCTCCCTCTGCGTGTGGGAGTTTTGGGAACTTGTGGGAGTTTTGGTAACTTGTGGGAGTTTTGGTAACTTGTGGGAGTTTTGGGAACTTGTGGGAGTTTTGGGAACTTGTGGGAGTTTTGGGAACTTGTAGGAGTTTTGGGAACTTGTAGGAGTTTTGGGAACTTGTAGGAGTTTTGGGAACTTGTAGGAGTTTTGGGAACTTATGGGAGCTTTGGTGATTTGTGGGCGCTTTGGTAACTCCTGGGAGTTTTGGTAACTTGTGGGAGTATTGATAATTTGTGGGAGTTTTGGTAACTTGTGGGAGTTTTGGTAACTTGTGGGAGTTTTGGTAACTTGTGGGAGTTTTGGTAACTTGTGGGAGTTTTGGTAACTTGTGGGAGTTTTGGTAATTTGTGGAAGTTTTGGTAATTTGTGGGAGTTTTGATGATTTGTGGACGCTTTGGTGATTATTGGGAGTTTTGGTAACTTGTGGGAGTTTTGGTAACTTGTGGGAGTTTTGGTAACTTGTGGGAGTTTTAGTAACTTGTGGGAGTCTTGGTAATTTGTGGGATTTTTGGTAATTTGTGGAATTTTTGGTAACTTGTGGGAGTTTTGGTAATTTGTGGGAGTTTTGGTAATTTGTGGGAGTTTTAGTAACTTGTGGGAGTTTTGGTAATTTGTGGGAGTTTTGGTAACTTGTGGGAGTTTTGGTAACATGTGAGAGTTTTGGTAATTTGCGGGAATTTCGGTAACTTGTGGGAGTTTTGGTAACTTGTGGGAGTTTTGGTAACTTGTGGGAGTTTTGGTAACTTGTGGGAGTTTTGGTAATTTGTGGGCGCTTTGGTAATTTGTGGGAGTTTTGGTAACTTGTGGGAGTTTTGGTAACATGTGAGAGTTTTGGTAATTTGCGGGAATTTCGGTAACTTGTGGGAGTTTTGGTAACTTGTGGGAGTTTTGGTAACTTGTGGGAGTTTTGGTAACTTGTGGGAGCTCTGGTAATTTGTGGGAGCTCTGGTAATTTGTGGGAGTTTTGGTAATTTGTGGGAGTTTTGGTAACTTGTGGGAGTTTTGGTAACTTGTGGGAGTTTTGGTAACTTGTGGGAGTTTTCGTAACTTGTGGGAGTTTTGGTAACTTGTGGGAGTTTTGGTAACTTGTGGGAGTTTTGGTAACTTGTGGGAGTGTTGGTAACTTGTGGGAGTTTTGGTAATTTGTGGGAGCTCTGGTAATTTGTGGGAGCTCTGGTAATTTGTGGGAGTTTTGGTGATTTGTGGAAGTTTTGGTAATTTGTGGGCGCTTTGGTAATTTATGGGAGTTTTGGTAATTTGCGGGAATTTCGGTAACTTGCTTGAAATTTTGGTTATTTGTGGGAATTTGTAATAATTTGAGGAAGTTTTGGCAGCCTGTTAACAAGGACACACAATTCTCAAATCAAATTGATATATATATATATATATGTATATACATATACACAAATACTTAAACCAATCACATCGATCATGGGCATAAGAGATGCCCAAATTGTCCACCCTCTGCACCGACAGCCAGTTTGTACCTTTAATTTCTCAGTCGTATCAGATCTAAATCTGAAACATAAACAAAAAATACAAATTATTGTATGGTGTGCTACTTGCAAGGCACCGTGTCTATGTATGGTATAGTTGAAGTGTAATTTATAATTATATATAACTATATATACTTGGTGTCTTTTAAATACGGGGGACCCTAAAATATCTCTAATACCTTTTGATAAAATGAACGGATTTTTAAAATAAAATGGCAGTAGAATCATGAGATTTATATTTTTCATTTGAAATAATTTTTGAAGGTGGCATTCTTCATGTGGCGTCCACTCGACTGCAAGCAACATTGGGCGCGTGTTCGCATGCTCCTCACTGCAGCGCTGTGAGGGTGGGGCAGATCTTTCTTAGCTCTGAGATGCTGGCATCCTTGAGTTGAGTCAGATCCGGCGGTGTCACGATACACCCTTGCCTTTAGACATCCCCTGGAGAAAAATCCAATGAGGATAGATCAGGAGACGTTGCAGGCCAGTCAACTGAGTTAATTGTTCCTTTGTCCAGTTCTTCATCGTGGTGGGAGTTCCAGAGCAGGAAGAATTTTACAACGCCCTCTGATTCTTATCTTGACTGTTGTATCATAAATACGTAGGTACCAAATAAAAAACATAAATTTCAGGATTCTATTGCCGTTTTGTATTAAAAATCCGTTCATTGAATCAAACGTTGAAAAGTTTGTCGGGTCTTGTATTTAAAAAACACCCTATATATGTATACAATAAAACTGTACACAGTATATATATATATATATATATATATATATTAACATAAATTTAGACATGAACACAATTAAAATGAAATAACGACGACAAGTTAGGCGCAAGTTTCTCAAGAAAGTGAGGCGGGCTTTGATTTGGTTTGTTAGTAAACATGAGGACGTCTGGCAACAGGGCGTGGGAAAGTTCCCAGGCTGGCGTGGGACGCTGCCGCCCCCTCGAGCGTACGACAACTGCCAAGTGCCCTGGGAATACACAACAGCTAAACAGCGTCGAGATGCCGAGTAAAGAACTTTTCAAAGTTTAAACTTGAGCAATCAGCATCTGCCCTTGAAGGAAATTAGAAGACTGTGGCGCCAGTTGAATGATGAGAGAGGGAAGTGTGAAGGAGGATGGAAGTGATGAGAGAGGGGAGTTTGAAGGAGGATGGAAGTGATGAGAGAGGGAAGTTTGAAGGAGGATGGAAGTGATGAGAGAGGGAAGTGTGAAGGAGGATGGAAGTGATGAGAGACGGAAGTTTGAAGGAGGATGGAAGTGATGAGAGAGGGAAGTTTGAAGGAGGATGGAAGTGATGAGAGAGGGAAGTTTGAAGGAGGATGGAAGTGATGAGAGAGGGAAGTTTGAAGGAGGATGGAAGTGATGAGAGAGGGAAGTTTGAAGGAGGATGGAAGTGATGAGAGAGGGAAGTTTGAAGGAGGATGGAAGTGATGAGAGAGGGAAGTTTGAAGGAGGATGGAAGTGATGAGAGAGGGGAGTTTGAAGGAGGATGGAAGTGATGAGAGAGGGAAGTTTGAAGGAGGATGGAAGTGATGAGAGAGGGAAGTTTGAAGGAGGATGGAAGTGATGAGAGAGGGGAGTTTGAAGGAGGATGGAAGTGATGAGAGAGGGAAGTTTGAAGGAGGATGGAAGTGATGAGAGAGGGGAGTTTGAAGGAGGATGGAAGTGATGAGAGAGGGAAGTTTGAAGGAGGATGGAAGTGATGAGAGAGGGAAGTTTGAAGGAGGATGGAAGTGATGAGAGAGGGAAGTTTGAAGGAGGATGGAAGTGATGAGAGAGGGGAGTTTGAAGGAGGATGGAAGTGATGAGAGAGGGGAGTTTGAAGGAGGATGGAAGTGATGAGAGAGGGAAGTTTGAAGGAGGACGGAAGTGATGAGAGAGGGAAGTTTGAAGGAGGATGGAAGTGATGAGAGACGGAAGTTTGAAGGAGGATGGAAGTGATGAGAGAGGGGAGTTTGAAGGAGGATGGAAGTGATGAGAGAGGGAAGTTTGAAGGAGGATGGAAGTGATGAGAGAGGGGAGTTTGAAGGAGGATGGAAGTGATGAGAGAGGGGAGTTTGAAGGAGGATGGAAGTGATGAGAGACGGAAGTTTGAAGGAGGATGGAAGTGATGAGAGACGGAAGTTTGAAGGAGGATGGAAGTGATGAGAGAGGGGAGTTTGAAGGAGGATGGAAGTGATGAGAGAGGGAAGTTTGAAGGAGGATGGAAGTGATGAGAGACGGAAGTTTGAAGGAGGATGGAAGTGATGAGAGACGGAAGTTTGAAGGAGGATGGAAGTGATGAGAGAGGGGAGTTTGAAGGAGGATGGAAGTGATGAGAGACGGAAGTTTGAAGGAGGATGGAAGTGATGAGAGAGGGGAGTTTGAAGGAGGATGGAAGTGATGAGAGAGGGAAGTTTGAAGGAGGATGGAAGTGATGAGAGAGGGGAGTTTGAAGGAGGATGGAAGTGATGAGAGACGGAAGTTTGAAGGAGGATGGAAGTGATGAGAGACGGAAGTTTGAAGGAGGATGGAAGTGATGAGAGAGGGGAGTTTGAAGGAGGATGGAAGTGATGAGAGACGGAAGTTTGAAGGAGGATGGAAGTGATGAGAGAAGGAAGTTTGAAGGAGGATGGAAGTGATGAGAGAGGGAAGTTTGAAGGAGGATGGAAGTGATGAGAGAGGGGAGTTTGACGGAGGATGGAAGTGATGAGAGAGGGAAGTTTGAAGGAGGACGGAAGTGATGAGAGAGGGAAGTTTGAAGGAGGACGGAAGTGATGAGAGAGGGAAGTTTGAAGGAGGATGGAAGTGATGAGAGAGGGAAGTTTGAAGGAGGATGGAAGTGATGAGAGAGGGAAGTTTGAAGGAGGATGGAAGTGATGAGAGAGGGAAGTTTGAAGGAGGATGGAAGTGATGAGAGAGGGAAGTTTGAAGCAGGATGGAAGTGATGAGAGAGGGAAGTTTGAAGGAGGATGGAAGTGATGAGAGAAGGAAGTTTGGAGGAGGATGGAAGTGATGAGAGAGGGAAGTTTGAAGGAGGATGGAAGTGATGAGAGAGGGAAGTTTGAAGGAGGATGGAAGTGATGAGAGACGGAAGTTTGAAGGAGGATGGAATTGATGGGAGAGGTAAGTTTGAAGGAGGATGGAAGTGATGAGAGAGGGAAGTTTGAAGGAGGATGGAAGTGATGAGAGAGGGAAGTTTGAAGGAGGATGGAAGTGATGAGAGAGGGAAGTTTGAAGGAGGACGGAAGTGATGAGAGAGGGAAGTTTGAAGGAGGATGGAAGTGATGAGAGAGGGAAGTTTGAAGGAGGATGGAAGTGATGAGAGAGGGAAGTTTGAAGGAGGATGGAAGTGATGAGAGAGGGAAGTTTGAAGGAGGATGGAAGTGATGAGAGAGGGAAGTTTGAAGGAGGATGGAAGTGATGAGAGACGGAAGTTTGAAGGAGGATGGAAGTGATGAGAGAGGGAAGTTTGAAGGAGGATGGAAGTGATGAGAGAGGGAAGTTTGAAGGAGGATGGAAGTGATGAGAGAGGAAAGTTTGAAGGAGGATGGAAGTGATGAGAGAGGGAAGTTTGAAGGAGGATGGAAGTGATGAGAGAGGGAAGTTTGAAGGAGGATGGAAGTGATGAGAGAGGGAAGTTTGAAGGAGGATGGAAGTGATGAGAGAGGGAAGTTTGAAGGAGGATGGAAGTGATGAGAGAGGGAAGTTTGAAGGAGGATGGAAGTGATGAGAGAGGGAAGTTTGAAGGAGGATGGAAGTGATGAGAGAGGGAAGTTTGAAGGAGGATGGAAGTGATGAGAGACGGAAGTTTGAAGGAGGATGGAAGTGATGAGAGAGGTAAGTTTGAAGGAGGATGGAAGTGATGAGAGAGGTAAGTTTGAAGGAGGACGGAAGTGATGAGAGAGGGAAGTTTGAAGGAGGACGGAAGTGATGAGAGAGGGAAGTTTGAAGGAGGACGGAAGTGATGAGAGAGGGAAGTTTGAAGGAGGACGGAAGTGATGAGAGAGGGAAGTTTGAAGGAGGACGGAAGTGATGAGAGAGGGAAGTTTGAAGGAGGACGGAAGTGATGAGAGAGGGAAGTTTGATGGAGGACGGAAGTGATGAGAGAGGGAAATTTGAAGGAGGACGGAAGTGATGAGAGAGGGAAGTTTGAAGGAGGATGGAAGTGATGAGAGAGGGAAGTTTGAAGGAGGATGGAAGTGATGAGAGAGGGAAGTTTGAAGGAGGATGGAAGTGATGAGAGAGGGAAGTTTGAAGGAGGATGGAAGTGATGAGAGAGGGAAGTTTGAAGGAGGATGGAAGTGATGAGAGAGGGAAGTTTGAAGGAGGATGGAAGTGATGAGAGAGGGGAGTTTGAAGGAGGATGGAAGTGATGAGAGAGGGAAGTTTGAAGGAGGATGGAAGTGATGAGAGAGGGGAGTTTGAAGGAGGATGGAAGTGATGAGAGAGGGAAGTTTGAAGGAGGATGGAAGTGATGAGAGAGGGAAGTTTGAAGGAGGATGGAAGTGATGAGAGAGGGGAGTTTGAAGGAGGATGGAAGTGATGAGAGAGGGGAGTTTGAAGGAGGATGGAAGTGATGAGAGAGGGGAGTTTGAAGGAGGATGGAAGTGATGAGAGAGGGAAGTTTGAAGGAGGATGGAAGTGATGAGAGAGGGAAGTTTGAAGGAGGATGGAAGTGATGAGAGAGGGGAGTTTGAAGGAGGATGGAAGTGATGAGAGAGGGAAGTTTGAAGGAGGACGGAAGTGATGAGAGAGGGAAGTTTGAAGGAGGACGGAAGTGATGAGAGAGGGGAGTTTGAAGGAGGATGGAAGTGATGAGAGAGGGAAGTTTGAAGGAGGATGGAAGTGATGAGAGACGGAAGTTTGAAGGAGGATGGAAGTGATGAGAGAGGGGAGTTTGAAGGAGGATGGAAGTGATGAGAGAGGGAAGTTTGAAGGAGGATGGAAGTGATGAGAGAGGGGAGTTTGAAGGAGGATGGAAGTGATGAGAGACGGAAGTCTGAAGGAGGATGGAAGTGATGAGAGACGGAAGTTTGAAGGAGGATGGAAGTGATGAGAGACGGAAGTTTGAAGGAGGATGGAAGTGATGAGAGACGGAAGTTTGAAGGAGGATGGAAGTGATGAGAGAGGGAAGTTTGAAGGAGGACGGAAGTGATGAGAGAGGGAAGTTTGAAGGAGGACGGAAGTGATGAGAGAGGGGAGTTTGAAGGAGGATGGAAGTGATGAGAGAGGGAAGTTTGAAGGAGGATGGAAGTGATGAGAGACGGAAGTTTGAAGGAGGATGGAAGTGATGAGAGACGGAAGTTTGAAGGAGGATGGAAGTGATGAGAGACGGAAGTTTGAAGGAGGATGGAAGTGATGAGAGACGGAAGTTTGAAGGAGGATGGAAGTGATGAGAGAGGGGAGTTTGAAGGAGGATGGAAGTGATGAGAGAGGGAAGTTTGAAGGAGGATGGAAGTGATGAGAGACGGAAGTTTGAAGGAGGATGGAAGTGATGAGAGACGGAAGTTTGAAGGAGGATGGAAGTGATGAGAGAGGGGAGTTTGAAGGAGGATGGAAGTGATGAGAGAGGGGAGTTTGAAGGAGGATGGAAGTGATGAGAGAGGGAAGTTTGAAGGAGGATGGAAGTGATGAGAGAGGGAAGTTTGAAGGAGGATGGAAGTGATGAGAGACGGAAGTTTGAAGGAGGATGGAAGTGATGAGAGAAGGAAGTTTGAAGGAGGATGGAAGTGATGAGAGAGGGAAGTTTGAAGGAGGATGGAAGTGATGAGAGAGGGGAGTTTGACGGAGGATGGAAGTGATGAGAGAGGGAAGTTTGAAGGAGGACGGAAGTGATGAGAGAGGGAAGTTTGAAGGAGGACGGAAGTGATGAGAGAGGGAAGTTTGAAGGAGGATGGAAGTGATGAGAGAGGGAAGTTTGAAGGAGGATGGAAGTGATGAGAGAGGGAAGTTTGAAGGAGGATGGAAGTGATGAGAGAGGGAAGTTTGAAGGAGGATGGAAGTGATGAGAGAGGGAAGTTTGAAGCAGGATGGAAGTGATGAGAGAGGGAAGTTTGAAGGAGGATGGAAGTGATGAGAGAAGGAAGTTTGGAGGAGGATGGAAGTGATGAGAGAGGGAAGTTTGAAGGAGGATGGAAGTGATGAGAGAGGGAAGTTTGAAGGAGGATGGAAGTGATGAGAGACGGAAGTTTGAAGGAGGATGGAATTGATGGGAGAGGTAAGTTTGAAGGAGGATGGAAGTGATGAGAGAAGGAAGTTTGAAGGAGGATGGAAGTGATGAGAGAGGGAAGTTTGAAGGAGGATGGAAGTGATGAGAGAGGGAAGTTTGAAGGAGGACGGAAGTGATGAGAGAGGGAAGTTTGAAGGAGGATGGAAGTGATGAGAGAGGGAAGTTTGAAGGAGGATGGAAGTGATGAGAGAGGGAAGTTTGAAGGAGGATGGAAGTGATGAGAGAGGGAAGTTTGAAGGAGGATGGAAGTGATGAGAGAGGGAAGTTTGAAGGAGGATGGAAGTGATGAGAGACGGAAGTTTGAAGGAGGATGGAAGTGATGAGAGACGGAAGTTTGAAGGAGGATGGAAGTGATGAGAGAGGGAAGTTTGAAGGAGGATGGAAGTGATGAGAGAGCGAAGTTTGAAGGAGGATGGAAGTGATGAGAGAGGAAAGTTTGAAGGAGGATGGAAGTGATGAGAGAGGGAAGTTTGAAGGAGGATGGAAGTGATGAGAGAGGGAAGTTTGAAGGAGGATGGAAGTGATGAGAGAGGGAAGTTTGAAGGAGGATGGAAGTGATGAGAGAGGGAAGTTTGAAGGAGGATGGAAGTGATGAGAGAGGGAAGTTTGAAGGAGGATGGAAGTGATGAGAGAGGGAAGTTTGAAGGAGGATGGAAGTGATGAGAGAGGGAAGTTTGAAGGAGGATGGAAGTGATGAGAGAGGGAAGTTTGAAGGAGGATGGAAGTGATGAGAGACGGAAGTTTGAAGGAGGATGGAAGTGATGAGAGAGGTAAGTTTGAAGGAGGATGGAAGTGATGAGAGAGGTAAGTTTGAAGGAGGACGGAAGTGATGAGAGAGGGAAGTTTGAAGGAGGACGGAAGTGATGAGAGAGGGAAGTTTGAAGGAGGACGGAAGTGATGAGAGAGGGAAGTTTGAAGGAGGACGGAAGTGATGAGAGAGGGAAGTTTGAAGGAGGACGGAAGTGATGAGAGAGGGAAGTTTGAAGGAGGACGGAAGTGATGAGAGAGGGAAATTTGAAGGAGGACGGAAGTGATGAGAGAGGGAAGTTTGAAGGAGGATGGAAGTGATGAGAGAGGGAAGTTTGAAGGAGGATGGAAGTGATGAGAGAGGGAAGTTTGAAGGAGGATGGAAGTGATGAGAGAGGGAAGTTTGAAGGAGGATGGAAGTGATGAGAGAGGGAAGTTTGAAGGAGGATGGAAGTGATGAGAGAGGGAAGTTTGAAGGAGGATGGAAGTGATGAGAGAGGGAAGTTTGAAGGAGGATGGAAGTGATGAGAGAGGGAAGTTTGAAGGAGGATGGAAGTGATGAGAGACGGAAGTTTGAAGGAGGATGGAAGTGATGAGAGACGGAAGTTTGAAGGAGGATGGAAGTGATGAGAGACGGAAGTTTGAAGGAGGATGGAAGTGATGAGAGAGGGAAGTTTGAAGGAGGATGGAAGTGATGAGAGACGGAAGTTTGAAGGAGGATGGAAGTGATGAGAGACGGAAGTTTGAAGGAGGATGGAAGTGATGAGAGAGGGAAGTTTGAAGGAGGATGGAAGTGATGAGAGAGGGAAGTTTGAAGGAGGAAGGAAGTGATGAGAGACGGAAGTTTGAAGGAGGATGGAAGTGATGAGAGAGGGAAGTTTGAAGGAGGATGGAAGTGATGAGAGACGGAAGTTTGAAGGAGGATGGAAGTGATGAGAGACGGAAGTTTGAAGGAGGATGGAAGTGATGAGAGAGGGAAGTTTGAAGGAGGATGGAAGTGATGAGAGAGGGAAGTTTGAAGGAGGATGGAAGTGATGAGAGACGGAAGTTTGAAGGATGATGGAAGTGATGAGAGAGGGAAGTTTGAAGGAGGATGGAAGTGATGAGAGACGGAAGTTTGAAGGAGGATGGAAGTGATGAGAGAGGGAAGTTTGAAGGAGGATGGAAGTGATGAGAGAGGGAAGTTTGAAGGAGGATGGAAGTGATGAGAGAGGGAAGTTTGAAGGAGGATGGAAGTGATTAGAGAGGGAAGTTTGAAGGAGGATGGAAGTGATGAGAGACGGAAGTTTGAAGGAGGATGGAAGTGATGAGAGACGGAAGTTTGAAGGAGGATGGAAGTGATGAGAGACGGAAGTTTGAAGGAGGATGGAAGTGATGAGAGAGGCAAGTTTGAAGGAGGATGGAAAGATAATCCGAGTTCCAATGGCGGAATGAAAAGATGCGATACTTCTTTTTCTGAACGTGTAGTGAACATCTACTGATGGTATTTTACGTACGAAACTGCACACGATGATTCTAATGAGTAAAAATGCCATGTGTGAATTAACTCATTCGATCTGGACATCTACATAGAGTGTGTAATGCATCGTGTCAACATACATTGGAACATTTGATATGACAATTCCTACTGTGTCTAACTCAATGTGCCAAAATCAGCTACGGTGCCAATATGTGCCCCCAATATAAGAGGATCAGTGGCAATATCAGAGCCAATGTTAGTGCCTATATCAGGGACAACAGTGTTAATATCAACCCAACATCTATCAGACTGCCAATATTAGCCCCAATATCAGATGATTCGTCAATATTAGCCCCAATATCAGCAAATGTGCTAATATCAGTGTCAGCAAATGTGCCAATATCAGTTTCAGTAAATATTCCAATATCATTTTCAGTATATATTCCCGTATCAGTATCGGTAAATGTGCCAAAATCAGTTTCAGCATCCGAGACTGCGCCAAAATCAGTCATGTGCCAACATTAGTGACTGTCTACATGCCGCACCACACCATGTCAAAATTTTGCACCCGAATAAAAGAGGCCCACGACAATTTTTACAACACACCGGAGGCAGGATTTACAAGCAACTTACGTCGTCGTATTTTTATACCACTCACATCGCAGTAAAGTTACTGCCGGAATTGCTGAACAAGAAAAAAAACATGAAAAAACAACAAAATTTCAATAACGAGTCCTGTAGAAACGAAGTGGTGAGCTCAGTAGTCACGTAAGCAATAACCGCAGTAAAAAAATTGCCAAAAACCTCATCAACCACCAGCACAATAACACCAAAAAGTACAGCGCCTCTATTCTCAAAAAATAAGTGTCAATAACAGCATCAACTAATAAGAGCGTCAATAATAGAATCAATTAAAGCGTCAATAACAGTATCAATAACCATATCAATAATCGCACTGATAATAAAAACAATCAATACCACAGTAATAGCTGCATCAATTCCCGTATAAATACCCGCATTAAAACCTGCATCAACAATCCCATGAATAACTGTATAGTGTATGTGGATATCACATGAATATTATGAATTACTGTAATAACTGCAGTAATTATTAAAATAATCCCATCAATAACTAAAAACATTCGTGCCAATCAATGACTGCTTCAACAACTTCTGAAATTCTACGCGTTCACTATATTGCACACTACACAGGGCTCTGTATACTGCACACAGCACTATATACCGCCCATATCAAACGAGGCCCGTATACTACACACAGCCCTGTATGCTACGCTCAGCCCTGTATGCTATATACAGCCCTGTATGCCATATACAGCCCTGTACACTAAACATCCCAGAATACTACACAAGGCAGACACCCCTCCTCCCCCCCCCCCCAACAAAATAAAGGAGCTCGAAATCGAGTCAAAGAAGGCATAAATTGGCGCAATTTAAATGAGGTCTTCCCTCGTGAGGCTGAATCGGAGGAGCGCGATTCTCCTTCACAGCCTTCATTGCGGGATATTGGCAATTTTATGAAGCGTGGGGTGAGGGGTGAAGAAGGGGTGAGAAAATGGGGATATCGGTTGGGGGGGTGAGGAGGGGGGGAGAGGATGAGGGGTATCAAAGAGTGAAGGCACCATAGATTGAATTAGATAAGGCAGTCTAAGCCTTCCTAACTCAAACAAAGGCTTGTGGCGGTCTCAACAAACTGTTCGCGAACACCACCACACAAGGTTAAAAGCGCCACGTCGCGCAGCATCAGCCTCGAAGCGCCACCGCGCGCCGAGCAATGGAAACGCGCGTTCAAAGCGTCAATGCCTCACCAGACACTACACGGGGGGTCCCGTAAAAATGTCCCCGGCTTTTTAATTGATTATATCGCCGCTTAAAATTAACTATTTGAATTTTCTTTTTTTCACAATGTAGTAAATTTTGTTTTCTTTCCAAATAAGTAAAGTTTTTGAAAATCGGTTGAATAATCACTTCACAATGATCGATTTTCTGAAAGGGGTAGAAAAACTAATTGTTCAAAGGAAAAATTTTAAAAACAACACTGGTGTTCTTCATTTCTCAATACCTTCGGTTGAAAATAATTTCACAATGATGTAGCAAACATACCCCCAAGTATGTATCCCCTCCATCATTAATAATTCTTCGACAACGAATTGAAGAAGAGTTTCAAGAACTGAAAGAAAACGGTGAAATAATCCGCAAAAATGTTCGTTGAATGGTGGCTAGAAGTGAAAAGAAATGGAGGGTACGTCGAAGATACTAAATTACTTTATTTAAACGTTATTTAAGGCAATGATTTGTTACTCCTCAATTTTTGTTCGTTCGTTTTTTTGGACAGTACAAAATAAGGAAGAATAATAATATTGTTTTAAAAACTTTTTCTTCAAACAATTAGTTTTTCTTCCTCTATCAGTAAATTGATCACTGTAAAGTGGTTATTAAACGATTTTAAATAGTTTAGATTATTCTAAAAGGAAACAAAATTTACTACATTTAAAAAAAAAGACAACACAAATATTTTAAAATAAAGCGGAGATATAGTCCATTAAACAGTCGGGGACATTTTTGTGAGACACCCGGTACAAGGAGGTCCAGTGCGAGCTGATTCAGTCTCCTCACAGCAGCGGCTCACACAAGTCTTTTCACAGAGACTTCCTTCGTAGCACTCGCTTCATAGCAGGCTACCCACAGCGACTCTCCTCGTAGCAGTTCTTTCACAGCGGCTCTGATATTCACAAGTCCAAGCCGCTCCGACAGCAGCAGTCTCACCGCCTCTACCGCCGCTCGCACTCGACCGCCAGCCGCGCTGCAACTCCACGCTGCAACTCCACACTGCAACTCCACGCTGCAACTCCACACTGCAACTCCACACTGCAACTCCACACTGCAACTCCACACTGCAACTCCACGCTGACTGACAGTCCTCCAAGGCGTCCCTGGGTGCAGTACTGCCAGACTAATGTTTTCCTAGTTTGCCATTACTGTCGCCAATTTTCCCAATAGAACGGCATTTATTCCAGTCGTGTATTTCTTATCCTGTCTGGTTCGTTCGTACTTCAGGCACTCGCTTTGGGCATTGATATTCAAAGTATTTAGATATTCACAGCCTGCCCGGAGGGTAAAGCAGCCTGAGAGAGGACACCACAGGCGTTCCAAAAAGAGGAAGGAAGAAGGCATCATTTAGCATGGAGTTGAGGGAATGCTGGTTCTATGCACAAGGTATTCTTTCACAACAAAAAGAAGGCCTACCTAACAAAGTTTTATTATAATACTACAAAAAGTAGGCTTACCTAATAAAATATTATCTAATTCAATATAAAGGCCTACTTAACAAAATATTTTGTATTCTCACAAAATGATGGCCTACATCATTCTATTTCAACCAAAGAAGGCTTACCTAACAAATGCTTTTTCTATTTCAACAAATTTCAATGAAAAGAAGGCGGCCTACTCTGCAAAAGCTTATTCCATTTCAACAATAATGCCTACTTAACAAAACCTTGTTCTATTCCTACTGCTTATCCTATCCATATTGAGGGGCATCTTGACTAAGGCAATAACGACTTGCATGCGTGATTGCATGCGTGATTGCGTGCGTGATTGCGTGCGTGATTGCGTGCGTGATTGCATCCCTCGTGTAATTAACTACAGCTAAGATTTAAGAAAATACATAATTATTTTCCAGAACTTGCAGAAAGTAATTATCTGGGAAGATCGCATTTACTTCACTCAGTAACATTCGGGCGGAATTTCATGTTCGGCTCTTCAGACCATTTGAAGTGTCATGATAGAAACAAGTAATATTAATTTTAATAAGAACTGCTTTTGAATCACAGGCCTACCATTAACATTTGGAAATAATCGATTGGGAACGTAAATTTAAATGAATTTAAATCTAATCAATTTAAATTATATGCAATCAATTTAAAATCACCGTTTCAATTTACGGTCTCAATTCACCGTTTAAATTTACGTTCTCAATTCATCGTTTAAATTTACGTTCTCAATTCACCGTTTAAATTTACGTTCTCAATTCACCGTTTAAATTTACGTTCTCAATTCACCGTTTAAATTTACGTTCTCAATTCACCGTTTAAATTTACGTTCTCAATTCACCGTTTAAATTTACGTTCTCAATTCACCGTTTAAATTTACGTTCTCAATTCACCGTTTAAATTTACGTTCTCAATTCACCGTTTAAATTTACGTTCTCAATTCACCGTTTAAATTTACGTTCTCAATTCACCGTTTAAATTTACGTTCTCAATTCACCGTTTAAATTTACGTTCTCAATTCACCGTTTAAATTTAAGTTCTCAATTCATCGTTCAAGTTTACGTTCTCAATTCACCGTTAAAATTTACGAAGTCCAGCTCGAAGTTACCACAAATTCAGCACGTGCGCCTCAACGTCACCAAACGAATTAATGTAACGCGCTCAAAATGCACGAAAGATTTAATGTCTGGCATTCGCTGCCAAGATATTCGGCGCAAGAACAACCTGCTAAGGGACGCAAAAATGCGTAAAAACGCCCCCCACCGGCGCATGTCCAGCTTAAATCATCATCCAACCACATCCAAAACGCCCAGGTGAATTTAAATTTAAATAAACTCACGAACAATACGTCTAAAGGAGAGCAAAAAGTGCGCTACGAGTGGCTGATTAATACTGATTATACAGGAGAAACTTGCGGTGTAATCCGGCGCTCGCTGTAGCTGCGAGCAAAATGGAATCTTTGCCTGCGTAAGCTTGCAGTTTGTGAAGGTTTGTTAACGAACGCTTGTTTCATTTTTGCGGTTCTCTCCCTTCTGAATCGCTTGAATCCCTTCAGCTGAATCCCTGGAAGGGTGCTGGGATCCCTCCAAAAGTTCGGTAAATAATGTGAGTTCGATGCTGCATCGCACCTCATGTTCTGATATTTTCCTCGGCGAGCTGCTATTGCAGTCGTTACGAAGAGCAGCGTTACTGGGTGCAGTTATTGAAGTTAGGAAGTTTGGAAGCTCTGGCTAGCCAAGTAAGTTTATTCAAGCTTGGCCTCCCGAGAAAGTTTATTTAAGTCTGAAACATTTTCGTTTAGGTAGCCAATACAATGACGTTAAGATTTTTTTCAGTTAAACGGGCTTTGATCATGAACTTTTGCCAGAAGGGTAAATGAGTTGTGAACTATGTAATTAATGTCACGTAATTCATATTTCATAACATATGAATCATTCAATGTTTCTAAAAAGCAAGTTGTTCAAAACTTTTGAATGTGTATGATACAAAGCTTACGATGTAATGTTTTACCAGTATTATTTGTAGATTTAGCCGCGTCATCTGACAATTTTTTTACCACCCCTCTGTTACCCTGAGAATTGTTCCATTACCTCCTGGTGTAATTTACCTTATTTTGGACATTCCTGGTGTACAAGAACTTAAAACTCCAATACCTGGTCACGTGGCCCAGCAGATTTAGCTAACAAAATATGCCAAAGTTTGTCAAATAAAAATAAATCAAAAAATACAGCCGGAAAAATATGTCGAAAAAATAACAATAAATTCTGCAGCACATACACGTTTTTCACATGTTTTTGATACTACAAGTTGATCAAGAAAATTTCAATTGTACTTGTAGAACATAGGAGAGCCACCAATCGTCTCACAAATGATGATATTTACCACATCAAACTGGCACGATTTCACAAAACTAAGTACGCTCATCATAAAAATTGAATAAAAGTTTGGATTTTCCAAATCACTTTTGAAACAAAAGGATAAAACCAAATCGTTAGTTTTCAGAACCTAACTTGGAACACACTGCATATCGTACGGACGCGGGGTTGGAGCATAACTTCACGATATATTAATTACGTCCGGCTGGTTCTAACTCATGTGAATACAAGTCAAGAAAACCAAAGCAGCCGAAGAAAGTAAACGTACGGATCTGCGGTACAGTTCTTTTTAATTTCAAGTTCTAAAGTTCTTCTGCTTTCAAATTCCGAGTCTTTTAAATGTGTCCTTGGGCTGAGGTCAATTAGGGGGCTTAAAAGTCTTCCAAATCCTGGAGTTTCTCGCGACTTGCTGAGCTGGCATCTCTCACTGACGACTCTTGCGATATTATTGGCCGCAAATACCTCACAAGGTATCACAAGTACCTCACAAGGTATCACAAATACCTCACAAGGTATCATTAATACCTCACAAGGTATCATTAATACCTCACAAGGTATCACCAACACCTCACAAGGTATCACCAACACCTCACAAGGTATCACAAATACCTCACAAGATATCACAAATACCTCACAAGATATCACAAATACCTCACAAGGTATCACAAATACCACACAAAGTATCACAAATACCTCACAAAGTATCACAAATACCTCACAAGGTATCACAATTTTTTTCAGGTTATTGCAAACCGCAACTTTGAATTGAAAACTCGACTTTCTTGAAGGTGCGTTCTAAGCTTCACATATTCGGACAGGTGAGAGTCAGAAGGAGGTCAAAATTCTGAGCACATAATGATCTAAGTAATGAAATACCTTCGTGAGAAAAATAACGCCTGAACTTTAAAAATTCATTCGGAAGGAACATTGTTGGAGAGCAACTTTCTGTCTAACTCTACGGAGAGAGAGCGATACATTTCACTTACTGCTTATTTCCGAGTTCAAAAGTCAAGCAAAAAATAAACTTCAGCAAGTTTAACCTACATCGACCACCGTCCTATCTGGACGCTAGGAATTCCCTACCATCGTTCTTTTTCTGAATGCTTCGATGAAAAGTTTACATTTGCTGGGTTTGTTAATGATAATACAGAGAAATTACCGTTACACATCGTTCAAGACTCCAAAATATTAGCAAGTTGAGGGTACGGCTGAAAAATATACAGTTCATGCTGGTCCAGAGCAACAATGTTGCTTCTGCAGTCGGAGTTTAAGAAAAAAAGAAAGATATGACGTGAGTCATATCTTTACCGCGTAAGATGTGGGAGAAAATTAACTCGTTTAGTGCGATGAGTAAAAGGTAAATTACGCGGCAATGTTCAGCTGAGGTAAATCACGTTGTATTTCTCAACATAGACAAGACATGTACTCTGTAATTTGATGTCATGTAAATGACTACGTATTGATAAAAAAGAAGTATAAAGTTGAGCTTAATTAATAAGACACAGAAATAGGAAAAAGGGAAACGTACCCAGAGCGTGGGAATGCCCTAAGGGAGCGACAGGAAAAGAACAGCAGAAAACGCACAAATTGTTAAACGTCGTGACACGAGCAGCACAACGCAATGAAGGAACGGATGAACAATGGACAGCATGCAGAACTCAACGCACGTGAATCGTAGAATGAGCGGTAAAATCGTAGAATGAGCGGTAAAATCGTAGAATGAGCGGTAAAATCGTAGAATAAGCGGTAAAATCGTAGAATGAGCGGTAAAATCGTAGAATGAGCGGTAAAATCGTAGAATGAGCGGTAAAATCGTAGAATGAGCGGTAAAATCGTAGAATGAGCGGTAAAATCGTAGAATGAGCGGTAAAATCGTACAATGAGCGGTAAAATCGTAGAATGAGCGGTAAAATCGTAGAATGAACGATGAAATCGTAGAATGAGCGGTAAAATCGTAGAATGAACGATGAAATCGTAGAATGAGCGGTAAAATCGTAGAATGAACGATAATAATAGAAACCAACAAGTACGGATCTCGATGAGTAAAGTATGCGTAAAGTAGATGTAAAGTAGATATAAATTAGATTAAAAGTACTTGTAAATTATATGTAAATAAATGGCAATCAAATGTATCCTAGTAAAAATATACGCGAAGTAAAAATGAAAATGCCAAATTTGAAGATTTGGCGTCAAAAAATGCCCAGCAGGGTTACAAAATGCTTCATAATTTATAAAGTTAAATTTTCTACAAAAAATGGCCAATTTAAAGATTAAGTGTTAAAAACACGCATCAGTATTGCCAGATTCGGGAAAATTTTGCAATAAAATACCCCCGAAAAATGCCAAGTTTTGGCGCAAGAAATGGAACAGGGCATCTACGAGCCGTGCCCTGCAGCAGCCCCCAGCGAAATCCCGCCAGGAAACCTGGCTCAATACTTCCCGTTGAGCGCAAGATTGCGATCTGGGAGTCTTCACATTGCCAGAATCTTTCTGATGAGTTCGTCGAGAGAAAAGTTTTTAGAGAAAACGGGGGAAAGTTTTTAGAGAAAACGAGCGAAAAAATTTGGAGAAAATGAGGGAAAAGTTTTTAGAGAAAACGAGGGAAAAAATTTGGAGAAAATGAGGGAAAAGTTTTTAGAGAAAATGTGGGAAAAGTTTGAGAGAAAACGAGATGAGTTCTAGAGAACTAAAACGAGCGCTAAGATCTGATGGAGATCATAGAACGCCGGTACGCGATGTATAGAACTAAATCTCTCGGATATTCTGCTTTTATCTTATGCCCAAGATTAGAATAAAGGTTAGTTTAAGCCTCCTTAACCGCTGAAAAAGCGTTCCGAAAAGAGGAAGGCACCGGTGATAAGGGAACGCGGAATCCATGCAGAAGGAGGCATGGAAGCAGAAAGTTGAGAAAGAGTTCATGAAACAAGATAAAAGTTGAAGAAGAAAGTAGTAGGTGCTGAAAAACAGGACAGCAGTCAACCGAAAAAATGTGTTCCATAACATGAAAAAAAACATTTAATTTCAGTAAAAGGAGGCCTACCTAACCTTTAGCTCAGGTATTCCAGATGGGAGTGCCAATTCAAACAGATACAATAGTTGTGTCCCCCTGAGGGGACCTTATGCAAAGATGTCAGCGTTCGTTTGCAGGAGAAATGAAGTTTTGCTCAAGTTTATTCTACAACTTTATTTTGCCAAAAGGTGTTCAAGTTGCGCATTTATCATCGTAATCTATTTCACTTGTATTCTCACAATTGTCCAACTCTTACGGTTGGTCTAAAAATTTCGTACTTCTATGATAAGAAATACTTACAATTCATTCACGTGTAGAGGATTTAAAGCAGCAACTTTTTTTTGGAAACTAACGATTCCTTTCTTTTTTTCTTCAAGTAAAGCGGACAGAAACGTGAGGTAGGGGCTTGATAAAATTGTGCTCGCTTCCGAATTATGGCACATAAAATTGTAAATTACATTAACGTTGGCAAAATTTACAGCCAAAAAATGGAAAAAAATTCAAAACACCAGAAAAAATGTAGGAAATGCTCATAATACTAGATAATGACTCATAATACTAGATAATGACTCATAATACTAGATAATGACTCATAATACTAGATAATGACTCATAATACTAGATAATGACTCATTATACTAGATAATGACTCATTATACTAGATAATGACTCATAATACTAGATAATGACTCATAATACTAGATAATGACTCATAATACTAGATAATGACTCATAATACTAGATAATGACTCATAATACTAGATAATGACTCATAATACTAGATAATGACTCATAATACTAGATAATGACTCATAATACTAGATAATGACTCATTATACTAGATAATGACTCATAATACTAGATAATGACTCATAATACTAGATAATGACTCATAATACTAGATAATGACTCATAATACTAGATAATGACTCATAATACTAGATAATGACTCATAATACTAGATAATGACTCATAATACTAGATAATGACTCATAATACTAGATAATGACTCATTATACTAGATAATGACTCATAATACTAGATAATGACTCATAATACTAGATAATGACTCATAATACTAGATAATGACTCATAATACTAGATAATGACTCATTATACTAGATAATGACTCATAATACTAGATAATGACTCATAATACTAGATAATGACTCATAATACTAGATAATGACTCATAATACTAGATAATGACTCATAATACTAGATAATGACTCATTATACTAGATAATGACTCATAATACTAGATAATGACTCATAATACTAGATAATGACTCATAATACTAGATAATGACTCATAATACTAGATAATGACTCATAATACTAGATAATGACTCATAATACTAGATAATGACTCATAATACTAGATAATGACTCATAATACTAGATAATGACTCATAATACTAGATAATGACTCATAATACTAGATAATGACTCATAATACTAGATAATGACTCATAATACTAGATAATGACTCATAATACTAGATAATGACTCATTATACTAGATAATGACTCATTATACTAGATAATGACTCATAATACTAGATAATGACTCATAATACTAGATAATGACTCATAATACTAGATAATGACTCATAATACTAGATAATGACTCATAATACTAGATAATGACTCATAATACTAGATAATGACTCATTATACTAGATAATGACTCATAATACTAGATAATGACTCATAATACTAGATAATGACTCATAATACTAGATAATGACTCATAATACTAGATAATGACTCATAATACTAGATAATGACTCATAATACTCAGAATAGATGACCATAACTCATTAGACTTGGACTAGATGACTAAGATTTACTCATACGACTAGATGATGACTCATGATACTCACAAGAGCAACAAGAGATACAGACTCAGCACTAGAGACAGCAGGCAACACACAAGACATTCCCCACCTCACGACCCACTCAGCCTCACCAAAAGTCAGGACTTTCAGGACGACGTCCGCCTATTGGCCAAAGAAGATCAAAAGGAGCCTCCGATGAGGGGAGAGTTTGATCTGTGAACTGACGGGCGACTTCGATTTAGAGGAGGTGCTGGTGCTGCTGCTTGAGCTTCAATATTGGCTTCTTCCATATCCTAATGGCGGCTGCAGTTCTAATTTACTGAAGATTGAACAGTGCTCGAGGTGGTTGAAGTTCTTCTTCGGGACAGTGCGTCTCATTCAGCGTGAGATCGTTGCGTCATGTGGGGCTGAAACTCTTCTTTGCGACAGCATATCTGGTCTGTGATAATCGTCAATTGATGATGAAGTTCCTCTGCTTTAGGATAGCTTAACAAATCTGGTCTATGATATAATTGTCCAATGATGCTAAAAATGGAGCGCATCACTCATATTATTCAAGATACTTACGCCAAGTGATGCAAAAGTCTTCTTAGGAACGTCATCACAAATCTAGCATGTATTAATCTAGCTAGATCTAGCTGATTATCACAAATCTAGCATCACATACCTAGCATATGTCAAGTTTCTGATGCCAAACAATACAAAAATTCTCCCTGCAACGAGATCATCTATTTAGCACAGATCCCCTGCTGTAGCGCTACCGTTAAGATCTTCCTATGATCTACGCCGCTAATCCCTGCACTGATTGTTCAATTTAAGGCAATCGTCCGCAAATTTCATCTTCAGCAAAGAAGCTCGCAAACTTCGACGAAAAACAAAAAAAGTGCAACATCGCGGTTCGGAAAACCCGTCCACTTTAAATACGGTTTGAATTTAAGTGAAAAAACTCGAGTTGTTTTGGTAACGCGTAAGCTTGGCGATCAAGTTTATATTTGAACTTGAAACTTACAAAAAAAATTTTTTAACAAAATATTTTTTTTGTAAACGTTATACAGGAAATGCGGCTGGGATTCATTGAACGTAAAATTATTCACGTTTCTCAGCGTATAATTAAAAAAACAGTTCAGTTTAGTCTCAGTAAGTCAACTGAATGAATTGGAACACATCAGCTGTGACGCAAACTCAATTCAGATATAACAACACCCAAATGTTACAACTGCAGTTAAGAAGCAAAATTTAGTAGCAAACCGAAATAAATTTTTTGAGCGAATCTTGTTAGGTTCCTCAAGAGAGAATCTGATGATTTAAAGTGAATGTGAATCCCAGATATACGTTAAGAATCATATATTACGGGAACAGAAATTGCTTCTCCTTATTGGAATCAGAACGAGAACTAAAAGAATGAGTCATTTTCCAGACATCTGGAGAGACAAAGTGGTTCTCAGTCACGGAAAAATTTGGAAGGAGTAATTTGAAGTCGCAGGAAACTAGAATAAAAATCAATGGACCCTGGACCCGGAAGCCTTTTGGATTGATCCATCGGCCGTTATTGAAGGGCCAAAGTGCCCTATATCTTGCCTTATTAGGTGTGGTGGCAGGTGAAGGCACACTATATTTTCCGTCATTGCTCTCTTGCTGGCCTTCTGATATGTGCAATTTGCTGTCACTCATCTTTTGATCAAACTCATACAGACGGACGGAAGCATTAAAAATATTCTATTAAGCCGGCTAGTGTAGCAGAAAATTATATTTACAGTATTTCAAGTATCTAGGATACAGGCTCACTGAGGTAAATACTTGTGCGACTGATCAGCTTCAGGGCATAATGGGCAGTATTTTGAGTATCTAGGATACAGGCTCACTGAGGGAAACACAAGCAAACATGACTGGTCACTTTGAGATCACAGCAGGCAGTATTCCGAGTGCCAGGATACAGGTTCACTGAGATGGGCACTCTAAATACTCAAACCTGGCCAGGAAAGGAGGAAGCTCGGCCAATATCACTTACCTGGAGTCAGGCGCTGAACGCTCCGGCTCTCGTTTCCTAATGCTTGCTTAATGCATGCCTACTCACAGCCTCTTAGGCGCTCATAGAGCCAATTTCCACGAGTGCACGTAGGCCTTCATGTTAAACGTTTACAACTATTGGCTTCAGCGCTCCACTTTACCTAATAATATCAGGATTCGAGAAAATTATAATATCTGAACTAGAGAAAAAAATTGGATTAGATATTAATTTGACCATTTCGACTCTTATGGAGCTAATTTTTATGGAGCCTTCATGTTAAACGTGTGCAACTATTGACTTCAGCTCTGCGCTTTACATATCAGGACTCGAGAAATGGAAATTGTATTTAAGATTAGATAAGTCGTTAGTTCTTGAAAATAATTCAGGATGGGCCAGTAATGACAGCTCATGAGAACAGAGTTTATTAAAGTAAGTTAATCTTGGCTGGTTCCCGGGCCGTCACCCCAGCCGGTCGGAGGGTTCCGCTCTCAATAGGTAGAGAACGGAGGGCGACCCCCTTCCCAGCACCCCGAAGTTTCCCAAGAAACGGCAACCTGTTAGAGAAAGTCACGCATTATAGCCGGAGACTAACGGAGCATGACCTACGCAATATAGAGATGTGCAGTGAGTTACATTGAAAAGAAAGGATATTCCCAAAAATACTTTAGGTTTACGCACTTACGCATTTACGCATTTCAATGAAAATCACGTTATACTGAAGAGATCTCATCTAAAATAAATAGTCAAATTTGACCGGAGAACGTAACGAGATCACTTCGATGAAATAAAAGTTGCCGTATGAATTTTTTATGGGTTCTCACCTAATTTGTAGGACAATTACAATTGCTCGTAAGGCCTCCCAACGAATGGTCAAAGCTAGTAGCGCCCACTACCTCTCCAACCAACCTCCGCCGAGAGTCGTCCCACGAGGAGTCCCGAAGTGGTTTCCGCGTGCCGATAAGACCCTCTCCCAGCGCAGACCGAATGGATTTAGCTCATCGCGCTGGCTGACTGGCTCCACGAAGATCTACGTTTGGTAAACGTATAGCGTAGGAGCGGCAGGTGTAACAGTTCCACCATAGCAGCAGCAGATGTAGCCGTGACCTCAACAGTAGCCGTAGCAGAAGATGTAGCCGTGACCTCAACAGTAGCCGTAGCAGAAGATGTAGCCGTGACCTCAACAGTAGCCGTAGCAGAAGATGTAGCCGTGACCTCAACAGTAGCCGCAGCAGAAGATGTAGCCGTGACCTCAACAATGGCCGCAGCAGAAGATGTAGCCGTGACCTCAACAATGGCCGCAGCAGAAGATGTAGCCGTGACCTCAACAATGGCCGCAGCAGAAGATGTAGCCGTGACCTCAACAATGGCCGCAGCAGAAGATGTAGCCGTGACCTCAACAATAGCCGCAGCAGTAGATGTAGCCGTGATCTCAACAGTGACCGTAGAGACGCCACCAACACTGTACCTTATCACAGCACACAACACGGCACATACTTATAACCGCTGCCACACGGTAAATTGGACAGCCAGAGACACGGCCTTGTCACTGCGCTCGCTGCCTCTTATCCAGCACTGTCCCAAACTGCTGCGCAGTCGTACGCGCAGAAGGAGCTCTGCTACGCTGTGAACATAAAAGGTTCAACGCAGACAAGCTTATCATGAGCTCCTCGAAAACCAAGTTGAAGTGGCATTGAGTCTACTGCAATGCCAACGTCTGGAATGAATACGAGCAATTGTAATTTATACGAGGGGAAAATTCCTCGTTTTCTATATTAGTTTTAGTCTCCCTACCCGCAGCAACAAATGTGATCCAAAGAGAGGAAGGAAGAAGGCACCATTTAGTCTCGAGTAAAGGGAACGCGGAATCTATGCAAAAAGGGCATAGAAACAGTAAGATGAGAAAGAAGTTCATGAAACAAGATCAAAGTTGAAGAAGAAAGTAATAGGTGCTGAAAAACAGGACAGCAGTGAACCGAAAAAGATGGTCCGTAACAAAACAAAAACCTATTGTATTTTAACAAAACGGAAGCCTACCTAACGTTTAGCTCGGGACCTCACATTGTCCTCCTGGGAGCGCAAATTCCCATAGATACAATTGTTGTATCCCCCTGAGAGGAAATTGTATTAAATTGATATGAATTTGAATATACGACCCATCGAAGGAAGGAAAATACGTCTCCCTGAGTAATAGGTGCTTGACAAACGCAGTAATTTACCAAACAAAAATGAATTGCAGTAACAACTCTATAGTATCTCAGCAAAAGAAACGCTCTTCTAATTATCAGCTCGGGACCTCACATCATTCCCTGAAAAACAGGACGGCAATTTACAGATGATCGGTAATGAACCTTAAACTGTTCTATTTTAGTTAAAGGAAGGCCAGTCTAATATTCAGAGTATGATCTTACGACTTCCTCTTTGGGGTGTATTTTTCTTACAGATACAACACTTGTTCCGCTTCGGAGGAGTTCACTGAAGCAGAGCACACTTCACTTTTGACTTCTTTCATAGGACTGAAGCCATCACTTTTGATGCATTATATAGTACTGAAGCCATATTTTTGGACTTGTCCTATAGTACTGAAGCCATCACTTTTGACTAATCTTGAGCTCGGTCACATAAAATTTAGCCCCGCTACTCAAGTCGAAGAGAAGCGCGGGGCGCAGAAGCGCCGATCAAAACTCGCATTTCTCAGAAAATTTTCGAAAAAAAATCATCGGTCGGTCGACCTGGACTGAAAATTCTTGCATAGCAAGTTTCTACAACTGCCAATTTGAGTGCAAGTCATAAGGTTGGGTCTTTATTAAAGTGTTTTGAGTATCTAGGATACAGGCTCACTGAGGTAAATCCTTGTGCGACTGATCAGCTTCAGGGCACAACGGGCAGTATTTTGAGTATCTAGGATACAGGCTCAGTGAGGTAAATCCTTGTGCGACTGATCAGCTTCAGGGCACAACGGGCAGTATTTTGAGTATCTAGGATACAGGCTCAGTGAGGTAAATCCTTGTGCGACTGATCAGCTTCAGGGCACAACGGGCAGTATTTTGAGTATCTAGGATACAGGCTCAGTGAGGTAAATCCTTGTGCGACTGATCAGCTTCAGGGCACAACGGGCAGTATTTTGAGTATCTAGGATACAGGCTCAGTGAGGTAAATCCTTGTGCGACTGATCAGCTTCAGGGCACAACGGGCAGTATTTTGAGTATCTAGGATACAGGCTCAGTGAGGTAAATCCTTGTGCGACTGATCAGCTTCAGGGCACAACGGGCAGTATTTTGAGTATCTAGGATACAGGCTCACTGAGGTAAATACTTGTGCGACTGATCAGCTTCAGGGCACAACGGGCAGTATTTTGAGTATCTAGGATACAGGCTCACTGAGGTAAATCCTTGTGCGACTGATCAGCTTCAGGGCACAACGGGCAGTATGTTGAGTATCTAGGATACAGGCTCAGTGAGGTAAATCCTTGTGCGACTGATCAGCTTCAGGGCACAACGGGCAGTATGTTGAGTATCTAGGATACAGGCTCAGTGAGGTAAATCCTTGTGCGACTGATCAGCTTCAGGGCACAACGGGCAGTATTTTGAGTATCTAGGATACAGGCTCACTGAGGTAAATACTTGTGCGACTGATCAGCTTCAGGGCACAACGGGCAGTATTTTGAGTATCTAGGATACAGGCTCACTGAGGTAAATCCTTGTGCGACTGATCAGCTTCAGGGCACAATGGGCAGTGTGTTGAGTATCTAGGATACAGGCTCACTGAGGTAAATCCTTGTGCGACTGATCAGCTTCAGGGCACAACGGGCAGTGTGTTGAGTATCTAGGATACAGGCTCACTGAGGTAAATCCTTGTGCGACTGATCAGCTTCAGGGCACAATGGGCAGTGTGTTGAGTATCTAGGATACAGGCTCACTGAGGTAAATCCTTGTGCGACTGATCAGCTTCAGGGCACAATGGGCAGTGTGTTGAGTATCTAGGATACAGGCTCACTGAGGTAAATCCTTGTGCGACTGATCAGCTTCAGGGCACAACGGGCAGTGTGTTGAGTATCTAGGATACAGGCTCACTGAGGTAAATCCTTGTGCGACTGATCAGCTTCAGGGCACAATGGGCAGTATGTTGAGTATCTAGGATACAGGCTCACTGAGGTAAATCCTTGTGCGACTGATCAGCTTCAGGGCACAACGGGCAGTGTGTTGAGTATCTAGGATACAGGCTCACTGAGGTAAATCCTTGTGCGACTGATCAGCTTCAGGGCACAATGGGCAGTGTGTTGAGTATCTAGGATACAGGCTCACTGAGGTAAATCCTTGTGCGACTGATCAGCTTCAGGGCACAACGGGCAGTGTGTTGAGTATCTAGGATACAGGCTCACTGAGGTAAATACTTGTGCGACTGATCAGCTTCAGGGCACAATGGGCAGTGTGTTGAGTATCTAGGATACAGGCTCACTGAGGTAAATACTTGTGCGACTGATCAGCTTCAGGGCACAACGGGCAGTGTGTTGAGTATCTAGGATACAGGCTCAGTGAGGTAAATCCTTGTGCGACTGATCAGCTTCAGGGCACAATGGGCAGTATGTTGAGTATCTAGGATACAGGCTCACTGAGGTAAATCCTTGTGCGACTGATCAGCTTCAGGGCACAATGGGCAGTATGTTGAGTATCTAGGATACAGGCTCACTGAGGTAAATCCTTGTGCGACTGATCAGCTTCAGGGCACAATGGGCAGTGTGTTGAGTATCTAGGATACAGGCTCACTGAGGTAAATCCTTGTGCGACTGATCAGCTTCAGGGCACAATGGACAGTGTGTTGAGTATCTAGGATACAGGCTCACTGAGGTAAATCCTTGTGCGACTGATCAGCTTCAGGGCACAATGGGCAGTATGTTGAGTATCTAGGATACAGGCTCACTGAGGTAAATCCTTGTGCGACTGATCAGCTTCAGGGCACAATGGGCAGTATGTTGAGTATCTAGGATACAGGCTCACTGAGGTAAATCCTTGTGCGACTGATCAGCTTCAGGGCACAATGGGCAGTGTGTTGAGTATCTAGGATACAGGCTCAGTGAGGTAAATACTTGTGCGACTGATCAGCTTCAGGGCACAACGGGCAGTATGTTGAGTATCTAGGATACAGGCTCACTGAGGTAAATACTTGTGCGACTGATCAGCTTCAGGGCACAACGGGCAGTATGTTGAGTATCTAGGATACAGGCTCACTGAGGTAAATCCTTGTGCGACTGATCAGCTTCAGGGCACAATGGGCAGTGTGTTGAGTATCTAGGATACAGGCTCACTGAGGTAAATACTTGTGCGACTGATCAGCTTCAGGGCACAACGGGCAGTGTGTTGAGTATCTAGGATACAGGCTCAGTGAGGTAAATCCTTGTGCGACTGATCAGCTTCAGGGCACAATGGGCAGTATGTTGAGTATCTAGGATACAGGCTCACTGAGGTAAATCCTTGTGCGACTGATCAGCTTCAGGGCACAACGGGCAGTGTGTTGAGTATCTAGGATACAGGCTCAGTGAGGTAAATCCTTGTGCGACTGATCAGCTTCAGGGCACAATGGGCAGTATGTTGAGTATCTAGGATACAGGCTCACTGAGGTAAAAACGAGTATGCATGAATCTTGGATTGGCTCGTTTCAGGCCAATACTCCCAAATATGGCTAGTCAAATTTGGCCAGGCTAATACTCCCAAGTGTGGCCTCAAGTCCAACTTGGCCATAAGGCCAATACTCCCAAACAAACTCAAACCCAACTCGGCCATAAGGTCACTCAGCATCCGGCAGCGCGAGACAGGCAGAGCGATGTCTACGAGCGCTTTAGGAATATACAAAATTTGAGGGTTTGGTGAGGAAAATGCAACTCTGCTAGCGCGGCTGGAGTGAGGGAGGTGAGCTGCATGAAATGCGCTTCTAAAATTGTCTGCTCTAATAACAAAGACGGGGTTATTTGCTTGGGGACTGCTTTGGTAATTATGATCTTGTAGGAGTTATTGTGTGGCTTATTATTGTTATTCACAGCAACCATATCCTGGGCTAATTTATGTCATTCTGCATTTTTTATTGGCTTCTAGGAGTTATTGTTGGTATTGTAATCTTATAATTAGCCTCTGGGAGTTTTTGTTGTCATTCTGTTTTTATTATGGGTTTTGAAGAGTTGTCATTTTACTCTATTGTAATTAGAATTATCAGAGAGTTATTTTTAAATTCATTTACCACCAAGTACAGTTATTTCGAGAACCTAGAAGTTATTTCAGGGCCATCAATGGCACGAGTATGGCACCATGTACACTAATCAAAGTGGAGAAAAGAATCTCTGCTTTCGCTCAAACTAAGGACGTTCTTTACTGATATAAACCGCTGCTGCGTTCATATGTTGCAGTGAAGGGGCAAAGGCGGCAACGTTTAAATTCAATTTTCAACTCAAATTCAGAGCCAATTGTGTTAAGCAAAATTGAAAATACCAAACATGAAGCCAAAATGTGTGTGATGGACAGTATTTTGAGTATCTAGGATACAGGCTCACTGAGGTAAATACGCGCCTCATCTTGTTTAATTGAGTAGTTATGAAATTTGAGTTAGTGACTACTGGTCGGTCAGCAGCGTGATGAAAATTCCCGCCGTGTACGACCGGTGGCGCACGTCGCAGTCAAAGTGTTGATAATTCCACAGAACAAAATTCGGTTGAAGTGAAGGGAAAAAGATTGTGACAAATGCAATTACTTAAACAACACAGGCAAAAATAAAAAAATAAAAAGACGAAGAATTCGAAAAATAAATTTCATTAATTTTAAGGGTGTTTTGATTTTGGGATGGGAAACCTGTTTTTTTGATAGGCTCCATACACACGAAAGCCTAAAAGGCCTACCCACAAATTAGTGTGGCCTAAAAGGCCTACCCACAAATTAGTGTGGCCTAAAAGGCCTACCCACAAATTAGTGTGGCCTAAAAGGCCTACTCACAAATTATTACGGCCTAAAAGGCCTACCCACAAATTATTACGGCCTAAAAGGCCTACCCACAAATTAGTGTGGCCTAAAAGGCCTACCCACAAATTAGTGTGGCCTAAAAGGCCTACCCACAAATTAGTGTGGCCTAAAAGGCCTACCCACAAATTAGTGTGGCCTAAAAGGCCTACCCACAATTTAGTGTGGCCTAAAAGGCCTACCCACAAATTAGTGCGGCCTAAAAGGCCTACCCACAATTTAGTGTGGCCTAAAAGGCCTACCCACAAATTAGTGTGGCCTAAAAGGCCTACCCACAAATTAGTGTGGCCTAAAAGGCCTACCCACAAATTAGTGCGGCCTAAATGGCCTACCCACAATTTAGTGTGGCCTAAAAGGCCTACCCACAAATTAGTGTGGCCTAAAAGGCCTACCCACAAATTAGTGTGGCCTAAAAGGCCTACCCACAAATTAGTGCGGCCTAAAAGGCCTACCCACAATTTAGTGTGGCCTAAAAGGCCTACCCACAAATTAGTGTGGCCTAAAAGGCCTACCCACAATTTAGTGTGGCCTAAAAGGCCTACCCACAAATTAGTGTGGCCTAAAAGGCCTACCCACAATTCAGTGTGGCCTAAAAGGCCTACCCACAATTTAGTGTGGCCTAAAAGGCCTACCCACAATTTAGTGTGGCCTAAAAGGCCTACCCACAATTTAGTGTGGCCTAAAAGGCCTACCCACAAATTAGTGTGGCCCAAAAGGCCTACCCACAATTTAGTGTGGCCTAAAAGGCCTACCCACAAATTAGTGTGGCCTAAAAGGCCTACCCACAATTTAGTGTGGCCTAAAAGGCCTACCCACAAATTAGTGCGGCCTGAAAGGCCTACCATAAATTAGTGTGGCCTAAAAGGCCTACCATAAATTAGTGCGGCCTAAAAGGCCTACCATAAATTAGTGCGGCCTAAAAGGCCTACCATAAATTAGTGCGGCCTAAAAGGCCTACCATAAATTAGTGCGGCCTAAAAGGCCTACCATAAATTAGTGCGGCCTAAAAGGCCTACCATAAATTAGTGCGGCCTAAAAGGCCTACCATAAATTAGTGCGGCCTAAAAGGCCTACCATAAATTAGTGCGGCCTAAAAGGCCTACCATAAATTAGTGCGGCCTAAAAGGCCTACCATAAATTAGTGCGGCCTAAAAGGCCTACCATAAATTAGTGCAGCCTAAAAGGCCTACCATAAATTAGTGTGGCCTAAAAGGCCTACCCACAAATTATTACGGCCTAAAAGGCCTACCCACAAATTAGTGTGGCCTAAAAGGCCTACCCACAAATTAGTGCGGCCTAAAAGGCCTACCGTAAATTAGTGTGGCCTAAAAGGCCTACCCACAAATTATTACGGCCTAAAAGGCCTACCCACAAATTAGTGCGGCCTAAAAGGCCTACCCACAAATTAGTGCGGCCTAAAAGGCCTACCGTAAATTAGTGTGGCCTAAAAGGCCTACCCACAAATTATTACGGCCTAAAAGGCCTACCCACAAATTAGTGCGGCCTAAAAGGCCTACCGTAAATTAGTGTGGCCTAAAAGGCCTACCGTAAATTAGTGTGGCCTAAAAGGCCTACCGAAAATTAGTGTGGCCTAAAAGGCCTACCCACAAATTATTACGGCCTAAAAGGCCTACCCACAAATTAGTGTGGCCTAAAAGGCCTACCGTAAATTAGTGTGGCCTAAAAGGCCTACCCACAAATTATTACGGCCTAAAAGGCCTACCCACAAATTAGTGCGGCCTAAAAGGCCTACCGTAAATTAGTGTGGCCTAAAAGGCCTACCGTAAATTAGTGTGGCCTAAAAGGCCTACCGTAAATTAGTGTGGCCTAAAAGGCCTACCCACAAATTATTACGGCCTAAAAGGCCTACCCACAAATTAGTGCGGCCTAAAAGGCCTACCGTAAATTAGTGTGGCCTAAAAGGCCTACCCACAAATTAGTGCGGCCTAAAAGGCCTACCGTAAATTAGTGTGGCCTAAAAGGCCTACCCACAAATTATTACGGCCTAAAAGGCCTACCCACAAATTAGTGCAGCCTGAAAGGCCCACCGTAAATTAGTGCGGCCTGAAAGCAAAGCTGCGACTTGGTGCAAATTAAAAGCGAAATGATGGCATCAGCGCAGCCATTTGGTGGCGACAACATTAATGTGGTTAGAGCGACGCAACATGCGCGGCTGCGGCAAACAGCTCCGTCATTTGTCGTAATTGGGCCATAACGAAGCCATCACGAGCGTTCTGCGCAAATTACGCGCTTGTTTTGAGGATCTTGGATTGGTGCGGCGATGTGTTCAGTTGTGGCTCCTGGTACTGGTACTGGTGTTGTACCAGTACTAGTGCTGGTACTGGTGTTGTACCAGTACTAGTGCTGGTACTGGTGCTATACCAGTACTAGTGCTGGTACTAGTGTTGTACCAGTACTAGTGCTGGTACTAGTGTTGTACCAGTACTAGTGCTGGTACTGGTGTTGTACCAGTACTAGTGCTGGTACTGGTGCTGTACCAGTACTAGTGCTGGTACTGGTGCTGTACCAGTACTAGTGCTGGTACTAGTGTTGTACCAGTACTAGTGCTGGTACTAGTGTTGTATTAGTACTAGTGCTGGTACTAGTGTTGTACCAGTACTAGTGCTGGTACTAGTGTTGTACCAGTACTAGTGCTGGTACTAGTGTTGTACCAGTACTAGTGCTGGTACTAGTGTTGTACCAGTACTAGTGCTGGTACTAGTGTTGTACCAGTACTAGTGCTGGTACTAGTGTTGTACCAGTACTAGTGCTGGTACTAGTGTTGTACCAGTACTAGTGCTGGTACCAGGGTCAATAACACTACCAATACCAGATCCAATTCCCGTACAAGTACCAGTACCAATCCCAGTACAAGTACCAGTACCAATCCCAGTACAAGTACCAGTACCAATCCCAGTACAAATACCAGTACCAATCCGAGTACTAATACCAGTACCAATCCGAGTACCAATACCAGTACCAATCCCAGTACTAATACCAGTACCATTACGTTTGAAAGTATCATTTCTGTGTAAGGAATAGAAGTTTCGAGCTTTTGCAAACACTTGAGATTTTGTCCAAAAAACAGTGTAGTCATTCCGACAAAACATTCGCAGCCATGTGTACCGCAACGATGACGTAACTTGCTACGATAACGTAACTTGCTACGACGACGTAACTTGCTACGACGACGTAACTTGCTACGACGACGTAACTTGCCACGACGGCGTAACTTGCTACGACGACGTAACTTGCTACGATGAGGTAACTTGCCACGACGGCGTAACTTGCTACGACGACGTAACTTGCCACGACGGCGTAACTTGCTACGACGACGTAACTTGCTACGATGACGTAAATTGCGACGACGGCGTAACTTGCTACGACGACGTAACTTGCTACGATGACGTAACTTGCCACGATGACGTAACTTGCTATGACGACTTAACTTGCTACGATGACGTAACTTGCTACGACGACGTAACTTGCTACGATGACGTAACTTGCTACGACGACGTAACTTGCTACGATGACGTAACTTGCTACGATGACGTAACTTGCCACGACGGCGTAACTTGCCACGACGGCGTAACTTGCCACGACGGCGTAACTTGCTACGACGACGTAACTTGCTACGACGACGTAACTTGCTACGACGGCGTAACTTGCTACGACGGCGTAACTTGCCACGACGGCGTAACTTGCTACGACGACGTAACTTGCTACGACGACGTAACTTGCTACGACGGCGTAACTTGCTACGACGGCGTAACTTGCCACGACGGCGTAACTTGCCACGACGGCGTAACTTGCTACGACGACGTAACTTGCTACGACGACGTAACTTGCTACGACGGCGTAACTTGCCACGACGGCGTAACTTGCCACGACGGCGTAACTTGCTACGACGACGTAACTTGCCACGATGACGTAACTTGCTACGACGACGTAACTTGCTACGACGACGTAACCTGCCACGATGACGTAACTTGCCACGATGACGTAACTTGCTACGATGACGTAACTTGCCTGAGACTGCCACCGCGTTACCGGGTCTGTGAGCAGTGCAGTTACCTCCCTCTTCGTGCCAAGTGGACACTCGTTACCTCACTTGGCTCATCTGAGAGCAAAATGTGCTCTCCTGTAAATGAAACTCGGAAATTATGAAGACTTTCGGCCGGTGCTTCTTCTCCAGTCGCCGCGCGCTGGGGAAATTTCCGCCTTCTCGGAAAGTATCGGGAAATATGGGAGAGCTCCGAGAAAAGGCTCAAAAAATGGGGTAAAATGGTGAAAAAACCCGTTGGGAAAATCTAGTAAAAAATCTGGTAAAAAAAAATGGTGAAAAAGTCTGGTAAAAAATCTGGTGAAAAATTCTGGAAAGACAATCTTAAAAAAAATCGGATTAAAAAATGTGAATGGGAAGAATATTTGAAAACACAAACTGGATCACAATGCGGGAAGGAAAATTTGTAGAAAAAACTTGGATATAACCTGGAGAAAACATTCTGTTTAAAAATCGGGAAAAATTTAGAATACTCATGCAATTTTGGGACCTCGTGAGAAACGAGGTTTGTAGACTTTGCTATCGATGGAAAATTGGAACGGCGAGGCGCTTAGAGCAGCCTGAGCCTGAGTACGGGAGGTGGTGAGGACGGTGCTTTGTTTAGCCTTTCACGGACCTTTTTGAGGTTATCATTTTTAACCTTTGTTTAAGTCACGGAAACACACACACAGCCACACAGAACCACATACAGCCACACATAGGCCAACACAACCACACACAGCCCCCACAAGCCCACACAATCCACACAGATAAACACACCCACACACAAACACACAGCCACTCACACCCACACATAGCTCACACAGACACACACAACGACACATTCCACACAGCACATACGGCAACCCACACAGCACCACACAGCCCACCCAGGCAAACACGCACCCAGCACACATTCAACATCACACATGCACACACAACACCCAGACTCACAATGTATGCCTTACGAGAACTCCTTCAATCTCTGCAGCAATTTAGGTCGAGCAATAGGATTGTCTGGCGGGATTGCCATTTGTTGCGTGAGACTCGCAGCGACCTGCCCACCGCCCCTTCGTTTGGGGAGTTCTTGTTTTAAAACGCACCGCAATAACCAGGAGTTCATTTTTAAAACGCACCCAAAAACCCGGGAGTTCTTACTTCAAAACGGATCAAAAACCGGAGTTCTTGCTTTAAAACGTCACCAAAGTCAGGAGTTCCTCCGTTGAAACGCACCGCAAAAAAACGGGATTTTCTTTTTTGAAGCGCACGGCAAACTGGAAGTCCTTATTTTAAAATGCACCCCAAAACGGGAGTTCTATCCCTAAAGCGTACGGCATAATCGGTAGTTCTTGCGTTTAAACGCATGGTGCAAGCCAGAGTTCTTCAAACAAAGGTACAGATCAAAGGGAAGTTCCAGGCTTGGAACGTACAACGTAAACGGAAGTTTAAACGCAAATAGCAAACAGGTTTTTTGTGTTGAAATGCACTACACAGACATTCTTTGCGTTCACACGCCGTGGAAAAACAGGCGTTGCCATACAACGCCCTGTCCCAACGGTATAGTAAAACGCTCTGCAGAAATGGAAGTAAACATGAAACCAACGAAATATTAAAACTCTCTATAGAAACAGGAGTTATCATAAAACGCTCTATAGAAACAGGAGTTATCATAAAACGCTCTATAGAAACAGGAGTTATCATAAAACGCTCTATAGAAACAGGAGTTATCATAAAACGCTCTATAGAAACAGGAGTTATCATAAAACGCTCTATAGAAACAGGAGTTATCATAAAACGCTCTATAGAAACAGGAGTTATCATAAAACGCTCTATAGAAACAGGAGTTATCATAAAACGCTCTATAGAAACAGGAGTTATCATAAAACGCTCTATAGAAACAGGAGTTATCATAAAACGCTCCATAGAAACAGGAGTTATCATAAAACGCTCTATAGAAACAGGAGTTATCATAAAACGCTCTATAGAAACAGGAGTTATCATAAAACGCTCTATAGAAACAGGAGTTATCATAAAACTCTCTATAGAAACAGGAGTTATCATAAAACGCTCTATAGAAACAGGAGTTATCATAAAACGCTCTATAGAAACAGGAGTTATCATAAAACTCTCTATAGAAACAGGAGTTATCATAAAACGCTCTATAGAAACAGGAGTTATCATAAAACGCTCTATAGAAACAGGAGTTATCATAAAACGCTCTATAGAAACAGGAGTTATCATAAAACGCTCTATAGAAACAGGAGTTATCATAAAACGCTCTATAGAAACAGGAGTTATCATAAAACGCTCTATAGAAACAGGAGTTATCATAAAACGCTCTATAGAAACAGGAGTTATCATAAAACTCTCTATAGAAACAGGAGTTATCATAAAACGCTCTATAGAAACAGGAGTTATCATAAAACGCTCTATAGAAACAGGAGTTATCATAAAACGCTCTATAGAAACAGGAGTTATCATAAAACGCTCTATAGAAACAGGAGTTATCATAAAACGCTCTATAGAAGCAGGAGTTATCATGAAACGCTCTATAGAAACAGGAGTTATCATAAAACGCTCTATAGAAACAGGAGTTATCATAAAACGCTCTATAGAAACAGGAGTTATCATAAAACGCTCTATAGAAACAGGAGTTATCGTAAAACGCTCTATAGAAACAGGAGTTATCATAAAACGCTCTATAGAAACAGGAGTTATCATAAAACGCTCTATAGAAACAGGAGTTATCATGAAACGCTCTATAGAAGCAGGAGTTATCATGAAACGCTCTATAGAAGCAGGAGTTATCATGAAACGCTCTATAGAAACAGGAGTTATCATGAAACGCTCTATAGAAGCAGGAGTTATCATGAAACGCTCTATAGAAGCAGGAGTTATCATGAAACGCTCTATAGAAACAGGAGTTATCATAAAACGCTCTATAGAAACAGGAGTTATCGTAAAACGCTCTATAGAAACAGGAGTTATCATAAAACGCTCTATAGAAGCAGGAGTTATCATGAAACGCTCTATAGAAACAGGAGTTATCATAAAACGCTCTATAGAAACAGGAGTTATCGTAAAACGCTCTATAGAAACAGGAGTTATCATAAAACGCTCCATAGAAACAGGAGTTATCATAAAACGCTCTGTAGAAACAGGAGTTATCATAAAACGCTCTATAGAAGCAGGAGTTATCATAAAACACTCTATAGAAACAGGAGTTATCATAAAACGCTCTATAGAAACAGGAGTTATCATAAAACGCTCTATAGAAACAGGAGTTATCATAAAACGCTCTATAGAAGCAGGAGTTATCATAAAACGCTCTATAGAAACAGGAGTTATCATAAAACGCTCTATAGAAACAGGAGTTATCATAAAACGCTCTATAGAAACAGGAGTTACCATAAAACGCTCTATAGACACAGGAGTTATCATAAAACGCTCTATAGAAACAGGAGTTATCATAAAACGCTCTATGGCAACAGGAGTTGTCATAAAACGCTCTATAGAAACAGGAGTTATCATAAAACGCTCTATAGAAACAGGAGTTATCATAAAACGTTCTATAGAAACAGGAGTTATCATAAAACGCTCTATGGCAACAGGAGTTATCATAAAACGCTCTATAGAAACAGGAGTTATCATAAAGCGCTCAATAGAAACAGGAGTTATCATAAAACGCTCTATAGAAACAGGAGTTATCATAAAACGCTCTATAGAAACAGGAGTTATCATAAAACGCTCCATAGAAACAGGAGTTATCATAAAACGCTCCATAGAAACAGGAGTTATCATAAAACGCTCAATAGAAACAGGAGTTATCATAAAACGCTCTATAGAAACAGGAGTTATCATAAAACGCTCTATAGAAACAGGAGTTATCATAACACGCCCCGTAGAAATAGGAGTTATAATAAAACGCCCGTAGAAATAGGAGTTACAATAAAACGTCCGTAGAAACAAAAGTCATCACAGACCGCCCGCCGGCCCGCCATCAAAGAAACAATCCCGGCCGCATTACCGTCACAAAGCGCGCCTGAGAGCGCAACGTACGGCCGCCAGTTGCAGCGGCGAAAATCACGATGAGAATTACATTTTAATTTAATTCGCTTGTATTTAGACCGTTACTATTGTTATTAGATGGTTACGGTTATTGTTATGGTAATGAGGTGAGCAGCTATAGCACGACGCTATGGCCAATCAGCATGGCGCTGTGGCCAATCAGCGTTGGCTGTGGCCAATCAGCGCGGCGCTGTGGCCAACCAGCGCGGCGCTGTGGCCAATCATCGTGGCGCTGTGGCCAATCAGCCTGGCGCTGTGGCCAATCAGTGCGGGTTGTGGCCAATCAGCGCGGGCTGTGGCCAATCAGCGCGGGCTGTGGCCAATCAGCGCGGGCTGTGGCCAATTAGCGAGGTGCTGTGGTCAAACAGTGCGGGCTGTGGCCAATCAGCGTAACGCTGTGGCCAATCAGTGCGGGCTGTGGCCAATCAGTGCGGGCTGTGGCCAGTCAGCGAGGTGCTGTGGTCAATCAGTGCGGGCTGTGGCCAATCAGCGTAGCGCTGTGGCCAATCAGCGTGGCGCTGTGGCCACTCAATGCGGGCTGTGGCCAATCAGCGTAGCGCTGTGGCCAATCAATGCGGGCTGTGGCCAATCAGCGTGGCGCTGTGGTCAATCAGCGTTGAGAGGCCGTGGAACCTAGACTTGTGATATTGAAGAGGGATTGAAAACATCCAAGATTAAATATCAATATTGCAATCGTCTCATTTGGTTAGATGGGTTAGCTTATGACCCCCGATCCACGAAAAGGGTGTTCCAAAAAAAAGACGTAGGAAGGCACCATTTGTTATGGTGTTGTGGGGATGGAGAATCCATGCACTAGTAGTGTTTTCATATACGATCATCTATGTACACGGAGAGAGTAAGTCAGGAAATAAGTTTATGATAGAAGAAAAAGTTGAAAAAGATAGTAGATGCTGAAAAACCTTACAGCAGTGAACCCAAAACCGATGGTCCGTTATGAATTAAACAATGTTCTTTTATTTCAACAAATGGAAAGCCTACACTAACTCTCAGCTCGGGACCTCTTTTCTTTGTTCTGGGACGGCTAATTTTCATAAATACAATATTGTAATGAACGATATGTTGCAGTTGATCTCATCGAATCAGGCTCCAATTCTTGAAGGAGAGATTCGTTTATTTCACTATAGAAATTTTCGTAAATTTTCAGAAAATATTCCGCAAGACTGGCCACTTCCGCAAGACTGGCCACTTCCGCAAGACTGGCCACTTCCGCAAGACTGGCCACTTCCGCAAGACTGGCCACTTCCGCAAGACTGGCCACTTCCGCAAGACTGGCCACTTCCGCAAGACTGGCCACTTCCGCAAGACTGGCCACTTCCGCAAGACTGGCCACTTCCGCAAGACTGGCCACTTCCGCAAGACTGGCCACTTGAAGTCTCCGAGCTTCATCCTGCATCGTTTGTCTCGGCCGCTGCTCGACATCGAGGGAGACGCGGGGGTCTCTGCAGCAGAATAAACAACGAACCGAGAATGCTTTTCTATGCTAAATTTACCTCTAGGGCGTAAAAAATTACATAACTGATAGTTAATAATTGAAGTACTTGATAATTTAAAAATAATTCATTTAAACTTCATTTTGTAAAATGAGAGAGAGAGAGAATTCAAAGAGAGTGTGTGTGTTTTGTACAAGAGTAGGGGGTGATTGAAGAAATACGTATAGCCGAGGGGGTCGGTGGTGGAGGAAAGGTTGAGAAGGGCTGCTTCATTACAAACTAGTTAAGCACGATGTATTCTACGCTTGGTTTTCCTAACGCTTTGGTCAATCTCGAGTTGACACATGCAATTTACACGAAGGGGGACGCTCTCCTTAAATTTTCAATATCTTCTTTTCAATGTCAAGTCAGCACAATACGTATTCAATATTATATTGCCAAACACTTGTTATTAACGATATTGTGGTTAACTGAGGTTATAGTTATTATTATTGTAATCAACGGCAGATGGACACATGATACATTCAAGGTTAGACTTTCAAATACCCTTACAATGCACGACGGAACTGAGTGGTGAATGTCAGGGCTGCCTTTTTCCTCGTGGGAAAAATACCGTGAACTCGCTGGGATTCGAACGCGCAACACACAAGCAGATGTTGAGCACTCCCACCACTAGGCTATGATGGTCACTTGTGGAATGCAAGCAAAGCATGTCGTGTCCTAGAAAACCGTCATCAGGTCAACGATTTTCGATGCATGGAAGCCTACCGAGAAAAATTCTTAAAGAGTTCAAAAACACACAAAACGTCCACACGTCGCACACAGCGGCCCGAGGAACGTAGAAAATGACGTGAAAAATACCGTCCGAGACAAAACTCAACAGAAGTTTGTAAACATCGCACAGGGGAGAAACGAGCGGTTCTAGAAGAAATACTCGTATTTCAAAATCCACAGGCTTATTCTCAAAACTATACAATGGTGCAAGAAACCTGAGTTTGGGTCGAGAAACCGGGTCGTTGTCTCACGAAACGGCCGAGCGAACTAGCGGTTTCCCTCAGGAATCTAAAGTGATGATAAAACCATCGGTTTTCCCCAGAAACCACCGGTTTACTTCAGACCCCAGACAATGGTCTAGAAAGCAACATGTTATTGAATGAAAATGGTTTCTAGACCACTGGAAGCCGCCAGTATCCTTCAGAAACCATCGGTATCTCTCATAAAACACCGGTATCCCTCAGAAAACACCGGCATCCCTCAAAAAACTCCGGTATCCCTCAAAAAACACCGGTATCCCTCAAAAAACACCGGTATCCCTCAGAAAACACCGGTATCCCTCAGAAAACACCGGTATCCCTCATAAAACACCAGTATCCCTCATAAAACACCGGTATCCCTCATAAAACACCGGTATCCCTCATAAAACACCGGTATCCCTCATAAAACACCGGTATCCCTCATAAAACACCGGTATCCCTCATAAAACACCGGTATCCCTCATAAAACACCGGTATCCCTCATAAAACACCGGTATCCCTCATAAAACACCGGTATCCCTCATAAAACACCGGTATCCCTCATAAAACACCGGTATCCCTCATAAAACACCGGTATCCCTCATAAAACACTGGTATTGTGGTGATCCCAGCGGCAAGCCGCGGACCCCCACAAGACCTGAGAAAAGCTGCCTCCAGACTACAACCGCATCCGTTCCAGAGCACCTCCGGACCCGAAGCGCCTAGTCAACCAAACACGGGACCTGAGAGAAGCCGCCTCGCGACTATGAGAAAAGGTGCCCGTAAGCTACAACGGCTTCCTGCCTCCAGCACCACAGGCCCACAAACTCGCGACCAATCAGGACTCACGCCCGGACTCAGGGCTTGCACTCGAGGCCTACATAAGGCGACCCCAACAAGGCCCGCAGGCACTCAAGCCCTCGTCCTCGTTCAAGTCACATCTCCAGCACCAGCCTCGTGTTCCTGCATCTAGCTTCCGAGATCGACTTTGTCTCTCGCGTACCTGCACCAAGCTCCGGAGACCGGCCCTGCCTATCGACGCCCCAAGGTGTTGCAAGGTCTTAAACCTAGTAGCGTCTTGACGCTTCAAGGTGTTTCGAAGCCTTAAAAAAGTCACGTTGCAACGCCCCGCGCCGGCGTCGTCGGCCAAGCCGCTCTCCGACATCTCTCGCCCGCTCCGGCCGGCTAGCCTCGCCGTAGCTACTTACCAGCTACAACGGTGAACCGCGTGGCGGCTGGGCCCGACCCAGCTGACTAGCCTCGTCTCGGCGCCCCGCTAGCACCAGCTGACCTGTTCGTAACAGTCGCACGACGTAGCACCAATCATCACGTCTCGCCGCTGCGTTCGTAAGTAGCGTCCTCGCGGACGTTACCCGCTATTGGTGCTGGTTTCATTCATTACGTAAATTCTCGCATAGTATTATATTTCAATCATCACGTATTAGTGCTATTCTCGCATAGGATTGTGTTTCAATCATTACGTAATTTATGTCATTTTCGAATAGGATTGTATTTCAATCATCACGTATTAGTATTATTCTCGCATAGGATTGTGTTTCAATCATTACGTCATTCCCGAATAGGATTGTGCTTCAATCATCACGTATTTGTGCTATTCTCGCATAGGATTGTGTTTCAATCATTACGTCATTTCCGAATAGGATTGTGCTTCAATCATCACGTATTTGTGCTATTCTCGCAAAGGATTGTGTTTCAATCATTACGTCATTCCCGAATAGGATTGTGCTTCAATCATCACGTATTTGTGCTATTCTCGCGTAGGATTGTGTTTCAATCATTACGTCATTCCCGAATAGGATTGTGCTTCAATCATCACGTATTTGTGCTATTCTCGCATAGGACTGTGTTTCAATCATTACGTCATTCCCGAATAGGATTGTGCTTCAATCATCACGTATTTGTGCTATTCTCGCATAGGATTGTGTTTCAATCATTACGTCATTCCCGAATAGGATTGTGCTTCAATCATCACGTATTTGTGCTATTCTCGCATAGGATTCTGTTTCAATTTATGTCATTCTCGAATAGGATGGTACTCCAATCACCACATATTTGTGCTATTCTCACATAGGATTGTGTTTCAATCATTACGTACTTCTCGAATAGTATTGTATTTCAACCATCACGCATTAGTGCTGCGTTCCAATCATTACGTAATTTACGAGTAACGAACAGTGCTCACAGTAGTCACCGAGGGCCCAGTGTAATGGTCCGTGTTCCGTGTACCTAACAGTCACCAATATAATTACCGTGTTACCCCCGTGTTGTCCATATCCTGCCGAATACGGTTGTACCTCAGGCACTCCCTTCAGGCAATCCTATCACGAAAAAGATAGCTCAAAGTCAGCCCGAAGCGTGTTGCAGCCTGGGGGAGAACACCACAGTATCCCTCATAAAACACCGGTATCCCTCATAAAACACCGGTATCCCTCATAAAACACCGGTATCCCTCATAAAACACCGGTATCCCTCATAAAACACCGGTATCCCTCATAAAACACCGGTATCCCTCAGAAAACACCGGTATCCCTCAGAAAACACCGGTATCCCTCATAAAACACCGGTATCCCTCATAAAACACCGGTATCCCTCATAAAACACCGGTATCCCTCATAAAACACCGGTATCCCTCAGAAAACACCGGTATCCCTCAGAAAACACCGGTATCCCTCAGAAAACACCGGTATCCCTCAGAAAACACCGGTATCCCTCAGAAAACACCGGTATCCCTCAGAAAACACCGGTATCCCTTAGAAAACACCGGTATCCCTCAGAAAACACCGGTATCCCTCAGAAAACACTGGTATCCCTCAGAAAACACTGGTATCCCTCAGAAACCACATGTTTCTCTCAGAAAACACCGGTATCCCTCAGAAAACACCGGTATCCCTCAGAAAACACCGGTATCCCTCAGAAACACCGGTATCTCTCAGAAAACACCGGTATCCCTCAGAAACCACCGGTATCCCTCAGAAGCCACCGGTATCCCTCAGAAGCCACCGGTATCCCTCAGAAGCCACCGGTATCCCTCAGAAGCCACCGGTCTCCCTCAGAAACCACCGGTATCCCTCAGAAACCACCGGTATCCCTCAGAAACCACCGGTATCCCTCAGAAACCACCGGTATCCCTCAGAAACCACTGGTATCCCTCAGAAGCCACCGGTATCCCTCAGAAGCCACCGGTATCCCTCAGAAGCCACCGGTATCCCTCAGAAGCCACCGGTATTCCTCAGAAGCCACCGGTATCCCTCAGAAGCCACCGGTATCCCTCAGAAAACACCGGTATCCCTCAGAAGCCACCGGTATCCCTCAGAAGCCACCGGTATCCTTCAGAAGCCACCGGTATCCCTCAGAAACCACCGGTATCCCTCAGAAGCCACCGGTATCCCTCAGAAGCCACCGGTATCCCTCAGAAAACACTGGTATCCCTCAGAAACCACATGTATCCCTCAGAAAACACCGGTATCCCTCAGAAGCCACCGGTATCCCTCATAAAACACCGGTATCCCTCAGAAAACACCGGTATCCCTCAGAAACCACCGGTATCCGTCAGAAACCACCGGTATCCCTCAGAAGCCACCGGTATCCCTCAGAAGCCACCGGTATCCCTCAGAAGCCACCGGTATCCCTCAGAAAACACTGGTATCCCTCAGAAACCACATGTATCCCTCAGAAAACACCGGTATCCCTCAGAAGCCACCGGTATCCCTCATAAAACACCGGTATCCCTCAGAAAACACCGGTATCCCTCAGAAACCACCGGTATCCCTCAGAAACCACCGGTATCCCTCAGAAACCACCGTTATCTCTCAGAAACCACCGGTATCCCTCAGAAACCACGGAATGAACTTGATTGGCCAGAAGCGGCCGCACTTTGCGGCTGGGAATTGAATTTAAAGAGACGGCTGCCGGGCCTAACGAGGTAGCCTACATTTATAATTTAGCATGGAGCGTACATGCCGTGTGCACTCTGTTGCTGCTGCTGCACGTACACTCTGTGTGTGTGTGTGTGTGTGTCACGTACACTCACAGTCACACGCACTCACACGCATTCACGCACGCACACAGAAACACACACAGACAAATAAGCTATCTTAGACAATACACTCACACACACCTCACACAGACAATGCACACAAGTTACACAGACTATATGCACACAGACAATACACACAAGTTACACAGACTATACGCACACAGACAACAAACACAAGTTACACAGACTATATGCACACAGACAATACACACAACTCACACAACACAAAATGCAAGAACCATGTCAGTGAGCACACACACACACACACACAAATAAAGCGAAGTTTACGATATTTAAGGCGAGCGCTAACGAAGCGGTCAGCGCGGCACCTGCCAGCGATTGTATCTCCACTTTATGAAGAGAACAGCCGAGGTATTTTGTCGGAAGTTATTTTCTCGAGGGGGAGAACAAACAAACCACAGTATGAATGGGAACACGAATGAGAACACGACCGGGAACACGACTGAGAACACGACTGAGAACACGACCGAGAACACGACTGAGAACACGACTGAGAACACGACCGGAAGAGGTTCCCAGTTTCATCCAAACAAACATTTAACGCGTATTTTTAAAATGTTGGCATCGACATTTTTAGGATGAAATCGACATCACCGCCGGAGTGTCACCGAATGGGATGGATAATTTAAAGAGTATTTTACAGGGGAAAAAAATAAGCTCGACACACTTGAAAAATTGCTACACATACTGGATGAGGTACAGTAATATGCTTGAAGACATGACTACAGCCATCAACAGACGTGGCACCAACACACACGGCACCAATACACACGGCACCAACACACACGGCACCAACACACACGGCACAAACACACACGGCACAAACACACACGGCACAAACACACACGGCACAAACACACACGGCACAAACACACACGGCACAAACACACACGGCACAAACACACACGGCACCAACACACATGGCACTAACACACATGGCACCAACACACATGGCACCAACACACACAGCACCAACACACACAGCACCAACACACACAGCAATAACACACACGGCACCAACACACACGGCACCAACACACACAGCACCAGCACACACACAGCACCAACACACACAGCACCGACACACACACCTAAGCACAACATTACTGCAGCTGTCAGTACACAACATCCTCCCCAATAGGCGGACTAGCGAGGGGATCAGATGCTCGAGTTGATTAATGTCTTCCACCGCAGTTCTTGGGGGTACAGAATACTGGGGGTACAGCATACTGGGGGTACAGCATATTGGGGGTACAGAATACTGGGGGTACAGCATACTGGGGGTACAGCATATTGGGGGTACAGCATACTGGGGGTACAGCATACTGGGGGTACAGCATACTGGGGGTACAGCATACTGGGGGTACAGCATACTGGGGGTACAGCATACTGGGGGTACAGCATACTGGGGGTACAGCATACTGGGAATACAGCATACTGGGGGTACAGCATACTGGGTGTACAGCACATTGGGGGTACAGCATACTGAGGATAGGGGTACATGTGGTATGACATACTGGCTACCCAAGCTATCAAAACTGGCGATAGACCAGACGAGTGTGTTTAAGTCTTCCGAACATCAACAGGGGTGTTCTTACAGAAAAGATTTTTTATTCTATTTCAGAACAAGAAGGAAAAAGTAAAATTCACTTCGGGACTTCACATCTTCCCTTCGAGGAGACCTTTACGTTCTTCAGTTTTGACACCACAGCTCAGTTTTTCGGGTCAGGTAAATGACAGCAAAAAGAAGCGTCGCTGCCATAACTGTGGCTTACAGTTCTCAACCACAGCAATTCACGGATACAAAAGTCAGGTGTACGAAAAAGTATTTATCTAGTCAAGTTTCGATGCATATTACGGCTTGATTCGGCATAAAACATTGTCCTTGAGAAATTTCTAAGCACTTGGAAGAATATTTCCTCCAATGAAGCAGTTCCTACACCGTAACACACGCACGTTGACTCTACGAAAACACTTGGAAACGAGCTCGGGAAAAATCAAAATTGCAGACTCTGGGACTCTCTGGGACTCTCTGGGACTCTCTGGGACTCTCTGGGACTCTCTGGGACTCTCTGGGACTCTCTGGGACTCTCTGGGACTCTCTGGGACTCTGGGATCAACGCACACGGTCGGCAAAAAATCCCTCACAAACTGGACGCGGTGTGAGACACCGTGTATCAAGCCCCGAGATTTACGAGCGGCATTTCCTCCCAACAATCGAGCTGCCAAACTTACGAACTCGGCGAATAAAAGTCGTCTCAACCGAGCGCTTCAGCTCTTCCTGAACCTGAATTTCCTATTCATTCACGTCGTCGGTGCCGCTGTGTGTGTGAGTTTTCCTAACTTGTGTTTGAAGAACTTACCCTGCCAGCTATAACGATGGTATCGTTTGTGTAAGTTTTCCTAAGTTGGCTATGAAGAACTTACTCTCCCTGCTATACGACAACGTAAGTTGTTTCAACATTTAGTTCGAAGAGGACGTCAGTGGCAGACTTGCGCAGCAGTAGATGAGCTCGCTCAACTTGGAGACTGAAAAGATATAATTGAAATTACAATTCGGTTGATCCTTTCATTCGAAAAATTGCTTCGTAATTATAAGAATTTTGACACTTTAACTGCGATATGTTAAGCTGAAGTTCAATATTCAATTCAAATTCAAAGTTAAATGTGGTAATGAACTTTGAAAATAGCAAACCTCAAGTGGATCGGGCTTTTATTTAGCTTTCATTAAGTATTTGTAAAAAATGAGTTAGTGACTGCAGGTGGGTCAACAGCACTATGAAAATCACCAAAGTGACCACCGGTGGGTCACTTTGCGAGAAATTTGTTAAGTTTCTTAACTTATGGGGCAAGAAGTGAAGCACAAGCTCATGAAGTAGGAGAGTTACCCCTACAACCTCATGTACTCGCTCCTCCGTTTTCTACCTCCACCAGAGGAGCTGGTCAACTTGGCAGAAAAAGGGCACTGGTGCACACTGGACTTGAACCGAGGTCTCTTTCGTCTAAAGTTCGCTGCTCTGCATACCCCCGCCAAAGAGAGAAAAATCTCACACTGTGCACTTGCAAGGCTTAATGCGACCATCATTCTTAGTAAGTGATATTTAAGGATCAGTAATAACTTAGCGCTGAGCACATCTTTACACGATTGCGGAGGTTAACACCTTAGAAAGGATGGCGGCAAACAAATCTTGCATTCGAAGGGAACGCACTTTTGAATACGTTCATGAAACAAGGTATAACCTGTAAAAGAATGTAGTAGGTGATGAAAAACAGGACAACAGTCAACCGGAAAATGATAGCCCAACACAAATAAAAATTATTCCAACAAATGGTAGGCTTACGTAACGTTCAAATCGGGACCTCACGTTTCCCACTGGGAGCGACATTTGCCATGGAAACAAAACTTGTGTCCTCTGAGGCACATTCAGAATTTCTTACTTAATACACTTATGTTTAAGACTATTAATCTCACCATTTACATTTATGACAGTATAGATGCTATCACCATGAAAATATCATGACAATATAGACTGCACATTCAATTTCTTGAAGGTCAACGTGTACTAAAAACTTCCGCCCTATTCTCCTCGGTCATTTTATGATAAGTTTGTGTTCCATTAGGGAAGAAGAATATGTGCACAAGCCTGTATATTGTGTTAAATATGCGTCTCTAATAGTCACTCTTTCTCTCCAAGATCAACACGTGGCAAAAGTTTCAGCCTCTTTCGCCTGCGCCATTTTTTGATAAATTTTTGATAAATTCGCGTTAGAGATGAGTACATAGCATGAGTATAAGTACATATAACGTGTGCTCAAATTATGAATTTCATGACGAAAATTAGCATTAAGAGCGGGACAAATAGCGTGAAGCATTTCACGATTTCAAATAAGGAATACAAATGATGAATGATAAATGAAAAATGTAATAAAAATGAGGAATGTATAATGAAAATAATGTAATGAAAATATCATAATGAAAATAATATAAAACAATGAAAATATTATGTTGAAAAAAATATAATAAAAATATCATAATGAAATTGAGAAATGAAAATGAGTTCAAGGTGCCGTTGCAGGCATACGCTACAGCGACAGGGTCCGACCTCAAATTTCCCTCCGTCAAATTTCGGTCGAAGAACCCAAACTTGAAAAGTTCGGTTTTACAAAAAACCGTCTGGCGGTCCTGCACGTGACGGCAGTGAGGGGAGGTTGGCCATAAGTAGTAAAAAAATTAAAGAATTATCACTTTGACTGAGACGTGGGCCACCGGTGGCCACGGAGGCGATTTTCACAATGCTGCTGGTCGACCGGTAGCCTCAAACTCAAATTTTATAAATACTTAATCAAAGCTAAATGAAGGCACGAACCAGTGAATGTTTGCAATTTTCAACATTGCTTATTAAAATTGACTGAGTATTAATTTGAGCTAATTATTAAACATCAGTTCAGCTGCCGCAGTCAAAGCGTTAGATCGGTCTTGCTGAGGGGCCCATGACTTGACTTAGGCTGTTCGATGGCACAGCAATGTTTCCCGAACGCGTTTATCAAAATCAGATTTGATTAAAAGTTAGTTTCAGCCTCCCTAACCTAAACACAAAGGTGTTTCCAAAGAAAAAAGGATCCAGGCGCCATATGGTATGGGATTAAAAGAAACGAGGAGTCTATGCACAAGGTGTGTTCGAACAATTCATGGCACACGGACGGTACAAATTTAGGAAATATAGAGGGTGCAATTTTAGGGCACACTGTAGGTACAATTAGGGCACACAAAAGGTACAATTTCAATGAAAATAGGAGAGCAAAAATCACTGATAAAAATTTCATTACACTGAGAACGTTCGGGGATAATACCCATCATCAGCTCATTAAAAGAATCTGGCGTATATCACTGAAATAGAAATGAACGTAGATGTACAAACAGACATAAACACGGAATCAAAAGTAAAATAAAATGGTTAAAATGAAGTAAATAACATGAAACACAACTAAGAACCTATGATGCTAAGAGGGTATTAACTCAACTGGTTGTTAAGTGAAGGCTTACATTTAAAAATGAAAAGCGATTCTAAAATTCTAAGATCTAAAACACTTGAAGCTACACGTACTACTTTAAAATGACTAGAGAGAGGAGTTATATTGCAAGTTTAAGCATGATCGCGAACAGCGGAGTGAAATGGACGGGTCAATCGAACCCCAGTACGGTAACTAACTCCAACATGTTCGGCCACTCTAGCTCCGAGAGTACGTGAGGTCATGTCAAAGTACTCAGATGCACATCGTGCAGAAGTGTACAATTATAAGACACACGGAAGGTACAATTTAGGATACATGGAGAGTATACCTTTAGGATACACAGAATATATACCTCTAAGATACACGTGGGACCAACTCTGACACGGCCTAACGTAACTCCTGCTGGTCTTTTGAAATGTTCGGTCGTCCGTCATCATCGCCGCCATTACCCAGCACCACTCTTTGGTCTCGATTTTCTGCCGATTTTCCATCGATCGCAGCTGGTAACTGCGATCCCTTCCGTCTTATGTGGCTGTGTGTTCTTGGTGTATGTTGGGCTGTACGTTTGTAGAGTACATCCAATGTGGCTCTTGAGGAGTGAGTGCAGAATATAATGGAAAGAATCAACAAGATGTTATTGTAGAGGGATGAGTGCAGAATATATTGGCCCGAGTGAACCACAAGTTAGTTTAGACTTAAGAGCAGGGGCCTCCAAACTTTTCAGTCTTAGGGTCATACTGATTACTCCACTAAGTTCCAAGGGCCAAAACATTTCTAATTTTCCAGCCATTATCTTCAATTTCTAGAGTAGTCGCCGAGTACGCATCCGGAGCGAGCATAAGCTTCCTAAATTTGCCTATTCAATTACTATAGTGTTTTGTCACGGGCCGGATTGATCACACTGGCGGGCCGGATTTGGCCCGCGGGCCGTACTTAAGAGACCGCTGCTTTAGAGGAATCAACAGGCACCGAAGTGCGGATACCAAGGCGTGAAAAAGCGCAGAATAAAAATAAGGGCAAAGGGAATTTGAATTTTTTGGAAAAAGATATGTGGTAAATTTTCATGAAAATAAAGGAAGAAATTGAGGCGTATCGCTTGGAATAAAATAAAGAAATTTAAACACTGCAACATTATCGCCACTTTCAACCTTCTCATCTTTTGAAAAATTACTTCAGAATCATGCGAAAAATATTCTAGATTTTCAACCAGTTTACGTCATCTTAGCAGTGCAATGCTCAGCGTAAGTTCGGCCAAGTGGACTTACGGTGTTTGCCGCACCGCCACCACGACGCAACTTATTTGAAAAAATCCCTATCCGAGACTCGTGCTTAGTTAAATGTATGACGCCATTCGCGGAACATTTCAAATATTTTGGTATTTTCAACATTTTTCATCATACACGAAATACTTTATAATTTTTGGCATTTTTAACATCATACAACATACGCAAAATAAACTCAATTTACCATTGTTCCTCTAGCTAAGCAGCATTTCCAGAGCCGGACATGCAGAAAGCAAACCAGTTCTCCCGCGTCACACTTCACAGATGAAACTTTTGTCCAACTTTGGGCTGGGGAGAAAAAATAGCATCAGCAGCGTGTGCGGGAGTGGTGCAGAGTTGGCATAGTCACTCGTGTACGGAGTGCAAGTACATGTACTCTATGTACAGAGTGAACCGAGTCTTATCAGCGGCACAACACTGATGCACCAGCAGCACAACACTGATGCACCAGCACCACAACACTGATGCACCAGCACCACAACACTGATGCACCAGCTGCACAACACTGATGCACCAGCACCACAACACTGATGCACCAGCAGCACAACACTGATGCACCAGCACCACAACACTGATGCACCAGCTGCACAACACGATGCACCAGTAGCACAACACTGATGCACCAGCACCACAACACTGATGCACCAGCAGCCCAACACTGATGCACCAGCACCACAACACTGATGCACCAGCTGCACAACACTAATGCACCAGCTGCACAACACTGATGCACCAGCAGCACAACACTGATGCACCAGCACCACAACACTGATGCACCAGCTGCACAACACTGATGCACCAGCAGCACAACCCTGATGCACCAGCTGCACAACACGATGCACCAGCAGCACAACACTGATGCACCAGCAGCACAACCCTGATGCACCAGCTGCACAACACGATGCACCAGCACCACAACACTGATGCACCAGCAGCACAACCCTGATGCACCAGCTGCACAACACGATGCACCAGCAGCACAACACTGATGCACCAGCAACACAACAATACTCAAGACTTCATCATTAGCATTTCCTGGAACCATCAACACACAAAGGGGATCGAACTCTACAGGAAGGAAAGAAGCTCGGGTTATACAAATTTGCCCGGATTTTGCGCTAGACCCATTTTCTCGCCCTTTGGTCTATTCAATCATCACGTATGTCTTGTTAAACACCTTCCTTGGCAGATTTTCCACCTCATTTCCCTCTCGATTCCACTCTTTTTTTGTTGTTTTGCTGTGCAAAGATTCTCCACTTTGACTGAATGCGGCTGACAATTTTATTAAACATCGCATTCCTTTCCGCTATACCAAAGGACAACGTACGTTGAGTACATCAGTGAGATAATTTTACTCTTTTTTGAGTTTTGGCAATGTATGAAAATGAAATAATGTTGATTTTTATCACATTCGGTATGTTCATTTATTTATATATTAGTTTGGTGTCCGCTTGTTGCGTGGGCCTGTGACGCTCACCAGGACGCGCTCAATGACCGTATCTGTGATACGAGTTTCACCAGTGCAAAAGTACAAGAATATTTTAATGGCGGGTACTGTTGGGATGGATATATTTGTTGGGCATCCACAGCTGGAGGATTTATTTAATGGCGGGTACTGTTGGGATGGATGTATTTGTTGGGCATCCACACCTGGAGGATTTATTTAATGGCGGGTACTGTTGGGATGGATGTATTTGTTGGGCATCCACACCTGGAGGATTTATTTAATGGCGGGTACTGTTGGGATGGATATATTTGTTGGGCATCCACACCTGGAGGATTTATTTAATGGCGGGTACTGTTGGGATGGATATATTTGTTGGGCATCCACACCTGGAGGATTTATTTAATGGCGGGTACTGTTGGGATGGATATATTTGTTAGGCATCCACACCTGGAGGATTTATTTAATGGCGGGTACTGTTGGGATGGATATATTTGTTGGGCATCCACACCTGGAGGATTTATTTAATGGCGGGTACTGTTGGGATGGATATATTTGTTGGGCATCCACACCTGGAGGATTTATTTAATGGCGGGTACTGTTGGGATGGATATATTTGTTGGGCATCCACACCTGGAGGATTTATTTAATGGCGGGTACTGTTGGGATGGATATATTTGTTGGGCATCCACGCCTGGAGGATTTATTTAATGGCGGGTACTGTTGGGATGGATATATTTGTTGGGCATCCACGCCTGGAGGATTTATTTAATGGCGGGTACTGTTGGGATGGATATATTTGTTGGGCATCCACAGCTGGAGGATTTGTGCAGGGAAATTATCGAATCCAGTCATTTTCGGCAGGCCGTGCACACTAGTATTTTATAAACAACTCTACGACTAACTGAAAATGATCGCGCGTGGTTATTATTATTATTATTATTATTATATAAGAAAGTTTTAGCCTCCCTTAACCACGACAAAGATGTTCCAAGAGAGGAAAGAGGAAGGCACCATTTAGTATGGAGTTGAGGGAACGCGGAATCTATGCACAAGGTGCACAGAAACAGTAAGCTAGGAAAGAAGTTCATGAAACAAGAAAAAAGTTGAAGAAGAAAGTAGTAGGTGCTGAAAAACAGGAAAGCAGTGAACCGAAAAAAGATGGTCCATAACAAAACAAAGACCTATTTTATTACAACAAAAAGGAAGCCTACCTAACCTTTAGCTCGGGCCCTCACATGGTTCCCCTGGGAGCGCTAATATCACGCGTGGTTATTTATGCCATCCCACAAATTGATATAGTATCTCTTTGCATAACATTCAGCAACGACAAGGTTCTGTCCGAAGTGCTGTCGATGTCAGTTGCTTATCTTTGGACCAGGACCAATTTAACTTTGTGAAACTTAGATCGCTTTATGCGAGACTCTCTTGGAAATGTGTGACTACGTGAAATACTTGCACGCACTGCACAGATACTGGGGAGGATTTAAGCCTCTTTTGAAAGCTGGATTGCGGTGCAATACAGGAGCGCGCTCAGTCATGTGGTGCGACTTAACTCTGAAGTTTATTCCAAATGCCTAAACTTGAATGTTCGCACCAAATGTTTGAACTCTAAAGCACCAAGTGCTTAAACTTTAAAGTTTAGCCCAAATGTTTGAACTTTGATATTTCACAACAAATGCATGAACTTTATAAAGTTTACAGCAAATGCTCAAATTTCAAAGTTCAAAAGTTGAAACAAAATGCCTAAACTTTAAGGGGACGGTTCGGGGTAAAAAAAAAGTCTAAGTTCTCGGTGGATTTTTCTGAGATATCTACCGTAGGTGTAAATTGTTATGAATAACTTTTTTGATTTGTACGTATTTTTCGTAACCATACATGAATAAGATTTATTTTAAAAAACATGAAAAAACACGTGTTGTGGAAAATCCTACTCCTCCTACAATTTTCAACTCACAGAACTGAGAAAATATTTTCTAGATAGCATATTGTCTTGTCTAGAGATCCGGTGCAAAAGTTTTTCGATTATTTGATTTTTTGAATTTTGAGAACTTTTTCCCCAAAAATGACCTCGTTTTACACTTTTTTGAATAATTTGCTTCTAATTTCCAAAGTGAATTGAAATTAAAAAAAAACTTTTGAACCGGATCTATTTTCCTTTTCAATCGATATTGATTAGTATGCTCGCCATCTCTGTACCTTCAAAAATGTGGGAGGAGTAGGTTTTCGAAAATCAAGAAGGTGAATATTCAGAAAAGCCATTTTTCAAAAAAAAAATTTTTTCGTTTTGTACTAATTTTTTAATTGAGTCTTATCAGCGATTCTGTACCTTCTTATGTACCTTCGAAACAGTGGGTAAGGATCCATATCAAGAGTCAATAAATATAAGTTTCAGAACAGGGTTAATTTTTTAACATTTTTTTTCAATGCTGACAATTAATTTTTTTCAATTACCTGTATTACTTTGTAGCTCTTTTTAAGCCCTTTCGATTGATATAATTGCCATTCCTGTAGCTTTAAAACTCCGGGAGGCGTTTATGTTTACATAGCCAGCTAATTAGCTGATGACTCAGCAGCCGGACTCAAAACAAACACTCAATTACACCATCATAATTTATCACTGAGTAATAGAATGTTTCGCTTGAATACGAAAGCATTTCAAGTTAGGCCATGAATGAACTCTCTTGCTATTCCAGTAGAGAAACACTCAATACTGGCTCGTAATGGGGGGGAAGAGGGAGGTCACCCATCCATCAGCGCACCCCAAGGTCACACTAGTGCGCGTCTTTTACCCCGTCCAGAAGACTAACCAATTGACGTACTTGAAAGCCAATTATATCGTTGGATGCGCAAGAAAATTCTCTATAAGATGAGTTTATAAACTGAAAAATGACCATAATCCAGAAATAGACCCGAACCGTGCCCTTAAAGTGTACCCAAAATATCTCAACTGAAAAGTTCAAACCAAATGCTTCAATTTTAGAGTTTACCCCAAATGTCAAAGCTTTATAAACATTACACCAAATGCTTAAACTTTATAAAGTTTACCCCAAATGTTGGTATTATCATGCATCGCAGATGAATTAGAAACCGCTACAGCCGTGACAGCATCCTTCATTGGTCTCAATGCAGCACTGTCACGCTCACAAATTTGTGTCACACAAATAAGATACAATCGCAAAAACTTTTCGTTAGTCACACAAAAGAAAACAATCTCACAAAAACGAAACTCAATTTCTTGAAAATGCATATTATATGTACTTCGAATAATTTTATATAAATAATATATATTTTCAAAAAATAAATGATTTAACGCTTTGACTGAGGCGTGCGCCACCGGTGGTACACGGAGGTAATTTCCATAATGCTGCTGACCGGCCAGTAGTCGCAAACTCAATTTTCATAAACATTTAATGAAAGCTAAATGAAGGCACGATCCAGTTTATGTTTGGTATTTTTCAAATAGCTTACTACAATTGACATTAAATTTGGGTTTGGTATTGAACTTGATATTTAGTAGTCGCAGTCAATGTTTTAATACTTATAATGATGATCATATATATATACAAGTGTGTTTTCACCAGCGTACTACCATTTCTTCATCCCAATTTCCATGAACACATTTTTTTGTGTGTTCAGTGTGTGTGCGAAATTTTTATACAGCAATCATTTTTCTGTGCTCGTTTTCATAGGAACTAAATTGATTTCCTTTTCCTTTTTTTTTTGTATTTCAGCGTGAAGTAAATCAACAAAGGAGAAAAAACATTTCGTGCGCTTTAAAATTTGAGCGTTTCTAAGAAGTACATAACATTAAGCTAGCCTGAACACAGCAATGGCATTCAAAGAGAGGAAGGAGGAAAACACAGTATAGCATGGAGTAATGGAAACGAGGAATCTATGCACAAAATTTTTTGCCACACAAGATCCGTTGCGCACAGAAAAAGAAAATTAGGAAGGAATGTTTTGACACAAAATAAAAGTGGAAGAAAAAAGTAATAAGGGCTGAAAAAATGATCCATAAAAAAGAAAAAAAAACTTATATTCAGCAGTGAACTCTAAAAAGGTCACTCATATCAAAATAAATAAAAAAACTATACCATTTTAAGTGCAAGCTCACAGCTTGGGACCTCATATTTTCCTCTAGGAAGCATTAATTTCCTCAGACATTATATAGTTGTATCCCCCTGAGGGGTTCCCTTTATAGCTCTGACGGAGTTGACAGCTCAAAAGTACATCTATTTACTATTTTCAGGCATCTATTTACTTTTAACACTGCTATAGTTGCCAGTTCAATCAGTTCAAAAGGATATCTATTTACCATTTTCGGGTGCCTATTTACTTTCGACAGTGCAACAGTTACCAGTTCAACCAGGGGTCAAAAAATAAATTCCTGCGTCTACTCACTTTCGCCCCTTCTGTATTTGTTAGCTCAACCAGGGGTCAAAAGGATGTCCATTTACTTTTAACACTGCTATAGTAATAGATCAACCAGGGGGTCAAACGGACGTCTTTATACTTTTAACACTGCTATAGTTACCAGCTCAACCAGGAGATAAACGGACGTCTATATACTTTTAACACTGCTATAGTTACCAGTTCAACCAGGGGACAAACGGACGTCCATATACTTTCAACACTGCTATTGTAATAGATTAACCAGGAATCAAAAGGACGTCTATACACAGTTTTCCAACATCTGTTTACTTTCAACACAGCAGTTGCCAGATGAACACGCCCTGTTGCCGTGGCGAGCGTGAGTTACGTGCCACGAGGGCACTCGAGTGTTGATGTCACGCGCCACGAGGGCACTCAAGTGTTGATGTCACGCGCCACGAGGGCACTCAAGTGTTGATGTCACGCGCCACGAGGGCACTCAAGTGTTGATGTCACGCGCCACGAGGGCACTCGAGTGTTGATGTCACGTGCCACGAGGGCACTCTAGTGTTGATGTCACGTGCCACGAGGGCACTCAAGTGTTGATGTCACGCGCCACGAGGGCACTCAAGTGTTGATGTCACGCGCCACGAGGGCACTCAAGTGTTGATGTCACGCGCCACGAGGGCACTCGAGTGTTGATGTCACGCGCCACGAGGGCACTCAAGTGTTGATGTCACGCGCCACGAGGGCACTCAAGTGTTGATGTCACGCGCCACGAGGGCACTCGAGTGTTGATGTCACGCGCCACGAGGGCACTCAAGTGTTGATGTCACGCGCCACGAGGGCACTCAAGTGTTGATGTCACGCGCCACGAGGGCACTCGAGTGTTGATGTCACGCGCCACGAGGGCACTCAAGTGTTGATGTCACGCGCCACGAGGGCACTCGAGTGTTGATGTCACGCGCCACGAGGGCACTCTAGTGTTGATGTCACGCGCCACGAGGGCACTCAAGTGTTGATGTCACGCGCCACGAGGGCACTCAAGTGTTGATGTCACGCGCCACGAGGGCACTCAAGTGTTGATGTCACGCGCCACGAGGGCACTCAAGTGTTGATGTCACGTGCCACGAGGGCACTCAAGTGTTGATGTCACGCGCCACGAGGGCACTCAAGTGTTGATGTCACGCGCCACGAGGGCACTCAAGTGTTGATGTCACGCGCCACGAGGGCACTCAAGTGTTGATGTCACGTGCCACGAGGGCACTCAAGTGTTGATGTCACGCGCCACGAGAGCACTCAAGTGTTGATGTCACGCGCCACGAGGGCACTCTAGTGTTGATGTCACGCGCCACGAGGGCACTCTAGTGTTGATGTCACGCGCCACGAGGGCACTCTAGTGTTGATGTCACGCGCCACGAGGGCACTCTAGTGTTGATGTCACGCGCCACGAGGGCACTCAAGTGTTGATGTCACGTGCCACGAGGGCACTCAAGTGTTGATGTCACGCGCCACGAGGGCACTCAAGTGTTGATGTCACGCGCCACGAGGGCACTCAAGTGTTGATGTCACGTGCCACGAGGGCACTCAAGTGTTGATGTCACGCGCCACGAGGGCACTCGAGTGTTGATGTCACGTGCCACGAGGGCACTCAAGTGTTGATGTCACGTGCCACGAGGGCACTCAAGTGTTGATGTCACGTGCCACGAGGGCACTCAAGTGTTGATGTCACGCGCCACGAGGGCACTCAAGTGTTGATGTCACGTGCCACGAGGGCACTCAAGTGTTGATGTCACGTGCCACGAGGGCACTCAAGTGTTGATGTCACGCGCCACGAGGGCACTCAAGTGTTGATGTCACGTTCCACGAGGGCACTCAAGTGTTGATGTCACGCGCCACGAGGGCACTCGAGTGTTGATGTCACGCGCCACGAGGGCACTCAAGTGTTGATGTCACGCGCCACGAGGGCACTCAAGTGTTGATGTCACGCGCCACGAGGGCACTCAAGTGTTGATGTCACGCGCCACGAGGGCACTCAAGTGTTGATGTCACGCGCCACGAGGGCACTCAAGTGTTGATGTCACGCGCCACGAGGGCACTCAAGTGTTGATGTCACGCGCCACGAGGGCACTCAAGTGTTGATGTCACGCGCCACGAGGGCACTCAAGTGTTGATGTCACGCGCCACGAGGGCACTCAAGTGTTGTCACGTGCCACGAGGGCACTCAAGTGTTGATGTCACGCGCCACGAGGGCACTCGAGTGTTGTCACGCGCCACGAGGGCACTCAAGTGTTGTCACGCGCCACGAGGGCACTCTAGTGTTGATGTCACGTGCCACGAGGGCACTCAAGTGTTGATGTCACGCGCCACGAGGGCACTCAAGTGTTGATGTCACGCGCCACGAGGGCACTCAAGTGTTGATGTCACGCGCCACGAGGGCACTCAAGTGTTGATGTCACGTGCCACGAGGGCACTCAAGTGTTGATGTCACGCGCCACGAGGGCACTCAAGTGTTGATGTCACGCGCCACGAGGGCACTCAAGTGTTGATGTCACGCGCCACGAGGGCACTCAAGTGTTGATGTCACGCGCCACGAGGGCACTCAAGTGTTGACGTCACGCGCCACGAGGGCACTCAAGTGTTGATGTCACGCGCCACGAGGGCACTCAAGTGTTGATGTCACGCGCCACGAGGGCACTCAAGTGTTGATGTCACGCGCCACGAGGGCACTCAAGTGTTGATGTCACGCGCCACGAGGGCACTCAAGTGTTGACGTCACGCGCCACGAGGGCACTCAAGTGTTGATGTCACGCGCCACGAGGGCACTCAAGTGTTGATGTCACGCGCCACGAGGGCACTCAAGTGTTGATGTCACGCGCCACGAGGGCACTCAAGTGTTGATGTCACGCGCCACGAGGGCACTCAAGTGTTGATGTCGGCCAAATTTTGGCACTTCAGAGGCTGCGGTAGCCATGGCAACGCTGCAGAGCGATCGTGTCAAGCATAAATCTTCGTCTTGGCTTTTCTTGGCATAAATTACACCAAGTTTGGCTTTTTTCGCGGCAATATTTTCTTGTTTGGTATTTTTTTTCTGGCCAAAATTATTTAGTTTGGTCATGTTTTCTGGCAAAAACGTCGTAGACTGGGTATTTTCCAGTAAAATCCTGGCTTCGGTTTCTCATTCGTTCAAGAGAAATGACAAAGGTTAGCTTTCCACTGGTTTAATGTTCATGGTTCGGCATTTTTGATTTGAAAATTAGAGGTTGGGTATTTTCTAGCCAAAATCTCCGATCGAGTTTCTCGGCCTAAAAATAATTATTTTTTTGGTAGAAGCAACCAAGTCAAAGTTTTTTAGTCTACCCGCGTCTACTCACGTCTACCTCAGCACCAAGCAGCACCAGCTCACAACACGAATAATTTGAGAAAGAGAGAAAGAGAGAAAGAAAGAGAAATTGAAAGAAAGAGAGAGAGTGTGTGTGTGAAAGAGGGAGCGCAATAGAAAGAGAGAGAGAGAGTGAGAGAGAGCAGGAAGCAAAGAGCGCACCACACGCGCAGCGTACGAGGCACAACGGCCTCATGGGGAGCGTTGCCTCAATGTGGTGATTTGGGAGTTGGGGAGTTGGGGGGAAGTGAGAGGTGGGGGGAATGGGGGTGGGGGGGGGGAGTGGGGGAGTTGGGGGAAAGGGGGGGAGTTGGGGGAAGGGGGGAGTTGGGGGAGGGAGAGAAGCAAGGCACAGCTCTACCCCAAAGTCAACTCATCAGACAGTAAAACCTCCATAAGACGCAGCAAAAATAACAATAAGCAGCCATTAAATATACCAGGCATGAATTACGATGAAATAACTCGGAGGCTATGCAATACAATGATCATAAAATGCAGTGTCGTAAAATATTGTGACCATAATCTACAGCGACCATAATATACAGGGGCCATAATATACAGGGGCCATGATATACAGGGGCCGTAATAAAAAGGGACCGTAATATACAGCAACCATATTATCCGACGACCATAATATACAGCGACTACATGAGCAGCAACCATATAAAGCATGAACCTTGAGAAGAAAGTGTCGCTAAAATGAATTAAGTGACCGCGGTGGCTCCTAGCATTAATGAGGAACATAACGACGGCGCAAGGAGCCATTTAACTTAAAGACTTTAATTTTAAATTCCACAGCAGGACGGACGGTGGCAGCAATAAACGTTAAGATGAAACTCTTCCTGCGAAGAACATAGACACAGAAAGTGAAAATATGGAGTAAACACCGTGGACTTTCCCGGTAGATTTCACTCAACGTTTTTAAGTGAAATATGCGAGTAAACACCGTGGATTTTTAGCGGTAAATTTTCCCCAACCGCTAGCGTATTTAACCTTTTTTCCTTCTCAAAAGTTGCGATGTGTCTGTAATGGATATAAGCGTGATGCGTAACAAATTTTCATAATTGAACTTCTGAAGATTACTTTCAGCTTACAAATACATGCGCAGTGCACAGTGCATCATGCTCGTCCAGGCAGCAAGCACAATGCATAAATCACCTTGCACAGCACACAGCTCAACATGCTCTCCGCATAGTCGAGCATGACAGTCCAGTATGCACAGTGCACAGTCCATCATACACAGCACACAGTCCATCATGCACAGCGCATAAGCCATCATGCATATCACAGTCCTGCTGCTCCCAGAACATCATTCCAAGAATCCCATTCCCGTTGCCGCGGCCTAGGCCTACACGACAGGTTTGCTGTTCCATCCTCGACGTCTGCGGAAACTTTTTGGCTTGCGGAATTTAGCGACGGCGTCCGGCGGTCAGCTGAGCAGGTCTGGCGGGCTGACTTTTGTGTGTGGCACAAGTGTCGGTTGTGTCTGTTTGGTTGTGTCTGTTTGGTTGTGTTGGACTCATATGTGTGCGATTGTGTGCTGATGTGTGCAATTGTGTGCTGTTGTGCGTGATTGTGTGCGTGATTGTGTGCGTGATTGTGTGCGTGGTTGTGTGCGTGATTGTGTGCGTGGTTGTGTGCGTGATTGTGTGCGTGATTGTGTGCGTGATTGTGTGCGTGATTGTGTGCGTGATTGTGTGCGTGATTGTGTGCGTGAGTGTGTGCGTGATTGTGTGCGTGATTGTGTGCGTGAATGTGTGCGTGATTGTGTGCGTGACTGTGTGCGTGAATGTGTGCGTGATTGTGTGCGTGAATGTGTGCGTGATTGTGTGCGTGATTGTGTGCGTGATTGTGTGCGTGATTGTGTGCGTGATTGTATGCGTGATTACGCGTAATTACGCGTGATTGCGTGTGATTTTGTGTGATATTTAGGCACGTGTATGGTAGTAGAAGATATTTTGCCTGATGCTTTTTTTTGCATGCGCATTTTAGCTACCAAAATTCATTGTTATCATTCAGTTCCGTTATTAAAACTCAGTTTTTGACTGAAAACAGCAGGCCGCAGCAATATGTCTCCCTGCATGCGAAATACCCCGCTGTGTAATGTTTAATTCGGTGCCGTGCTTCTTTGTTTCTAAAAGCCTCTGAAGCGTTTGAATCGAGTCTCTGTTTTTTTTGCCGTTTCTTATTTTCATTAGAAAGGCCCTCACGTCGCGTCGAGGTTTTTTGTCTTTTTTCCAAGCCGGGCTTCTTTGCTGCAATAATCCTGCATTCACTGGAACCAAGAGCGAGTTCTTTTTTTCTTATACTGAAGATTTCTATCTGAGTTGTTTTGTGGCATGCGAGCTTCGTTCGAGCCATTACTTGTGTGCCAACGCCCCTTTGATCAGGTAAGATGCATTGCGCTCCGCTGGTTGCCAGCGTGCAAGTGAATTTGGGCACTAATCTCCGTAGAGTTTCATGCAGTTTTGCCATCTTTTCTTGCACTCCCCACGTTCGTAGCATTTTGCCGACATTCGTTACATTTATGCCACATTTTTCATGTTTTGGCCAATATTTCTTACATTTGTTCCGATATTTGTTGCATTTTTCTCGACATTTCTTGCACTTTCTCCGCCATTTTTTAGCATTTTTGCCGACGTTTGTTACATATTGCCTAAATTTCTTACACTTATCAAACATTTGTTAAATATTTGCCGACATTTCACAACTTTTTATGAAATTTTGCCTTTTAATCACTATTTGTTACATTTTATAAGATCTTGCGTTTTAGTGGACACTTCTTACATGTTTAGCTGACATTTCTTGCGCTTACCGACTGTGTCCGTAGGTTGAACAAGTGACTTTAAGATTTAATTCCCTCGTATATATATATATATATTTATAGTTAATGAAAGGCGTGGATTTCACTTCGTTTGGATTTTTGCCCTCTTTTATGTTTAGAAACATTTACTGCATATTTTTACATTGGCTGCATATTTTTAGCTGTGATTCCGAGGATTTCATTTGGAAAATGCAAATGCACTTATCTACTTTATTTGTTTGTTTATTTTTATATTTTGAGAAATAAATTCATTTCTTCCCAGGAGGGATTCATAAGTAAAGAAATTAGGTATACCACAGTGGGTAAGTTGACTAGCACTTTGACCTCGGCTGGTTAAACTGAAGTTCAATAATCAAATCAAATAAAACTCAATAATAGTAAGCAACTTTGAGAATAGTGAACATTAAGCGGATCATGCCTTGACTTAACTGACATTAAATGTTCATGAAATTTGAGGTCGTGACTACTGGTCGGTCAGCAGCATTATGAAAATCCCCTCCGTGGCCACCGGTGGCGCACGCTGCGGTCAAAGTCTTAACCTTATCACACAAAAGGTTGTTGATTAACAATTAAAATGGTTAATTAAACGTTAAGCCACTCAAACAATTCCAACACATGGGGCAGTTATTTGCGAGGGCAGAGTTTGAAACAGCTGCAGAGTTTGCAACAGCTGCAGAGTTTGCAACAGCTGCAGAGTTTGCAACAGCTGCAGAGTTTGCAACAGCTGCAGAGTTTGCAACAGCTGCAAAGTTTGCAACAGCTGCAGAGTTTGCAACAGCTGCAGGAATTTGTAACGCCACAGCGCATCAGCACAGCAAACAGCCGCCACCTCCGTCAGCTCGCTGTTCACTTGCACTGCGTAAACAAGCGCTGCAGTGCAACGAAAGCTTCGGTCACGTAAACAAATGTTCGCGTGAGTTAATTAAATAAGTCTAATTGACGCGAGCGGTACATGTGCCAAAATATCACGCTTATCTCCGACTGTGTCTGATTTTTTCTGACTTTTTTTTGACCCAACTGGCAAATTATGATTCTAACCTGATCCTAATGTTTCTGAGAGCAGATGTAGCCAGCGGAGTCGAACTAGCGTTGAATTTGCGTTATTTCCCCAAAGATCCAGGGATGTCAGAAAAAAAAAAGAAAAAAGCCCAAAAATATTCGCCATGACCCAGAAGCATATGAAAATTGCTCAGGAGTTTCTTGACGTGACTCGAAAAAATTTGAGATTTTCCGGAAACAAACAGGCATCATTTAAAACGAAGGAAAACAAAATACCAACAGCCCCTCCACTTGAGAGTAACAATTACCAGAATAAACCTCAACAATCCGAAAAAATACACGCAACGACGAGTAAAAACTTTTATAATCCGAAGAGACACAATACGCGCAAGCGTTCATGCACTGAACAGACAGAAGGCAAAAAATGATTGCGTTTTATCCCTCAAACACAGCAGTCAAACTCACACAAACAACACAACCAATCACACACAAATACCACAGACAAACACACGCAAACACCATAAACAAACACAAACACACAAAAAAGGGAACATCGCAGCACCACACACAAGAAGGCTGGGCAGGAATGTGAAGGCACAAAGAGAGGCCGAGTTTTGACGGCTTTAAAAATATGGCGAAGCTTTGCTCTTCTTCTGCGGGATTACGGCTGCAAATATGCGAGGTGGCAAATACGGGCGTGTTGATGCAGAGTGTCGGTTGGGCTGCTTAGTTCAGCAGCTATATAGTCCCGCAGCTGTATAGTCCCGCAGCTGTATAGTCCCGCAGCTGTATAGTCCCGCAGCTGTATAGTCCCGCAGCTGTATAGTCCCGCAGCTGTATAGTCCCGCAGCTGTATAGTCCCGCAGCTGTATAGTCCCGCAGCTGTATAGTCCCGCAGCTGTATAGTCCCGCAGCTGTATAGTCCCGCAGCTGTATAGTCCCGCAGCTATATAGTCCCGCAGCTATATAGTCCCGCAGCTATATAGTCCAGCAGCTATATAGTCCAGCAGCTATATAGTCCAGCAGCTATATAGTCCAGCAGCTATATAGTCCAGCAGCTATATAGTCCAGCAGCTATATAGTCCAGCAGCTATATAGTCCAGCAGCTATATAGTCCAGCAGCTATATAGTCCAGCAGCTATATAGTCCAGCATCCATATAGTCCAGCATCCATATAGTCCAGCATCCATATAGTCCAGCATCCATATAGTCCAGCATCCATATAGTCCAGCATCCATATAGTCCAGCATCCATATAGTCCAGCATCCATATAGTCCAGCATCCATATAGTCCAGCATCCATATAGTCCAGCATCCATATAGTCCAGCATCCATATAGTCCAGCAGCTATATACTCCTGCAGCTATATACTCATGCAGCTATATACTCATGCAGCTATATACTCATGCAGCTATATACTCATGCAGCTATATACTCATGCAGCTATATACTCATGCAACTATATACTCCTGCAGCTATATACTCCTGCAGCTATATACTCCTGCAGCTATATACTCCTTCAGCTATATACTCCTGCAGCTATATACTCCTGCAGCTATATACTCCTGCAGCTATATACTCCTGCAGCTATATACTCATGCAGCTATATACTCATGCAGCTATATACTCATGCAGCTATATACTCATGCAGCTATATACTCCTGCAGCTATATACTCCTGCAGCTATATACTCCTGCAGCTATATACTCCTGCAGCTATATACTCCTGCAGCTATATTCTCCTGCAGCTATATTCTCCTGCAGCTATGTAGTCTAGTAGCTATATAGTCCAACAGCCATATAGTCCTACAGCCGTACAGGACAAGGTATATAATCCAGCACCTATATAGTCCAGCAGCCAAATAGTCCTGCAGCTACATAGTCCAGCGCTGTACAGTCCTACAGCCATACAACACAGCACCAAAAGTGTCCAGCAATCAACGCCCCACACAAAAACACTCACCCAATCAAAACACAGTTACAACTCAGACAACGTCTCTCTTGAGGCAAAGAGACGGACTCGGGCCCTCATTTCCTGGTGTCGATGTGTCGCTGCCTGTGCTGGGAGTGTGGTGAGCTGTGGTGAGCTGAGTGGTGAGCTTAGCTGAATAGAGTGGTGAACTGTGATGACCTGTTATGAGCTGAGTGGTGAGCTGAGCTGAATAGAGTGTTGAACTGTGATGAAGAGAGAATGTAGAACTGTGTTAAACTTCATTGAGCTGTGATGAATTTAGTTGTGCGTTGTGTTAAGCTATGATGAACTGAGTGATGAGCAGTGATGAGCAGAGAGTGTTGCACTGCGCTGAGTGGCCTCACTGAGCTCATATGAGCATGTGCTGCGGCAATTTTTGCCAGGTACAAGCGAAATTTTTAATTTCCAAAGCATAGAGCAGAAAATTTTTTTTATGGTAATGGGATCGCTTAAATCAGTTTACAAAAGCAAAAATGATGAGGAATTTCTTTTTGTAACAGCATTTTGCGGATCAGTTTCGGGGCACTCAACCTGACGAGATCTTACGGCCCAAGGGTAAAGTATTACAATTTAAGCTATTTAACAATTTATTTAACGCGAGCTATCCAGCAGTAAATTAAGTCTAGTACAACTCACACATATGAGTATAGCTGCCTGTGGGCCCAAATAAGTTCAGTGACTTCTTGGGCATCCTATCACACTATATTCTAAGGTGTACAGTTGTGTTATCATAATTCGCTTAGCCTAGTTGCGCACTAGACTGATGAGTGAATTAGTTGCCCACACTTCACACAAGAAGGTCCTGGCTTTGCCTCGTTAGCTGCAGTGGGTTAAATTGAATTCAAATTATCAATTCCAATTATTGCTCCCAACCTCAATTTACAATAAGAAGAATCAACCCTTAACCGTTTAATTTTTCTACTCACATTATCGCTATTATAACTCCCGATATTAGGCTGACACCTGCATCAGGTTGTCTCCAACATCAAAATAGAGACAAAGCTGCCACTTGGCAGTGGACTTCAAGAAACACGTTCGAGCATTTTTGTCGAGTGTACCATGTGGAGAATGTAGGGCGGTAGAGGGTTGGAGAACAATTGGACAGTGCTTCCTTGAGATTTTCATTGCGCACATATGAACATTTAGTTTTATAAACGATATTGAAACGCCTCAGTGACCACCGGTGGGTCACCAAGCAGTAAACTTGTTGATTTCTGTTGCTGTGTCGTACCTTTGCCGGAGCAAGCGGCTCGTTTGGAACGTATAAAACGGAGAATGCTAGTATGTGATACACAGTAGCGTGCATGATACTTTTTACTCACTTGACCAGTCAACACATATGCATAGCACACACAACCGGTACACGTATATATAAAACACACAGAGCCTGCTAACTCACACAGCACAAATACAGGACGTCAATATGTACACCCATAATACATATTACCGGTCAATACAAGTGTATATAACACGCACACACAGTACCGGTCAACTGACGCGTAACACACACACACACACACACACAACCGATCAACACACGTGCATATCCACACACACAGAACCAATTCACTCACACAACAAGCATAACCGATAAATACACACACACACACATAACATACACTGATGAGTAAATACATTAGGCAATATAAACACAGCCTGTTAAGAAGAGCCTATGGGCAGTCACATATGTGGTCGTATCAAACTCCACAGCCAGTAAACGCTCCCCTATCAGCTTCCGCCCACTTCAGACAATCAGCACAAACTGCACTTTACAATTACTAATTTTTTCTAAAAAAATCGGCAATTTGGAAGAGCCAATTGGAAACTTTTCGGGGAAAAACTCAAAATGGCGATCGTGACGAGAGAACCAAAACGTTCCCCTCTGTATTTGGGGTAATTATTGAGGGCAGGGAGTTTTTCTGGCAAGTCTAGGGTAATTATTACCGGTGGGGAATTTTTCACCCTCTAAACTGGAGGTTGGTATTGCGTATGGGGACTTTTCTCGATAACATTAAAAGTTAACTCCAGTTAGACGGACGAAAATTAGTTCCCGTTTTGAAATGCTAGAATCAAGCATCACATTCGGCGAATGAGAGAGACTAATTCTGATCCACGTAAGTTGAGGTTAGCGTAAAATGATATCGTATTAGATCGACTGTATTTGTTCTGAACTTAAGTCAGGCTGCGGCGCTTTTTCGTCGATAATATTGAAGAAATATAAATTCCACCAATACAACGCGTTTGCATCGTGGGAAATAAATTTAAAACTTTTATTCATCATGGAAACGGTGCGAAAAAGGTGTGCGCTTAACCGCCACAGCCACGATCAAAAAAGTAATTACGTAAGTAATCTTTGTGTTTTCTGAATAACAAGCTTTACGAAATTGTTGTAGCGTCTCCAACAATGAAAGGCATGAGATATAAACTGAAATCTGTGACATAGAACCCAAGCTTAAATTAATGGTAAAATTGCAGCATAACAAAAAACGAATAAATGGTGACAGCGGTGGGATACAAGAGTTCAACCCATGAAAAAACGTCATAAACATTTAACAGAATATCACGAAAAGTACTCACAATTTTCCGCTTGTTGGGGAGTTGTGGAGCGAATGTAGACGCGACCTGAAAAGATAAAATAGAAAACTCTATATAATAGCGCCAGAAAAGAGCCACGTGTCCCCCTCTCGGATTGTCCTCAAGTCCCATGCCTTCAGACACCAGTTACGCACCGGCACCAACGCACTGCATTTACTATCATAAACTTTCTCGTACAAGCCTCAAAATTGATCACGTAATCTGGGACTTGCAAGCGTGAAAATTGGTGACTGTAATGTGAAAATTTATGTTCACGTCAACATCAAATCTCCTAACGCAGCAGTATGCTTTTGTTGTGAAAAACTCACAAGCGAACTGATAGTTGTGGCAAAATTTGTATTCAGTAGCTCCACTCATACAGCCAACCACAATATTCAAATGGGTCCAAATATTCACGCTGCATTTCGGACCACAACCCAAACAAATCCCAAGATCACAACACATGTTCACAATACATTACGGACCTAACAAATCTCTAAATCACAACTCGCACCGCACATTTCATGCCGTAATACTGACATTACATTTCAGAAGAAGGTCACTCGGGACGAACATTTCAGAGCGGCCTCCGACAGAGCGACCTCTCCATGAACTGCACTGCTTTATGCCGGCGATTTGAACAAAGCGTTGGCGCACTGAAAGAAGTTTTTGAAGCTGCAATCGAGCATATTTGCCTGCCCTAATTAATCCAGAGGGAAACCAACGCTGCGAGTACCGTGGTATCAAACTGCCGGCTTTGGAAGAGCATTGCGAAATTTTTCATTAGCGTCGTATGAAATCATCGCGGTTTGATAGCGAAGTTCTCGTCAGCAGAACGCACGCGCTGATGAGAATTGAACTTTGATTCTGAAATCCTTCAGAAATTTGGGCAAAATCGTGAGCAAATGCTAAGCAAACCCTTCTACAGATTTGAGGCGAAATCATTAAGCCATTTGAAGCAAAATCATCCAGAAGTATGAGGTAAAATCATCCAGAAATATGAGGCAAAACCATCCAGAAGTATAAAGAAGAATCTTCCAGATGTATGAGGCAGAATCTTCCAGATGTATGAAGCAGAATCCTCCAGAAGTATTGAGGCAGAATCCTCCAGCAATACAAGATAGAATCATTGGAAAGTAATGCTTTAGCTTCACGAAAAAATTCGAGAACGAAACCGATTCGAATCAACGTTAATTAACCAATACGTTCGGTTTGCTTTGAAGCAAAAGCTGCTGCAGCAATGGTCACTGCAGGGAGCTTTGATAGATCAAATTAATGAAGATGAAGATTTGATAATCTCGCTAGCAGCAACAAAGGTGTTCAAAAGCGAAGAAGGATGAAGGCGTCATTTAGCATGGAGTTGAGGGAACGGGGAATATATGCACCAGGATTGTTCGCACACATGGCCTCCTGGGCAAAGAAAACTTCATTTATAAATGAAGCTTATGAAATGAAATAAATTTTTGAAAGCAAAGTAGTACGTGCTGGAGAAAAAGACAGCAGTGAACCGAAAAATGTTTTGCGGATACAGAAAAACTTTTCTTTGTCCAAAAAAACTAAAAGCCTGTCTCACCTCACGAGCCAATAGCCGCGCCGGAATTTGGCGCAATAACAAATGTGTTCCCTAAAAACAACAGGTGTTGGCGAACCAGAACAAGGAAGATCAATCGAGCGAATTTAGTGCGAGGCATTTCGGGCATTTCATCCAAAAGTTCGCCGCTGCATCGCTCGTTGGCCCGAAAAAGCTCGGCTGAAAAAGCATGAATGAAGAAGCATGAATGAAATCTTAGACTGAATGAAGAAATGTGAATGAAATCTAAAACTGAATAAAAAACAAATAAAATCTCAGACTGAATAAAAATCATAAATGAAATCTCAGACTGAATGAAGAAACATGAATGAAATCTAAAACTGAATAAAAAACAAATAAAATCTCAGACTGAATGAACAAACATGAATGAAATCTAAAACTGAATAAAAAACATAAATAAAATCTCAGACTGAATGAACAAACATGAATGAAATCTAAAACTGAATAAGAAACATAAATAAAATCTCAGACTGAATGAACAAACATGAATGAAATCTAAAACTGAATAAAAAACATAAATAAAATCTCAGACTGAATGAACAAACATGAATGAAATCTAAAACTGAATAAAAAACATAAATAAAATCTCAGACTGAATGAACAAACATGAATGAAATCTAAAACTGAATAAAAAACATAAATAAAATCTCAGACTGAATAAAAATCATAAATGAAATCTCAGACTGAATGAAGAAACATGAATGAAATCTAAAACTGAATAAAAAACAAAAATGAAATCTCAGACTGCCTAAAGAGGGCTATTGTTTGAGTCATTCAATAATGCAGTCACCGTAAGCTTCGATTGAAAAAGGTTAGATGAACTTACAAAATTTTCAAGTAATGTAATTATTTGGACTATTTTGAACGTTGTCACTGAGGGGAGTTTCACAATGCGGGTGACCCACCGGTGGCCACAAACTAAATTTTTTTGTTTTCTATGAAAACTAAGTAGAAGCACGTTCCAATAATTCCTTTGCTAATTTTCAGGATGATGATTAAAATTGACTTTCATTTGAGCATTGAACTTCAGTTTAATAAATCCACCGCACTTAACATTCTGAAATAAATAAACTTACAAAAAAAGACACAAAAAATGAAAATAAACGCAGCCCGCCACGCACGTTCCAAAACCCTGGCAAATAACGCAGCATTCAACCAATCTCTTCGTGTTCAATTGGCGCCGGAATTAAATATTCAGTGAGGGCTGAATTGACGAGAATGAGATGCGTCCAATCGGAGCATGCGACGTCGGCGCGACATGACAACATGAGCCCTCCCTCCACACCAATGTTGATGTCAATGTTATGGGGGACATCCGTCGTGTTTTGTGTGGAGGATGTTATAGGGGAAATGTTATAGGGGAAGTGTTATTGGGGGGATGTGTTATTGGGGGGATGTGTTATTGGGGGGATGTGTTATTGGGGGGATGTGTTATTGGGGGGATGTGTTATTGGGGGGATGTGTTATTGGGGGGATGTGTTATTGGGGGGATGTGTTATTGGGGGGATGTGTTATTGGGGGGATGTGTTATTGGGGGGATGTGTTATTGGGGGGATGTGTTATTGGGGGGATGTGTTATTGGGGGGATGTGTTATTGGGGGGATGTGTTATTGGTGGGATGTGTTATTGGTGGGATGTGTTATTGGGGGGATGTGTTATTGGTGGGATGTGTTATTGGTGGGATGTGTTATTGGGGGGATGTGTTATTGGGGGGATGTGTTATTGGGGGGATGTGTTATTGGGGGGATGTGTTATTGGGGGGATGTGTTATTGGGGGGATGTGTTATTGGGGGGATGTGTTATTGGGGGGATGTGTTATTGGGGGGATGCGTTATTGGGGGGATGCGTTATTGGAGGGATGTGTTATTGGGGGGATGTGTTATTGGGGGGATGTGTTATTGGGGGGATGTGTTATTGGGGGGATGTGTTATTGGGGGGATGTGTTATTGGGGGGATGTGTTATTGGGGGGATGTGTTATTGGGGGGATGTGTTATTGGGGGGATGTGTTATTGGGGGGATGTGTTATTGGGGGGATGTGTTATTGGGGGGATGTGTTATTGGGGGGATGTGTTATTGGGGGGATGTGTTATTGGGGGGATGTGTTATTGGGGGGATGTGTTATTGGGGGGATGTGTTATTGGGGGGATGTGTTATTGGGGGGATGTGTTATTGGGGGGATGTGTTATTGGGGGGATGTGTTATTGGGGGGATGTGTTATTGGGGGGATGTGTTATTGGGGGGATGTGTTATTGGGGGGATGTGTTATTGGGGGGATGTGTTATTGGGGGGATGTGTTATTGGGGGGATGTGTTATTGGGGGGATGTGTTATTGGGGGGATGTGTTATTGGGGGGATGTGTTATTGGGGGATGTGTTATTGGGGGGATGTGTTATTGGGGGGATGTGTTGTTGGGGGGATGTGTTGTTGGGGGGATGTGTTGTTGGGGGGATGTGTTGTTGGGGGGATGTGTTGTTGGGGGGATGTGTTATGGGGGGATGTGTTATTGGGGGGATGTGTTGTTGGGGGATGTGTTGTTGGGGGGATGTGTTATGGGGGGATGTGGTATGGGGGGATGTGTTGTTGGGGGGATGTGTTGTTGGGGGGATGTGTTGTTGGGGGGATGTGTTGTTGGGGGGATGTGTTGTTGGGGGGGGATGTGTTATTGGGGGGATGTGTTATTGGGGGGATGTGTTATTGGGGGGATGTGTTATTGGGGGGATGTGTTATTGGGGGGATGTGTTATTGGGGGGATGTGTTATTGGGGGGAAATGTTATTGGGGGGAAATGTTATTGGGGGGAAATGTTATTGGGGGGATATGTTATTGGGGGGATATGTTATTGGGGGGATATGTTATTGGGGGGATATGTTATTGGGGGGATATGTTATTGGGGGGGATATGTTATTGGGGGGATATGTTATTGGGGGGATATGTTATTGGGGGGATATGTTATTGGGGGGATATGTTATTGGGGGGATATGTTATTGGGGGGATATGTTATTGGGGGGATATGTTATTGGGGGGGTATGTTATTGGGGGGATATGTTATTGGGGGGTATGTTATTGATGGGATATGTTATTGGGGGGATATGTTATTGGGGGGATATGTTATTGGGGGAGGATATGTTATTGGGGGGGGATATGTTATTGGGGGGATATGTTATTGGGGGGATATGTTATTGGGGGGATATGTTATTGGGGGGATATGTTATTGGGGGGATATGTTTTTGGGGGGATATGTTATTGGGGGGATATGTTATTGGGGGGATATGTTATTGGGGGGATATGTTATTGGGGGAAAATGTTATTGGGGGATATGTTATTGGGGGAAAATGTTATTGGGGGGATATGTTATTGGGGGGATATGTTATTGGGGGATATGTTATTGGGGGATATGTTATTGGGGGGATATGTTATTGGGGGGATATGTTATTGGGGGGATATGTTATTGGGGGGATATGTTATTGGGGGGATATGTTATTGGGGGGATATGTTATTGGGGGGATATGTTATTGGGGGGATATGTTATTGGGGGGATATGTTATTGGGGGGATATGTTATTGGGGGGATATGTTTTTTGGGGGGATATGCTATTGGGGGGATATGTTATTGGGGAAAAATGTTATTGGGGGGATATGTTATTGGGGGGATATGTTTTTGGGGAAAAATGTTATTGGGGGGATATGTTATTGGGGGGATTTGTTATTGGGGGGATATGTTATTGGGGGGATATGTTATTGGGGGGATATGTTATTGGGGGGATATGTTATTTGGGGGATATGTTTTTTGGGGGGATATGTTATTGGGGGATATGTTATTGGGGAAAAATGTTATTGGGGGGCTATGTTATTGGGGGAAATCCATCCAGTTTTCTATCAACTCGCAGAGTTGCAGTAAACCGGCGTACAATGCTGGAGGTTTGGGCTGCTGAGTGTGCGGCTTTTGAAGCTCGCACAGCGTGAAGTGTGTGTCTCAAGGCAGGGATACACTCTTAAATTCAGGAGGGATACGTACTGAAATTCAGATAGAATACACACTCGAATACATGCTCAAATAACATACATCTCCCTTCCACCCCTTCCCTCCCTTTCCTCCCTTTCCTCCCCCTTTCCCTTTGCCCCCCTCACCCCCACACCCCTCCCCTACCCTCACCCCCACACCCCTCACCTCCCCTCACCCCCACGCAGTAAATCATCTCCCAAACAAAGCGCCATCTCGGGTAAACTGGAATTATCTCAAACAAAATGCCGTGTCTGCTCGAGATGACAGCTGCGCTACAGCTGTCTCCAATACGTGCAGATGTTACCTGCTTCATTACAGCTCTTGTTAACGCTGCAAAATGCACGTGCTAAAGCTGCAAAATGCCTTCGTTAACGCTGTAAAATTTACAGCAGGAACATCTTGACTTCGCGTTCGTTGTTGAGCGAAACACGACGGAGCGCATTGTGTTTAGTCAATGGAAAATTGGTTTTCTGTGACTGTTTATATATTATATATATACCTCGAGACGACAGCGCGGCGGTTGCCAGATGTTGGGTGGAACGTCTTTTGAACACGGCGGTTGCCAGATGTTGGGTGGAACGTCTTTTGAACACGGCGGTTGCCAGATGTTGGGTGGAACGTCTTTTGAACACGGCGGTTGCCAGATGTTGGGTGGAACGTCTTTTGAACACGGCGGTTTGCCAGATGTTGGATGGACCGTTTTGTGAACACGGCGGTTGCCAGATGTTGGGTGGAACGTCTTTTGAATACGGCGGTTGCCAGATGTTGGGTGGAACGTCTTTTGAACACGGCGGTTGCCAGATGTTGGGTGGAACGTCTTTTGAACACGGCGGTTTGCCAGATGTTGGATGGACCGTCTTGTGAACACGGCGGTTGCCAGATGTTGGGTGGAACGTCTTTTGAATACGGCGGTTGCCAGATGTTGGTTGGAACGTCTTTTGAACACGGCGGTTGCCAGATGTTGGGTGGAACGTCATTTGAACACGGCTGTTGCCAGATGTTGGGTGGAACGTTATGTGAACACGGCGGTTGCCAGATGTTGGGTGGAACGTTTTTTGAACACGGCAGTTGCCAGATGTTGGGTGGGACGCCTGGTGAACACGGCAGTTGCCAGATATTGGGTGGGACGCCTGGTGAACACGGCAGTTGCCAGATGTTGGGTGGGACGCCTGGTGAACACGGCAGTTGCCAGATGTTGGGTGGGACGTCTTTTGAACACGGCGGTTGCCAGATGTTGGGTGAAACGTCATTTGAACGCGGCTGTTGCCAGATGTTGGGTGGAACGTTTTGTGAACACGGCGGTTGCCAGATGTTGGGTGGAACGTTTTGTGAACACGGCAGTTGCCAGATGTTGGGTGGGACGCCTGGTGAACACGGCAGTTGCCAGATGTTGGGTGGGACGCCTGGTGAACACGGCAGTTGCCAGATGTTGGGTGGGACGCCTGGTGAACACGGCGATTGCCAGATGTTGGTTGGAACGTCTTTTGAACACGGCGGTTGCCAGATGTTGGGTGGAACGTCATTTGAACACGGCTGTTGCCAGATGTTGGGTGGAACGTTTTGTGAACACGGCGGTTGCCAGATGTTGGGTGGAACGTTTTGTGAACACGGCAGTTGCCAGATGTTGGGTGGGACGCCTGGTGAACACGGCAGTTGCCAGATGTTGGGTGGGACGCCTGGTGAACACGGCAGTTGCCAGATGTTGGGTGGGACGCCTGGTGAACACGGCGGTTGCCAGATGTTGGTTGGAACGTCTTTTGAACACGGCGGTTGCCAGATGTTGGGTGGAACGTCATTTGAACACGGCTGTTGCCAGATGTTGGGTGGAACGTTTTGTGAACACGGCGGTTGCCAGATGTTGGGTGGAACGTTTTGTGAACACGGCAGTTGCCAGATGTTGGGTGGGACGCCTGGTGAACACGGCAGTTGCCAGATGTTGGGTGGGACGCCTGGTGAACACGGCAGTTGCCAGATGTTGGGTGGGACGCCTGGTGAACACGGCAGTTGCCAGATGTTGGGTGGGACGCCTGGTGAACACGGCAGTTGCCAGATGTTGGGTGGGACGCCTGGTGAACACGGCGGTTGCCAGATGTTGGGTGGGACGTCTGCTGAACACGGCGGCTGCCAGATGCACCACCCACAGAAACATAACGTGTCCTCAACAGAGAAAAAGATCGCACTATTTAGTATGGAATTAGCGCATTGCTAGCGATATGACTCATCGATGGGTCATTTAAAATTTTTTAGCAATCTATTAAAATTAATGGCAGTTTATGGACTTAGTTAATTTGTGTTTATTATTAAAGTCCCAACAACTTTTAACTTGAAATTGCAATTGAATATTGATCTTCAGTTCAACCCATCGCGGTGTTGAAACTTGAAGTCAACCTTCAACTCTGTTCCGACCTAAAATTTTTTGAGCATAGAAATATAAGTTTATGAGACGAGACGAAAGCTGTTGAAGAAATCGATATGCGCAGAAAAAAAGAACAGCAGCTATCCGGAAAAGATTGTCTGCAACAAAAGGCCTGTTCTGAGGCCCCTCACACACCCACACCCTCATGTGAGACACAACACTCTGGACACAAGCACAACACAATCACAACAACACCAAAGCACTACACATCATATCACGCACCAGAACACTCTACTGAAAGTTTTATTTTACTAAAAGATATACAAAAAAGAACATCAATGAATGCTTCAAAAACAAAAGGGCAGCCTTGCAATAAATTCCTAAAAACAATTTATTGCCATAAAGTTCTAAAAAAAAAATTAGCCATCAATTTACGAATTGAATTATTCGTCACAAAGGCACAAATATAAAAGGCACAAATCCAACGGAGCACAGAGCTGAAAAGTCACAAAGCAAAAAAGGCACAAATGTCGCGGCACAAAAGAGCGGCGCCGGAAAATCCGTGCGCCGCAACAACATTACGGCACTAGCGGCACACACACACATGCGCACACACAGCGGCGGCCGTTCGAATTAAGGAGCTAATTAAAGAAGAAAGGGAATTGTCGCGTGCGTTAACTCATAACTGCAGCTAATTAAGGGGACCGACGCGGCAAAAGGGGGAATCTCGCGTGCGGTGCGGCAAATACTGAGGGCGAGCGAGGGAATACTGAAGCAAAGGGAGGGAAATACTGAAGGAAAGGGAGGGAAATACTGAAAGAAAGGGAGGGAAATACTAAAAGAAAGGGAGGGAAATACTGAAGGAAAGGGAGGGAAATACTGAAAGAAAGGGAGGGAAATACTGAAAGAAAGGGAGGGAAATACTGAAAGAAAGGGAGGGAAATACTGAAGGAAAGGGAGGGAAATACTGAAAGAAAGGGAGGGAAATACTGAAAGAAAGGGAGGGAAATACTGAAAGAAAGGGAGGGAAATACTGAAGGAAAGGGAGGGAAATACTGAAAGAAAGGGAGGGAAATACTGAAAGAAAGGGAGGGAGGGAAATACTGAAGAAAAGCGGAGAATTCTGAAAAAAGGTGGGAAATGCTGAAAAAATGCAGAGAATACTCATGGACAGTGGGAAATAATGAAGAAACGTTAGGAATACTGAAATACTGGGTGCACCCAGCAGCTGCAACACCCAGCAGCATCCAGCACCACCCAGCACCACCCAGCACCACCCAGCAGCACCACCCAGCAGCATCCAGCACCACCCAGCACCACCCACCACCACCCAGCAGCACCGAGCAGCAACCAACACCACCCAGCAGCACCCAGCACCACCCAGCACCACCCAGCACCACCCAGCACCACCCAGCACCACCCAGCACCACCCAGCACCACCCAGCACCACCCAGCACCACCCAGCACCACCCAGCAACACCCAGCAGCAACACCCAGCAGCACAACCCAGCAGCAACAACCCAGCAGCACAACCCAGCAGCACAACCCAGCAGCACCACCCAGCAGCACCACCCAGCAGCACCACCCAGCAGCACCACCCAGCAGCACCACCCAGCAGCACCACCCAGCAGCACCCCCAGCAGCACCACCCAGCACCACCCCCAGCAGCACCACCCAGCACCACCCAGCACCACCCCCAGCAGCACCACCCAGCAGCACCACCCAGCACCACCACCCAGCACCACCCAGCAGCACCACCCAGCAGCACCACCCAGCAGCACCACCCAGCAGCACCACCCAGCAGCACCACCCAGCAGCACCACCCAGCAGCACCACCCAGCAGCACCACCCAGCAGCACCACCCAGCAGCACCACCCAGCAGCACCACCCAGCAGCACCACCCAGCAGCACCACCCAGCAGCACCACCCAGCAGCACCACCCAGCAGCACCACCCAGCAGCACCACCCAGCAGCACCCCCAGCAGCACCCCCAGCAGCACCCCCAGCAGCACCCCCAGCAGCACCACCAGCACCACCCTCAGCAGCACCATCCAGCAGCACCACCCAGCACCCTCCAGCAGCACCACCCAGCAGCACCACCCAGCAGCACCACCCAACAGCACCTCCCAGCAGCACCACCGAGCAGCACCACCGAGCAGCACCACCCAGCAGCACCACCCAGCAGCACCACCCAACAACACCTCCCAGCAGCACCACCGAGCAGCACCACCCAGCAGCACCACCCAGCACCACCCAGCAGCACCCAGCAGTACCACCCAGCACCACCACCCAGCACACCCACCACCAGCACCACCCAGCAGCCCACCCAGCAGCACCACCCAGCAGCACCACCCAGCAGCACCACCCAGCAGCACCACCCAGCAGCACCCCCAGCAGCACCCCCAGCAGCACCCCCAGCAGCACCCCCAGCAGCACCACCCAGCACCACCCTCAGCAGCACCATCCAGCAGCACCACCCAGCACCCTCCAGCAGCACCACACCCAGCAGCACCACCCAGCAGCACCACCCAACAGCACCTCCCAGCAGCACCACCGAGCAGCACCACCGAGCAGCACCACCCAGCAGCACCACCCAGCAGCACCACCCAACAACACCTCCCAGCAGCACCACCGAGCAGCACCACCCAGCAGCACCACCCAGCACCACCCAGCAGCACCCAGCAGTACCACCCAGCACCACCACCCAGCACCACCACTCAGCACCACCACCCAGCACCACCCAGCAGCACCACCCAGCAGCACCACCCAGCAGCACCACCCAGCAGCACCACCCAGCAGCACCACCCAGCAGCACCACCCAGCAGCACCACCCAGCAGCACCACCCAGCAGCACCACCCAGCAGCACCACCCAGCAGCACAACCCAGCAGCACCACCCAGCAGCACCACCACCCAGCAGCACCACCCAGCAGCACTCCCAGCAGCACCACCCAGCACCACCCCCAGCAGCACCACCCAGCACCACCCAGCACCACCCAGCACCACCCAGCAGCACCACCCAGCACCACCACTCAGCACCACCACCCAGCAGCACCACCCAGCAGCACCACCCAGCAGCACCACCCAGCAGCACCACCCAGCAGCACCACCCAGCTGCACCACCCAGCAGCACCACCCAGCACCTCCCAGCAGCACAACCCAGCAGCACCACCCAGCAGCACCCAGCATCACCCGGCACCACCCAGCACCACCCAGCACCACCCCCAGCAGCACCACCCAGCACCACCCAGCACCACCCAGCAGCACCACTCAGCACCACCACCCAGCACCACCCAGCAGCACCACCCAGCAGCACCACCCAGCAGCACCACCCAGCAGCACCACCCAGCAGCACCACCCAGCAGCACCACCCAGCAGCACCACCCAGCAGCACCACCCAGCAGCACCACCCAGCAGCACCACCCAGCAGCACCACCCAGCAGCACCACCCAGCAGCACCCCCAGCAGCACCCCCAGCAGCACCCCCAGCAGCACCCCCAGCAGCACCATCCAGCAGCACCACCCAGCACCCTCCAGCAGCACCACCCAGCAGCACCACCCAGCAGCACCCCACAGCACCACCCAGCACCCCACAGCACTCCACAGCACCACACAGCACCACACAGCACCACACAGCACCACACAGCACCACACAGCACCACACAGCACCACACAGCACCACACAGCACCACACAGCACCACACAGCACCACACAGCACCACACAGCACCCCACAGCACCACACAGCACCACACAGCACCACACAGCACCACACAGCACCACACAGCACCACACAGCACCCCACAGCACCCCACAGCACCACACAGCACCACACAGCACCACACAGCACCACACAGCACCACACAGCACCACACAGCACCCCACAGCACCCCACAGCACCCCACAGCACCACACAGCACCCCACAGCACCACACAGCACCCCACAGCACCCCACAGCACCCCACAGCACCACACAGCACCACACAGCACCACACAGCACCACACAGCACCGCACAGCACCACACAGCACCACACAGCACCACACAGCACCGCACAGCACCACACAGCACCACACAGCACCACACAGCACCACACAGCACCACACAGCACCACACAGCACCACACAGCACCACACAGCACCACACAGCACCACACAGCACCACACAGCACCACACAGCACCACACAGCACCACACAGCACCACACAGCACCACACAGCACCACACAGCACCACACAGCACCACACAGCACCACACAGCACCACACAGCACCACACAGCACCACACAGCACCACACAGCACCACACAGCACCACACAGCACCACACAGCACCACACAGCACCACACAGCACCACACAGCACCACACAGCACCACACAGCACCACACAGCACCACACAGCACCACACAGCACCACACAGCACCACACAGCACCACGCAGCACCACACAGCACCACACAGCACCACACAGCACCACACAGCACCACACAGCACCACACAGCACCACACAGCACCACACAGCACCACACAGCACCACACAGCACCACACAGCACCACACAGCACCACACAGCACCACCCAGCACCACACAGCACCTCACAGCACCACCCAGCAGCACCACCCAGCACCCCACAGCACCTCACAGCACCACACAGCACCACACAGCACCACACAGCACCACACAGCACCACACAGCACCACACAGCACCACACGCACCACAGGAAATAAGGCACACTTGCATGCAGATGTTCAGGTGCTGCAAAATTAGCTCGAGGCGATCATCGCGAAAGCTTCAGGCAGGACTGAAGCTGAAATGTGGTGAAGTGGTGTGTGGTGTGTGGTGTGTGAGAGGTGTGGTGTGTGGTGTGTGAGAGGTGTGGTGTGTGGTGTGAGAGGTGTGGTGTGTGGTGTGAGAGGTGTGGTGTGTGGTGTGAGAGGTGTGGTGTGTGGTGTGAGAGGAGTGGTGTGTGGTGTGAGAGGTGTGGTGTGTGGTGTGTGGTTTGTGGTTTGTGGTTTGGGGTTTGTGGTTTGGGGTTTGTGGTTTGGGGTTTGTGGTTTGGGGTTTGTGGTGTGTGATGTGTGGTGTGTGGTGTGTGGTGTGTAATGTGTGATGTGTGGTGTGTGATGTGTGATGTGTGGTGTGTGGTGTGTGGTGTGTGGTGTGTGGTGTGTGGTGTGAGAGGTGTGGTGTGTAGTGTGAGAGGTGTGGTGTGTGGTGTGAGAGGTGTGGTGTGTAGTGTGAGAGGTGTGGTGTGTGGTGTGAGAGGTGTGGTGTGTGGTGTGAGAGGTGTGGTGTGTGGTGTGAGAGGTGTGGTGTGTGGTGTGAGAGGTGTGGTGTGTGGTGTGAGAGGTGTGGTGTGTGGTGTGAGAGGTGTGGTGTGTGGTGTGAGAGGTGTGGTGTGTGGTGTGAGAGGTGTGGTGTGTGGTGTGAGAGGTGTGGTGTGTGGTGTAAGAGGTGTGGTGTGTGGTGTAAGAGGTGTGGTGTGTGGTGTAAGAGGTGTGGTGTGAGAGGTGTGGTGTGTGGTGTGAGAGGTGTTGTGTGTGGTGAGAGAGGTGTAATGTGTGGTGTGTAATGTGTGGTGTGTAATGTGTGGTGTGTAATGTGTGGTGTGTGATGTGTGATGTGTGATGTGTGATGTGTGATGTGTGATGTGTGATGTGTGGTGTGTGGTGTGTGGTGTGTGGTGTGTGGTGTGTGGTGTGTGGTGTGTGGTGTGTGGTGTGTGGTGTGTGGTGTGTGGTGTGTGGTGTGTGGTGTGTGGTGTGTGGTGTGTGGTGTGTGGTGTGTGGTGTGTGGTGTGTGGTGTGTGGTGTGTGGTGTGTGGTGTGTGGTGTGTGGTGTGTGGTGTGTGATGTGTGATGTGTGATGTGTGATGTGTGATGTGTGATGTGTGATGTGTGATGTGTGATGTGTGATGTGTGGTGTGTGATGTGTGGTGTGTGGTGTGATGTGTGGTGTGTGATGTGTGGTGTGTGATGTGTGGTGTGTGGTGTGTGGTGTGGTGTGTGGTATGTGGTGTGTGGTGTGTGGTGTGTGGTGTGTGGTGTGTGGTGTGTGGTGTGTGGTGTGTGGTGTGTGGTGTGTGGTGTGTGGTGTGTGGTGTGTGGTGTGTCACGAGAAATGTACCCTTCACCTCCTTGTTAACATTTCATTAACAGGAAAATCCGGCTCTCGGAATTGAGGAATGGCCCACCTCCAAAGGATACATATGCACGTCAACACACTGGGCAATGGAATTTAGACATTCACCCAACACTCCCCACACAAAAGTCACCCAACACTCCCCACACAAAAGTCACCCAACACTCCCCACACAAAAGTCACCCAACACTCCCCACACAAAAGTCACCCAACACTCCCCACACATAAGTCACCCAACACTCCCCACACATAAGTCACCCAACACTCCCCACACATAAGTCACCCAACACTCCCCACACATAAGTCACCCAACACTCCCCACACATAAGTCACCCAACACTCCCCACACATAAGTCACCCAACACTCCCCACACATAAGTCACCCAACACTCCCCACACATAAGTCACCCAACACTCCCCACACATAAGTCACCCAACACTCCCCACACATAAGTCACCCAACACTCCCCACACAAAAGTCACCCAACACTCCCCACACACAAGTCACCCAACACTCCCCACACATAAGTCACCCAACACTCCCCACACATAAGTCACCCAACACTCCCCACACATAAGTCACCCAACACTCCCCACACATAAGTCACCCAACACTCCCCACACATAAGTCACCCAACACTCCCCACACATAAGTCACCCAACACTCCCCACACATAAGTCACCCAACACTCCCCACACATAAGTCACCCAACACTCCCCACACATAAGTCACCCAACACTCCCCACACATAAGTCACCCAACACTCCCCACACATAAGTCACCCAACACTCCCCACACATAAGTCACCCAACACTCCCCACACATAAGTCACCCAACACTCCCCACACATAAGTCACCCAACACTCCCCACACAAAAGTCACCCAACACTCCCCACACATAAGTCACCCAACACTCCCCACACAAAAGTCACCCAACACTCCCCACACATAAGTCACCCAACACTCCCCACACAAAAGTCACCCAACACTCCCCACACAAAAGTCACCCAACACTCCCCACACATAAGTCACCCAACACTCCCCACACCAAAGATAAAAGAAATAAGCGCCAGAAAGACGCATAATTACGCAGCCCAAATCACGCAGGGGAGACGGTCCCCTTAATGGCGCGCATTTTAGTGTTTCTGCGATGCCCCGAAATCGGTAAAATCGCTCATTAATCAGGACGTTCACGCCTAATTAATTGGTGTTTAATAGCCCTCTAATTAATGAGATTAATCACTGAATGTGCCATGAACAAACTCCCCTCAGCGCCACAGGCAAAATTGCCGCGCTTCTGCGCCAAGGGCAAGATTTTAGCGACCGTTTATTTTTGCGGAAATTTTCGTTTTTTACCCTAAATTAGAAAACAATATTCCTGAGTCATAAAGTGGGGCAAAATAAGAACATTAGGATGTTAGAAAATAATACTTCTTCGTTGACTCATCGGAGTTCTATTAAGAAAACGATTTTCCGGCTTGAAATGTACGAAAAGATTCCGAAAATTTTTTAGCATATACAATTTGGAAAAGTTTTAGATTTTCGTTCAAAAATTTAGAAACAAATTAATACACAAATTCCGTAGTGAAATAAAGGAAAAATTTGATGAAAAATATTTCCGTATAAAAGTATACGAAAGGTTGGGGAAAAATATTTTCGTTTCAAAATATTGAAAAAAAATTGTTTCCTCTCAGGAATAATGGAGGGGATTATAAAAAAGCCATACATCCAACACGAAGTATGGGAAAATTACATTTTTATTTTTATTTTTAATTTTTTCCGTTTTTATTATGGGAAATTAAAAAATCTGAGATCCGTGCTCAAGACAACCGTGATTTCTTCCACAACCAACGAAATATTTAAGAGCAAACAAATTTTAATTCCAGAGCGTCGAGAATGTCACCACGATAACATGAACAAAATATATCGTCGGAAGTTTTATCAAAAATTAAAACTAGAATTGAAGAACACATCTGCTGATACGAGACGAAAAATCAATCTAAGTTCTTTCAGAGAACAACACAACTATTGAATCAATGGGAATTACCGCTCCCGCGGGGGAAAATGTGAGGTCCCGAGTTGGTTGTTAGTGTGATTTCCTTTGTGTTAAAATGCAATACTTTCGTTTTGTTTTGGTTCAGAAGATTTTTGTCCGTTCCCTGCATTCTTGTTTTTGAGTGCATGCTACTTTTTGCTTCAACTTTTATCTGGTTTCATCAACTTCATTTCTAACTCACTATTTCTTTGCGCAATGAATTTATCTTGCAGGGAAGCAAAACACCTCATGGATAGATTTCACGTTCCTTTAACTCCAAATTAAATGTTACTTTCCTACTCAATTTTCTCAATTTTTCAATTATTTTCATAAATAATTCCAGTTAAATAAAGGCACGATCCGGTATATGTTTGTGCTATTTTCAAAATCACCGATGATTTCAAATTTTCAGTTGCATATTGAACTTCAGTTTTATGAAATTTTATCGAAATTTTGGTAAACGCCAATTGCAGTCAATAAGGGAGACTCAAACTAACACAACCTACTTTTATCCAGAGTATTTTCAATCCAACAGAAGAAAAAAATCAAATCCAGCCGAAGAAAAGGAATCAAAAATCCAGCCGAGGAAAAGAAACAAAATCCATTCTAGAAGACGAAATAGAGCGCAGCCTAGGCCACGCAGCGCGTATTGACACGCGGCAGATAACGAAGCGCTACGGTCGTCGTCGACAGCGCTTCGTTACGACGACTTATGTCTGTGCGTCGTCGTACGCTGCAATTCGGAGCGTAAATGTGCTTCTCTTGAGTGGCGGCCGTTGCGGGGTGTGGTGACATCACTCAGGGTCATGGAAACCGCCTTAATAAGGCGCGGCTGCCCTTAAGAGGTCCCAACACAAGGCTCGACTGCCCTTAAGGGGTCCCAACCCAAGGCTCGACTGCCCTTAAGGGGTCCCAACCCAAGGCTCGACTGCCCTTAAGGGGTCCCAACCAAAGGCTCGACTGCCCTTAAGGGGTCCCAACCAAAGGCTCGACTGCCCTTAAGGGGTCCCAACCCAAGGCTCGACTGCCCTTAAGGGGTCCCAACCCAAGGCTCGACTGCTCTCAAAAGGTCCCAACCCAAGGCTCGACTGCCCTTAAGGGGTCCCAACCAAAGGCTCGACTGCCCTTAAGAGGTCCCAACACAAGGCTCGACTGCCCTTAAGGGGTCTCAACCCAAGGCTCGACTGCCCTAAACACTCTGACCAGAATTATTTTAACTGAAGTTCAGTATTCATCTTGAATTTAAAGTCAATTGTAGTAAGCCATTGTAGAAAAAAGCATTAATTGGATCGTACCTTAATTTAGCTTTCGTTAATTAAGTATTCATGAAATTTACTTGTGACTACTGGTTGGCCAGCAGCATTCTGAAAATCCCTTCCGTGGCCACCGGTGGCTCACGTTGCGGTCAAAGTATTAAAGCCAACCGCCTTACCAAGGCTCAACTGGCCTTAAGGGGTCTCAACAAAGGCCGAACTGGTTGTTTCTTGCGCGCTGACACGTCAGGCATGGAATGGTTCGTGTTCTTCTTTTTCGTCTTCTATTCTGCTTCCATTTCTTCCCATATTCTCCTTCTTCTTGTGAAGCAAGAAGATTGAGCGAAAACTGCTCAAAAATGTTCAGGAAATGTTCAATGGGGATTTTCAATGGGAGAAATGTTCATAGGGAGAAATGTTCATAGGGAGATATGTTCATAGGGAGAAATGTTCATAGGGAGAAATGTTCATAGGGGAAATGTTCAGTGGTAGAAATGTTCAGTGGTAGAAATGTTCAGTGGTAGAAATGTTCAGTGGGATGAAATGTTCAGTGGGAGAAATGTTCAGTGGGGATATTTGCAATACACAAGGGCACATGCACATGTAGCTCGTCACATTCCAACGACATGTTCACTGGACAAACGCGATTTTGTGAGAAATTTGGATCATGACTTTCAATTGGCCGACCTAAATGAAAAAAATTGCTGCCTTTTGGGGTGCTGAACGCTAATCCTTAACTGTCCAATCCTTAGTTACCAAGCCCTCAACAGCCAAGCCCTCAACAACCAAGCCCTCAACAGCCAAGCCCTCAACAGCCAAGCCCACAACAGCCGAATAAATTCGCCCACATCAAGGCACCAGCCCACAGCCCTCACCAGCCCAACATAGGGCGGCCAGATGGGGCTGGGAATGACTTGCATATCTCACGGTATCGCCGCCATCTTGGAAAACGAAGGCCCAATTTTCCATAAAAACTTCAATTAGCGCCGCGCATAAGCAATATGGAAGGCCGACGTTAGGCTGTCGTGAATTTTAACGACACTTCGCTCAACGAAATTCATTCGATGTCGCAAGCTCGTTAAACGAAACTTGTTTGTCTTTGAGTTTTTGTTTGCGACCCCGGGCAGCTGATCTGGCAGGCGCATTCCAGGCCCAGAACTTGCAGGCGCATTCCAGCTGCTGATCTAGCAAGCGAATTCCAGGCCTAGAACTAGCCAGCGAATTCCAAGCCTAGAACTGGCAGGCAAATTTCAGGCCTAGAACTGGCAGGCAAATTCCAGGCCTAGAACTGGCAGGCAAATTCCAGGCCTAGAACTAGCAGGCAAATTCCAAGCCTAGAACTAGCAGGCAAATTCCAGGCCTAGAACTAGCAGGCAAATTCCAGGCCTAGAACTAGCAGGCAAATTCCAGGCCTAGAACTGGCAGGCAAATTCCAGGCCTAGAACTGGCAGGCAAATTCCATGCCTAGAACTGGCAGGCAAATTCCAGGCCTAGAACTGGCAGGCAAATTCCAGGCCTAGAACTAGCAGGCAAATTCCAGGCCTAGAACTAGCAGGCAAATTCCAGGCCTAGAACCAGCAGGCAAATTCCAGGCCTAGAACTAGCAGGCAAATTCCAGGCCTAGAACTAGCAGGCAAATTCCAGGCCTAGAACTAGCAGGCAAATTCCAGGCCTAGAACTAGCGGGCAAATTCCAGGCCTAGAACTAGCAGGCAAATTCCAGGCCTAGAACTAGCAGGCAAATTCCAAGCCTAGAACTAGCAGGCAAATTCCAGGCCTAGAATTAGCCAGCAAATTCCAGGCCTAGAACTAGCAGGCAAATTCCAGCCCTAGAACTAGCAGGCAAATTCCAGGCATAGAACTAGCAGGCAAATTCCAGGCCTAGAACTAGCAGGCAAATTTCAGGCCTAGAACTAGCAGGCAAATTCCAGGCCTAGAACTAGCAGGCAAATTCCAGGCCTAGAACTAGCAGGCAAATTCCAGGCATAGAACTAGCAGGCAAATTCCAGGCCTAGAACTAGCAGGCAAATTTCAGGCCTAGAACTAGCAGGCAAATTCCAGGCCTAGAACTAGCAGGCAAATTCCAGGCCTAGAACTAGCAGGCAAATTTCAGGCCTAGAACTAGCAGGCAAATTCCAGGCCTAGAACTAGCAGGCAAATTTCAGGCCTAGAACTAGCAAGCAAATTCCAGGCCTAGAACTAGCAGGCAAATTCCAGGCCCAGAACTAGCAGGTGCCAATCCTTCGTCTGTCATTCCCTCTTCTTCTCTTTCTATCGTTCCCGCTTCTTCCTTTCTTTCTTCTCCCACTCCCTCACTTTCTCGTCCCGGGCCTCGTTTCCTGTTTGTTCAATTCCTTCCTTTCGGCTTCTTTGTCTTTCATTCTCGCTCCTTCCCATTTCCTCTTTGCCCCTTCACCATCCCTTCACCTTCCCTTCACCTTCCCTTCACCTTCCCTTCACCTTCCCTTCACCTTCCCTTCACCTTCCCTTCACCTTCCCTTCACCTTCCCTTCACCTTCCCTTCACCTTCCCTTCACCTTCCCTTCACCTTCCCTTCACCTTCCCTTCACCTTCCCTTCACCTTCCCTTCACCTTCCCTTCACCTTCCCTTCACCATCACGCACACACTCCTCACGCACACACTCCTGGCGCACACACTCCTGGCGCACACACTCCTGGCGCACACACTCCTGGCGCACACACTCCTGGCGCACACACTCCTGGCGCACACACTCCTGGCGCACACACTCCTGGCGCACACACTCCTGGCGCACACACTCCTGGCGCACACACTCCTGGCGCACACACTCCTGGCGCACACACTCCTGGCGCACACACTCCTGGCGCACACACTCCTGGCGCACACACTCCTGGCGCACACACTCCTGGCGCACACACTCCTGGCGCACACACTCCTCGCGCACACACTCCTCGCGCACACACTCCTCGCGCACACACTCCTCGCGCACACACTCCTCGCGCACACACACTCCTCGCGCACACACACTCCTCGCGCACACACACTCCTCACACACACACACCCCTCACACACACACACCCCTCACACACACACACCCCTCACACACACTCCCCACACACACTCCCCACACACACTCCCCACACACACTCCCCACACACACTCCCCACACACACTCCCCACACACACTCCCCACACACACTCCCCACACACACTCCCCACACACACTCCCCACACACACTCCTCACACACACTCCCCACACACACTCCCCACACACACTCCCCACACACACTCCCCACACACACTCCCCACACACGCTCCTCCCACACACTCCTCCCACACACTCCTCCCACACACTCCTCCCACACACTCCTCCCACACACTCCTCACACACACTCCTCACACACACTCCTTACACACACTCCTCACACACACTCCTCACACACACTCCTCACACACACTCCTAACACACACTCCTAACACACACTCCTCACACACACTACTCACACACACACTCCTCACACACACTCCTCACACACACTCCTAACACACACTCCTAACACACACTCCCCACACACACTCCCCACACACACTCCTCACACACACTCCTCACACACACTCCTCACACACACTCCTCACACACACTCCTCACACACACTCCTCACACACACTCCTCACACACACTCCTAACACACACTCCTAACACACACTCCTAACACACACTCCCCACACACACTCCTCACACACACTCCTCACACACACTCCTCACACACACTCCCCTCCTGAGATTCCTGAGATATAGTTTGGAGCACAGCTCCAGGCCACGATGAGTCGCCGCCTCACGACGCCGCCAACCTCCCCGCAGCGACGGAGCCCCAGGTCCTCAGCAAAGCGAGCCAGCAGCTCCACCACAGCCGAGGCAGGCCACGACGCCTCCAGACCGAGCGGCGTCAGCCCTCCTTCCCTTGCCGGGGCAAGGTTAGGGGGCAGCCGCTCTCATATATGCCAGCTGCTGCAGGATACTATTACCCTCAGCAGGCTGGTAGTAATGGGGCAAGGGAGGCTTGTCCGGGATCGTCCTCAAAAATTCATCCAGTCTCCCTTTGAACGACTCCAGTGTCCCCTCAAACTCCCTGGTACCAGCCGGAAGACAGTTGAACAGACGAGGTCCCATAACAGAGAACGAGTTTTCATGCCTCGTTCTGATGCTCGCCAGCGCCCTGCTGGTAAAAGCTGGGAGGTTACAAGTTTTCTCTCGCCGAATGTGCCGCTGGGCTGTTAGTCGCATCGCCTGGTCCCTGAAGTTCGGAGCCAAGCCATTCAGAACTTTCCAGGCATATATGATGAGGTACCTTTCACGGCGACGCTGTAATGTAAACAGGGACAGGTGTGATAGCCGTTTCCAGTAGTCAAACGACTGCATTCCGTCGATCCTTGCAGTGAAGGTCCTCTGTACACCCTCCAACTTCTGTACTTCGCCAACAGTGCTCGGACTCCAGAGCTGACAACAGTACTCTGCCAATGGGAGGACTAACGATTTGAACAATTTCAGCATTAGTGGGGCTTCCCTTGTCTTAAAGGTTCGCAGGATCCATCCGATCTGGCGTCTGCACCTAAGCACCACCTGGTTAATGTGCTCTCCGAAGCCGCCGTCATCCGAGATTACGACCCCCAGATCCCTGACCAAAGACTTGCGGTCGATCGCTGAACCACCAGTGGGGCTGTACGCAAAGGAGGGGTCAGGGTGCAAACCGTACCGCACCAGCTCAAATTTATTTTCATTGAAGGTCATGTTGTTTCGCGTTGCCCACTCGCAAATCTTCTGGAGGTCACTCTGTAGAGCCTCACAGTCCTCCACCGTAGCAATAGTTTTCTAGACCCTGGTGCCATCAGCGAAGGATGAGGCCCTTGAGTGCAACAGATTGAAATCGATGTCCGAAATGTGGATCAGGAAAAGGAGTGGACCCAAAACGGGTCCCTGAGGCACACCACTCACCACCCCCGACTCCGTCGAGCGGCTCCCGTCCACTGAGACAACTTGTTTCCTGTTTGTTAGGAAGCTATAAATACATTCAAGGAGCCTACAACTGATTCCAAAAAGACGGAGCTTCCTAAGCAGCACGCCATAATCTACTTTATCGAAGGCCTTAGCGAAGTCCAGATACACCACGTCCACAGCGAGTCCAGAGCCAAGCGCCTCCGTAACCTGCCGCTGATGCTCCAACAATTGTGAGAGGCACGACCGACCCCGTCTGAAACCGTGCTGATTGTCGTTCAGTAGGTCATTGCTCTCGAGATACGTAACTAGTCGTTTAACTACGATCTTCTTTAAAATTTTAATTACATGGGATGTTAGGGCGATAGGACGGTAATTAGCTGGGGAATGCTTCACGCCCCCCTTGTGAACCGGAATAATTACTCCCAATTTGAGAGGAGCAGGCACACATCCTTTATTCATTGATGATCTCCACAGTGCATGTTAAGGAGCCTTCAATTCCTCGCAACAGTTTTTTAAGAGGATCGAAGGAAGGATCCTCACACACACTCCCCACACACATTCCCCACACACACTCCCCACACACACTCCCCACACACACTCCCCACACACACTCCCCACACACACTCCCCTCACACACTCCCCTCACACACTCCCCTCACACACTCCCCTCACACACTCCCCTCACACACTCCCCTCACACACTCCCCTCACACACTCTCCTCACACACACTCCTCACACACACTCCTCACACACACTCCTCACACACACTCCTCACACACACTCCTCACACACACTCCTCACACACACTCCTCACACACACTCCTCACACACACTCCTCACACACACTCCTCACACACACTCCTCACACACACTCCTCACACACACTCCTCACACACACTCCTCACACACACTCCTCACACACACTCCTCACACACACTCCTCACACACTCTTCACACACTCTTCACACACTCTTCACACACTCTTCACACACTCCTCACACACTCCTCACACACTCCTCACACACTCCTCAAACACTCCTCAAACACTCCTCAAACACTCCTCACACACTCCTCACACACTCCTCACACACTCCTCACACACTCTTCACACACTCTTCACACACTCTTCACACACTCTTCACACACTCCTCACACACTCCTCACACACTCCTCAAACACTCCTCACACACTCCTCACACACTCCTCACACACTCCTCACACACTCCTCACACACTCCTCACATAAGAACAAATGCGTGCAAAGAGAGCAATGAGAGCCAAGATTTGATTTGCATTTCATAATTTGGCTCCTCAAATAAAGGGGCGTTTAAACTTGGCGTAGCGAGCGATGCTTGGAGCCGTCATTACTCGATGGAAAAGTTAGAAGTGGGCTCCAGAGCACTGAGGAATCACTAATAAAAGTGGCTTCTCCAGTGAACAATGAAACTGGACACAGCATTCGAAATGCAAGAGAAAAATGCGGGAGGGCTCAAAGTCGAAGGCGGATGGAGAAAAATTAGGGAAAGTTTTAGGTGTTGGGATATTTTTCCGGAATTAACCACCTGTGACAGATGTGACGTGATGGAGAGGTCATGTGACTCTTATGTATCACAAAAACCCCTTTATTCTGTTTTGAATCGCTGGCGAATTCTACGCGAAGAAGCAGCTATAAAGTTTTACAAACTTCTTCCCGACGTTAAAACCTATAAATGACGGTGAAATATCTTGAATGATTGATTTTAAGTTGTTTTCTGCCTTCCTTATCACAAAAAAGCTGTTCAAAGCGAGGAAGGATGAAGGCACCATTTAGTACGAAGTTAAGGTAACGAGGAATCTATGCATAGAGTGTGTTCCCGCAAAGGATTCCTTGTGCATGGAAACAGTAAGCCAAGAAGGAAGGTTAGGAAACAAGATAAAAGTTGAAGAGAGTCAGAGATGCTAAAAACAGAACGACAGTTAACCGAAAAAAAACGCTCGTCCAAAACAAAAATATTTTATTTCAACTTAAATAGAAGGGGACTTTCTTTGCACTCCCTCAACACAGACTATACAACTTCATCAACACACACTATACAACTCCATCAACACACACTATACAACTCCATCAACACACACTATACAACTCCATCAACACACACTATACAACTCCATCAACACAGACTATACAACTCCAACACAGACTATACAACTCCACCAACACACACTATACAACTCCACCAACACACACTATCTAACTCCACCAACACACACTAACAACTCCACCAACACACATGTAGTATCTCAATATAGGCCTCGCAGCCGGATGTCCTTATCACATTTGGTTTGGGATATCGCGGCACCGGCGGAAGCGTCTTAACCGCAGGGCGAAGCCGACGGAAGCGCTTGTTGCGCATTGTCCTATGTCCTTATCGTACTTGGGTTCGGATGGGTCGGAAGCGCCCCGACCGCAGGCGCCGGAACCGTGCCTTGGGGCGCATCGCATTGGCATGTACCAGAAGAGCCTTGTTTAACTTCCGAGTGCTATAGCTTATAAGCAGAGTCGGTGTATCGATGAGCCAGTACAAGAATAGGAACCATGCTGAGAGTTTCCTTTTCCTACTCCTTGAAGTTAAGGCTTCTGATACGGTAGTTAAAGCTACCGATACTGTAGTTTGCAGCTACAGTTACTAAACCTCGTTTCGTGATGAAATACCACGATACTACAAATGGCGACGAGACTTCGAACCTCCTAAGTGAATTTGAACTTTACAAGTGCTCTGAAATTAAGATGGTGCGTTCTACAGTTTGCTGTCCTCCATTCGACGTTAAAGTGGAAACAGTGAGTAATATCTACAACGATTCAAGTACAGTGTGCAGACGTTCTTCAGAAGGCGGGAAACAATGGTGGTAACAAAGCTAGTATTATAGTTGAAGCTTCGCCTGTAAACATCATTACTGATCTACAACGAACAATTTAACCTACGTTACTCACTGATGCTACGTATGAGGACCTTGAAGGAAAGTTAATACAGCAATTTAAAATCAAGAAATCCACTGTTGGCGCATCTGTTACATTTCTAAACAGAGAGCAAAGTGCTAATGAATCCATACAAAGTTATGCTAAAACGTTAAATGACTTAGCATCTTCGTGCAACTACGATAAGTGCGGTCGCGATCGTCTCTTGAGAGATGCTTTTGTGGCCGGTCTACATTCAGCGCAAATTCTTAGCTCGGTTCTACAGAAGTGTGACAGCAAGTCCTTCAACAGTAAAGCTTCGACGCTCCAGATATTATTCGTGAGGATTCATCTTCATCGTTTTTCCCTACAGAAAAACTTCAGCCGAATTACATATGTATTCGCTGCGGAACTAGGCAGAAGCACCTTACAAAGAATTGCTAGGCCCTAAAATTGAATTAATAAAATGCAAAAATGGGGAAAAATAGGCCACATTTCTAAAGTTTGCAAATCTACGACTACAGCACGGCCTCCTCCTGTTAAGCCCACACGAAGGGGACCTACACGAAAAGAATTTGACGCAGCTCGCACTTACATAGTGCAGCTGGAAAAGAGCGGTTGTCAGTGCAACGTCGGAAGAGAAGATGTGTCAAAGAAGATTTCAAGTGAGCCTCTACAGCGGAAGAACGAAGTTATTCTACAAAAGCCTAGGAACGATACTTGTGATGGTAACTATGTTCATAATTTCTCTGATGTACAAACTAATTACGCGTTATTTCAGTCACATTGTATTCCTCAAAGTGTCACAAAACTTGCTCCTTCTGTTGCGCTCAACAATCGTAAAATTGTTACTTCCAGAGGTAGAGTCAATCCTAAATATTCTGTGTCCAGGGCCAAGCCTATATATGTAACTCAATTCTCTGATAATCTGTTTAATGATTCGTACTTGGTATCTGATTCACAGTCTAACGTTAAAGATACTGTTCATCTTGATGCGTTGCCTGATGCAATTACTGTATTTTGTAAAGCACGCCCTGTTCCAGTGAGACTTAAAGACTCCTGCTTTAAAACCTGTTAGCAGTTCACCTGTAGAAAATGAACCTCGTAAATCAAGTAGAATAACTAAACCTGTAATGCGAATAGGTTGCTGAGTCTTCCTTCCTTGTGTCATATATTCATCTAAAAGGAGGGAAATTGTAGTATCTCAATATAGGCCTCGCAGCCGGATGTCCTTATCACATTTGGTTTGGGATATCGCGGCACCGGCGGAAGCGTCTTAACCACAGGGCGAAGCCGACGGAAGCGCTTGTTGCGCATTGCCCTATGTTCTTATCGTACTTGGGTTCAAATAGGTCGGAAGCGCCCCGACCGCAGGCGCCGGAACCGTGCCTTGGGACGCATCGCATTGGCATGCACCGGAAGAGCCTTGTTTAACTTCCGAGCGCTATAGCTTATAAGCAGAGTCGGTGTATCGATGAGCCAGTACAAGAATAGGAACCATGCTGAGAGTTTCCTTTTCCTACTCCTTGAAGTTAAGGCTTCTGATACGGTAGTTAAAGCTACCGATACTGTAGTTTGCAGCTACAGTTACTAAACCTAGTATCGTGATGAAATACCACGATACTACAACACACTATACAACTCCCTCAACACACACTATACAACTCCACCGACACACACTATACAACTCCACCAACACACACTATACAACTCCACCAACACACACTATACAACTCCACCAACACACACTATACAACTCCACCAACACACACTATACAACTCCACCAACACGCACTATACAACTCCACCAACACGCACTATACAACTCCACCAACACGCACTATACAACTCCACCAACACGCACTATACAACTCTACCAACACGCACTATACAACTCCACCAACACGCACTATACAACTCCACTAACACGCACTATACAACTCCACCAACACACACTATACAACTCCACCAACACACACTATACAACTCCACCAACACACACTATACAACTCCACCAACACACACTATACAACTCCACCAACACACACTATACAACTCCACCAACACACACTATACAACTCCACCAACACACACTATACAACTCCACCAACACACACTATACAACTCCACCAACACACACGATACAACTCCACCAACACACACTATACAACTCCACCAACACACACTATACAACTCCACCAACACACACTATACAACTCCACCAACACACACTATACAACTCCACCAACACACACTATACAACTCTCTCAACACACACTATACAACTCCACCAACACACACTATACAACTCCACCAACACACACTATACAACTCTCTCAACACACACTATACAACTCCACCAACACACACTTCCTCGGACCACCCCCCCCCCCCAAACTGAATAAATGCAAGCCCGTCTCACTCACGCCCGCCCTGTACCAACATTCACAAGTATAACCCCGGCGCAAGTTATGGCGAGTGTCGTGTGTGGGGCGTGTGTGTAGCCACAACTGCCGCCCAATAACGCAATGCTCGCCAAATGGATTACGAATTTAATTAAATGCGATCCGACCGCCGCTGCTACTCCGGGCTGGGCTGGTGGGTAGGGGGGGGGGGCAGTTGGGGGGGGGGGGATTATGTAGGAGAGAAGGGGATTAATGTAGTGAGGAGATTTATGTCAGGGGGTTCTATTGTTATTAATATTATTATTATTATTATTGTTATTATTATTATTGTTATTATTATTATTATTATTATTATTATTATTATTATTATTATTATTATTATTATTATTATTATTATTATTATTATTATTATTATTATTATTATTATTATTATTATTATTATTATTATTATTATTATTATTATTATTATTATTATTATTATTATTATTATTATTATTATTATTATTATTATTATTATTATTATTATTATTATTATTATTATTATTATTATTATTATTATTATTATTATTATTATTATTATTATTATTATTATTATTATTATTATTATTATTATTATTATTATTATTATTATTATTATTATTATTATTATTATCGTTAGGGTGAGAAGTAGGAGAAAGAAAGGAGGTTGAAATTATTATCATCATTATTATTATTAATTTAATTAATATTGTATTTGCTTGGGTTAGGAAAGGTCGTTTCTAGTATTTTTATGTTAGCTTGTGTGAGGAAAGGTTATTTCTACATATTACCATTATATTAGCTTGTGTGAGGATAGCAGCTCCTATTATTAACATTACTAGTCCACCCCCTATATTTGAAATGAAAAAAGAAGGCAAAATAAAAGAAAGGCCGTAAGAAATAAAAAAAAAATCAATCTCTCGAGAGTTGATGAGGCCGAGTGCAGACGGCTCGTCAAAAATGTATAATAATGTTGGACAAATCACACGACACACGTTCCTATTTCTTAAGCTTCTGTCACAGATACGCTCATCACACACTTTCGAATGGCTTCGGACAGACGGACGGACGCGGCTCTCATTATAGTATAGATTATCACTATTATAAAAGGAGCCCTGTCCATCCGTCCGTCGGTGTGTCACACCCACCAGCCTGCAGTGTGAGATGAGCGTATCTGTGATACAAGCTTCATCAACTACACAATTTTTGGTGCCTTAACCCAGCAGATTGGGAGTCGGAATGAATATCACGTGTATTGGTAGGTTAGATTAGGTTGTATAGAATATCACGTGTATTAGTAGGTTAGATTAGGTTGTATAGAATATCACGTGTATTGGTAGGTTAGATTAGGTTGTATAGAATATCACGTGTATTGGTAGGTTAGATTAGGTTGTATAGAATATCACGTGTATTGGTAGGTTAGATTAGCTTGTATAGAATATCAGCGGTTGAGACTTGGCAAAGTATTGGAAAGCCATAGAATAGCATGGGAAATCATGGGAAAGCCATGTTGAAGCTCAGTTGGTCATATATTTAATCCTGTCATTTTTTGAACGGGCCTTGCACTCATTATTAAAAATAAAATGATGAGATAACAAAATATTACTTCAAAACTGAAAGAAGTAAGTGGGCATGAAAGAAAGAAGTCCCGAAAGCCTATCTATAGCTGAGGGGACCTAAAAGTATTCCCCCTGGGAGCACCAATCACCATAGCGTAGGCCAGACAAACCTAAATGACCTAAGCCTATTGCCCATACTATGCCTCCTGAAAGCGTATTGAGACATACTGAAAATTTTAAAACCGAAAGCTCATCACCCATATTAGAAAAAATAAATTAAATACTGGGAGCAATGTCCGTAGAGTTTTCAACTTTAGTTCAGAAGACGGGCGTTTCGTGCGAATATTGCTATCGAAAACGAGCGTATTTTTTATATTTGTTTCAATAATTCCTCGTTTCCTGTTCCTCAAAATTCGATGCGCAGTGTTGTGATATTACATGCATCTCCTGCCTCAGAAAAATCTGCGCAAATCAGGCAGAATGACATTTGGAGTTCCCAATTGAGTTTAACATCGGTGAGAATTAGCATTTTCTTTCAAGTTGCTCTCAAACGAAGTTGCTCTCAATTTAAAATCTTAATCAAAAATTTCAAATGGGAACAAAGATCTTTAGGAAGAACAAACAAAAGGATTTTTTCGGAATTCGCTTTGATTTCAAACATTCTTAACTCTCCACATGGAAATATGATCAGATTAGATGAGTATTTCAAGCCTTCCTAACCACAAAAAATTTGCTAGGAAAATCGGTAGGATAAAGGCACTCTTTATGAAGAAGTTGAGGGAATCTACTACCCTGGACTCTACCTCTTCGTTCAAACTTCACTGTAAACATTTCTATTGCACCGATGGGAGCGAAAATTTACACGTGGATGTAAAATTTAATTGCGAACACATTTGCATCTATAAAACTTTTAATTTTCGCAAACAAAAAATAATTTATATCGCGATTGTTAGAAAAAATATATAGTTGCCTATATATAATTATATTTTAACCCTACTCACTCCATAATTTTCAACGTAGAAGCGTGATTTTGGTCTCATTTGACGAGGAAGGACTGTACCAAGACCGTAACGAAGGATTTTTTTGAATTTCGGATTAGGAAAAAATTTATGGTTACATGTGTCAAAAAGGTGTATTACAAGGACAAATTCAATATAATTTTTTCAATCTCAGATTACAGGATCCTATTGCGACTAGGTAAATGAAAATGAATATCGATATGTAAAATTGAATTCTGAACATATTTGATTTTATGAAAAATTTCGAAATTCGCGATAGAAAAGAAGTGATTGGTCGAACATATAAATATAAACATATATATATATTTTTTCTGCGCAAAACCACATCCCTTCTACAATTTTCAACTTAGAAGCGTGATTTTGGTCTCATTCGATGCAATTTGACAGTGGAAACAGCGTGGCAAAGCAAAATTCTGTCTGAGTTCTAAATAAAATTTTTATTGGGAAAAAACTGAAAAAAATTTCTATTTTTTTTCAAATGGTCGATATGTGTACCTATAACTTTTTTCTAGGTCTAAAATCAAGAAAATCCTACGTTACGGTCTTGGTACAGTCCTTCCACGTCGAATGAGACCAAAATCACGCTTCTAGATTTAAAATTATAGAATGAGTAGGGTTTTGCGCAACTATATATATTTTTCTAATAATCGCAAAATGAATTATTAATTTCTGCGAAAATCGAAAAATTTTATAGATGCAATTGTGTTTGGCATTCAATTTTACATCTGTATGCATTTTTGTTCACCTAGTTGCGATAAAAATTGGAAAAAAGACATTTGTAATATTTGTTAGTGAAAGGGTAGGCCAGGGTAGTAGACCGCCTTAAGGGAACGCGGAATCTATGCTCAAGACGTGTTCCCACACAATACCTCTGGTTTGTAGAAACAGTAATTCAGGGATTAGGTTTATAAAACCAGATAGAAATTAATGAAAAAATTCAAGGCACTGGCGAAAAGGACCAAAGTAAACCGAAAAAAGCAGGTCTGCAACAAACCACAACATTTTTTTTAAAAAGAAAGGCCTTCGTTACTCTCAACACGGGACCTCACACTTTCCCCTTGGGTGTGCTAATTCCTAAAGATACAACAGTTTTATCTCTCTGAAGGGTGCAGCACCCAGTGAAAGTGAAGTGTGTGGTAATGCATAGAGCATAAAAAGGCCAGACAAAAACTCGCTGCTCCGAAAGACGATAAATATGATTATTTTAATGTATGACGTTTCGCATATAATAATAATAATAATAATAATAATAATAATAATAATAATGATAATTATTATTAAATTATATGACGTTCCGTATACGATAATAATAATTATTATATATGACGTTTCTTATATAGAAATAATTATTATAGGATGTTTCGTAAATAGTAATAATTTATCATTATTGTAGATGACGTTTCGTATACAATAAGCATTATTATATAAGACGTTTCCTATATAAAATGATGATATTCATTATTATTATTATATAGGGCGCTCGTCACCGAAGACGCTACAGAGGCGTTTCATCGCCGGTGTATCAGGCACTCCCCAGCTCAGACGAAGGAGATTATAGCGCAGTTGTTATACCGCATTTATCTGCGCAGGCTGGGAGTGACGGGCAAAAGCACAGGTACGTCACACCTCAGCGCTGGTTCTTTCAAGGCGCACAACTGAAAAGGTTTGAAGAAATCCTTTCATTCAGCGGAGAAGTTGTGAACACAATGGCAGTCTGGGGTCTTCACGGCTGTGTTGTGCTCTAAAGGAGGAAATATTGTTCGAGTTTCAATGAAACCGAGTAGCGTTTGGTTGGCTTCGTTGATTGTTCTATTTTACAAGCTGTAAAATGAAAAGAAGTAAGATGGAAGGTAGAACTATCGTTCGACAAATCTTAGTTAAAATGTTTATAGATAAAGGTGTTTTCCAGTGTTGTTTTTAATATCGTTTGTCTTGAAACTTAGATTTCCCACCGGTCAATCTATCAGACTATTTAGTGATATGATAGTTATTATGATGAATATGATATTTATTCTAGACTATTTAGAGTATGATAGGGCTGAACATGATGGCTAGTCCTCGCTTCACATTTCCAGCACAACAAACACGTTCCTGACGTCGCGCGTCTCCGAGTGGAATACGTTTGGAAGAAATAAATAAAATACAAAACAATTTTTTTCTCTTTTTTTCCAAAACAACAACCGTGTTGTTAATTTTAAACGCCGTCTAATTTGAGAACTTATGAATTCTACCATGAAACAGAACTCATTTTCTTACATTACTTGTAGAAAATCTGAAGCTTTTCTTCGGAATCCTTTTGGGCGAACATTTTTAACGTGAATAACTCCCGTTAAAATTAAATTATAATTAAACTGAAACATCACTAAAAATTAATTTAAATGAAAGGCGCAACCATTCGGTGTACTGTACAATAAAGTTTTCTTCTTCTCGATTACACCGAAGAATAAGCTACCTCTGCAGTCTTTGCCATAGCTTCTGGGTCGTTGCCTACCAGCCTTCCACGGCACTTGACCACCTGTTCATCTCTTCAATTTCGTTAAGCCGGCGTAGATCTACTTTCTCGTGAGTGTGGCCGTTGTCGTGGCCACTGTCTTCAGCTCGTCATCTCTCCTACATCGAGAGGGCCCTGACGGTGCCATGATCGGCTAGACGTCTCCGCCGACCTTCTGCCTCCCTGCGCTTCGCTTCTGCTTCGCCACTTGTGTTCGGCTGCTTAACTGATGTAAGTCACCGTAATGGTTAGCGCCACATTTTTACGTTAGTGACGCCAGTTGCAGTTCTAAGTAACCTGCCTTGCTTACCTTAAAATTAAATGGGAGATTAAATTTCTTCCAATATTGTCATGGCCCAATTTAATTCTTGAATATTATCATTATTTAATTTTACTTATTACACACTAAATACGGCAATTGTTACCGCAGTTTACTAATTATAAAATTTCGTGTTCTAGGTTTAGAGAAATGAAATCAATGTCTATAAATTTAATTAATATACCCAAGTTAGGATTTAGCATACTTACCGAGACTTGACTTAGTCTCATAACCGCTAATCCTAGAAATTCCTTGATAATTACTAAAGCTGAACGCAGTAGCCCTGCATTATTTTCCGTAGGACTCTCGTTCACCCAATACCTAATTCTCACGTCGCCATTCTTAAATTTAACTTACGCTGTCTTTCTGACCCGTCAAATTTGGCGGCGTGACTTAACTTAATATTGAAGGAACATTCTAATTACCAAATTTTTGAGCAGTCGTTATCGACTCTTGTTTTCTTGTACTAAATATCTGTTCTCCCGTGACAGTGATCGTGGCACGGTGCTGGAGGGGCGCTATGGGCGTGCTGGTGTCCCAGCTCTCCCGTCTTCCAGCCCATTCGCGGGATAGAGGATTGGTCATTTATTTACTAATGAAATAAATTAACCTAAACTTTTGACGGTTTCCTATCCCTGCGTCAGTGCCAAGTTTCGTTTTTGTCATTACTCGATTGGGCGAGTAGAATTTACTCGAGTGAATCTCTACAAAATTACTCAACGAGGTGGGTCAAATTGGCTCATATGAACTTCAATTAAATTATTCAATCAAATGAGTAGAATTTACTCACGTGCTCTTCATTCAAATTATGCAAATGAGTAGGTAAAATTTACTCACGTGAACTTCAGAGAAATTACTCATTAGGTTGAGTAGAATTTACTCACGGGCAATTCCACAAAATTACTCGAACGGGTGAGTGAAGTTTACCCTCGTGAGCATAATTCATTCACTCACTCTACGACTGTATGAGCAGAATTCCCTCACTTTACAATGGGATGAGCACAAAACCCTCACTCTACAATGGGGTGAGCACAATACCCTCACTCAACAATGGGGTGAGCACAATACCCTCACTCAACAATGGGGTGAGCACAATACCCTCACTCTACAATGGGGTGAGCACAATACCCTCACTCTACAATGGGGTGAGCACAATACCCTCACTCTACAATGGGGTGAGCACAATACCCTCACTCTACAATGGGGTGGGCACAATACCCTCACTCTACAATGGGGTGAGCACAATACCCTCACTCTACAATGGGGTGAGCACAATACCCTCACTCTACAATGGGGTGAGCACAATACCCTCACTCTACAATAGGGTGAGCACAATACCCTCACTCTACAATGAGATGAGCACAATACCCTCACTCTACAATGAGATGAGCACAATACCCTCACTCTACAATGGGATGAGCACAATATTTTCACTCTACAATGAGATTAGTACAATACCCTCACACCACACACCAGGAGCACGCACCTGAGGCACAAGACGGCCAGGAAAGAAGGACATTTGGCGTCTCCGGCCCGCACAAAAAACAGAGCTGGGTGCCATTAAAATGCACTTCATTGAATATTAAGAGAGCTCATTATTTTCTCGGCAGCCTCTGGCACACGCCAGCCGGCCTATGTGTGTGTGTGTAGTGTGTGTGTGTGTGTGTGTGTGTGTGTGTGTGTGTGTGTGTGTGTGTGTGTGTGTGTGTGTGTGTGTGTGTGTGTGTGTGTGTGGTGCACACGGAGCTTACGCACACAACTTCAAATTAGATTAGATGTTAGCATAGAAATTTGGTTTAGTTTGGGTTAATTTGGGTTAGTTTCGTAGGTTAGCTTAGTTGAAGTTGTTTAAGTTTAATTTGGCTTAAAGCCCTCCTAACCACAGCAAAAGCGTTCCAAAAAGAGGAAGGAGGCAAGAACTATTTAGTAAGAGCTTAGAGAAAGGGGAATCTGTTCACTAGGTGTGCTCTCACTCAAGAGTTCCTATGCATAGAAAGAGTAAGCTAGAAAGGAAGTTTGCTGAACAAAATAAAAATAGAATAAAAAGTTACATGTACTGGAAAAGAAGACAGTAATGAAGCGAAAGAAAGACTTGCAGTTACAAAACAAAAACTATAATTTTCGAACAAATGGAAGGGCTTCCTGAACTTCAGCTTGAGACCTGGCATCTTAACAATGCATACAGTTCACACAATACAGTTCACACAATACAGTTCACACAATACAGTTCACTCCATCTATTTCACACAACTCACTCACAACACAGATCAAACAAGAACTCAGAAGCACAACACACAGATGTTGCACAACACACCACACAGATGCCCCATAACACACCACACAGAAGCCGCACAACACACAGACGCAGCAGTACAGTCCACACACACCACACAGCCAGCAACACAAGGCACGAGACACAACACAACACACGTTACTGCCGTCAGTTAACTAGGCAGCGCGCGAGGTGTACGCCGGTTTATAGCGGCCATTTACTGCCGAATTTAGCATAGGCTTCCTCTCTGCTCACGCTCGTTGCACGAGCATGACAGCGTGAGCGTGGAATAGCGAGCAGCTCGGGGGTAATTTTGGTGTTTTTTTTTTGTACGGGTGAAGTGACCTAAACAACGCATTTATTTACATTTAAATTTAGAGCAGGGAAACTTGGATGTTGTATTCTTAAAAGAAATAACTTACAACTTCGATCCACTGAATCTTGCTCATTATACCCTGAAGCTGGTCAATCGCACAAGTGCTATTAACTAATCCAAAAAATTAAATTATTTAACATAAATAAATAATAAGAGTATAATTATAATGAACTTCTCGCTAAGTTTAAATCTAACTATGGGCCTAAGAAGCTATTGTCACTTATGGAAAATATTTAATGGCAAAAAGAGGCTTACTGAATTGCTGTAACCCCGTACGGCGGGGCAAAGATGGGGGGGGAATACGTAATAGGGTCCCCCATAGGGACAAGACACCTCCATAGGGACACAGGGAGTGCATCTCCACAGGGAAGGGGACCTCAGAAGTTCACTAAGTATCCTGCCACTCCCTAAGCGCCTTAAGTATCCCGCCGCTCCCTAAATGCCCTAAGTATCCTGCCGCTCCCTAAGTGCTCTATGTACCCTGATGCTCCCTAAATGCCTTAAGTACCCCGCCACTCCCTAAGTGTCCTAAGTATCCCGCCGCTCCCTAAGTGCCCTAAGTATCCTGCCGCTCCCTAAGTGCCCTAAGTATCCTGCCGCTCCCTAAGTGCCCTAAGTATCCTGCCGCTCCCTAAGTGCCCTAAGTATCCCGCCGCTCCCTAAGTGCCATAAGTATCCCGCCGCTCCCTAAGTGCCCTAAGTATCCCGCCACTCCCTAAGTGTCCTAAGTATCCCGCCGCTCCCTAAGTGTCCTAAGTATCCTGCCGCTCCCTAAGTGCCCTAAGTATCCCGCCACTCCCTAAGTGTCCTAAGTATCCCGCCGCTCCCTAAGTGTCCAAAGTATCCTGCCGCTCCCTAAGTGCCCTAAGTATCCTGCCGCTCCCTAAGTGCCCTAAGTATCCTGCCGCTCCCTAAGTGCCCTAAGTATCCTGCCGCTCCCTAAGTGCCCTAAGTATCCTGCCGCTCCCTAAGTGCCCTAAGTATCCTGCCGCTCCCTAAGTGCCCTAAGTATCCTGCCGCTCCCTAAGTGCCCTAAGTATCCCGCCGCTCCCTAAGTGCCCTAAGTATCCCGCCGCTCCCTAAGTGCCCTAAGTATCCCGCCGCTCCCTAAGTGCCCTAAGTATCCCGCCGCTCCCTAAGTGCCCTAAGTATCCTGCCGCTCCCTAAGTGCCCTAAGTATCCTGCCGCTCCCTAAGTGCCCTAAGTATCCTGCCGCTCCCTAAGTGCCCTAAGTATCCTGCCGCTCCCTAAGTGCCCTAAGTATCCTGCCGCTCCCTAAGTGCCCTAAGTATCCTGCCGCTCCCTAAGTGCCCTAAGTATCCTGCCGCTCCCTAAGTGCCCTAAGTATCCCGCCGCTCCCTAAGTGCCCTAAGTATCCCGCCGCTCCCTAAGTGCCCTAAGTATCCCGCCGCTCCCTAAGTGCCCTAAGTATCCCGCCGCTCCCTAAGTGCCCTAAGTATCCCGCCGCTCCCTAAGTGCCCTAAGTATCCCGCCGCTCCCTAAGTGCCCTAAGTATCCTGCCGCTCCCTAAGTGCCCTAAGTATCCTGCCGCTCCCTAAGTGCCCTAAGTATCCTGCCGCTCCCTAAGTGCCCTAAGTATCCTGCCGCTCCCTAAGTGCCCTAAGTATCCTGCCGCTCCCTAAGTGCCCTAAGTATCCTGCCGCTCCCTAAGTGCCCTAAGTATCCCGCCGCTCCCTAAGTGCCCTAAGTATCCCGCCGCTCCCTAAGTGCCCTAAGTATCCTGCCGCTCCCTAAGTGCCCTAAGTATCCTGCCGCTCCCTAAGTGCCCTAAGTATCCTGCCGCTCCCTAAGTGCCCTAAGTATCCCGCCGCTCCCTAAGTGCCCTAAGTATCCTGCCGCTCCCTAAGTGCCCTAAGTATCCTGCCGCTCCCTAAGTGCCCTAAGTATCCTGCCGCTCCCTAAGTGCCCTAAGTATCCTGCCGCTCCCTAAGTGCCCTAAGTATCCTGCCGCTCCCTAAGTGCCCTAAGTATCCCGCCGCTCCCTAAGTGCCCTAAGTATCCCGCCGCTCCCTAAGTGCCCTAAGTATCCTGCCGCTCCCTAAGTGCCCTAAGTATCCTACCGCTCCCTAAGTGCCCTAAGTATCCTGCCGCTCCCTAAGTGCCCTAAGTATCCTGCCGCTCCCTAAGTGCCCTAAGTATCCTGCCGCTCCCTAAGTGCCCGTAACGAGCCGCAGTTTAGCAGATTGTGAAGTTTTTCGAAGCTGAGGCGGTCAGATGCTACTTTGTTCTGATCAATATTGCTCTTTTGTGGCAAATATTACGCTATTATGACCCATGTTGTTCTTTCTTTACAATTATTAAATTATTCTGATCAATATTGCTCTTTTGTGGCAAATATTACGCTATTCTGATCAATATTGCTCTTTTGCGGCAAGTATTACATTATTCTGGCCAATATTGCTCTTATGCTGCAATTATTAAACTATTCTCATCAATGTTGCTCTTTTGTGACAAATATTACGCTATTCAGACCGATATTCACTAATCATCAATACTCAGCCTGCTCCAGCCAAACCTACTCCAGCTTAATCTACTGCAATCAAATCTACCACTGTAATCTACCACAGTTTAATCTACTTTAGCTACATCTACACACCTACCGTCTCCGAAACTTGCAATCTCGTTAATGCCTAGAGTTATTTCCCTCACTTCAGCAAGTCGCAGCACTTTGCCCTCATTTCCCTCAGTTTGTCCCAAACTCGTTCACGTCTACCTACCCTTTATCTACCCTACCCAGAACCGACTGGGTGTGTATGTGATGCGGGCCGTATTCATGTGATCTTTTTAATGGGGTCGTTTTATTATGGCCGTATTAATGCGGCCGTATTAATGCCGCCGTATTGATGCCGCCGTATTGATATGGCGGTATTAATATGGCGGTATCAATATGGCGGTATCAATATGGCGGTATCAACATGGCGGTATCAACATGGCGGTATCAACATGGCGGTATCAACATGGCGGTATCAACATGGCGGTATCAACATGGCGGTATCAACATGGCGGTATCAACATGGTATCAATATGGCGGTATCAATATGGCGGTATCAATATGGCGGTATCAATATGGCGGTATCAATATGGCGGTATCAATATGGCGGTATTAATATGGCGGTATTAATATGGCGGTATTAATATGGCGATATTAATGAGGCCATATTAATGAGGCCGTATTAATGAGGCCGTATTAATGTGTCCGTATAAATGCTACCGTATTAATGCTGCCGTATTAATGCTGCCGTATTAATGCTGCCGTATTAATGCCGCCGTATTAATGTGACTGTATTAATGTGACTGTATTAATGTGACTGTATTAATGTGACTGTATTAATGTGACTGTATTAATGTGACTGTATTAATGTGACTGTATTAATGTGACTGTATTAATGTGACTGTATTAATGTGACTGTATTAATGTGACTGTATTAATGTGACTGTATTAATGTGACTGTATTAATGTGACTGTATTAATGTGACTGTATTAATGTGACTGTATTAATGTGACTGTATTATTGTGACTGTATTAATGTGACTGTATTAATGTGACTGTATTAATGTGACTGTATTAATGTGACTGTATTAATGTGACTGTATTAATGTGACTGTATTAATGTGACTGTATTAATGTGACTGTATTAATGTGACTGTAATAATGTGACTGTATTAATGTGACTGTATTAATGTGACTGTAATAATGTGACTGTATTAATGTTACTGTATTAATGTTACTGTATTAATGTGACTGTATTAATGTGTCTGTATTAATGTGACTGTATTAATGTGACCGTATTACTGTGACCGTATTAATGCCGCCGTATTAATTCCGCCGTATTAATGTGACTGTATTAATGTGACTGTATTAATGTGACTGTATTAATGTGACTGTAATAATGTGACTGTATTAATGTTACTGTATTAATGTTACTGTATTAATGTGACTGTATTAATGTGTCTGTATTAATGTGACCGTATTAATGTGACCGTATTACTGTGACCGTATTAATGCCGTCGTATTAATTCCACCGCATTAATGCGTCAATACGGCCCTACTCCCCACGGAGGCCGGCCAGCGCACACCAAGAGACGCCCAAAAAAGCGGCTTCGAGCCAGCAAAGTCCCGAATTTTTGGCTCCAGCAAATGGAAGTCCGGCGCAAAGTCGCGCCAAGACAGCGTCGCGGCCAGAAAACGCTCGTGCGAATATCAGGCCGTCAGAGAGCGGCTTGATGCTCGCGGTGGTGATGGTTCAACTTGCTGATGCCCTATGGCAGAATTTACCCTACGTCAGAATTTACCTTACTGCAGAATTGAACACGTCGCAAGAACTTGTTTCTTTCGTATTTATGTATAGTCCAGTGTGTTCCAGTTTCATGTCGATTAAGTCTTACGCCGTTCCAGTCCCACGCTGGTCAGGGTGCAGGCAGGGTGCAGCAGGCAGGGTGCAGCAGGCAGGGTGCAGCAGGCAGGGTGCAGCAGGCAGGGTGCAGCTGGCAGGGTGCAGCTGGAGGGTGCAGCAGGCAAGGTGCAGCAGGCAGGGTGCAGCAGGCAGGGTGCAGCAGGCAGGGTGCAGCAGGCAGGGTGCAGGGAGACAAGCTCAAATCAATCCTAATCTAGCACCACTTCGTATGTTATCTAGCGTGATATTGACGGCGGCTCACAGCGCAATTTTTGGAGTTGGGGGGAAGTGGGGAGATTTGGAAGGGGGAGGGGGGAGGAAAAGAGGAAGAGGGGGGGGGGGGGTTGGGGGAAGAGAGAAGAGTAGAAGGGGGAGGGGGGCAAAGAGCATCAGGAACGTTAAGGGTCGTCAGTGGTCCGATGGATGTGGGTGCCGGAGTGCATGTAGAAAACGTGTGTAAGACACGATTGCAGGATATGACGCGATTGCAAGATGAATGAGATTGCAGGATAAGACGCAATTGCAAGATGAATGAGATTGCAGGATAAGACGCAATTGCAGGATGAATGAGATTGCAGGATAAGACGCAATTGCAAGATGAATGAGATTGCAGGATAAGATGCAATTTCAGGATGAATGAGATTGCAGGATAAGACGCAATTGCAAGATGAATGAGATTGCAGGATAAGACGCAATTGCAAGATGAATGAGATTGCAGGATAAGACGCAATTGCAAGATGAATGAGATTGCAGGATAAGACGCAATTGCAAGATGAATGAGATTGCAGGATAAGACGCAATTGCAAGATGAATGAGATTGCAGGATAAGACGCGATTGCAGGATGAGTGAAATTGCAGGATAAGACGCAATAGCAAGATGAATGAGATTGCAGGATAAGACGCAATTGCAAGATGAATGAGATTGCAGGATAAGACGCAATTGCAAGATGAATGAGATTGCAGGATAAGACGCAATTGCAAGATGCAAGATGAATGAGATTGCAGGATAAGACGCAATTGCAAGATGCAAGATGAATGAGATTGCAGGATAAGACGCAATTGCAAGATGAATGAGATTGCAGGATAAGACGCAATTGCAAGATGAATGAGATTGCAGGATAAAACGCAATTGCAAGATGAATGAGATTGCAGGATAAGATGCAATTGCAAGATGAATGAGATTGCAGGATAAGACGCAATTGCAAGATGAATGAGATTGCAGGATAAGACGCAATTGCAAGATGAATGAGATTGCAGGATAAAACGCAATTGCAAGATGAATGAGATTGCAGGATAAGATGCAATTGCAAGATGAATGAGATTGCAGGATAAGACGCAATGGCAAGATGAATGAGATTGCAGGATAAGACGCAATTGCAAGATGAATGAGATTGCAGGATAAGACGCAATTGCAAGATGAATGAGATTGCAGGATAAGACGCAATTGCAAGATGAATGAGATTGCAGGATAAGATGCAATTGCAAGATGAATGAGATTGCAGGATAAGATGCAATTGCAAGATGAATGAGATTGCAGGATAAGACGCAATGGCAAGATGAATGAGATTGCAGGATAAGACGCAATGGCAAGATGAATGAGATTGCAGGATAAGACGCAATTGCAAGATGAATGAGATTGCAGGATAAGACGCAATTGCAAGATGAATGAGATTGCAGGATAAGATGCAATTGCAAGATGAATGAGATTGCAGGATAAGACGCAATTGCAAGATGAATGAGATTGCAGGATAAGACGCAATGGCAAGATGAATGAGATTGCAGGATAAGACGCGATTGCAGGATGAGTGAAATTGCAGGATAAGACGCAATAGCAAGATGAATGAGATTGCAGGATAAGACGCAATGGCAAGATGAATGAGATTGCAGGATAAGACGCGATTGCAGGATGAGTGAAATTGCAGGATAAGACGCAATGGCAAGATGAATGAGATTGCAGGATAAGACGCAATGGCAAGATGAATGAGATTGCAGGATAAGACGCAATTGCAAGATGAATGAGATTGCAGGATAAGACGCAATTGCAAGATGAATGAGATTGCAGGATAAGACGCAATTGCAAGATGAATGAGATTGCAGGATAAGATGCAATTGCAAGATGAATGAGATTGCAGGATAAGACGCGATTGCAGGATGAGTTAAATTGCAAGATAAGAGGCGATTGCAGGATAGGACACAATTTCATTTGCCGGATGAAATAGATAAAACGTGGATCAGACTGACAAAACGTACACGTACAAGGTGATACGAATAAAGTTTCGTATTTCGCCTCATGATTAATAAAAACAATGATGAGCATTTTGCCAGATAAAGTGGATAAAAAACGATTAAAACGAATATAACACATGCAGAGCAAATAATACGGTTTAATCTTAAGTTTTTTTTAATGGAACGCATGCAACGAACGCGTGCAGAAAGAACCTGATAAAACTTGCGTTCCGCTGACTTGACACTTTGACTGCGGCAGGTAAAACTGAAGTGTAACATTCAACTCAAATTTGAAGTCAAATGTGGTCAGTATTTCGAAGAGAGAAAACATTAACTGGATAGTGCCATTAGCAGGTTTTAATCAAGTGTTTATGAAATTTGAGTTGCGACTACTGGTCGGTCAGCAGCATTGTGAAAATTCCCTCCGTGGTCACCGGTGGCGCACGTCGCAGTCAAAGGGTTAAATCGATATAAAATACAAAATAAAACATAAAACTTGCATATCGCTGACTTAAATCGATAAACATACAAATTAAAACCGCTAAAACTTACATTTCGCTCACTTAAAACGCGAACAAAAGGAAAACTTCCCGTTGTACACACCCCAACGCTCGCTGAGACACCACAGCGACAGCGCCGACTGTGCTGCTGTGGCAAGCAACCCTCAGCGTCTCCATAAATTTTGACATCCGACCTATAAAGCTCGTAAAATAAAATATTTCTCCCTGCTCTGTGGCATAAGCGCGAAATTTGTACCCCCTTGAATGAATGGCGGATGGATTATGGAGAAATTATTCATGGCAGGAGCTGCTGTGTGATTTTTTTGCATTGGAGACATAGATGATTTTCTTGCAAGGAGACATGTGGTGCTATGGATATTGGTCGCTTAGATCCGTGCTTATTTCTGGTGTAATTTTGCATAGAATTGGTTGAGACGACGCGAATTTTCGAGAAATTATTAGTTTGGCGAATTTCTAGAGATTATAAAAGAGTTTTCTAAAAGATAACATTACTGTGATGAATTTCTAGAATATATTCGAGAGTTATCTAAAGGATAACAGTAGTTTAATGGATTTCTATAGATTATGAAAAAATATTCTAGAGGAACACATTAGTTTGATGAATTTCTAGAGCTAAGTTTAGAACTTTTCAAAGGGTAAAATCAGTTTGATGTGTAAAATAAATGGCTTTTCACCCACAAAAATGCAGGTATGGATTTATAAGTCCTGCGTTTTAGAATGAGTGTTAGTCTCTCACTCTACCTGCAGTGCATATATACTTATTCTTATGTACTTCACAATTCAGCGTCGCAGAACACCTGTGGTCTCTACATTTACTTTCTTTTGAGCGCAGCACATAGGTGCTTTTTCGACATGTGTTTCATCATGTGCTGTAGTACAAATTTACTTTTTCGCGTGTACTGCCTCATGTGCTGTGGCACACGTGTATTTTCTTGACATGTGCTTCTCCATCATGTGCTGTAGTACACGTGTACTTCCTCATGTGCTACAACACACAACCGCGCGATCTAATTTCTCCCGCCTTTGCTCAGCGGAGCAAAGGCCTCGCGACAAAGGCAGCGCCAAAGCCCGCCTTTATCACAACATCCTCTTGGCTGCCGGAAAAATTCATTATGGCAAGCGTTCAGATTTTGGGAAGCAATTTTGTGCCACTTCCTTTAATGTATGTATCGGCGCCATCATTTTCAAGAGTGCTGCCCTTCTAAAAATTAAAGTCGCTCCCGTTCTTTTTTTTAACTTTCGCTGCCTGCCCGAAGCCAGAGAGCTGATGTCGAACTCCTGAAGCTGAGTACAAGTGTAATTTTCTATCTGTGCTTCATGTGCTGTAGCACAAGTGTAATATTCTGCGTGTACTGATCGATTATAAATTAGGCTTAGCCTCCCTTACCACAACAAAGATGTTCAAATAGAGGAAGGAGGAAGGCACCATTTAGAATGGAGTTAAGGAAACGGGCAATCTATGCACAAAGGGCGTTTCCGCAATGGATCCCATGCGCATAGAAACAGCTAAGAAGGAAGGTTACGAAACAAGATAAAAGTTGAAGAAGAAAGTCAGAGACGCTGAAATACAGGACAGCAGTGAACCGAAAAAGATGGTCCTTGACATAACAAAAAAAATTATTTCAACAAAAAGAAGGCCTGCCTAACTCTCAGCTCGGGCTCGGGTAAATATAACTACACGGTGACATTTCACCTCTTACGGTAACATACATTTTTAAAAAGGTCGCGACACAGATTAAATGTCATTTGTTCGTACCGGTACGGGAATGATCATTATAGCTACTGGTACACGCATGGTCTATTACACGGTCACCGGGTTAACACATTTATTGCGATGTGACCCACCGGTGGTCACTTAGGGGATTTTTATAGTGCTCCTGACCCACCTGCAGTCACTAACTCACTTTTTAATAATACTTAATGGAGGCTAAATAAAGGCACGGTCCAGTTAATGTTTGCTATTTTCAAAGTTGATTACCACAATTGACTTTGAATTTTAATTGAATATTGAACTTTAGTTTAAAAGTTACACCCCAGCGAGACTTGTACGGTACCATCGCTATCATCTATCTCGAGTTTACCGATTGTTGGCAATCTTTTTGCTCGATTAGCCCTGACTTGTCGGGCAAATATGATGGTAGAAAAGAAGGCGTGAGTGGGAGGTAAAATACCTAATTATGGAGATCTGTTTATTTGTTACAATTTTCCCTGATTTACCACGCAAACATCATCGGAGAATAAAAGGAGTTTGGCTAGGATGCGGAAGGCTTAATTATTGCAAATTTTTCTTATATTTTACCATGATTTATCAAGCGTGTACACACAGAAGTGGGAAAAAAAACTTTGAATAAAAGAAAAATACGCTAGAACTGAAAGAAAAACCCTCGTTATCGGAGAAGCGAGAAGTGATCGAATTAAACAAGCAGCGTCAATGCGATGCGTGCTGCGGCTGCAGGGCTGCTGGGAAGCTGAAATGAAAATAAAGTTTACATATCACAACAGAATTGCTTCTCCAGAAAATGTAGCGCTAGAACAGCACCAGCAACAGCTAGGAGTAGCAGTAACTGAAGCAATAACACACGCTGTATTTTCTATCTGCATGCAACACACACATGCCCATACAACACACACAGCCACACAACACACACAGCCACACAACACACTCAGCCACACAACACACACGCTAACGTGACACAACAAACACACTCACACACACCCGCTCACACAACACGCAACTTTCCCTCCATTAGTAAATGTCCCTCCATAATTAAATATTCTTTCATCAATTAATATCCCTCCATTAACATGTAGTCCTGAATTAATGAATATCCGTCTATTAATATACGTCCCTCCATTATTAAACATGCCTCCATTAATAAATTAGCAGGCAAGGAAGACTGGAGACGAGATGCTCACATTAAGCAACGGCAACTGAACAATAATATTTAGATATTCGTGGTACAACATTGTACAAATTTAGTTTCCTGCGGACTTAATTAGCGCGTCATTAGTACACGACTATATGCAGTACCGTATGTACTGCACGCACCATTACTACACACACGCTGCATGTTAAGCTACGCAGCTAGAGGTATAGATCATGCAGTTATCTAAAACAGCTAAAACTAAATTATATGAGCGAGTTATGTAGGAAAAACTGCCTTCACGACTACTCACGCATCTCTCACGGTGAAGCTGGCAAACTTAAGTTTAATTTGCCTGATGGGAAAATTCGAGGGTGAAGTTCGGTGAGAAAGTTCGAGGGGAAAACTTTAGGATATACTTTGAGGGGAAGTTTGAGGGGAAAGTTTGTGAAGTTCGAAAGAAATTTTCGAGCTCTGAATAAATTACGAGTTTAAGCCTCCCTTGCCACAACGTAGACATTTCTTAGAGAGGAATGAGGAGGACGCTATTTTGTATGAAATTAAGGACACGGGGAATCTATGCACAATGGGTGCTCCCACATCCTGCGTTCTAAAGCAGCCAAGTCAGCAAAAAGTTTATGGCGTGAGATAAAACCCGAAGAAGACAGTAACAGATGCTGAAAAAAGTAAGCACTAAATCGAAAAAAAGATTCGTAGCGAAAAAGACCAGTTTTATTTTACTAAAAATCAAGCATATCAAACCTTCAGCACGGGACATTACATCTTCCCTCTGGGATCGCTAATCTAGTGGGATACAATATTTCTATTTCCAAAGCGTCGTAATCAAGCTTTGATATTGTGAATAAAAACTTGAAGTTTTACCCTGCATCAGGCGTGACATCAACAAGACGAAACGCAAATAGTTCACCCTCTGCGAACTTCGGTGGCAGCAAGACGCGATCTGAAACTTTCCTCACAACAGGCGAGGGCAGAACCCGAGAGAAACCTAAAAGCTTTGCCCTTCACAAGCCTTCAAAGAGCTCACCAAAATTTAAGACTTTACCTTTCGTAAGACTTGAGAGAATCAAAGAAAAATGTAAACTTCTACTTTTCGCAAGTCATGAAAGAATCAGTAAGAAATGTAAGACTCGACCTTTCATAAGATTTTAAAGAATCAACAATATAAAGCATAACCTTTCATAATTTCGTAAGGCATGAGAAACCAAAAGAAAATGTTAAATTCAACCCATCGTAGGTGCTGAGAGAACCAAAAAAAATGTTCATTAAGCCTTGAAAACACGAAGAAGAACTGTAAAACTTTTGCTTCCTTACGCCGTGAAAGAACAATCGAAAAAATGTCCATTAAGTCTTAAAACAAGCGAGAAGAAATATAAAACTTCAGCTTCCATAAGCCTTGAAAGAAGTCACAAAAAAATATTCATCAAGCCTTAAAAATAAGCAAGAACTGTAAAACTTTCGCTTCCGTAAGCCCTGAGAGAACCAATTCGAAAGCTAAGCCAGCTCCCAAACTCTGTTTTGAAGGCAAGAAGCCATCAGACTTCCAGTCATGCCCACTTGGGGGCAAAATTTCGGAGCGGGAGAATAGCGGCGCGGGAAGAAGGGGCTATTACAAAAGCTAGCAGTGGTGGGCGTAAAAGCACCTTAACTACCACATAACTCACGAGAAAGAGAAGTGTTCAAGCTGTAACTCTTCCCTCTCGAAGCCAAATCGGTCAGCTCTGCGCCACCGCAATCCGACGCAATCTACGACATCGAAGATACAAGGAGACTGGAAAATCCTTCGGGAATCATTCCGAAGCTCCGGGGCGTTCACGTAAGGCTTCAAGTTACACCAACTTAAGTTTCAGGAATCATTCCGAAGCTCCGGGGCGTTCACGTAAAGCTTCAAGTTACACAAACTTAAGTTTTGGGAATCATTCTGAAGCTCCGAGGCGTTTCGGTAGGCAAGGGCAAGCTTCAAGTAACAACCAACTTGAGTTTCGGGAATCATTCCGAAGTTTTGGAGCGTTTCCGTAAGCAAGCAGAAGCTTCAAGTTACAGCCAACTCAAGTTTCGAGAATCATTCCAAAGCCCTGAGGCGTTCACGTAGGGCTTCAAGTTACAACCAACTTAAGTTTTACTCGAGCCGAAGCTGCAACAAAACAGCACCAAGTCCATTCCAAGAAGCTCTTACCCAGCAGACTCACTCCTCAAATGCCTCCGAGTGCTCCTAGTAAATTTGAAACCTTTTTTCCGGGCGGCGAAGCGACCTTTTGGTCTTTTTTTTAGGGTCGGTCAGGTTGCTTAGCCGATGGAATGGCCAATGGCATCGCTTCTGAGGGAGACCTTAGGAGATGCGTGCATGCTAGCATGCGGCAGTAAACTGGGACATGTTTTATGGCAGAGTTGGGAACTCGGACATGTTTTGTGGCAGAGTTGGGCCCTCGGACATCTTCTGTGGCAGAGTTGGGACGTCGGACATGTTTTGTATCAGAGTTGGGACCTGGGACATGTTTTGTTTCAGAGTTGGGACCTGGGACATGTTTTGTAGCAGAGTTGGGACCTGGGACGTGTTTTGTTTCAGAGTTGGGACCTGGGACATGTTTTGTTTCAGAGTTGGGACCTGGGACATGTTTTGTTTCAGAGTTGGGACCTGGGACATGTTTTGTAGCAGAGTTGGGACCTGGGACATGTTTTGTGGCAGAGTTGGGACCTCCGACATGTATGGCCAACACAAAACATGACCAACACAAAACATGGGTAACGTCATCACAAAGACTACCGCAACACAGCAACAAGGACATATGGCACAAACGCAATTACAATATGAACAACACAACAACATGAACAACACAACATATGCAGGTACAGTGAAACTCGTAGAGATCTTGGTGGAGACTTTTACTGGAGAGATTCGAGGCCGGTAACAGGTAGGACGATTTATGGACGATTGAGCGTCAACCGACAGGTAAACCCGCCTTAAATAGACTGCGAGACGAGAGACATCAAGATATCAAGAGAAACCCCAAGACTTAAGACAATGAAGGCAAGAGTAAGCGCACATTACTCGCACAAACATGAACAACACAACAACATGAACAGCACAACATCATGAACAACACAACAAAATGAACAACACAACATCATGAACAGCACAACATCATGAACAACACAACATCATGAACAACACAACAACATGAACAATAGATGCACAACTTAGTTCAACAGAAGCGCATGAACAATAGATACACAACCTAAATACATGGAGAACGCAACCACACAATACTTGGGCAACACAAACACATGGTAGCACGTACACACGCACAACGGAAGCACATGGAAAACTTAGAAGCGCAACAAAAATTAAACACATTGATAACTCAAAAACAAAACCAATTTTAACACAAGGCAAACACAAAGACCCAATTACATCGGTTCCTTCAATGCGAATGGAGATCGCAATCCTTTTCTCCGGACAACCTCGATATTTGGAGTCGTTTATACCGAACATTTGGAAATATTTCTTATTTTGAACTGGCCTAACGAAATGACCGCGACCAAAACCTTTCCTCTTTCAGACCAAAAAATGACTTGAAAGGCATTTCAGCGGGCTGTTGGACTGCCATCTTTTGTTCCAACTGTCCTCACACCCAAAACAACCAACATAAACTAACACAAAAACAACCAACACAAAAACAACCAACACAAAAACAACCAACACAAAAACAACCAACACAAAAACAACCAACACAAAAACAACCAACACAAAAACAACCAACACAAAAACGACCAACACAAAAACAACCAACACAAAAACAACCAACACAAAAACAACCAACACAAAGCAACCAACACAAAGCAACCAACATAAAAATAACCAACACAAAAATAACCAACACAAACTAACACAAAAGCAACAAACACAACGCCAGCCATCCCTCACTCTCCTGAGGCACGCATGGCCCGTAGCAACAGCCCGGAGCGACTCTTGCTTGCATAATATATGCTTAATAAATGAATAAATTGCCTCGAGGGAACGCAAATTAGCTTATACGTTTGTTTGACCATCCTCAAGCACTAGGGCGGATTAGATTAGATTAAATTAGAAGTTAGTTCAAGCCTCCCTAACCACAACAAAGGCGCTCCGAAGAGATGAAGCAGGACCCAGATTTCGCCTGAAAAAGTATATACTTCTAATCACAATGCAAACAAAACACCTGCACCACAACAACGCACGTACGAACACCATATACCGTGAAGGGAAAAGGAATAAACTTGAGCTCCCTGCCAGCTCTCGCAGCACAAAAGTGCAATTTTGAAGCGACTAACTGCATTGCCAGAAGTGGAGTACTTTTCGGGCGCGTGAAAGCTTCGAACAACACTTTTTGACACGCAAATTGAATCAGATAATGAAATTCTCTCATGAAGCTCGCAAATTTTCAGAAAGAAAGCCTAGGGAGAGGGGAGGGAGGGAGGGAGGGAGAAGGGAGAGAGGAGGGGGGGCAATGGTATAAAATATGACGACACTCAGCGACCTTATGAGACAGATGTACTTCTGGCTGATGGTTAGAGTGGTGCATTACTTAATTTATTAATGCACTCATTTATTCATTCATTCAGATATTTATTCCTACACTTGCATTACGCATTCTTCATTTATGTATTCTTACATTCGTCTACTAATTCCTTCATACATTCATTCCTTCATGTATTCACTTCCTCGCGTTTTTTATATTCATCCATCGAAATTAAGAAACCAACAATGTCAGCAGCCACGCGTGCCTAACACACAGTCACGCAAGTTAAAAACACTAAAATTCATCAGTAAATGACATTTTTCCAATTATTTACAAAAATTGCAATGAGAAAATAAAAAATGAGCACACAGCACGAAAAGTTTAATTAAAAGCATTAATCGAGGATAAAGTGCAGAGCAGCCACAGACGGCAGTCTCGAGGCAGTCTCGAGGCAGTCTCGAGGCAGTCTCGAGGCAGTCTCGAGGCAGTCTCGAGGCAGTCTCGAGGCAGTCTCGAGGCAGTCTCGAGGCAGTCTCGAGGCAGTCTCGAGGCAGTCTCGAGGCAGTCTCGAGGCAGTCTCGAGGCAGTCTCGAGGCAGTCTCGAGGCAGCAGTCAAGAAGAGGCCAAATGAGGGCTAGGCAGGGCACATAAGCCCCTCCAATCTCCCATGAACGAAGTTCTGACATTCTTGTACCAGCAAAAGCTTCCCATGTCATACCGGGCAAGGAAAAGTTTCAACTTCATGCCGTGCAATAAAAACTTTCGGAAGTCACATCGAGAAAGTATAAGCTTTCTTATTTCATCGCGTGCAAGCCAAAGTTTACGATTGCTCCGTAAAATTCTCAAGTTCACGGCCCTCCGTCCATATTATTTGTCACTCGTAGCAGTTGACTCCTGCTTGCTCGCGAACTTGGAGTCGTACTCGAGTTACTCGGAGCAGCATCGGGTGGCAATGCAAGCATATTAACTTGCACAATTTGCGACATTTCAGCTGGCTACATCAATTCTTATGCACTTGATTAGCGTGTGGCATACAAAGCTTGTGTGCAGGGCTATAATTACTTTATTTTTCAGAAAATCTGCGTTATTTCAACTCTTTTGCATTAAATTTATTGGCGATCCTTGCGGTTTTAAAGCGCGTCAGTTGCAGTCACGCGAGGTCAAATGATGAAAGTGTTCACGAGTTCAACAGAAAATTGAATTCAGTGCGAAAATATTAATTGTGTCTTAAATTGGCTTAAACAAGAGTTTTAGAGCCCAAATTTACGAGGTGCGCGGTTATTAATGATCTGAAGTACGTTCACTTATACGAAAAAAGGAAGAACTCGTAGAAAAAAGCACAAGATGCACACTGATTGAAACATTTTATTCCTCATTCCCTCATTTGAAAAATTATAAAGACGCGCGTGAAAAACGCACTTTTCCCTCCACTTGACGCGTTAAATGTTAAATTGAGAAGATGCGCATGAAAAACACACTTTCCCCTGTACTCAACGCGTTCAGTGCGTTTGCGCAGAGCTAGGTGCTGAGGGTGTTGGGCTAGGTGCTGAGGGTGTTGGGCTAGGTGCTGAGGGTGTTGGGCTAGGTGCTGAGGGTGTTGGGCTAGGTGCTGAGGGTGTTGGGCTAGGTGCTGAGGGTGTTGGGCTAGGTGCTGAGGGTGTTGGGCTAGGTGCTGAGGGTGTTGGGCTAGGTGCTGAGGGTGTTGGGCTAGGTGCTGAGGGTGTTGGGCTAGGTGCTGAGGGTGTTGGGCTAGGTGCTGAGGGTGTTGGGCTAGGTGCTGAGGGTGTTGGGCTAGGTGCTGAGTGTGTTGGGCTAGGTGCTGAGGGTGTTGGGCTAGGTGCTGAGGGTGTTGGGCTAGGTGCTGAGGGTGTTGGGCTAGGTGCTGAGGGTGTTGGGCTAGGTGCTGAGGATGTTGGGCTAGGTGCTGAGGGTGTTGGGCTAGGTGCTGAGGGTGTTGGGCTAGGTGCTGAGGGTGTTGGGCTAGGTGCTGAGGGTGTTGGGCTAGGTGCTGAGGGTGTTGGGCTAGGTGCTGAGGTTGTTGGGCTAGGTGCTGAGGTTGTTGGGCTAGGTGCTGAGGGTGTTGGGCTAGGTGCTGAGGGTGTTGGACTAGGTGCTGAGGGTGTTGGGCTAGGTGCTGAGGTTGTTGGGCTAGGTGCTGAGGGTGTTGGGCTAGGTGCTGAGGGTGTTGGGCTAGGTGCTGAGGTTGTTGGGCTAGGTGCTGAGGTTGTTGGGCTAGGTGCTGAGGGTGTTGGGCTAGGTGCTGAGGTTGTTGGGCTAGGTGCTGAGGGTGTTGGGCTAGGTGCTGAGGGTGTTGGGCTAGGTGCTGAGTGTGTTGGGCTAGGTGCTGAGGGTGTTGGGCTAGGTGCTGAGGGTGTTGGGCTAGGTGCTGAGGGTGTTGGGCTAGGTGCTGAGGGTGTTGGGCTAGGTGCTGAGGGTGTTGGGCTAGGTGCTGAGGGTGTTGGACTAGGTGCTGAGGGTGTTGGGCTAGGTGCTGAGGGTGTTGGGCTAGGTGCTGAGTGTGTTGGGCTAGGTGCTGAGGGTGTTGGACTAGGTGCTGAGGGTGTTGGGCTAGGTGCTGAGGGTGTTGGGCTAGGTGCTGAGGGTGTTGGACTAGGTGCTGAGGGTGTTGGACTAGGTGCTGTGGGTGTTGGGCTAGGTGCTGAGGGTGTTGGACTAGGTGCTGAGGGTGTTGGGCTAGGTGCTGAGTGTGTTGGGCTAGGTGCTGAGGGTGTTGGACTAGGTGCTGAGGGTGTTGGGCTAGGTGCTGAGGGTGTTGGACTAGGTGCTGAGTGTGTTGGGCTAGGTGCTGAGGGTGTTGGGCTAGGTGCTGAGGGTGTTGGGCTAGGTGCTGAGTGTGTTGGGCTAGGTGCTGAGGGTGTTGGGCTAGGTGCTGAGGGTGTTGGGCTAGGTGCTGAGGGTGTTGGGCTAGGTGCTGAGGGTGTTGGACTAGGTGCTGAGGGTGTTGGGCTAGGTGCTGAGGGTGTTGGGCTAGGTGCTGAGTGTGTTGGGCTAGGTGCTGAGGGTGTTGGGCTAGGTGCTGAGGGTGTTGGGCTAGGTGCTGAGGGTGTTGGGCTAGGTGCTGAGTGTGTTGGGCTAGGTGCTGAGGGTGTTGGGCTAGGTGCTGAGTGTGTTGGGCTAGGTGCTGAGTGTGTTGGGCTAGATGCTGAGTGTGTTGGGCTAGGTGCTGAGTGTGTTGGGCTAGGTGCTGAGGGTGTTGGGCTAGGTGCTGAGGGTGTTGGGCTAGGTGCTGAGTGGCTGAATTCAAAAGCTGGCGTTAATGCACTTCTATTTTATCAAAAATGTGTGGGAAATGTTTAAACACGTTAATATATTTCCTCGTACGTTAACATCCATTCTGAAAAATGTTGAGAAATAATTAAATGCTGCTTGCTTGTTCATACCGGTATGCTAATGAGACTCCTCGTGGTAGCCTCGTATCCCAGTACGTAGTACGTAGTACGTAGTATGTGTCGCAAGGAAAAATACCGGCAGAAAAACACTCCAGAAAAGCCCACGGGATGTCTCTTTAACTCCATATTCTTTGTTCCAGTCCCTAACGAGCAGAAAATAAAAAAAACACACAAGACATACACACAAGACATACACACAAGACATACACACAAGACATACACACAAGACAAACACACAAGACAAACACACAAGACAAACACACAAGACATACACACAAGACAAACACACAAGACATACACACAAGACAAACACACAAGACATACACACAAGACAAACACACAAGACATACACACAAGACATACACACAAGACAAACACACAAGACAAACACACAAGACATACACACAAGACATACACACAAGGCAAACACACAAGGCAAACACACAAGACAAACACACAAGACAAACACACAAGACATACACACAAGACAAACACACAAGACATGCACACAAGACATGCACACAAGACATGCACACAAGACAAACACGCAAGACAAACACACAAAACAAACACAAGAAAAACACACAAGACAAAGACACAATACGAACACAATACAACTACACATGATATGCTGTGTTAGGAAGCATGGCTGCCTGCCGTCCGAGCGTCACATTCATTGAGGAGCAAGTCCGCAAAAAGAGTTAGTCCGCTAAAGAAGTCCTGCTACCTGGAGGGGCGGGGGAAGAGGAAAGGTCCCTCTTTCGTCACGCTCGGGGGGCACAGAGAAAAGATTTATTTTGGCTGGTTTTTACGAAGGCCAAAAGAAAATTTCGGCCGGGACACGGAGAAATGATTTCGGGAGAACTGCAGGCGTAGGCTTCCGCAGGAAATGCACAAAAAAGAGGCATAAAGATGATAATCTGGGGTTAATTTTGTGGGCAATGAGTAAAAAAAGATGGCAGTATTTAAAAAAACTCAGAAGACTGAGAAAACATGACTAGCATTCTATCACAAATGTGCTCAGCGATGACATTTGGCAGAATTAGGCTTGCCCTGAACGACGAAAAAGTATATATTGTCCATACCAGCTTCAAAAATAATAAAAAATAAAGAATATGCAGGTATTATAAAATTAGATGTTGTAAATGGAGTTCACAAATGGCAGCTGTTCATGTTGAGTGAAGGCGAGTGAAGGAAATGAGCGGAAATGAGTAGAAAAGAGTAAGAATTAAGTGCAAAAGAATGAAAGGGTTGAAAAGGTTAAATTCAGTGCAAAGAATGTAAAAAGGTAAAAAAGAGTAAGAATTAAGTGCAAAAGAATGAAAGGGTTGAAAAGGTTAAATTCAGTGCAAAGAATGTAAAAAGGTAAAAAAGAGTAAGAATTAAGTGCAAAAGAATGAAAGGGTTGAAAAGGTTAAATTCAGTGCAAAGAATGTAAAAAGGTAAAAAAGAGTAAGAATTAAGTGCAAAAGAATGAAAGGGTTGAAAAGGTTAAATTCAGTGCAAAGAATGTAAAAAGGTAAAAAAGAGTAAGAATTAAGTGCAAAAGAATGAAAGGGTTGAAAAGGTTAAATTCAGTGCAAAGAATGTAAAAAGGTAAAAAAGAGTAAGAATTAAGTGCAAAAGAATGAAAGGGTTGAAAAGGTTAAATTCAGTGCAAAGAATGTAAAAAGGTAAAAAAGAGTAAGAATTAAGTGCAAAAGAATGAAAGGGTTGAAAAGGTTAAATTCAGTGCAAAGAATGTAAAAAGGTAAAAAAGAGTAAGAATTAAGTGCAAAAGAATGAAAGGGTTGAAAAGGTTAAATTCAGTGCAAAGAATGTAAAAAGGTAAAAAAGAGTAAAAATTAAGTGCAAAAGAATGAAAGGGTTGAAAAGGTTAAATTCAGTGCAAAGAATGTAAAAAGGTAAAAAAGAGTAAGAATTAAGTGCAAAAGAATGAAAGGGTTGAAAAGGTTAAATTCAGTGCAAAGAATGTAAAAAGGTAAAAAAGAGTAAGAATTAAGTGCAAAAGAATGAAAGGGTTGAAAAGGTTAAATTCAGTGCAAAGAATGTAAAAAGGTAAAAAAGAGTAAGAATTAAGTGCAAAAGAATGAAAGGGTTGAAAAGGTTAAATTCAGTGCAAAGAATGTAAAAAGGTAAAAAAGAGTAAGAATTAAGTGCAAAAGAATGAAAGGGTTGAAAAGGTTAAATTCAGTGCAAAGAATGTAAAAAGGTAAAAAAGAGTAAGAATTAAGTGCAAAAGAATGAAAGGGTTGAAAAGGTTAAATTCAGTGCAAAGAATGTAAAAAGGTAAAAAAGAGTAAGAATTAAGTGCAAAAGAATGAAAGGGTTGAAAAGGTTAAATTCAGTGCAAAGAATGTAAAAAGGTAAAAAAGAGTAAAAATTAAGTGCAAAAGAATGAAAGGGTTGAAAAGGTTAAATTCAGTGCAAAGAATGTAAAAAGGTAAAAAAGAGTAAGAATTAAGTGCAAAAGAATGAAAGGGTTGAAAAGGTTAAATTCAGTGCAAAGAATGTAAAAAGGTAAAAAAGAGTAAAAATTGCTTCAACTTCCGAGACCGTTGCCATGGCGACTCGCGACCTATGCCCGAGAGGCGTACGAACTTCACATGCGAATTAAAATACAATACCTCTCACACTTTGGGCCATTTAATGTGGGCACATCAACACTTATAAACTTGATTACGATATAATGCACAAGTTAGGAGCATTTCCCCGCATGCGCTGCATTGTGTACCGAAGGAGACGAAATACTGTAGAAAGGTTCAGGCAGGTCCCGCGTTCAGGTATTTTATTATAAATTACAGAGCCTGGAACCGCTTTCTTAAATGATTTAAGTCGTCTTGTAGGAGTAACTGGTAGCATAAGTTTTTGAAAATTCATTTGGCTATACTCTTGGCAGTATTTTTTCTGTGAAAACCACCTCTCTTAGTCTCTAAAAACCACGTTTCTGAAAACCCACGATTTTAAATGCATTCGAAATGCGACAGCGTTCAGGCCGAAAACTTCACAGAGAAATGGAAGATAGTAAAGATGTTATAGAAGTAATAGTAAACACATTACCATTGTGTTACCAGTGTTACCGCAAGGGTCCCAAACTACACCCAAGTCCTAAACTTTATAGTCCTAAGGTGCTGAGGGTGTTATAGTCCTAAGTCCTATAGTCCTTTATAGTCCTAAGGTGCAACCCAAGTCCTAAATTACAACCCAAGTCCTAAATTACAACCCAAGTCCTAAATTACAAGCAAAGACCTAAACAATCACCAAAGGCTTAAGCAATCACCCAAGTACTAAACTGCTTCCCACGTCCAAAAATACTGCCCTAGTTATAAACTGTGTCCTAAATCTTGAACTATTTTAAAAGTCCTAAAGCTCACCGAAAGTCCCAAAGCTTGCAAGCGCAACTTCGCGCCAAACCTTGCATTTCTGTAAGACTCAACTTCGTGAGGGAAGCTACGCCTCAACTTCGTGAGGGAAGCTACGCCTCAACTTCGTGAGGGAAGCTACGCCTCAACTTCCTGAGGGAAGCTACGCCTCAACTTCGTGAGGGAAGCTACGCCTCAACTTCGTGAGGGAAGCTACGCCTCAACTTCCTGAGGGAAGCTACGCCTCAACTTCGTGAGGGAAGCTACGCCTCAACTTCGTGAGGGAAGCTACGCCTCAACTTCGTGAGGGAAGCTACGCCTCAACTTCGTGAGGGAAGCTACGCCTCAACTTCCTGAGGGAAGCTACGCCTCAACTTCCTGAGGGAAGCTACGCCTCAACTTCCTGAGGGAAGCTACGCCTCAACTTCCTGAGGGAAGCTACGCCTCAACTTCCTGAGGGAAGCTACGCCTCAACTTCCTGAGGGAAGCTACGCATCAACTTCGTGAGGGAAGCTACGCATCAACTTCGTGAGGGAAGCTACGCCTCAACTTCCTGAGGGAAGCTACGCCTCAACTTCCTGAGGGAAGCTACGCCTCAACTTCCTGAGGGAAGCTACGCCTCAACTTCCTGAGGGAAGCTACGCCTCAACTTCCTGAGGGAAGCTACGCCTCAACTTCCTGAAGGAAGCTACGCCTCAACTTCCTGAGGGAAGCTACGCCTCAACTTCCTGAGGGAAGCTACGCCTCAACTTCCTGAGGGAAGCTACGCCTCAACTTCCTGAGGGAGGCTACGCCTCAACTTCCTGAGGGAAGCTACGCCTCAACTTCCTGAGGGAAGCTACGCCTCAACTTCCTGAGGGAAGCTACGCCTCAACTTCCCGAGGGAAGCTACGCCTCAACTTCCTGAGGGAAGCTACGCCTCAACTTCCTGAGGGAAGCTACGCCTCAACTTCCTGAGGGAAGCTACGCCTCAACTTCCTGAGGGAAGCTACGCCTCAACTTCCTGAGGGAAGCTACGCCTCAACTTCCTGAGGGAAGCTACGCCTCAACTTCCTGAGGGAAGCTACGCCTCAACTTCCTGAGGGAAGCTACGCCTCAACTTCCTGAGGGAAGCTACGCCTCAACTTCCTGAGGGAAGCTACGCCTCAACTTCCTGAGGGAAGCTACGCCTCAACTTCTCCAAATTCCCAAATTTCTCTACGCCTAAATTCCTTCAGAGAAGCTCGACAGAAAAATGAAAATTCAACCTTAAAATGGGGTCAAATATGGCGCTGAAAACTGCATTAAACTGTACACTTAAACTGTCCCACTGCTGCAGTTGATCAGTTTGCTGTCCAAGGGGTGGAAGATTCAACAGTTAACCCTTAACTGCCCAAATTTTTTACTCATAATCCTAATATCTCAACGACGGTCATTAGACAGACGCTGGCATCAGGTTATTACAGACATCACAATGGGGACAGAACTGGCGTCCGTCCGTCAGAAAGCTTCAAGAATTACACTAGGGCACAAATACAATAAGAAATGTATTGTGTTCAACCCTTTTCAAACCCTCGACGGGGCAAATTCTCTAGAAATTATCATGTAGTTCATACCTGGCCGTAATTGTGTGTTTTCGAAGTTCCCTGGCGAGTGGCAGTTCCTTCCTCGTTCTGACGGTGGCAACCTGATGCCGGTGCCTGTCTAATGGTGGTGGTTGTGATGGTGGTGGTTGTGATGGTGGTGGTTGTGATGGTGGTGGTTGTGATGGTGGTGGTTGTGATGGTGGTGGTTGTGATGGTGGTGGTTGTGATGGTGGTGGTTGTAATGGCGGTGGTTGTAATGGCGGTGGTTGTAATGGCGGTGGTTGTAATGGTGGTGGTTGTAATGGCGGTGGTTGTAATGGCGGTGGTTGTAATGGCGGTGGTTGTATTAACAGTATCATCAATGAAAGAGTTTACCAGTTAAGTGACAACAAGGACAAGTTTGCAGTCAACTTTGCTAGTGTAGCAGTTAATCTCACTAACGCTAGTAACATGTTGATGCTGATATTCATCTCCTTAACGATAGCCCAAGATATAAATATAAAGTCGAATTTTGAATAGAGTAAAAGAACAGAAAAAACAACGCCACAAAATAAACAAATAAAAAAATGAACAAGTTTTTAATAAATAAACCAAAAATTTTTCCATAGCCCCAGTTTCCAAATCGCACGCTTCGTTTCTAAATAAAACAAAAAATTTTCACAGCCCTGTAGTGTAAAGCCGCTGTTCTTTTTTTCCCACAATAATATGTTGAGTACATCTAACGCACCTGAGTTTACAACTCGTTTCCTCATCAAATTCAACGCAGCTGTTCACAAGCGCTCGTCTCAAAGGCTTCAGAGCGCTGAAAAAAAATCCAAGCCCGGATATCTGCCAGAGTTTGCAAAGTTGCCGGACAGGTATTGACTAAATGTCATTTGCCGGCAACTGTGTATCGGAGTTCTGTTTTCCGGAAGCGGGAATCTAGGAATCCTTCCTGCCGGGTAGCAGGAATACGTGCGATTAATGCACGAGAGATTCCAAATCTAGGAATCCTTCCCTCCGGTTATGAGGAATACAAGCATTACAGGCACAAAAGAATCCAAATCTAGGAATAACTCATTCCGGGAACCAAGAATATATCGATACTTTTGTATACGGCCCGTCAAAAATGACGGGATTCAATATTCTCCTTGCACAAATCCTCCAGCTGTGGATGCCCAACAAATATATCCATCCCAACAGTACCCGCCATTAAAATATTCTTGTACTTGTGCACTGGTGAAACTCGTATCACAGATACGGTCATTGAGCGCGTCCTGGTGAGCGTCACAGACACATTTTCTCCCTGGGAGTGATAATTCCAACGCACACAACAGTTCCATCTACCTGAAGAGCGTTGTATACACAGCACGCACAAAGTTGTACGTGTAACTTTGGCACTAGTAAACACGTGCATATGCACACGAGACACACATGTATAAACACACAACGTTCACAACACACACCAAACACACATGTACAAACACAACGTACACAACACACGCTACACAATCACACACACAAAAAGAAGGCCTCCAAGATATACAACACAATATCGAGGCGCAGAGGCCTAGGCTCGCCTACAGCGGCTTTTTCTCGCCCCGGAGCCGTGATCTATTTAAGCCTAATTGATCCCGCAATTATGAAGAGAAGTCCCGCAAATTGCAAAATCCATGGAATATATAATTCTGTGGCTTGTTTTTAGTTGTTGGTGTTTTGAATTTGCTTGCGGGTGCTGTGAGGAGCTGATACTGCGTGAAAATTACTAATAAAATTATGCACCAACAAATGTTCTTTAGTTGTAATTGTAATTAGTTTCGTAAATCCAATTGTAACCTCAGAGTTGAGGGCTAGGACGGTTATGCGCTGTTCATGCATTCTGATCCGCGGTAAATTCAGCTCAAACTTATTTAAGAACTTGAATTTTACGTTACAAACTCATCAAAAACATCCCGCAAGAGAAGGACGAAAAATTTCCTTAAACTCAAATCTTACGCGTCATGAATATCGAGGCGAGCAATTTTAGTAATTTTCTACCAGTTAATTTAGCATCAAATTTCCACAAGGGACTTAATTTATTTACCAAAGAGAACGTTCAGGGACGGATCATAACTTGGTGCAAAGGCCTTAAAAAATGTTATATTAGAGGGAAAAAGTTACTCTAAGCCTAACTGTCCGCAAGGAAGATGTTCAAAGAGAGGAAGGATAAAGGCACATTTAGTATGAAGTCAAGGGAACGTGGAACCTACACACATGGTGTGGTCCCACACAACAAACACATAAACAGTAAGTTGGCAAGGAAATTCATTAAAGAAGTTGAAACGTTAGAGAAAAAAGTAGCAAGCGATAAAAAAATAACAGAAGTAAGCCAAAAAATGATCCATTTCAAAACAAAAAACTGTTCTATTTCAACAACAGGCTTAACTGACTCCCTGCTCGGGACCTCACAATTTCCCCTGTGAGCACTTATTGTCATCGGTACAACAGTACCATCCCCCTGGGGCATCAAGTACAACAGTACCATCCCGCTGGGGCATCAAGTTCATTACGACAAATCTTACGAATGAAAGTAAAATATTCTGAACAATTTAAATAATTAATTAGGCAATTCGTATATATAAATTTCACGTATTTTGCATCGCATAATATACCATATAAACAAGTTTCAAGGCATAAAATCCATACATGTAAGTAAATTTCACATATTTTACATAGCACTATATATATATATCATACTAACACTGTGTACGTCATCGAAAAATAAATACGTATAAATATAAATTTCACATGCTTCACATTATTTCATATTCGGGTGAATAATCCAATCCGTAAACACCATACCCGTCATCAAGCAATACAAGCGTATAAAATTCCCATATTCTACATTTATTTTATACCACATTAAATAACATGTAAGCACTATGCGCGTCATCAAGGGATTTCAGCATTTTAGTTTCAATAATTTTACATCATTTTAAATCACGGTGAACAACATGTAAAAACTGCTCACGTCATTCCACTAAACCTAAAATCAACGCCAGAAGTATAAATGGGACCAAAAATTACCGCAAAACATAGTTTACATTGTTTTATATGACACTAAATAACATGCAAACACTGCCAATGTCATCCCACTAAACCTAAAATCAGCGACGAAAACACAAATGGGACCAAAAATTACCGCACTGGCACCGCTTCCAATGCGAACATTAAAGCAAAGCCCGAAATTAAGGCAGGCATGGAGGAGAGGAGCACCAAAGCTGGCCCTAATGGCTGCGCTTGGGAAATGGGCACCTGATTATTTCGCTGCTCAGCCCCACAATATCATCAGAAAGAATGCAAATATTATCAGAAAGAATGCGAGCGGTCGTTAAGAAGAATGCAAATATTAATAGAAAGAATGCAGGGGCCATGGTAATGGTGTTCTTCAATCTCCAGTTACTGTCCGTGTTTTTCTGGCTCGGTCGTTGCTGCTTGGGTGGGAAATTGTAGTGGCGAGTTGTTTGCGGGGGGGGGGGGGGGGGAGGCACCGTAGAGGAAACAAGGTAGGGTCATTTCTATGGGAGAAAATACACCTCTTCTTATTCAGTTAGCCAATAGAAAGGCTTTATTTCAAACAAACTTTATGACGTCACCAAAACGCCATGTCGTTTGGCCAATAGTGGAGACGGATTTGGTGGTAGCAGTGCAGATGCAATATGAGCGCTGCTATTGGTTCGTTGCCGTGACGTCAGCAAATCCACACAGTCGACGAAAAATAAACTGGTTTGACTTGACCCTACCTTGTTTTTTCTACCGTGGGGGGAGGTAAAGGGGAAGATGTGGGGGGATGCACACCGAGGAATAAGTTTAATGCGCCTACATACTTTCATTGGGGACATTTGGTCTACGTCCAATTAGGTAGAATCGTTGGGTTACTTCCAGCAGTGGGGACCTTTGCTTTATTTCAACAAGTTAGAAAGGTTGGGGTAATTTCATTGGGGACATTTGGAGTACTTCCAATGGGGTAAAAAAGATGGGACGAATGAAATTAATTTTAAATTCGTTTTAGCCTCCTTTACCACAACAAAAGCGTTCAAAGAGAGAAAGGAGGAAGGCACCATTTAGCACGGAGTTAAGAAAACGCGGAATCTATGCACAAGGGTTGTTCCCGCACAAAATCCCGATCTCACAGAAACATTAAGGTAAGAAGAAAGGTTAGGAAACAAGATGAAAGTTGAAGAAGAAAGTCGAAGGTGCTGAAAAACGGGATAGCAGTGAACCGAAAAAAGATGACCCTCAACTAAACAAAAAAAAAATTTTTATTTCAACAGAAAGGCCTATCTAACACTCAGCCCGGGACCTCATATTTTTCCCCACTGGGATTGCTATTTCCCATAGATACAATAGTTGTATCCTCCTGAAGGTATAGAAACGTTGGAATACTATCAGCAATGGTAACATTTTTGCGCGGGGTTTCAAGAGAGTAAAGAGAAGGGACCATTTGGTATGGACTGTACAAAATGGGAAATCTATGCACAAGGTGCGCTCCTACACAAGACACCCAGCACATAGCAACAGCAAGTGGAGAAGAGAGGGGAAGAAAACAAAGAAAAGAAAATAGAAAAGACATGAACGCTGAAAGTAGCAAAGTGGGCGTAAGAATGAATGTTTGTAGGCCTATTTATAGCTCAGCCTGCTAAAGTACCGACACAAGGACCGACACAAGTACCGACACAAGTACCGACACAAGTAGCGACACAAGTACCGACACAAGTACCGACACAAGTACCGACACAAGTAGCGACACAAGTACCGACACAAGTAGCGACACAAGTACCGACACAAGTAGCGACACAAGTACCGACACAAGTACCGACACAAGTACCGACACAAGTACCGACACAAGTACCGACACAAGTACCGACACAAGTACCGACACAAGTACCGACACAAGTACCGACACAAGTACCGACACAAGTACCGACACAAGTACCGACACAAGTACCGACACAAGTAGCGACACAAGTAGCGACACAAGTAGCGACACAAGTACCGACACAAGTACCGACACAAGTAGCGACACAAGTACCGACACAAGTACCGACACAAGTAGCGACACAAGTACCGACACAAGTACCGACACAAGTACCGACACAAGTACCGACACAAGTAGCGACACAAGTACCGACACAACAAAGGAACAATTTTAATTAAGGTCGGCCGATGCTAATGAGGCAGCAACACTCGGGCATTAATAGAAAAAATCTGGGGAATATTAGGCAAAATGAGGGGAAATATTAGGCAAAATGAGGGGAAATATTAGGCAAAATGAGGGAAATATCGCAAGTTGCAGGCGCTATTAAGTGCTGCAACAGAAGAGGCTCCGCGTCTTTGGCATCTCGAACATTTGGATGCAAATTAGCCGGAATTGGAGCTCAGTAAATTGCTGGTTTCTGTATCAATGTACCAGCAAGTTTTGCTAGAGTTGAAGTTGAAGTTTGGTTAGTGGAACAGCGCTTATTGCTGGGAAGGTCGGTACGGAAGTGCATTTTTAGGGTCGTCGAAAGTAGTGTTAGTTTAGCGTAGGTTTATAGTTAGTTTGAGCCTCCCTGGTCGCAATAAAGGTATTTCAAAAAGAGGAAGGATGAGGGTACTACTTAGTATGGAGTTTGAAGGGAATCCATGCACAATGGTGCGTTCCCACACAATATCCCATGCACATTAAAACGGCAAGTTAGTAACGAAGATTATGAACAAAGATACAATTGAAGAAGTTTATGACCCGAGATAAAGTTGGAAAAGAATGTAGAAGGCAAGACAATGGTGAACCGAAAAACGGTCCTTTTAAAACAAAAAATTATTCTATTTCTACTGAAGGAAGGCCTACTCAAATCTCAGATCGGGACCTCGCATTTTCCCCGTGAGAGTGTTATTTCCTATAGTGATAATAATATCATCCTTCTGTGAGGAAGCGTATAAATATATACATGCCCAAATTTATATATATATAACATTTCAAAAAAGTTTCATGACCCGGAGAGTACAATTTTGTCCCTTTGAAATAGTGAAAAGAAAATTCCCGGCGAGTAATTACAAAATTAATTTTTGAAAGAATCAACTGCCAGCAGAGACAGCGTCCCCGCGGAGCCAGAATGTGGTTGCGGCAACTTCAAGTTAAAGGTGTGTGTTTGGTGTGTGTTTGGGTGTGTTTGGGTGTGTTTGGGTGTGTTTGGGTGTGTTTGGATGTGTTTGGGTTGTGTTTGGGTTGTGTTTGGGTTGTGTTTGGGTTGTGTTTGGTGTGTGTTTGTGTGTGTTTGTGTGTGTTTGTGTGTGTGTTTGTGTGTGTGTTTGTGTGTGTTTGTGTGTGTTTGTGTGTGTTTGTGTGTGTTTGCGTGTGTTTGGGTGTGTTTGGGTGTGTTTGGGTGTGTTTGTGTGTGTTTGTGTGTGTTTGTGTGTGTTTGGGTGTGTTTGTGTGTGTTTGGGTGTGTTTGTGTGTGTTTGTGTGTGTTTGTGTGTGTTTGTGTGTGTTTGTGTGTGTTTGTGTGTGTTTGTGTGTGTTTGTGTGTGTTTGTGTGTGTTTGTGTGTGTTTGTGTGTGTTTGTGTGTGTTTGTGTGTGTTTGTGTGTGTTTGTGTGTGTTTGTGTGTGTTTGTGTGTGTTTGGGTGTGTTTGGGTGTGTTTGGGTGTGTTTGGGTGTGTTTGGGTGTGTTTGGGTGTGTTTGGTGTGTGTTTGGTGTGTGTTTGGTGTGTGTTTGGGTGTGTTTGGGTGTGTTTGGGTGTGTTTGGGTGTGTTTGGGTGTGTTTGGTGTGTGTTTGGTGTGTGTTTGGTGTGTGTTTGGTGTGTGTTTGGTGTGTGTTTGGTGTGTGTTTGGTGTGTGTTTGGTGTGTGTTTGGTGTGTGTTTGGTGTGTGTTTGGTGTGTGTTTGGTGTGTGTTTGGTGTGTGTTTGGTGTGTGTTTGGTGTGTGTTTGGTGTGTGTTTGGTGTGTGTTTGGTGTGTGTTTGGTGTGTGTTTGGTGTGTGTTTGGTGTGTGTTTGGTGTGTGTTTGGTGTGTGTTTGGTGTGTGTTTGGTGTGTGTTTGGTGTGTGTTTGGTGTGTGTTTGGTGTGTGTTTGGTGTGTGTTTGGTGTGTGTTTGGTGTGTGTTTGGTGTGTGTTTGGTGTGTGTTTGGTGTGTGTTTGGTGTGTGTTTGGTGTGTGTTTGGTGTGTGTTTGGTGTGTGTTTGGTGTGTGCTTGGTGTGTGCTTGGTGTGTGCTTGGTGTGTGCTTGGTGTGTGCTTGGTGTGTGCTTGGTGTGTGCTTGGTGTGTGTTTGGTGTGTATTTGGTGTGTGTTTGGTGTGTGTTTGGTGTGTGTTTGGTGTGTGTTTGGTGTGTGTTTGGTGTGTGTTTGGTGTGTGTTTGGTGTGTGTTTGGTGTGTGTTTGGTGTGTGTTTGGTGTGTGTTTGGTGTGTGTTTGGTGTGTGTTTGGTGTGTGTTTGGTGTGTGTTTGGTGTGTGTTTGGTGTGTGTTTGGTGTGTGTTTGGTGTGTGTTTGGTGTGTGTTTGGTGTGTGTTTGGTGTGTGTTTGGTGTGTGTTTGGTGTGTGTTTGGTGTGTGTTTGGTATGTGTTTGGTGTGTGTTTGGTGTGTGTTTGGTGTGTGTTTGGTGTGTGTTTGGTGTGTGTTTGGTGTGTGTTTGGTGTGTGTTTGGTGTGTGTTTGGTGTGTGTTTGGTGTGTGTTTGGTGTGTGTTTGGTGTGTGTTTGGTGTGTGTTTGGTGTGTGTGTGTTGCGTGTGTTGTGTGTGTTGGTGTGTTGGCGAGTTCTTATTTCAAAACTCCCATTTGGAACACACCAGCACACGCACACATGAAACAGCAAGTCCAAATAGAAGTTATGAAACAGCGACCCAAAAGGAGTTATGAAACAGCCAGTTTCATTAGGAGTGTTTAAGAAACAAGATCCCTTAGGAAACATGGCCGCTTTGGCGCAAGTTTAAACGCACGCGCCTGCAATTCGCTCAGAGCAGCTCAGCGCTACTTCCTGCTTCGAAATTCCGGAGACGTTTCCTGAGACCGGGTGTTTCCATCGTCAGAACGGTCTCTGAACGAAAATAATGAAGGAACCTGATGGTATACTGGTCTTTTGATAACCATTCTCACAATTCAACTTACACAATTCGACACAATAAGTCCAATTTGAATATCAAAAATAATGATTAGCAAATAAACCTAATTCCAGAGCAAACTGCCTTGAAATTTTTTCATTGATTTTTGGTAAAAGGGGGAAATGCCTTTATTATTATTACTATTATATAAGAAATTTTTAGCCTCCCTTAACCACGACAAAGATGTTCCAAGAGGAAAGAGGAAGGCACCATTCAGTATGGAGTTGAGGAAACGTGGAATCTATGCACACGGTGCACAGAAACAGTAAGCTAGGAAAGAAGTTCATGAAACAAGAAAAAAAGTAGAAGAAGAAAGTCGTAGGTGCTGAAAAACAGGACAGCAGTGAACCGAAAAAAGATGGTCCGTAACAAAACAAAAACCTATTCTATTACAACAAAAAGGAAGCCTACCTAACCTTTAGCTCGGGCCCTCACATGGTTCCCCTGGGAGCGCTAATTCCCATAGATACAATAGTTGTATCCCCCTGAGGGGGAGGAAATGCCTTTACATTTTCCATAAAAATGCCTTACGTTTAAAGGAACTTTTTCTGCTTTCTAAAGTTATGTACTACATTCTGAAATTATTCTCATCTCACAAACACACAGCACACCCCAATATACAATACAAACATAACACGCAAATATTTAAACATACAAACACAGAGCACACACAAGCACGTTAGCACACATGCACACACACAACACACAACACACACATACATACATAAAACACGTACACACAAGCAATCATCAAAAACACAAACACATAAGCAACACAACCAAAACACACAAGCAGCACAACCAACAAATCACAAGCAACACAACAAACACACAAAAACACAAACAACACTACACACAACAGTACAACCAGCACACAAAAAACTCAACCAACACACAAAAAAGCACAACCAACACCACACACAATACACAACACAATAAACAACACAACACCTCAACCCGCCGGCTGCACTGCACTCCCGAGACCCGTTCTGGTCGTGATGGCGGCAACGAGCTGTGTGTGTTGTGTGTGTGTGTGTCTTGTGTGTGTGTGTAAATGTATGTGTGTTGTGCGTGTGTGGGTGTGGGTGTGTGTGTGGGTGTGTGTGTGTGTGTGTGTGTGGGTGTGTGTGTGGGTGTGTGTGTGGGTGTGTGTGTGTGTGTGTGTGTGTATGTGTGGTGGATACATGTGACATGGAAACATGCTGTGCAAGCACATCATGCAAACACACCACACAAACACACCACACAAACCCACCACACAAACCCACCACACAAACCCACCACACAAACCCACCACACAAACCCACCACACAAACACACCACACAGACACACCACACACACCACACAAACACACCACACAGACACACCACACAAACACACCACACAAACACAGGGCAGCGTCACATCAAAGCGTTCTAAAGCGCATCAAGCCGCAGCAGCAAAGCTCGCTGGCACACAAGATATATAGGCGAGCGTAGGTTCACGATGTACCGACTGTCCCAGTTGAACACTTTGTGTGGCTGGACTGACAATAATATAAAATCCTGCAGTGAAATAAACGATGAATTATGAAAAATTGCCTAAAAATTACCTGACCACGTACGGAATTGAGACATCACATCCCTCCGGTGAGCAGCGCAGGGTGCAGCAGTCGTGCAACAGAACTATTCAAGCACTCGAAAAAAAACTCGTTTTGATCTATGCGACTCGAAAAGTTTCATCCATTTTCAAAAACGCAGCCAAATTCCCCATCTCACACTTTCGACACGCACAAGTGGTGTAAAAAAGTGTCAAGAGCATGGACACCCTAGATTGTGAGGGGATAACTGTGAACCCTAATCTACCCTAATCATCTTTAATCGACCTTAATAAACTCTAACCTACCCTAATCATTAATAATCAAGTCTAAGCAGCCCTAATCAGCCCTTTTTAATCTTAATATCACCTAATCAATCCTAATCAACCCTAACCCTCCCTAATCAACTTTAATAAACCCTAATAAACCCTGATAAACCTTAATTAACTTCAATTAACCCTTCTCAATATGCGTACTCATTTAAATACGAAAAAAGAGTACTCACCAGCAGACTGCAGACCGTCTCGCGCGCGACTTGCTGCGTTGCGAAGTCCTGGCGCTGCTCTGGTCACAACTGGTCCAAAAGTCACAATAGTGAACTGTGATCACAACTCATATAATTTTCTATTTAGCACTGTTTTTTCCATGTCTGATTGTTCAGTAATCATTCACGATTGGTATTTTCGAAGTGATGAATTTATTTTCAGTCTCTCGTTATCGTATCTCCACAATCTTCACGTGGATGATTTTCTCTAAGATATTTCAGAGTAAAATGTTAGCATATAAATACGATTAACTTGAGCAGTAAATGGTTAGTTTACAGTTACTGACACCATCAAAATTTCCACGCTTTACCAGTGTTCGTTTTCCAGTTGCACGAGCGTAAAATAATGGAAGGATGCGAAGGGACGTTTTGTGAGTTCATAACTTACTGGTACATCATAGTCCGGATACATCACCCAGCGATGTATCATAGTCCAGATACATCACCCAACGATATATCATTTACTGAAACATCCTTTGCCTCGAAAATTAGGGGAAAAATCCCACACCAAATTTTTAGTTCGTCTAAACTGTAAATTCGACGCTTTCAAATTGGTTCATCCTTTCTCTGGTGTATAAAATTGGTTCATCTGGCATAGAATAAATCAATCAAAGTTCGGCTCAATGCCATGAATTAGGAAAACTGTCACCTGAAAGCAACGGTACAGCAAAATTTTGTTCATACGAGGGGGAAGTACTAAAGAAATAAAACGAAATGACTGATTTGTGAAGAAGCTCGATTCGTTCGGATGCCATATGCAGTCCCCGCACACTTCCACCTTTTGTCGACCGTAAAATACGGCCGTGGTTTGCAGCTGTTACGGTGTCCGTGTTGCAACTTGTCTGGCGTCGCTTGATGAGCGTTCTTGATAGAGTTAACTCCCTTGACGTGCGTCAGTGAGAAATGTATTTTACGTCAGCAATAAACGTATTTTACGTCAGCAATAAACGTATTTTATGTCAGCAATAAACGTATTTTACGTCAGCAAGAAACGTATTTTACGTCAGCAAGAAACGTATTTTACGTCAGCAATAAACGTATTTTATGTTAGCAATAAACGTATTTTACGTCAGCAATAAACGTATTTTACGTCAGCAAGAAACGTATTTTACGTCAGCAAGAAACGTATTTTACGTCAGCAAGAAACATATTTTACGTCAGCAAGAAACGTATTTTACGTCAGCAAGAAACGTATTTTACGTCAGCAATAAACGTATTTTACGTCAGCAAGAAACGTATTTTACGTCAGCAAGAAACATATTTTACGTCAGCAAGAAACGTATTTTACGTCAGCAAGAAACGTATTTTATGTCAGCAAGAAACGTATTTTACGTCAGCAAGAAACGTATTTTACGTCAGCAATAAACGTATTTTACGTCAGCAAGAAACGTATTTTACGTCAGCAATAAACGTATTTTACGTCAGCAATAAACGTATTTTACGTCAGCAATAAACGTATTTTACGTCAGCAAGAAACGTATTTTACGTCAGCAATAAACGTATTTTACGTCAGCAATAAACGTATTTTACGTCAGCAATAAACGTATTTTACGTCAGCAATAAACGTATTTTACGTCAGCAATAAACGTATTTTACGTCAACAAGAAACATATTTTACGTCAGCAATAAACGTATTTTACGTCAGCAAGAAACGTATTTTACGTCAGCAATAAACGCATTTTACGTCAGCAATAAACGTATTTTACGTAAGCAATAAACGTATTTTACGTCAGCTATAAACTTAATTTACGTCAGCAATAAATGTAATTTACGTCAGCAAGAAACGTATTTTACGTCAGCAAGAAATGTAATTTACGTCAGCAATAAATGTAATTTACGTCAGCAAGAAACGTATTTTACGTCAGCAAGAAACATGTTTTAGAAAGAAACGTATTTTACACAACCAAGAAGCATATTTCATGTCATATTCTTTTGCCCGTACTCTAGCACGACTTGCACTTTGCTATTGCGCTCAGCTGTTCACTCTATCCGCTTCTCACTTTTTTTCTTGCAAGTCTTCACTATATGTCCAGAAGTTTAAAGGGCACGGTAGGCTCGTGCACTTTGACTCGAGTTGCCCTCTGAAATAAGTTGTATGAGATCGAAGGCATCTCTGTCTGCCGCCCGTCGATTTAACACGCTAACTGCGATGGGTTAAACTGAAGCTCAATTTTCAATTCAAATTTAAAGTCAATTTTGGTAATTTACTTTGGAAATAGCAAACATTAACTGGGTCGGGTCTTTATTTAGCTTTGATTCAGTATTGATAAAAATGAGTTAGAGACTGCAGGTGGGTCAGCAGCACAATGAAAATCCCCTAAGTGACCACCGGTTGGTCACTTCGCAGGAAATTTGTTAAAAGCAAATCATTATTTTCTTGCGTACTAACTTGATGCGACATTTCCTTGTCTCATGTGATCTAATGACAGCTGAATATGAGGATGATTTGAAGCCTAAATATCGATCATTGATGTCAATTATTTAAACATTGTGCGGAATGGCACCCGTGCGGAAGATTTCACTTTAAATTATTTAACAACCCCGACTCGGCCACCTTAAATCCCTTTAAAGTTTCACCTTAAATCACTTGAAAGTCCGACTTACATCATGACTTCTGATGCATTTTTCTCACATTTCGTCCCGTCCGATATCGCTGTACTTCCACTCGCATTCTCTTGAACTCAGTCACGCTACCGAGGTGTCGATGCTTCAAATACCAATCCTCGTTTCAAAGTCCAAATTAATTTCAATCAGAAAACTGAAGAAGTTAGTCTAGAGTTCAGCGGTGACGTCCATTCTGAGCCTCACTTTGAACATAGCACAGTTCCAAGTTAAATTTCATAATAAAACAAACGAAGCTTTCAAGAAATTGACTTAATGCACACCAGACGATACAATAGCATATCTTCGTGTGTGCTCAACACTCTCCTCCTGCGTATAATTTGACTACTTCGGATGTCCAAAACCTGCAGCAACTTTTTTAGACGCTTGCTCCGTAAACCTCAACAAACTTTTCACACTTCACTCGTCTGTTGGAATATAAAAAAAATATAGAGAGATTATTTAGTACTGAAATAAGGGAGCATTCAGCAGTAACACCATGCATAGCACATAGTACCCCAAAAATAAACTATCTTTTTGACTGCCCAGTTTTGACGGGTCGTGTTTTTTCTGTAGGTATTTATTAAGACAGACACAAGTCTAACGGATTAAAACAAAGAAAAGGCAATTGAATTTAGGAAAATTAAATCACAGAAAAGAAAACTTAGCAGCCAGCACCTGACGCATGCAGCTGCCATATTTCTTTTTTTTAAATTTCACACAAAGTTTCACGGTACACAACATAATCCGTGACATTTTCGATTTCACGTGCAATTTCCTTTGTAACGGCACTTTTTGATGCCTGTAAAGAGAAGGGCCCGTTAAAACGTCACCTGTTGATACCAGTAAAAATAAATGTCCCGTTATAACGGTGCTTTCTTATGCCTGTAAAAAGAAATGTCTCAATTGATGCCTGTAAAAAGAAATGCCCCGTTATAACGGCACCGTTTGATACCTGTAAAACGAAAGTCCCGTTATAACAGCGTCATCCGATGGCTGTAACGGGAGGCCGCTTTAGGGCGCGCTATGGCCGCGCGTCCGTCGTCGTAAGGAGGCTATAACGGGCCGTTAAGTCGACTTAACGCGTCATCGAGCCACTTACGCACCTATTGCACTTCATGGAGATGTGCCAAGTCCCGCCATTTGGCGCCTGCGTAGCGAGCGTGCTCCAAGTTGCTGCTATGGCGGCAGAGCTACATGTCGCTGCAACAGTGGCAGTGCAGCAATAGCGGTTTAATGCCCCATGGGGCTATAATTTTAGAGCAATAAGAGTGGAAGAAATTTGATGTCATATGAAGTGCTACGTGAAAGCTCCAACTTTTCCCCCACCAGCCCCACCCTCATATATTCAACCCATGTTCCAACCCTCACAGCTGCTCCCCTTCCGAACCTCCTCTCCCCTTTTCTTCTATTTGTCTCTCTTTCTCCCCTTCTTTCACACCTCTCTTTTTACTACTTTACTCTCCCATCCCCTTCTCGTACCCCGGTCTTTTCTATCCCCTGCCATTCTTCCCTAACACCCAACTCCACTCTTCTCCCAGCCTTCTTTTTCGACCTCCTCTTCCTCCTCCCACTTCCCCTTCCTCCTCCCACTTCCCCTTCCTCCTCCCACTTCCCCTTCCTCCTCCCACTTCCCCTTCCTCCTCCCACTTCCCCTTCCTCCTCCCACTTCCCCTTCCTCCTCCCACTTCCCCTTCTTCCTCCCACTTCCCCTTCCTCCTCCCACTTCCCCTTCCTCCTCCCACTTCCCCTTCCTCCTCCCACTTCCCCTTCCTCATCCCACTTCCCCTTCCTCCTCCCACTTCCCCTTCCTCCTCCCACTTCCCCTTCCTCATCCCACTTCCCCTTCCTCCTCCCACTTCCTCTTCCTCCTCCCACTTCCTCTTCCTCCTCCCACTTCCCCTTCCTCCTCCCACTTCCCCTTCCTCCTCCCACTTCCCCTTCCTCCTCCCACTTCCCCTTCCTCCTCCCACTTCCCCTTCCTCCTCCCACTTCCCCTTCCTCCTCCCACTTCCCCTTCCTCCTCCCACTTCCCCTTCCTCATCCCACTTCCCCTTCCTCCTCCCACTTCCCCTTCCTCCTCCCACTTCCCCTTCCTCATCCCACTTCCCCTTCCTCCTCCCACTTCCTCTTCCTCCTCTCACTTCCCCTTCCTCCTCCCACTTCCCCTTCCTCCTCCCACTTCCTCCTCCTCCTCCCACTTCCCCCTCCGTCTCCCACTTCTTTTTCCTCCTCCCACTTCCCACTCCTTCCCCCACTTCTTTTTCCTCCTCTTACTTCCCCTTCCTACTCCCACTTCCTTTTCCTTCTCCCACTTCCCCTTCCTCCTCCCCCAGGCCCACACTCCCCTCAAGCCCCACTCCTGCCCCCCCACTCTCCAGATCTGTACCCTCGCCTCCAAACAGCCACGCCCGGATCGCTCGGACGACTTGATTAGTTATCGAGCATGAATTTTTCAAGTCATTGAAAGGTTGCTCTTGGTAAATGGCCGCTATTTTCGGGGACGGCGAGAAGCGCGAGGCCATTCCAGGCAATTCCAGACTGGAATGGCGCTCCATAATTCCAGGAGACGAGACATGGAGCCGGAGTTGCTCCAGCGCCACCCTCCTCCATGCTCCAGCGCCACCCTCCTCCATGCTCCAGTGCCACCCTCCTGCATGCTCCAGCGCCACCCTCCTCCATGCTCTAGCGCCACCCTCCTCCATGCTCCAGCGCCCTCCTCCATGCTCCAGCGCCACCCTCCTCCATGCTCCAGTGCGCCCTCCTCCATGCTCCAGCGCCACTCTCTTCCATGCTCCAGCGCGCCCTCCTCCATGCTCCAGCGCCACCCTCCTCCATGCTCCAGCGCACCCTCCTCCATGCTCCAGCGCCACCCTCCTCCATGCTCCAGCGCACCCTCCTCCATGCTCCAGCGCCACCCTCCTCCATGCTCCAGCGCCCCCCTCCTCCATGCTCCAGCGCCACCATCCTCCATGCTCCAGCGCGCCCTCATCCATGCTCTAGCGCCACCCTCGCCCTATACAATGCACTTCTATAACCATCAGTCCTCACAAAACTTCTCACCAAATAACCGCAATTCCCGCGATTTTAAACAACATCACGCTCCAACTTAACAAATTCAGCTCCAATAATTAATTGTGGATTAATAACAGGTCTCAGTAATTGGGAAATTAAGCTCCAATAATTGGCCCCTTAATTACCAGATATCAGTAATTGGGAAATTAAGTTCTAATAACTAGTGGCCTAATCAGCAGGCGCGCCAATTAAGGATCTGCTGCGGCTTCTGATTAACTCAGCCTCTAACTCAGCCTCCAACGGCGCAGGAGTCGAGCAAAAACTTGCGGTGCAACATTCTCATTTTTTCCAGTGACGCTTCGATCCCAATAAATGCTTCCAAAAAATTATGCTTGGTCATTGCTCACAGCAACATATACTAAACATTACTGTAAATTTTTTGAGATATAGGAACACTTAAAAAGCCATAATAGGCGCTCAACAACAGCCACTCAACAACAGCCCCTCAACAACAGCCACTCAACAACAGCCCCTCAACAACAGCCCCTCAACAACAGCCCCTCAACAACAGCCCCTCAACAACAGCCCCTCAACAACAGCCCCTCAACAACAGCCCCTCAACAACAGCCCCTCAACAACAGCCCCTCAACAACAGCCCCTCAACAACAGCCACTCAACAACAGCCACTCAACAACAGCCACTCAACAACAGCCACTCAACAACAGCCACTCAACAACAGCCACTCAACAACAGCCACTCAACAACAGCCACTCAACAACAGCCACTCAACAACAGCCACTCAACAACAGCCCCTCAACAACAGCCCCTCAACAACAGCTCCTCAACAACAGCCCCTCAACAACAGCCCATCAAAAACAGCCCCTCAACAACAGCCACTCAAAAACAGCCACTCAACAACAGCCACTCAACAACAGCCACTCAACAACAGCCACTCAACAACAGCCACTCAACAACAGCCACTCAACAACAGCCACTCAACAACAGCCACTCAACAACAGCCACTCAACAACAGCGACTCAACAACAGCCCCTCAACAACAGCCACTCAACAACAGCCACTCAACAACAGCCCCTCAACAACAGCCACTCAACAACAGCCACTCAACAACAGCCACTCAACAACAGCCACTCAACAACAGCCACTCAACAACAGCCACTCAACAGCGCTCACTCAACAACAGCCACTCAACAACAGCCACTCAACAACAGCCACTCAACATCAGCCATTCAATAAGAGCCATTTAATGTTATTTGACAAAACATTTAATAACAGACGGTCAATTACATCCATTCCATGACAGTAGTTCAATGGCAACCATTCAATAACAGCCATGTAAAGCAACCACTTAAACCAACAGCCATTCAATAACAACGACAACAACAAGCCTCAGCACCAGACCCGTTATTTACATTAGCCACCGAGAAAATAACAAAAAATTTAAGTCCGCCATTTATATTCTGCATAGAAATTGAGGCCATTTTGATGTGGCCGAGAATGCGAGAGAGACGCGCGTTGCATTACGGGCTTTTGTCGCGACCGCCTCGCTAATTTCGCTGTGTGGCAATTTTCTTCTTGGACAGCCTTCGGGGCACACCATAGGCCTGTGTAGGCATACTCTTGCGTGTGTGGTGTGTTTGTGTGTGTGTATGTATGGGGAGTGTATGTGTGTGTGGAGGAGTGTGTGGGGAGGAAGAGGGAAAAATGCACGGAAGAATATAGAATTGCTACCTGCATCGATTTGAATGGGGTGTCAAAGTCACAGCTTCTGCAAGAAAAAGAACAAAATTCTTAACAAAAATATTTAATTTTAAACAAACGAACTTCCATTGGGTTAATTTTTCAGAAAAATTAATTTCTTATAGGTCAACAGATATCCCCACACACAACCAAATTTCCTACTGACAAACCGGCACATTTTCAAAAGATCCGTACATTTTTAACCAACACACTTCAAACAAACATGCTGGAAACGAACACATTTCGCGTAAGCACATTCAACACATTTCAATAAAACACGTGTTCAACTGGTAAACACTCTCAACAGACGAGCACATTCCCAAACACAAGCACGTTTTGAAACACAAGCACATTTCCAGCTCGGTCCAGCAACAGCAGGCCGCTGCCAAATGCCCTTCTTTGAATTACGCCGGTCGCTTCACCTACAAAACTCAGGAGGAAAATTTAAATATTTTGAAGTACTTCAATAACATCATACACAGGTTGTCATGGCAACGCAAGGCAAGGGCTTGCAATAACATCGAAACGATACTAAAATGTTCGAATTTAAACAATAAACAAATCGAACATCTGAGTGAAATTGTGGATAGTTTCATCATTTGTGAAGTATAGCTTCATCAAACTTGCCGGTCTTTTGGGTGAGCTTTGATGCAAGCAAATCTAATAAGACGCAAACATGATGAAGTAAATTCAGTTAGTTAAATTTAAATTTATATAATACAAAGATTTGGTTACGTGTATATTTAGATTGCTTTTAAATTCACACATCATATCCCTCGGCTTGTATTGCAGGATACAAGTGTTTCAATAAAAGAAATCCTACCTAGTACAGATCCACACAGTTCCCACGCACATGTAAGTGGGGAGTGCGATAGAAATATACATGCATAAATAGGTTCAGTGCTAGTACTTGACACGTGAGCTACATAACGGTAAATATATGCACCATTTGGTAAATTGATCGTTTAAGTAGTACAGGTATAAAAGTATGGCAGTTCAATTGTTTTACTACCTTTTCCAAAATAGATTTCAGCGTACGAAGTAAAATGCTGTCGTGCAATTATATTTTTCACGCTTTTTAAGACGGATAAAAGTGTATTAAAGCAATAAAGTTTTTTAACTTTGTAACATCCTAACCTAACCTACGATAGCAACAACAGTCAACGTGTTCAGCACAGAACTTATTTAACAAACTGCCAGCGTATAGTGACACATGTGAGCAAAACACATGTGCGTAAATTGCTCTCTTACGTATGATTTACATGAATGACATTTCATCCACTTAGCAGCGTTTTTAAATAAATGTTATTCTTCGAGATTAAATGTTATCGTGCAATTGTTTTTCCAATATTTCTTAGGAAAGATAAAAATGCATTCGAGCAGTAAAGTCGATTTCCCAATTCTGCTACCTACAACGTAACCAAACCAACAGTTAACAACTCCAGAAACACAGTGAACGCGTTAATGTTTGCTATCTTCAATATAGCTTACTACTATTGACTGTAAGTTTGAGTTGAATATTAAACTTCAGTTTTACCTGCCTCGGTCAAAGTGTTTATCAAGTTTCTGCGAACTACGCCACGTCGGTGCTGAACTTTAGTGGTACCCACACCGTGTGTTGACATCGCCTCCAGTACGCTGCTCGCATTATTTTCTTTTGTAACTAACCAAACCCTAAATTAGGGAGGTAATTTAGTATTAATCAACGAGTTTAGGGCAGTTTATAAATTATGCATTAAAATATTCAGCGTTTCTAGTGACACAAGGCAATTAGTTCGGTGTATGTTGAATAAGTCCAACTAGAATCTCTGTCATCCCTTTAATTGTTTTATAAATTGGAATATATCTTCCTTAATGGACGTTCCAGCAAGAAAATAAGAAGAAACGACGTTGAGACATTACTAAACTTATCACTGCTACAAAACACTTGACCTACAATACTTCGGCTTTTTATTTTGTAGGACACAACAAAAAATGAAGTCTTAGCCAGTGGACTAATAATAATTAATATCAACTGTCGTCTTGAAAATATTTCGCCCACCCTCTTCTATTACAAAGACAGATATGATGCACTGAAAGCTCTAATGTATAATTATTCTTTCCATTATACATAAATTGAAAGCTAAAAATTAAAACTCTCCCCATGAATGCAAATAAAAAATGAATGAATAATAGCGATGGATTTTTTGACTTCTAATCAGTCCACAATCAGAAATAAGGCAATAAGGCAATAAGGCAATAAGGCTAAAAACTAAACAATAAATTTTCACTGCTAAAACATGTAGAAGCGACACAATATTCCATTAATATTCTCCAGCTTTCATCACAAATAACAACGAAAGAGAAATTTAAATGAAATTTCTCAACTTTTACTTAAAATACAAATAAAAACGATAAATGTTGAGGACAACACACTTATCGATTTTCAAATTTTTGTTGATCGTGCGAAGGTAATGAGATCAAAATAGACAACTTTTCTTCTATGCACTTTCCGTTGCAGACGAGTATTTAAAGAGTTATAGCAATGCCGTAACATAACGTAAATTAACTAATCTAACATAACCCAACCTAACCTAACGTAACCTAACGATCATTCAAGCTCATTAGAGCCTTCGGAACAAAGATTCTATCGGAGTCGCTCCCTAAAAACTTGCCATGGAAGACAACGCAACTATTTTTTCCCGCTTAAAGGACTAGAATTACGGTGATTAACCAACTGCTTTAACTCGTTAAATACTCAATTGCGACGGAAAGTGCATAGAAGAAAAGTTGTTTATTTTGATATCTTTAACATTATACAAGCAATAAAAATTTGAAACTCGGTTAGAGTGTTGTCCTCATGAAATACCATAAAAACGACAGTATAATTCCAATGAAATTCCTTAACTTTCACTACAAATGCAAATAAAAACAAAAGAATAATTACAATAAAATTTCTTCAAAAACAACACCAACGCTGACGAGCACCGTTTGTCGATACGGTGTTCCCAACGCACGAGAGAACAAGGTAGGGTCATTTCTGTGGGGGAAATACACTTCTTCTTGTTCGGCTAGCCAATAGAACGGCTTCATTTCAAACTAACTTTATGACGTCACCATTGCGACATGTCGTTAGGCCAATAGTGGTGCCAGATTTGTGGCCGGCAGTGTTGCCAGATGCAATACGAACGCTGCTATTGGTTCGTCCCCGTGACGTAAGCATTGCTACACGGTTGACAAAAAATATACTGGTGTGACCCTACCTTGTTTCCTCTACCGTAGCGTCACCTCGCTGCACCGGAACGGAGTGTTGTGATCCGCGCTCTAGGATCTGAAAAATTTTGCGGAGTTCTATGCGGCAAAGAAACAGTAATGTAAAGTGGCCCAAGTAGTTAACAAAAGAAACTGTTCAACTTTTCAACTGCTCCTGATACAGGGGAACTAGTTTGGTGTATGTGAAACATGTCGAGCGAGAATCTCTGTCATCCTTTAATTGTTTCTTTAATTTGAATCCATCTTCCTAAATGGACGTTGCTGCAAAAAAAGAGAACCGACGTCGAGACATGCTGAGTAATGCTGAGTAATAAACCAAAATAAACGGTAGGCTGAGTAGTTAACAAATGAAACTTTTCAACTGAATATGATGAGGAATGAACCAAATGAAACGGTCAAATAAAATTTCCTAAGTAGTTACCAACGAAAATAGTTAAATAGAGTCAGCTGAATAGCAAGCAAGTTTTCAGGTGAATTGGGGAAATAGAATAGGTTGAGTAGTTATCTATATTCATCTCTCAAATTACACGATCGTGTGCATTAAGCGAAAAAATCAATTTGATGAAATTGCTATGAGCTCAAACTCTGACTTTCGTTCTCAGTGTAAAACGAAGGCATGAAAATCAAGCTATACGCACTAGCACAAGACGGCACCAATGAACATTTTAGCACAAGACGGCACCAATGAACATTTTAGCACAAGACGGCACCAATGAACATTTTAGCACAAGACGGCACCAATGAACATTTTACACCCATACAAACGTACTCCTTGCTGCCAACAGGCAACACAACCAACAAAATTTGCACAAAACACAACCCGCATTACCTTAACTTCACTACTACTCATATCATTGCCTGATATCAGCTCTAGATCCTCTGAATAACGCGTGACAAGCGATGCATTTTCCTACCGACTGAGACGACGACTTGAAGATAATTTCATTAAAAGTTTGAAGCAGTTTTTCTTCATAGCTAATCCATGGATTCTTTCAGATTTTTGTATATTCTCCTCATTATTTTATTTTCGCCCTTTAAAGGTAAATTTACTCGTACTTTATACCGAACTCTGCATTTCTTAGCCACTGCTCCTAATTGGTGGCTATGCATAAATCATTGTAATACAAATGCCGTATTTTAATTAAAAACCTAAAAAACTAAGCAATGATCCCCATTGGAACAGTTTTTCAGCACTGAAGATGGAATTTTAACATTCAGAAGCGTTAGACTAAAAAAGAAACCAATATAAATGTATATTTATACGTTGGTTCTCCTTTTTACCTTGCGCGTGCGATCCCCACACTTGAATGTTACATGAAAATGATATAGAGTTTATGGCCCTTTTTCAAAAATACCAACCAATTATTGCTGACTGAGGGCTACTAAAATTAATGTTACTGTTTCACTCGAACGATTTACAGTCAATCCTGCATTTATACGACATCCTTTTATGTAGAACAAACTCATGCAGAAAAACCTTGATCCCTGTTGTCCTAACGCTCTGCTTGATGTACGTTATATTTGAGTATGACGTGCATTTAGGCAGTTGTAGGCATATTTAGGTAATGCAGGCAATGTTTAGGGAATACTGGGAGTAATAAGGGAATTTTGAGCGTGTTGTTGGACTTATAAGTGATGCACACACACATCAAGTGATGCACACACGCATCAAGTGATGCACACACGCATCAAGTGATGCACACACGCATCAAGTGATGCACTCACGCATCAAGTGATGCACACACGCATCAAGTGATGCACACACGCGTCAAGTGATGCACACACGCATCAAGTGATGCACACACGCATCAAGTGATGCACACACGCATCAAGTGATGCACACACGCATCAAGTGATGCACACACGCATCAAGTGATGCACACACGCATCAAGTGATGCACACACGCATCAAGTGATGCACACACGCATCAAGTGATGCACACACGCATCAAGTGATGCACACACGCATCAAGTGATGCACACACGCATCAAGTGATGCACACACGCATCAAGTGATGCACACACGCATCAAGTGATGCACACACGCGTCAAGTGATGCACACACGCATCAAGTGATGCACACACGCATCAAGTGATGCACACACGCATCAAGTGATGCACACACGCACCTCCCACGACAGGCTTCTGCAAATTAACGTCGTTATCGACGCACACCGGAATTGACGCGGGTTGATTTTACGCACAATTGAACGTGTTGAAACTGTGAGTTGAATTTACGCTAAACTGGCAGCCAAATTGCGTGTGACGAGGAGACTCCTATTGTGTATTGTTTATATGGACCTCAATTGTGTATTGTTTATGTGGACCCCAATTGTGTATTGTTTATGTGGACCCCAATTGTGTATTGTTTATGTGGACCCCAATTGTGTATTGTTTATATGGACCTCAATTGTGTATTGTTTATGTGGACCCCAATTGTGTATTGTTTATGTGGACCCCAATTGTGTATTGTTTATGTGGACCCCAATTGTGTATTGTTTATGTGGACCCCAATTGTGTATTGTTTATGTGGACCCCAATTGTGTATTGTTTATGTGGACCCCAATTGTGTATTGTTTATGTGGACCCCAATTGTGTATTGTTTATGTGGACCCCAATTGTGTATTGTTTATGTGGACCCCAATTGTGTATTGTTTATGTGGACCTCAATTGTGTATTGTTTATATGGACCTCAATTGTGTATTGTTTATGTGGACCCCAATTGTGTATTGTTTATGTGGACCCCAATTGTGTATTGTTTATGTGGACCCCAATTGTGTATTGTTTATGTGGACCCCAATTGTGTATTGTTTATGTGGACCCCAATTGTGTATTGTTTATGTGGACCCCAATTGTGTATTGTTTATGTGGACCCCAATTGTGTATTGTTTATGTGGACCCCAATTGTGTATTGTTTATGTGGACCCCAATTGTGTATTGTTTATGTGGACCCCAATTGTGTATTGTTTATGTGGACCCCAATTGTGTATTGTTTATATGGACCTCAATTGTGTATTGTTTATGTGGACCCCAATTGTGTATTGTTTATGTGGACCCCAATTGTGTATTGTTTATGTGGACCTCAATTGTGTTTTGTTTATGTGGACCCCAATTGTGTATTGTTTATGTGGACCCCAATTGTGTATTGTTTAAGTGGACCCCAATTGTGTATTGTTTATGTGGACCCCAATTGTGTATTGTTTATGTGGACCCCAATTGTGTATTGTTTATGTGGACCCCAATTGTGTATTGTTTATTTGAACCTCAATTGTGTATTGTTTATGTGGACCCCAATTGTGTATTGTTTATGTGGGCCCCAATTGTGTATTGTTTATGTAGACCCCAATTGTGTATTGTTTATGTGGACCCCAATTGTGTATTGTTTATGTGGACCCAATTGTGTATTGTTTATGTGGACCCCAATTGTGTATTGTTTATGTGGACCCCAATTGTGTATTGTTTATGTGGACCCCAATTGTGTATTGTTTATGTGGACCCCAATTGTGTATTGTTTATTTGAACCTCAATTGTGTATTGTTTATGTGGGCCCCAATTGTGTATTGTTTATGTAGACCCCAATTGTGTATTGTTTATGTGGACCCCAATTGTGTATTGTTTATGTGGACCCCAATTGTGTATTGTTTATGTGGACCCCAATTGTGTATTGTTTATGTGGACCCCAATTGTGTATTGTTTATGTAGACCCCAATTGTGTATTGTTTATGTGGACCCCAATTGTGTATTGTTAATGTGGACCCCAATTGTGTATTGTTTATGTGGGCCCCAATTGTGCATTGTTTATGTAGACCCCAATTGTGTATTGTTTATGTGGACCCCAATTGTGTATTGTTTATGTAGACCATAGTTATGTTTTGCTGTTAGACCTAGAATAATGTCAAGTCCGATACAATGTTGGAAACATATGACAGTGCACATGGCGCATCCAACCATAGCCACGCAGCAAGCCTACCATAACCTACCATAACTACTGCCTACTATAACCACGGAAGAAGCCTACCATAACCATAGCCTGCCACAATCATGCAACAAGTCTACCACAACCGCACAACAAGCATTCCACAACCCACCACAACCGCACAACAAGCATACCGCAACCCACCACAACCACACAACAATCATACCACAACCCACCACAACCCCAAAACAAGCATACCACAACCCACCACAACCACACAACAAGCATACCACAACCCACCATAACCACACAGCAAGCATACCACAACCCACCACAACCCCACAACAAGCATACCACAACCACACAACAAGCATACCACAACCCACCACAACCACACAACAAGCATACCACAACCACACAACAAGCATACCACAACCCACCACAACCCCACAACAAGCATACCACAACCACACAACAAGCATACCACAACCCACCACAACCCCACAACAAGCATACCACAACCACACAACAAGCATACCACAACCCACCACAACCACACAACAAGCATACCACAACCCACCACAACCACACAACAAGCATACCACAACCCACCATAACCACACAACAAGCATACGACAACCCACCACAACCACACAACAAGCATACCACAACCCACCATAACCACACAACAAGCATTCCACAACCCACCATAACCACACAACAAGCATACCACAACCCACCATAACCACACAACAAGCATACCACAACCCACCACAACCACACAACAAGCATACCACAACCCACCACAACCACACAACAAGCATACCACAACCCACCACAACCACACAACAAGCATACAACAACCCACCACAACCACACAACAAGCATACCACAACCCACCACAACCACACAACAAGCATACCACAACCCACCACAACCACACAACAAGCATACCACAACCCACCACAACCACACAACAAGCATACCACAACCCACCACAACCTCACAACAAGCATACCACAACCCACCACAACCACACAACAAGCATACCACAACCCACCATAACCACACAACAAGCATACCACAACCCACCACAACCTCACAACAAGCATACCACAACCCACCATAACCACACAACAAGCATACCACAACCCACCATAACCACACAACAAGCATACCACAACCCACCACAACCTCACAACAAGCATACCACAACCCACCATAACCACACAACAAGCATACCACAACCCACCACAACCTCACAACAAGCATACCACAACCCACCATAACCACACAACAAGCATACCACAACCCACCACAACCCCACAACAAGCATACCACAACCCACCATAACCACACAACAAGCATACCACAACCCACCACAACCCCACAACAAGCATACCACAACCCACCATAACCACACAACAAGCATACCACAACCCACCACAACCACACAACAAGCATACCACAACCCACCATAACCACACAACAAGCATACCACAACCCACCACAACCTCACAACAAGCATACCACAACCCACCATAACCACACAACAAGCATACCACAACCCACCATAACCACACAACAAGCATACCACAACCCACCACAACCCCACAACAAGCATACCACAACCCACCATAACCACACAACAAGCATACCACAACCCACCACAACCACACAACAAGCATACCACAACCCACCATAACCACACAACAAGCATACCACAACCCACCACAACCACACAACAAGCATACCACAACCACACAACAAGCATACCACAACCCACCATAACCACACAACAAGCATACCACAACCCACCACAACCCCACAACAAGCATACCACAACCACACAACAAGCATACCACAACCCACCACAACCACACAACAAGCATACCACAACCCACCACAACCACACAACAAGCATACCACAACCCACCATAACCACACAACAAGCATACCACAACCCACCACAACCACACAACAAGCATACCACAACCCACCATAACCACACAACAAGCATTCCACAACCCACCATAACCACACAACAAGCATACCACAACCCACCATAACCACACAACAAGCATACCACAACCCACCACAACCACACAACAAGCATACCACAACCCACCACAACCACACAACAAGCATACCACAACCCACCACAACCACACAACAAGCATACAACAACCCACCACAACCACACAACAAGCATACCACAACCCACCACAACCACACAACAAGCATACCACAACCCACCACAACCACACAACAAGCATACCACAACCCACCACAACCACACAACAAGCATACCACAACCCACCACAACCTCACAACAAGCATACCACAACCCACCACAACCACACAACAAGCATACCACAACCCACCATAACCACACAACAAGCATACCACAACCCACCACAACCTCACAACAAGCATACCACAACCCACCATAACCACACAACAAGCATACCACAACCCACCATAACCACACAACAAGCATACCACAACCCACCACAACCTCACAACAAGCATACCACAACCCACCATAACCACACAACAAGCATACCACAACCCACCACAACCTCACAACAAGCATACCACAACCCACCATAACCACACAACAAGCATACCACAACCCACCACAACCCCACAACAAGCATACCACAACCCACCATAACCACACAACAAGCATACCACAACCCACCACAACCCCACAACAAGCATACCACAACCCACCATAACCACACAACAAGCATACCACAACCCACCACAACCACACAACAAGCATACCACAACCCACCATAACCACACAACAAGCATACCACAACCCACCACAACCTCACAACAAGCATACCACAACCCACCATAACCACACAACAAGCATACCACAACCCACCATAACCACACAACAAGCATACCACAACCCACCACAACCCCACAACAAGCATACCACAACCCACCATAACCACACAACAAGCATACCACAACCCACCACAACCACACAACAAGCATACCACAACCCACCATAACCACACAACAAGCATACCACAACCCACCACAACCACACAACAAGCATACCACAACCACACAACAAGCATACCACAACCCACCATAACCACACAACAAGCATACCACAACCCACCACAACCACACAACAAGCATACCACAACCCACCATAACCACACAACAAGCATACCACAACCCACCACAACCTCACAACAAGCATACCACAACCCACCATAACCACACAACAAGCATACCACAACCCACCATAACCACACAACAAGCATACCACAACCCACCACAACCCCACAACAAGCATACCACAACCCACCATAACCACACAACAAGCATACCACAACCCACCACAACCACACAACAAGCATACCACAACCCACCATAACCACACAACAAGCATACCACAACCCACCACAACCACACAACAAGCATACCACAACCCACCACAACCACACAACAAGCATACCACAACCCACCACAACCACACAACAAGCATACCACAACCCACCGCAACCACACAACAAGCCACCAGCCCAGGCCCACCTCCGGCCCCAACACGGCCGCCAGTCGAGCAGAGCGCCAGTGACGCCAGTAAACACAAAAATGCGGGATTTTGAAGATAAAGACTAACGCAATTAAGTGCGACAGACTTCGGGGCGTGCGCCTGTTGGGTCGGCCGTAGGCTTAAAGAATGTGAGGCCGAACGGGCGAGGATTGGTTCCGGGGCAGTTTACAAAGGGGAACATTCAGGGACAATCAGGGACATTCAGAAACATTCAAGCACATCGAGGAAAGACTGTTCAATCAGACAAACTATTCAGCTAGGTAAAGGCATTGGCTAGAATCCCACCGAGTGTTTCCAATAAGAATAAATAGCTTAACTATTCTATTTCTTCCTGTACTCTATTGGTCTTAAATTTGTTATAAATGGGTGGTGAATATTTCAAATAAGTATCAAAATTATTAACTATTACCTTGTACGTTAGTTTTAACAGGCGCTTCCTCAATGAAAACACTCAGACATCGCTTTTGGAAGTATTTTTATAATTAATAATGGTCTCATATATTACTCTCTACAGGCGCTCCCTGAATATTAAAATACAAAATATCAGTGATCATAGGTGGCGCTGTGCTGGGAAATATCATATTATTTTTACACTGGTGTACACGGCCCGTCAGAAATGACGGGATTCGATAATTTCCCTGCACAAATCCTCCAGATGTGGATGCCCAACAAATACATCCATCCCAACAGTACCCGCCATTAAATAAATCCTCCAGATGTGGATGCCCAACAAATACATCCATCCCAACAGTACCCGCCATTAAATAAATCCTCCAGATGTGGATGCCCAACAAATACATCCATCCCAACAGTACCCGCCATTAAATAAATCCTCCAGATGTGGATGCCCAACAAATACATCCATCCCAACAGTACCCGCCATTAAATAAATCCTCCAGATGTGGATGCCCAACAAATACATCCATCCCAACAGTACCCGCCATTAAATAAATCCTCCAGATGTGGATGCCCAACAAATACATCCATCCCAACAGTACCCGCCATTAAATAAATCCTCCAGATGTGGATGCCCAACAAATACATCCATCCCAACAGTACCCGCCATTAAATAAATCCTCCAGATGTGGATGCCCAACAAATACATCCATCCCAACAGTACCCGCCATTAAATAAATCCTCCAGATGTGGATGCCCAACAAATACATCCATCCCAACAGTACCCGCCATTAAATAAATCCTCCAGATGTGGATGCCCAACAAATACATCCATCCCAACAGTACCCGCCATTAAATAAATCCTCCAGATGTGGATGCCCAACAAATACATCCATCCCAACAGTACCCGCCATTAAATAAATCCTCCAGATGTGGATGCCCAACAAATACATCCATCCCAACAGTACCCGCCATTAAATAAATCCTCCAGATGTGGATGCCCAACAAATACATCCATCCCAACAGTACCCGCCATTAAATAAATCCTCCAGATGTGGATGCCCAACAAATACATCCATCCCAACAGTACCCGCCATCAAAATATTCTTGTACTTGTGCACTGGTGAAACTCGTATCACAGATACGGTCATTGAGCGTCATGGTGAGCGTCACAGACACACGCAACAAGCGGACACCAAACTAATATATAAAAAAGTGAACAAACCAAGGGTGTTATTAGTCAAAATCGCTTGGTTTAGAAGCCTCTACCTACGACTCAGGCGATCTCATAAGAACGGAGAGAAGGGTCCATTCAGTATGGAATGCTAAAAACGGGGAATCTATGTACAAGGTTTGTTCCCACACAGAACACCCTGCGCATAAAAACAGCAAGCTGAAAAGGAAGAGAAAGAAGCGATGGAAATAAGCTAGCGGAGATTATATGAAAACTGAATAAAGCAAAGTGGGTGTGGAAGACAGAAGTCCATAAGGCCTATTTGTTGTCGAGGGGACCAAACAGTACCCCCCCGGGGGCGCCCGTCCCATAGCATAAAATAGACACACACAACTAACCTAAACAAATTACTTTTGCTATGGACTCCTAATACTTCATAAAACATAATTTAAAACAAACGTCAAGATTCACTCCCAGAAAGAATTATTGAAAATCCAAATTGCAGTTCAGATGCGAGTGTATATCGATCATTTTCTCTCATGACTCCTTTGTAGCATCAAGAAATTCTACTGTTGATTCTAATGCAACAAGAAATTTTAATGTTAATTCTAATGTAACGAAAAATTTTAATATTATATTGCTGTGATCAGCGTTCCAGTTGATACAGCACAACTCCTGCACTACCTACACACAAATTACATTACCTAAACTAAAAGCTAATATTCAAAATACTGTCAACAGCTTCATTTTCTGCCATGATAATGCAGGTGTTTTTAATGATACAATCACTACATATTCTTTCCATCTGTAAAAGTATAATTATTTTTTTTTCGTTAAATTACGCTTTGCAATTCCTGCTCTGCACCAGCGCATCAGTTACGTCAGGCTTGAGGCAGCGAAGTCGAACATCAGCATCTGAATTTGGCAAACTCATTCTCACGGTGAGAAAATGAGAGCGATTTTTTAATTAGTTTCAGGAGTTTAAATCGGCTTACATCTAGAAAGTTGGCAGAACTCTGCACAGAGGATTCAAGAGACTATATATATATGGAGTTCAAGAGTTCATGTGCAGATCCAAGAGATCATGTGCAGATCCAAGAGTTAATGTGGAGGATCCCAGGGTCTATATATATAGGGCCCAAGTCTACGAGGGGAACCATAAGCTTGTTTAAAGGAATCTATAAGTCCATGCGGAGGGTCAAAAAATTTCAAATAAAAACCTCGTAAGTCTGAACATATGTAAGTTCATGAAAATAATGTACGGATACAATGGTTGTTAAAACTCTACGAGCTAAGCATGAATCCGAAAGAATTTTTTCGAAGATTTAAATCTAATTTGCTACGGAATAAAATCCAAAAGTAACTTATACGATATCGTAGGTCACTGAAGCCTAGTGGTAGCGGTCTTGCCTGCTACTCGGGTAGTCTCGAGTTCGAATCCTAGGGTGGGCAAGGATCTAGATGAGTTAATAAAAATGTCCATAGAATGGTAACTCGAGGTGAATAGATTCTAGGTAATTAAATTCTAGATTCGGTCACCGCCTCCTGTTATAAACTATAAAATATTTGGAAACTCAACAATGACATGACATGCTTAAACTTGATTAGAATGCTAAATATATCAAGATTATTGAAAGCAAAATGATTAATGTAGTAACTTGATAGGATTGCTATACATGTCATGTATAACCTTAAATTAAACTGCCGAAAATGTGACAATGTAATAATCATCACCTTGAAAAGAGGGCTAAATATGTCATATTTCAACTTAATACGAGGGCTAAATATATCGTACACCAACTTAATTCGAGGGCTAAATATGTCATTTATCAACTTAATTCGAGGGCTAAATATGTCGTCCATCAACTTAATTCGAGGGCTAAATATGTCTTCCATCAACTTAATTCGAGGGCTAAATATGTCATTTATCAACTTAATTCGAGGGCTAAATATGTCGTCCATCAACTTAATTCGAGGGCTAAATATGTCATTTATCAACTTAATTCGAGGGCTAAATATGTCGTCCATCAACTTAATTCGAGGGCTAAATATGTCATATTTCAACTTAATACGAGGGCTAAATATGTCATATTTCAACTTAATACGAGGGCTAAATATGTCATTTATCAACTTGATTCGAGGGCTAAATATGTCGTCCATCAACTTAATTCGAGGGCTAAATATGTCATTTATCAACTTAATTCGAGGGCTAAATATGTCGTCCATCAACTTAATTCGAGGGCTAAATATGTCATATTTCAACTTAATACGAGGGCTAAATATGTCATATTTCAACTTAATTCGAGGGCTAAATATGTCATTTATCAACTTAATTCGAGGGCTAAATATGTCGTCCATCAACTTAATTCGAGGGCTAAATATGTCATTTATCAACTTAATTCGAGGGCTAAATATGTCGTCCATCAACTTAATTCGAGGGCTAAATATGTCATATTTCAACTTAATACGAGGGCTAAATATGTCATATTTCAACTTAATTCGAGGGCTAAATATGTCATTTATCAACTTAATTCGAGGGCTAAATATGTCGTCCATCAACCTAATTCGAGGGCTAAATATGTCATATTTCAACTTAATACGAGGGCTAAATATATCGTACATCAACTTAATTCGAGGGCTAAATATGTCGTCCATCAACTTAATTCGAGGGCTAAATATGTCATTTATCAACTTAATTCGAGGGCTAAATATGTCGTCCATCAACTTAATTCGAGGGCTAAATATGTCATTTATCAACTTAATTCGGGGGCTAAATATGTCGTCCATCAACTTAATTCGAGGGCTAAATATGTCATATTTCAACTTAATTCGAGGGCTAAATATGTCATATTTCAACTTAATTCGATGGCTAAATATGTCATTTATCAACTTAATTCGAGGGCTAAATATGTCATATTTCAACTTAATACGAGGGCTAAATATATCGTACATCAACTTAATTCGAGGGCTAAATATGTCATTTATCAACTTAATACGAGGGCTAAATATATCGTCCATCAACTTAATTCGATGGCTAAATATGTCGTCCATCAACTTAATTCGAGGGCTAAATATGTCAAATATCAACTTAATTTAAGATTTAATTTGAGACACCACACAACCCCACACACTACCTAGAGTTAATGTGGAGTTAATCTGTCATATTTCAACTTAATTCGAGGGTAAATATATCATGTATTAACTTAATTCGAATGTTAAATATGTCATGTACCTACTGCCTTGATTAGATTGCTAAACGCGGGATGTATCAACTTCATTAGAACGCACATTCTTCCTTCTAAATTGTCCAGGAGACATACAGTTCTCTCGAGCCGGCAGATTGCTTCTTTTATCAACGTCACCGTGAAATCCGCACTGCCGGAATTACCATAATTATCGGAATCGATTAGCTGCCTGCTTTGGAACTGAAATGAGTATAGTCCCTGAAAGAATTCTACTTTGAATCTTATTTTTCAGTGAGGTCTTACCCAAAGCAATAGACTCATTCTGGTGGCAACTGGCAGAAGTGGTACTGTGTAAGAAACGAACTCATGAATTTAAACAATACGTAAGTTGTAAGCGTCAAATAGAAAAAACCATTGCAATTTGCATGTCAGGTGGATGAATATTGTGACTAACATGTATCACATGAAGATTTTGTGAATGTTTTCCATCATAAACATAATCGTTCAATAAAATGTGCTGAAAAATGTGTTATTAACTTTCAGACATTATCTAGCGCTTTGATGTTTAAAGAGGTGTTAAATAAGAGCTGTGATACATTTATTTCTGTCTCAATGCCAAATTATTCAGATAATCTAATTAAAAGCGCTATTGCAGTTAGGACTACTAGCTCAACTGCCACCTTAAACCAACTGTCGGACTCTCGAACTGCCACTTCCTTAGTGCAACTGTAACTTCCTTAGTGCAACTGTAACTTCCTTAGCGCAACTGTAACTTCCTTAGTGCAACTGTAACTTCCTTAGCGCAACTGTAACTTCCTTAGTGCAACTGTAACTTAAACGTTGTGACCGAGCACAAAAATACAGTCTACAGTAAGAAATGTTTGAATAAAGCAAGAGATTGAGCAAATGTAATCAAGTCAGGCAACTTTATACGAACATATCTTTCACAACGGGGTCCTGCAAGAACACCTACCTACGTAGGAAGGCTGAAAGGTTCAACACAGACTCAGGGGCTCAATATAAAGGCACAATTGCTGCAACCATTCATCAGTTCAGAGTCTATACTTAAGACTCATCATTACTGACTCACCATTCAGACTATCCCTAATTTAGACTCATCATCATAATTTAGACTCACCATCACTGGAGGCAGTTAGAGTGACACAATGAAGTCCTCCACTGGTGGAGTATACAAACTGTCGTCACTCACGTGTAACGTAAACGCGAATGGAAGGATGAAAGAAAAGTTTACTCTGATGAGCAAATATCAGAAAGCAAAAGAAATTCCACACAAACACAACAAATTCCACACAAACACAACACATTCCAAACAAACACAACACATTCCACACAAACACAACACATTCCACACAAACACAACAAATTCCACACAAACACGACACATTCCACACAAACACAACAAATTCCACACAAACACAACAAATTCCACACAAACACAACAAATTCCACACAAACACAACAAATTCCACACAAACACGACACATTCCACACAAACACAACACATTCCACACAAACACAACAAATTCCACACAAACACAACAAATTCCACACAAACACAACAAATTCCACACAAACACGACACATTCCACACAAACACAACAAATTCCACACAAACACAACAAATTCCACACAAACACAACAAATTCCACACAAACACAACAAATTCCACACAAACACAACAAATTCCACACAAACACAACACATTCCACACAAACACAACAAATTCCACACAAACACAACAAATTCCACACAAACACAACAAATTCCACACAAACACGACACATTCCACACAAAAACAACACATTCCACACAAACACAACAAATTCCACACAAACACAACACATTCCACACAAACACAACAAATTCCACACAAACACAACAAATTCCACACAAACACAACAAATTCCACACAAACACAACAAATTCCACATAAACACAACAAATTCCACACAAACACAACACATTCCACACAAAAACAACACATTCCACACAAACACAACAAATTCCACACAAACACAACACATTCCACACAAACACAACAAATTCCACACAAACACAACAAATTCCACACAAACACAACAAATTCCACACAAACACAACAAATTCCCCACAAACACAACAAATTCCACACAAACACAACAAATTCCACACAAACACAACAAATTCCACATAAACACAACAAATTCCACACAAACACAACACATTCCACACAAAAACAACACATTCCACACAAACACAACAAATTCCACACAAACACAACAAATTCCACATAAACACAACAAATTCCACACAAACACAACACATTCCACACAAACACAACAAATTCCACACAAACATAACAAATTCCACACAAACACAACAAATTCCGCACAAAAACACAACAAATTCCACACAAACACAACAAATTCCACACAAACACAACAAATTCCACACAAACACAACAAATTCCACACAAACACATCAAATTCCACACAAACACAACAAATTCCACACAAACACAACAAATTCCACACAAACACAACAAATTCCACACAAACACAACAAATTCCACACAAACACAACAAATTCCCCACAAACACAACAAATCCACACAAACACAACAAATTCCACACAAACACAACACATTTCTAGCGAAAACTCCCAAACAAAAACAAAAAGAAGCACGTGTCACAAAATCGTGCATATCCTCAAAGTTCCACAAAAGAAAAAGAAATAGAGACGGAAATAAAATGCGCGCAAGAGAAGAGTTTCGGGTCGTCAAGAGGTCGGATAAAATAAAGAAAAAAAATAACTTGAAGTGAATAAAAAAATAAAGAAGAAGTTCCAGATATTTCGTATAGAAGCACTGTGAAGACATAGATGGACTTGGAAAATGTAGAGGTTTTAAAGAAAGAAAACAAATTTAAAGCAGAGAAAATAAATTGCTCCCTACGTTGCTGCATAATTCTGAAGTGGGCTAAATTTACAGTTGAATTGCGTCGAACGTCACACAATGTGCCGAGGTCGCAACTGTGGTGTGTTGTGTGGTGTTGTGTGGTGCTTTGTAGTGTTGTGTGGTGTTGTGTGGTGTGTTGTGTGGTGTAGTGTGGTGAAGTCATTACCAGTTACTTTCCCATTCACTTCACTCCATTGCTCTCTCGCTTCTTTAATATCTACCTCACTTCTTTTATCTGTCTCACTTCACCTCCATCACTTATCTCCTTTTTTAGCTTTCCCCTAATACAATTACCTCTTCTCTCCCATTTCATCCATTTTCTAGTTTCTCCATGTCTCCCACTTCCCCTCTCCTTATGTACACTCCCTCCTCTCCAATTCCCCACTCTTCTCTTTTCCCCTCGCCCCAGTCCGACACGGGCAAATGAAGAGACTCCACCGCACACGCGCACACACACACAAACAAGCACACCAACACACTCACACAACAACACACAAATACCAACACACACACACACACCAACACGCCAACACAAACACCAACACACACACCAACACACCAACACAAACACTAACACACACACCAACAAACCAACACAATCCAACACAAACACCAACACACACACCAACACACACACCAATACAAACACCAACACACACACACACCAACACACACACCAACACACACACACACCAAGAGCAATCCCACCAGTCGCGGCATGCAATCACCGCGTCCGTCCGCGACTCCGGCCAAAAATGCGGCATGTCGTCTTCCTAAATTAAATCGGGAATGCAGCGAAGGATTCCAGTTGGAATGAGGTGAGTCCAATTCCAGGGCTTCAAATAATTATTAGCCCCGGGGAGCTAATAGGAAATTTCCCCTTATTTGAAAATGTTGAAGTGTGTTCGCTGAAGGGACCGTGCAGGGACCGTGCAATGGGGTTCATCGTCAGAAATGTTGCACGCGGGTGATAAAATATGCTGAGCGTGGTTAAGCACAGCATTTGTGACGTATGGTTAAGCGTATATTTGAACATGGTTTGGCAAAGAATGTTTTTCACATATAAAATTTAATGATAAGATTTCGCGTAGAATATGTAGGTCATATGGTAGATGTGGAATACGGTTTGAAATTGTAGAAGTTAAATTCGGTCATCGCAAAATTCTTATTCATTTTAGTGCTTAACACACAAACAGCACATCGACCACACATAACACACAAACAGCACATCGACCACACATAACACACAAACAGAGCACATCTATCACAAATAACACAAAACAGAGCACATCCATCACACATAACACACACACAACACATCCATCACACATAACACACACACAACAAATCCATAGCACAAAAAGAGCACATTGCCTACACAACATAGTTCACATTGCAAGAACTCGAGTGCACTGCTATATCAGCATCATCATTTAGGAATAAAATTGTACTAATTTCACAGGCTCGCGCTAGGGTGATGCAGGCTGTGTGTGACTGGCACACTCCGGTGCCAAGTTACTCGCAGACATGTTCGCACGAAAAATTGGTTTCAAGTTCCTAATCTGCACATTTCCTTTTCTTCAGTTTTGTACTTATTTATTGTTTGCATTGTTCGTTTCTTTTATTTGCATTTATCTTACTACACTTTCAACATCGGTTAATTTCGATGAATCCCTGAGCTGTTGCGTCACTGCGAAAGGAGGCCGCGGTACTCGCGAGACGCTCTGGCAATGTTCTCCGTCTTTTTCTTCGTGGGTGATCTCTATGAGCTAATTAAACTTAAATTGAATTATTTAAGCTTCTTTAAACTTAAAGTAAACTTAACAAAGAAATTAAAGTTTTTCCCGCTATGTTTCATCGCGCCTTTACCGACCTGGTTATTTGAACAGCTATTATGGCTTATATACCAATTGGGAACACCTATGTTAATTGGGAACACCTAAGTTAATTGGGAACACCTATGTTAATTGGGAACACCTAAGTTAATTAGGAACACCTATGTTAACTGGGAACCCCTGTGTTAATTGGGAACACCTATGTTAACTGGAAACAACTATGTTAACTGGGAACACCTATGTTAACTGGGAACACCTAAGTTAATTGGGAACACCTATGTTAACTGGAAACAACTATGTTAACTGGGAACACCTAAGTTAATTGGGAACACCTATGTTAACTGGGAACACCTATGTTAACTGGGAACACCTAAGTTACTTGGGAACACCTATGTTAACTGGGAACACCTAAGTTAATTGGGAACACCTATGTTAACTGCGAACACCTATGTTAACTGGGAACACCTAAGTTAATTGGGAACACCTATGTTAACTGGGAACACCTAAGTTAATTGGGAACACCTATGTTAACTGGGAACACCTAAGTTAATTGGGAACACCTATGTTAACTGGGAACACCTATGTTAATTGGGAACACCTATGTTAATTGGGAACACCTATGTTAATTGGGAACACCTATGTTAATTGGGAACACCTATGTTAATTGGGAACACCTAAGTTAATTGGGAACACCTATGTTAACTGGGAACACCTATGTTAATTGGGAACCCTTATGTTAATTGGGAACACCTATGTTAATTGGGAACACCTATGTTAACTGGGAACACCTATGTTAATTGGGAACACCTATGTTAATTGGGAACACCTAAGTTAATTGGGAACACCTAAGTTAATTGGGAACACCCATGTTAACTGGGAACACCTATGTTAATTGGGAACACCTATGTTAATTGGGAACACCTATGTTAATTGGGAACACCTATGTTAACTGGGAACACCTATGTTAATTGAGAACACCTATGTTAATTGGGAACACCTAAGTTAATTGGGAACACCTATGTTAATTGGGAACACCTAGGTTAACTGGGAACACCTATGTTAACTGGGAACACCTATGTTAATTGGGAACACCTATGTTAATTGGGAACACCTATGTTAATTGGGAATACCTTAGAAAACTTTAGACTGCAGCGCTTCCTGTTTTCACACGTGCACAAAGTATATTTACACAAAATTCGCACACTTCACTCCCAGCACACACTGTGTAGATCGCACGCTGTATTGTGCATTAGAGACACGCGTGCCGCGTTTTTATACGTGTAAAATAAATCCCCTCCCCAATCTTTAGAAAATGAAAAATGAGCGAACATTTATTGCCGAGCCGACAACGCTGCCACCGCAACGCGCCCAAGTTATCGTACCATTAAAGTTTCTTCTATTTGGCCACTTTTCTCAGACCCACACAAGAAATACAATGGAGGTAACAACCAGCGGCGACACTGAGACTTGCGCAATGACTCCATAAAACCTCAAGCAATGACACAAATTCCAGAAGTTATTGTTTCCTTGAAACAAGCAAAGCAAGTCTCGAATTTCCTTCCGAAAGAAAACGAGAAACAAATGAAAACGAGCAAGAGAAGTCATCATATTCTTGCAACGAGCAAAGTGAGTCTGTAAGCTCAAATTTCCGAAGAAAACGAGAAGCAGGACGCCAGGAGCAGGCGAGTGTTTACAAGTCTGAGAATAAAAAGAAGGCATCTCCAATATTCAAGGTCGTACTTCAGAGCGCGGCTTCAAATTTCCTTGGGGGAAGGTGAGTCTTTTTCCTTTATTAGAAGGAATCGAGTTTTTGATTGGTTTTCAAAGAGCGCCTCGCGTTCCCAGGGCAGTTGACCGATCGAGTTCTGAAGGGTCGCACTGAACCGTGTAAGTGTGGGGAATGTGGGAGAAATGTGTGGGCAATGTGGATAAAATGTGAGGGAAATGTTGAGAAATGTGGGAGAAATGTGTGAGAAATGTGGATAAAACGTGGGGAAATGAGGGAGAAATGTGGGGGAAATGTGGGGATAATGTGGGGAAAATGAGGAGGAAAAGGGGGGAAAATGTGGGGAAAATGTGGGGACAAGGGGGAAATGTGGGGAAATGTGGGGGAAATGCGAGAGAAAAAGAGGACGGTATATGCGGGGGAAATTGTGGGAAAGTGTGGGAGAAAATCTAGGGAAAATGAGGGGGAATGTGAGGGAAAAATGTGAGGGAAACTGAAATAAATTCAAAGCTGTTCTAGAGGGGAATGAAAAGAGTGGACTGATAGAGCGTGAAATCAGTTCAGATGCTGGTACAATTTCCTTTACTCTCTTATATATGTTAAATATTAATATTAGAATATTAATTAGCTATTGACTGATAGGGAAGACTTAAAGAAATCAATGTTGTCGGAGAGGGAATGAGACGCGTGAGATAATAGAGCATGAAATGATTTGAATTGTGAACAATAATTTATTCATGTATATCCTATTTTTCTATATTTTACTTTTTAAATAATAATATTTGCATATTAATTCAATTGTGTGGTAAGAAAATAAATAGTGACATACGAGCACTAAATCAGTGTATTTAATGGTAATGGCAGTCAATGGTAGTTAATGGTGATGGCAGTCAAAGGTATTTAATGGTAATGGCAGTCGTTGGTAAAATGGTAGTTTATGGTAATGGCAGTCAATGGTAGTTAATGGTGATGGCGGTCAATGGTAGAATGGTAGTTTATGGTAATGGCAGTCAATAGTAGTTAGTGGTAATGGCAGTGAATTGCAGGCAATGGTCAGTCTTGGTAGGTAATGGTAATGGAAGTAAATGGTATAGGCCATTAAGTGCAGTTAATGGTAAGTCATGCCGGTGATGCTGAATGTCTCGATACACTTGCATCGGACACCAAGGGAACGAAAAAATCACAAATGAATGAAAGTCGTCAATAATTTATCAGGAACCGCATCAAATATTTAATAGGAAATAATGATACAGAGTGTCTTCTTCACTGGTGCATTAGAGATCGGCAAACCATAAAATATTGTTAACAATAATATTCCTGCATTGCATTGGTTGGACAGAATTTAGAAAAACTCAAGATCTTTGTTAGATGTAACGAGCTAAAATCTGATAAAAAACATGGAATTTACATTCACTGATTTACCAAAATTTTCCAGTGTTGAAGTGAAGCAGATTTGACTGAACAGTTATCTTATTCAGCATTGAACGTTGAGATGGAACGTCAGATTACGACCGAGATAGAACTGAGAAAAGCTGTCATGAATTGGAAGTTTGGCGCACGGATTGGTAAAAGTGGAGCACGGATTGGAAAAGTGGAGCACGGATTTTAAAAGTGGAGCACGGATTGGAAAAGTGGAGCACGGATTGTAAAAGTGGAGCACGGATTGGTAAAGTGGAGCACGGATTGGTAAAGTGGAGAACGGATTGGAAAAGTGGAGAACGGATTGGAAAAGTGGAGCACGGATTGTAAAAGTGGAGCACGGATTGGAAAAGTGGAGCACGGATTGTAAAAGTGGAGCACGGATTGGTAAAGTGGAGCACGGATTGGTAAAGTGGAGAACGGATTGGAAAAGTGGAGCACGGATTGTAAAAGTGGAGCACGGATTGGAAAAGTGGAGCACGGATTGTAAAAGTGGAGCACGGATTGGTAAAGTGGAGCACGGATTGTAAAAGTGGAACACGGATTGGAAAAGTGGAGCACGGATTGTAAAAGTGGAGCACGGATTGGAAAAGTGGAACATGGATTGGAAAAGTGGAGCACGGATTGTAAAAGTGGAGCACGGATTGTAAAAGTGGAGCACGGATTGGTAAAGTGGAGAACGGATTGGAAAAGTGGAGAACGGGGATTGGAAAAGTGGAGCACGGATTGTAAAAGTGGAGCACGGATTGGAAAAGTGGAGCACGGATTGTAAAAGTGGAGCACGGATTGGTAAAGTGGAGCACGGATTGGTAAAGTGGAGAACGGATTGGAAAAGTGGAGCACGGATTGTAAAAGTGGAGCACGGATTGGAAAAGTGGAGCACGGATTGGAAAAGTGGAGCACGGATTGTAAAAGTGGAGCACGGATTGGTAAAGTGGAGAACGGATTGGAAAAGTGGAGAACGGATTGGAAAAGTGGAGCACGGATTGTAAAAGTGGAGCACGGATTGGAAAAGTGGAGCACGGATTGTAAAAGTGGAGCACGGATTGGTAAAGTGGAGCACGGATTGGTAAAGTGGAGAACGGATTGGAAAAGTGGAGCACGGATTGTAAAAGTGGAGCACGGATTGGAAAAGTGGAGCACGGATTGGAAAAGTGGAGCACGGATTGGAAAAGTGGAGCACGGATTGTAAAAGTGGAACACGGATTGGAAAAGTGGAGCACGGATTGTAAAAGTGGAGCACGGATTGGAAAAGTGGAACATGGATTGGAAAAGTGGAGCACGGATTGTAAAAGTGGAGCACGGATTGGAAAAGTGGAACACGGATTGGAAAATTGAAACACGAGTGTGAAACTCAAAACACAGATATGAAAGATATGCGAAAGGAGAGCGTGAGTGGGGAAATTGAGGCCAGCTTGTGAGTTTCCCCGCACTCAACACAAGTCGAGTCATGAAGCGCAGGGACAAATTTACTGCGGGACGATGATTTGATAAGACGCGATTGTGAGAGATGGTGATGTGCACCCGGCGGAAATGGTGATGTATGTACACTGTACTTCTCATGGTCACATGTACGTGTGGTGGTGACATGCACACATGTACAGGCGAGGTGCTGTAAATGTGTGTGTGGGAGGGCGGAATGCATGTCTATAGGAATGTACACAGTATAGGATGTATACATCTGTGGGCATGCGTAATATTTATGTTATAGTTTTACTATGACTGCCCTACGCCGTGTTTAAGTAAACGCTACGAAGAAGGGTTAGCCTGGCCTAGCAACCATCATCTTCTCGAAAAGAACCGTCGTCGGAAAATATATTCTCATCAAAAAGCGCAGCATATGCTTAGCTCTACAACTTCGCACAGACATCGCAGCCGGCCGTTATAACATCGACCAGCATCATTTGGGTGCGTTCACACTACGAGCGGAGCGGCGCGGAGCGTCGCGGCACGGAGCGGAGCGGCGCGGCGCGCGTGTTCACATGTGAGGTGAGCAGAGCGACCTACACAAGCATCAGTCGCTATGGAGCGTTCCGTGAATGCGCTTCTGTTGCTCGACGGCAAAACGGAAACACTGGATCCATCCCATCAACATGAGGAGAGATCGCTATGGAGAATACCACTATCTCTTCGAAGCACTGAGGAGAGATGAATCACAATTCTACGAGTATTTACGGATGAAGCCGGCAATTTTTGATGTACTACAATCCCTTATAGAAAGAAAAATTTCCAACGAGATTAGATAAATTTGCTGTTTAGCAATACACAAATTTTTATTGAGGATACATATAAAGCAAAGTAGTTTAAGCAAAATTAAAGTCTTTCCAAATAGGCTGTATCACATATATTACTACAGGTTTTCGTAGGCCAGTACGATCAAAAAAAGTCTTGTGGTGACTTAAACGTGAGTGAACGTAAAGTAATTCCCTTCAGAAATTCAGGGTTGTGCCAGAGAAACCTAAGTGAAAAATACTGACAAATATTGACTTGTCCTGACCAAATAGTTCTCGAAATACTGATATGCTTTCCGTTAGTATTGGAAAAAATCACCCAAGCTCTTGAAATTTTGTAACTTATTGTGTATTTGACACTCATTGAGTCCTCTTCATCATCATACGGCCTCCTTTTTCTCCCATTTTACGGAAAAAATGAAAACTTTATTAAAAAATCGTACATAATTATACTTTAATCAAGATCATAAAATAAAATGCACAGCATCACAAGAAAGATGAAACTACATCACGAGAAAAGCATAATAAATTCCTTAAACTGAAGCAATAATAAAGTAACTTATCAGAGAAAGCAGAAGAAAATAGAAATAAATGATTAATGAACCCAAATGAGTGAAATTACACTAAAATATTACATGTTACACCATCAGTTATAATTGTAATATGATTAGTTGTACAAATAACTAGTTATATACTAGTTTTATTTAACTCAAACGACAATTCTACCCCTGTAAGATATGACGATCCAAAGGCGGAGCCAAGGAGAAACGCTCGACGCGAGCGTCAAAAAATCCCAACGAATTTCCCGAGCGTGCCGCTCCGCTCCGCTCCGCGCCGCTCCGCTCCGCTTGTCGTGTGAACAGCCAAGCGTTTCTGCATTCAAACATGTACAAACATTATTGCCGCTCCGCTCGTAGTGTGAACGCACCCTTTGAGAGCTCTGTTCAGCCAGCGAGCGCCACGTCACCAAGCGTCCCAAAGCAAGCCGTATTGCTAGACACCTCCATTTCTAGTTGTATTTCAATTCCTTCCTTAGACACTAAGGATCTTATTCATTCTACATAAATTACTTGTTAATCAATTGTAAAGTCTAATCCATTCTAATTATGTGACAACACTTGCCATTTTCGATGAATAATTATAATTAATGTAAAGCTTCGTCATCCAGAACGCGTTTGTTCTGAGTTGGGACGGCGACACGCAAAGCAACCTCTTTGAGGGGAGTCGGTAGGCATTAGAGAACCCGCACTCACAAGACTAAGACGTGTGATCCACGCTTGCCCCTGTGGGCAAGCGTGGGGCTGTTTATATAAGTTGTGTTTGGCTTATCAACCGCCACTCTGGAAGTTAAACGCAGCTATGTATTTTACCAATATATGTAATCCACATCATCAACCATTTCCAAGTATCTTCACGTATAGGTCAAGATTCAGTACTTAAGATGTGCGCGTCAGACTTATTAATGTATTAAATAATCTATGTTCGCTGACTGACACAGTAACGATGCCTCACCTCGATATGAGCTTATTATAACGACATTAGGTGAATTCCTGTAAATGCGTCATCATGATTATATCTGATTAATTAAATCTAACGTAATTACCGAGACTCAACAGCATCATTTTTATTCATTGATTCCTTTAAAAAGCTATATAACGTGGATCATCTTACTGTCCGACTGATTGTGTCATCCATTATGAATCTAAAGACGTCATCATTTTAATAGTAAATTGCTTTGTAACCGTCTGATCATTTACCTTATAATTTGTCTGAAAACTGCAAATTGGTGGTGATTGCCAGGAATTAAGTAATCACGATGAAGTATATCCTGGAAATGGCGATAAATCATTCATGAATACAATGAATGTGGCTTACGAAAGAAAAGAAAGGAACACACGAACATAATAATGGCGTGGCAGCAGCAATTGAAAGACGAATGTAACATTTATATATGGCAAGTATACACAAATTTTTCGCAATATATTTAAAACTTGCTCTATCAAAGGACTTGCGAAAGAACAGGATTGCAATATCGGAAAACTGAGCGATCGAAGGATTCGTAAAACTCAGGATTGCGATGTTCTCAAAACTTCGCAATCGATAGAAGAAGCAATTCTGCTTTTTGAATTTATCACTTGAAGTGGGTCTTCAAAAATGTTCAACACTCAGCGGTTGACTTTAAATTCTTGAACTAACTCGACGATCTTCGCTGCCCTTTTTACCTTAAAGCAATAAAATGCACGGAATCTCGGGTCGCTGGGATGCGAGCGACTTAAAGACAAACATTCGAACAAAACACATGAAAAAACGTGGTGGAAAACTTATCGAAATTATGAGTTGTTCTGCTGCGCGTAATTTTATACGCGCTATTTTTTATACGCATACGAAATTATGAGTTTATTGTTTTAATTAGTTAGAAAAAATTGACAATATTCTACAAAACACAAGAAAACATCCTAAAATGCCTATTGAAAAATGCTTTCTTCTTGTGCGGGTAATTTTGTTCTGAGCTTGTTTTTGTTGCTCGAGGCATTCCTCCAGACATGAGTTAACAAAGTCTTATCGTTGTGTAGTTGGTTTTAGACTCGCTAGCCCCGACAAAGGCGATATCAAGAGAGGGAAGAGAAGGGACTGTGAAAACGGGGAATTCATGCTCAAGGTGGTTCCTACTCAGAAAACTCTACGCGTAAAACAGTAAAATAGAAATAAGGCAAAAAAAGAACGTGACATCAAAGATGGCATCAGAAATAAAGGAAGCAAAGTGGGCAAGAAAGACATAAGTCCCGAAGGCCTATCTATAGCTGAGGGGACCTAACAGTATCCCCCTTGGGGAGCCAGTTCCTATAAGATGGGTTAATGTAACCAACCTTTTCTTCCAACGTGAAAACCAGCGCAGTGTCTTCAATTATTTGCAGCACTTCAGAACTCTAACGCTGGGTTTCGGTGAAACTCAATGCAGTGCTGCGAGAGTTCTTACTGATGCAAAACAATCCTGGCCTCCAGCAGATCAGTGCAAAGAGAAAAACAGTCACTACCTTAACGCAGTACAACCCAATCCAACTTTTTCGCCGCTTGCATGCATGTTTTTGCCGGCGGCGAAAAATTTAGACGAGGAAACTCCCCGCAGCCATTATTGGCCAATAGCAGCCGCTAGCCCGTCCATTGCAGCTGCAACCGCTCAGTGGAGTTCACCGCCGAAATTACACCACGAGTGCGCGGCCACGGTCCAAAAAGCAAAGTTGAACCTATTATATGCGACATAGGGCTTTCGAGATATGGAAGTGTCTACTCAAAAAAATTCAAGAATTTCTTCTAGAAAAACTTTCCGTTATTCGCAGTGGCTAGAAGTTTATTTTCATATGTCTATGGCTAATGATCCTGCTTCTAGCAATTAGAAGTCTTCCTCCTGACAACCCTATGCTTGTTTTAATACGATTAGCAATAATTCATCTTCGAATTCCACACTAGTTTCCAAATTCTACAACTCATTTCCCAATTCAACAAGTTATTCCTCAACTCATGTCTGAACTCCACAACCCATTCAATGCGTTAAGGCGTTCTGACTCACTCATTCAACACATCAAAAACGCATCAAATTCAGACCAATGAAGCTGCTGTCACTTGAGAGAGAAAATGCCAGCAGAGTGCCAGCACCAGGAAGCATGAAGTGCTAACACAATGCCAGCAGAGTGCCAGGCAGCAGAGATCCGTCTCTGCAACATAACACGAGACGGAGAGACTCCGATTGACATCGACCTGCTGATGAGGCAGCGGCGCTCTTTTGACGGCTCTGAGGCTCACTTAGGCGCCTGCTTAGTGAGCCTTGACTGGCCTTATTGGCCTTTATGTGGCCTTGCTGCTCTTATTGGCCTTCATCTGGCCTTGCTGCCCTTATCGGCTCGTGCTCTTATTGGTTCTTCTCTGCTATTGAAACACTTATTGGCTCTTCTCTTTTCTTACTGCTCTTTTTGGCTGTTTTTTGTGCCCTTACTGCTCTTGTTTGCTCATGCTCTTATTGGCTCTTTTCTGAACTTACTGCTCATATTGCCTCTTCTCTTTTTTTACTGCTCATATTGGCCTTTCTGTGCCCATAATGTTCCGACTGGTTCTTTTTTATCCTTACTACTCGTATTAACTCTTTTCATCCTTTACTGGCAGCTTACTGTCCTTGCCAGCTGTGTATTGTCCTTTTTTGCCTTCTCATGGGTCTTATCAGCTGTTCATAGCCCATGCTGGACTTCCACGGCCCTTATTGGCTACAACTTTGTATTACAGACTCTGCCTTGTCCTTACTCCTTGCTATCCTCATTGGCTCGCTCTCCTTGTGTTTCTTCACTGGACTTCTCTCGTCTATTGGCTCTTGGCTACCTTTAATATTATTTTCCACTCTCCTTACTGACTCTGCCAGTACTCTAGTGATTTGACTGTAAGATTCTTCACTGCCTAGGTTACGCCTTGACTCTGCTTTGTGCAGTTCTTTGTTTTTATTAGCGACGCTCTAAGTTACTTGATATTTTTTTCATGGTAATGTTTTTCATTCTTTTTTTCACACCACAGCACCATGACACCACAGCACCATGACACCACAGCACCATGACACCACAGCACCATGACACCACAGCACCATGACACCACAGCACCATGACACCACAGCACCATGACACCACAGCACCATGACACCACAGCACCATGACACCACAGCACCGTGACACCACAGCACCATGACACCACAGCACCATGACACCACAGCACCATGACATCACAGCACCATGACACCACAGCACCATGACACCACAGCACCATGACACCAACCACAGCACCATGACACCACAGCACCATGACACCACAGCACCATGACATCACAGCACCATGACACCACAGCACCATGACACCACAGCACCATGACACCACAGCACCGTGACACCACAGCACCATGACACCACAGCACCATGACACCACAGCACCATGACACCACAGCACCATGACACCAACCACAGCACCATGACACCACAGCACCATGACACCACAGCACCATGACACCACAGCACCATGACACCACAGCACCGTGACACCACAGCACCATGACACCACAGCACCATGACACCACAGCACCATGACATCACAGCACCATGACACCACAGCACCAAGACACCACAGCACCATGACACCAACCACAGCACCATGACACCACAGCACCATGACACCACAGCACCATGACATCACAGCACCATGACACCACAGCACCATGACACCACAGCACCATGACACCAACCACAGCACCATGACACCACAGCACCATGACACCACAGCACCATGACACCACAGCACCATGACACCACAGCACCATGACACCACAGCACCATGACACCACAGCACCATGACACCACAGCACCGTGACACCACAGCACCATGACACCACAGCACCATGACACCACAGCACCATGACACCACAGCACCATGACATCACAGCACCATGACACCACAGCACCATGACACCACAGCACCATACCATAACACCACAGCACCGTGACACCACAGCACCATGACACCACAGCACCATGACACCACAGCACCATGACACTACAGCACCGTAACACCACAGCACCATGACACCACATCACCATGACACCACAGCACCATGACCTATAGTCTCCACAATGAAGTCTCACATTCGCCGCATTTCTATCGGTAAACTCACGCACGGTAGCAAACAAAGTGTCGATATTATGGCGGCGACGCAACGGGTCGGAAATGGGCCAGAAATGGGCCGGGGTGCAAATAAATTGCGCTCGTATCCATCACAATATCTGGCACTTGTGCCCTTATTGCTCGTAACTCCCACACTTCTCGGGGGGGGGGGGGGAGTGAGGGGAGGGAGTGAGGGGAGGGAGTGAGGGGAGTGAGTGAGGGTAGGGAGTGATAGGAGGATGTGAGGGGAGGGTGTGAGGGGAGAGTAAGGGAAGGGAGTGAGGGAAGGGAGTGAGGGAGGAAGTGAGGAGGGAGTGAGGGGAGGGAGTGAGGGAGGAAGTGAGGAGGGAGTAAGGGGAGGGAGTGAGGGAACGGAGTGAGGGAGGAAGTGAGGAGGGAGTGAGGTAACGGAGTGAGGGAGGAAGTGAGGAGGGAGTGAGGGAACGGAGTGAGGGAGGAAGTGAGGAGGGAGTGAGGGAACGGAGTGAGGGAGGAAGTGAGGAGGGAGTGAGGGGAGGGAATGGGGAGTACAAGGGATAACCAAGTCTCACTTGCAGTAACTAAATTGTTTGTATTACTAACTGCGGCCGAGTCTGACAAGCTGGAGACTTGAATTTGGGAGTGTGTCCCGTGGACTTGTGTGGTCAGAGAGGATCAGGAGTCCTAGTTTTATCTTCTACAATTTACGGTGTTGTGGAAAACGCCTTGAAATTTTATAGAATTTACGATGTGATGAGAGAGGCCTTGAAATTCTGGGATTATTTTACACATTTCACGTCATCATAGCAGGATGATCGGCAGCGAAACTGTTTCGGTCAATTTGGCTCCGCTACGCGTAGAAAGCCTAAATTTATATGCAAAGAAATAAGTATAATATTAAAAATTATCAACATAAAACAAACTAAAGCACGAATGAAACAACCAGAAACGATCCACTTCCATGCTTCAGCTGCTGCAGTAAGTCCTAATAGAAACTTATTTAGATACTGACCAGTACTTTCTACACACATCCGCATTGCATTCAAATTTAAAAACACAGTCAGATGAAAATCTGTTTGTTAGGCTTTTTTTGATGGGCCAATAACGCAGAGATCTAACGACTACACTGGCTACGCGAGATGGGATGAGATATTTTTCGTATGATATGTCATCTGAACTAAAATTTGTAGGTGTTATGGTTGAGTGATAAGAAGCAATATGGCTTTTTTGGAATGTTTTCGTCGAGAAAAACTTATGAGATTTATCTTTTTTATGAGCTTACAGGAAGCTTACGGCTTACGGCACTTCGACTTACGGCAACTCGCCGTTACGAAGGAGGGCCGTAAACTCTATAAATTCTTGTTCCGCAGTACGGCGATCTGTTCGTAGCTACGAACCGCGCCAAGTGCTATGTTTTTTCCGCGTGGCTGAATACGTCGTAATGCGATGCACAAATGCGTTTATATTCATTATCTCTTCATTATTTAGTGTGCTTTAAATATGTAATGCGGTGCACAAACGGGTTTATGTTCATTTTCTCATCTCTATTTAGTATAATATAAGTACGCAATTGCATACTTCTGTGATGTATAGGCCTAAGTACCGACTTAAGAACCGGACCGGCTTACGAAGGTCCGTCAGAACGGAACTCGTTCATAAGCTGAGGACATCTGTACATGTCAGCCAATAACACATATCTGTGAACACGGAACACACAAGACAAAAATGAAAAAGATTTCATTTCCAAAAGGGTGCTTATGAAAAATATTTCACAAAAATCAGCCATATACGTTACATTAATTATGAGTTATATAAGCAGCCGGATACAACGGGTCACACGTGGTCCAGCATCAGTCAACAGTCAGCGGCTCTTGCTCGTTAACTTTGGTATTAGCCCGCTACTATTTTGCAAAAACAATTTTTTAATATAATTAGGCTGGGAATACAGTATGTGGGGACCCACAGTAGGGTGTCGCAGGCTCATCATACCTTGAATTATGCGGATGTTATCATCACAGCAGCTCGGGCTACAACGATTTGTCCTTTCCGGGTACAGCTGATTGTATCGTAAGAATTTTGCGCCTTAAATAAAAAACGATGCTTTGCTATGCTGAATTCAGCGATAAAATGTTTTATATTTTACGGGGTCTATACACGTGTATAGAATTAATCACGCTTAACGAAAATGAAAAGGAAACTGAAATTTCTAGGAAATTCTTGAGCTGTTACAGGGTTATGGCAAAATATACAAATAAAGCATAGAACATGGGATTCGGATTGGATATTACATAGATGTGATACATTCTTGGTTGGAAAACCTAAAATTTATAAAAAAAACACTTTAAACATCTGAAAAACAACATTTAGAGGGTTCGACAAAATCTACAGCAATTCGAATTGCATTAATGACTTCATGAGAAACAAATTGTGACAACTTATCTTTTGACTCGTCGACACTCGTTGACTCGCGGCGTTCTAGTCCTCATATTGCGTCGACATGTGCTTGCTGGTGTTTGATAAGTTGATGATAGTGTATGATAGTGTATGATAGTGTATGATAGTGTATGATAGTGCATGATAGTGTGTGATAGTGTATGATAGTGTATGATAGTGTATGATAGTGTATGATAGTGTATGATAGTGTATGATGGTGTATGATAGTAAATGCATTGCGTTGGTGCCCGTCCATGACTGGCGTCTGACGGCACGGGACTTGGGGACAGCTCGAACAAACAAACAAACAAACATCGGCATCTTTGGGATGCTTTATTTCCAATCAAGCCTGATACATATGATCTTAAGCATTGGTTTTTCAAATGTCTTAAAACTAACCCTATATATAGGACACCATGACGGTTCCCCCGTAAAGCCGGTACCCATTTCCGACACCTGGGTCGAGTGGGGTATTGTGCTTGAGCTTTCCCTCATACCCAACAAGGAAAATCTCCGCGCCAGCGCCGGGATACGAACCCTCGTCTCCAACATACAAGGTTGATCCCTTAACCACTGTGCCACGGAGAGCACAGCTGACACTGAGACACTCGGCTCATTTTTGGTGCCGGTTTCTATTCTATTCTATTTCATCTTTTCAGGTCGCGGCTACCTTCGCTCCACAACTCCCCAACAAGCGAAATATTTTGGGTACATTTTGTGACATGTTGTCCCATGCTCATGACGTTTTTTATGGTGTTGACTCTTGTATCCCACCGCTGTCACCATTTGCTCGTTTTTTGTTATGCTCCAATATTTTGGGTACATTTTGTGACATGTTGTCCCATGCTCATGACGTTTTTTATGGTGTTGACTCTTGTATCCCACCGCTGTCACCATTTGCTCGTTTTTTGTTATGCTCCAATATTTTGGGTACATTTTGTGACATGTTGTCCCATGCTCATGACGTTTTTTATGGTGTTGACTCTTGTATCCCACCGCTGTCACCATTTGCTCGTTTTTTGTTATGCTCCAATATTTTGGGTACATTTTGTGACATGTTGTCCCATGCTCATGACGTTTTTTATGGTGTTGACTCTTGTATCCCACCGCTGTCACCATTTGCTCGTTTTTTGTTATGCTCCAATATTTTGGGTACATTTTGTGACATGTTGTCCCATGCTCATGACGTTTTTTATGGTGTTGACTCTTGTATCCCACCGCTGTCACCATTTGCTCGTTTTTTGTTATGCTCCAATATTTTGGGTACATTTTGTGACATGTTGTCCCATGCTCATGACGTTTTTTATGGTGTTGACTCTTGTATCCCACCGCTGTCACCATTTGCTCGTTTTTTGTTATGCTCCAATTGTACCGTAGCTGCATCATTGGGCCATTTTTCAACTTTATTATGCCTTTATTACTCATTTCTTTTGCTGATATCATCCCTGCTGTTCAGTTCTGTCTTCCAACGCACACACGAACAAAATCCTCGATGACGATCTTGGACCATGCGGTAATAGGCAACTTTCTGTTGCCGTTTTCTATTCTGTCCTGCCTTTATATTGCTCATTTCTTCTACCATTCCTGTCATTCCTGTTGCTTAATTTGCATTTCCAGCCAACATATGAGGACTAGAACGTTTAAATGATGTCACATTGATCCAAGTCTCACAACCATAGCGCCTCATACCGTACTCTAGATATCCATGAATAATATTCTGGAGCTTGAATCACAATACATAACTTTTAATTCGCGTTCATAAAAACTGTATAAAGGTGCAACGAGAATAGATTGACCCTCAACGCACCACGTGTAAATTTGTAAAACACGCATATATTTATACATGCTAACACTCAGATTATCAAAACTTTCATGCCTGGAATACTGAGAACGTACAACCCAAGGCAGCTAATATCTCTTCAATTATACGATCAGAATAAAATGTAGAAACTCGTAGCTGGAGGTTAGACTAGTACGCATATATACCGCCTTGGTTATTCTGGCACACATATTCCCTGCGTGTGTTTTTGTACGACAAACACAAATCAACAGAATGTTTGAGTGGCCCGTTGTATCTGGCTGCTTACACAACTCATAATTTTTGTAACTTACATAGCTGATTCAAGGAGATCATCCGGGTCGGTGAACTTTTTTCGTCCGATTCGTTTGAAATTTGGCCAGTATATGTATTTTTTGAAATTAAACACTTTTTACCCATGTCACTTTTTTATTTAGGCCTTAGTTTTTTTGTGATAAATTAGGTTTTTGGGAAATTTTGATGTAACTTTCAAGATCTATCTCCTCATTCGGTTTTGATGCTAGAACAAAACCAAATACAGTTTTAGAATCCTTGAAGCATTTCTAACAATAAAATGAAAAGAATTTTTCACATTTTGAAAAAAATTTTGCGATAAGAGATTTTTATGATTTCATCACAAAGAAAATATTTTTGGGTGTAGAGGGATATAACATTTTTTTCTCAAATATCAAAAAAAGCTTCATTTTCTTGTTAGAAATGTTCCAAGGATTCCAAAACTGTCTTTGGGGTTGTTCTAGCATCAAAACTCAATGAGGCGAAACGGTTTGAATGTAGAAAGCTTTTTTTTTGGGTATGAGCAAAAAACAAAATTCTTTGTTGAAGTGTAATATAATGGACAATGCAGTTTTATTTGAATGCAGTTTTAAAAAAACTGCATTGAATGCAGTTTTATTTTATTTCGATAATTTCCATACATAACATCATATTCAGGCTGTGAATTGTAATTTCCAAGCCCCCCAAATAAAAATTTTCATATGCATGAAAATTTTTTTTTCAGTCTGATTCTTATGAAATTTTACGATGATATGTAACCTTTAAAAAGAAACACAATTTATTCAATTCATTTATTTTATTTAGGCCTTATTTTTTTGAAAAAATATAAGACGTATCTCCTCATTCATTTTTGATGCGAGAACAAAGAACAAAGGCAGTTTTAGAATGCCTAAATCATTCCTAACAAGAAAATGAAGCGAAATTTTCCATTTCCCGTTTTTTTGTCTTTTTATATGGGGTCGAAATTGGTAAAAAATTAAAGATTTTGGTCCCCTTCCCCCTGACCCCCCCCCTGTGGCGGGATCTATTGTCCTTAGCGCCATAAAATTTTAGGACCGAATAGTCCACCACCTAAGAGTCCTTTTCCAACATAAACATGGAAAATTACCATCTGAGCGTCAGGGGCCTCGGATGATCTCCTTGAAAACACCGCAGCACAAAACTGCAACACAACACCGCAACACAACACCGGAGCACAACACCGCAACACAACACCGCAACACAACACCGGAGCACAACACCGCAACACAACACAGCAACACAAAACCGCAACACAACACCACAACACAACACCGCAACACAACACCGAAACACAACACTGCACATCACACAACACCACAACACAACACCGCAGCACAACACCGCAACACAACACCGCAACACAACACATCAAACAACACCACAACACAACACCGCAACACAACACCGCAACACAACACCGCAACACAACACCGCAACACAACACAGCAACACAACACCGCAACACAACACCGCAACACAACACCGCAGCACAACACAGCACATCACACAACACCGCAACACAGCAACACAAAACCGCAACACAACACAGCAACACAACACAGCAACACAACACCGCAACACTACACAACACCACAACACAACACCACGACACAGCAACACAACACCACAACACCGCAACACAACACAGCACACCACACAACACACACAGCTCCGTGTCAGGAGGCATCTGAGGCGCTCGATTAAGACCTCCGTGATTCCAGGCCCGTAATTCTGTGCAGTTTGGAAGTGCCAGAGCTGCCTGTCTCGCCCAAGTGTGACCTAGCCCTCTTGACATGAAGGTCACACTTACCCTACTTGCCCGAGCATGACCTAGCCCCTTGACACGTAAGACAGAGCTACCCTACTCGCCCGAGCATGACCTAGCACCCTTGACACGTAAGACAGAGCTACCCTACTCGCCCGAGCGTGACCTAGCACCCTTGACACGTAAGACAGAGCTACCCTACTCGCCCGAGCATAACCTAGCCCCTTTGACACGTAAGACAGAGCTACCCTACTCGCCCGAGCGTGACCTAGCACCCTTGACACGTAAGATAGAGCTACCCTACTCGCCCGAGCATGACCTAGCCCCCTTGACACGTAAGACAGAGCTACCCTACTTGCCCGAGCGTGACCTAGCCCCCTTGACACGTAGGACAGAGCTACCCTACTTTCCCGAGCGTGACCTAGCCCCCTTGACACGTAGGGCAGAGCTACCCTACTTTTCCGAGCGTGACCTAGCCCCCTTGACACGTAGGAAAGAGCTACCCTACTTGCCCGAGCATGACCTAGCCCCCTTGACACGTAGGACAGAGCTACCCTACTTGCCCGAGCGTGACCTAGCCCCCTTGGCGCTACAGCGCACACTTGAGGTCAGGTCACACCGTCATAACTCACAGAAATGACCTATAACCACAGCCGTGCAACACTGCAGTGACCAATGATGCGGGTGAACTTTCAGGGTTGTTGTCCTTCCTCCTTGTTGTCATTCCTGTTTGTTGTCATTCCTGCTACCATTCCTTGTTGTCATTCCTGTTTGTTTTCATTCCTGCTACCATTCCTTGTTGTGATTCCTGTTTGTTGTCATTCCTGCTATCCTTCCTTGTTGTCATTCCTGTTTGTTGTCATTCCTGCTATCATTCCTTGTTGTCATTTTTGTTTGTTGTCATTCCTGCTATCATTCCTTGTTGTCATTCCTGTTATCCTTCCTTGTTGTCATTCCTGTTTGTTGTCATTCCTGCTATCCTTCCTTGTTCTCATTCCTGTTTGTTGTAATTCCTGCTACCATTCCTTGTTGTCATTCCTGTTTGTTGTCATTCCTGCTATCCTTCCTTGTTGTCATTCCTGTTATCCTTCCTTGTTGTCATTCCTGTTTGTTGTCATTCCTGCTATCATTCCTTGTTGTCATTCCTGTTATCCTTCCTTGTTGTCATGCCTGTTATCCTTCCTTGTTGTCATGCCTGTTATCCTTCCTTGTTGTCATGCCTGTTATCCTTCCTTGTTGTCATGCCTGTTATCCTTCCTTGTTGTCATTCCTGTTTGTTGTCATTCCTGCTATCATTCCTTGTTGTCATTCCTGTTTTCCTTCCTTGTTGTCATTCCTGTTATCCTTCCTTGTTGTCATGCCTGTTATCCTTCCTTGTTGTCATGCCTGTTATCCTTCCTTGTTGTCATTCCCTTTATCCTTCATAGCTCTCATTTCTGCTATCGTTTTTGTTGTCAATTGTGCTATATTTCATTGACCTATCTTTCATTGACCTTTTGTTGTTTCACTTTCATTGCTTAGAATGCGCCTAAAGCGACTTTCTGTTGAATTTTCAACCTTCAAATCCTAATCATCTAATCCAATAAGGGCAACTTGTGAGATAAAGACAGTAGTCTCACCCGTTACTAAATAAGTATTCGTCTCAACAGCAAATGTTGACCACGTTCGTCGACATGAAGTTCCTCTTTACCCGTCTTTCCCGTTTACGATTACCACCGGAGGAGCTGCGGTCTGGGTAAAACACCACGGGGATCGAACTGGGATCGATCCCGAGACTTTCTAGGTCAAAGTCAGATGCTTAACCTCCCGCATCGAGGAAAAGTCCAATTATAAAATTGAACCGTATGAAATAAAGCTATTATAACCGATATGAAATCACATTAACAAATAGTTATGTGTTGTACGTTTAAATGCAGTAAGAGCGGCGCACATTATACCTGTGTGTGTGCGCTGCTTCAAGCTAAGAAAATTTATTGTTTATTATAATAATTACTAAACTCTGGTTAATCAAAAAATGTAAAAATACGTAGGTGAACGTTCTTTCAAAGCCATTGAAAATATACAAATGTAATCATAAAACACCGGGAATGTTCCTTAATAACGAAAAAATATTCAAAATTATCTTTTAAAGCCGGAAATATGTGGCAATTAACCTCCAAAATGTAGTACTTTGATATCATAATCCAAAACCAAAAATAGGTAGATTTATTTAATCCCAACCGAAGGATATACGAACTTGTTCAAAAGACGGAAATGTAAATTTAAAAAATTAAAAATGTTACCCTGGTATTCCAAAAAACACCTCACCCTGGTCAGGTTATGTTTAAAGGAGATTTAATTACCAGTTGGTAAATATTTAATTACCAGTTGGTAAATATTTAAATACCAGTTGGTAAATATTTAAATACCAGTTGGTAAATATTTAAATACCAGTTGGTAAATATTTAATTACCAGTTGGTAAATATTTAAATACCAGTTGGTAAATATTTAAATACCAGTTGGTAAATATTTATTTACCAGTTGGTAAATATTTAAATACCAGTTGGTAAATATTTAAATACCAGTGGGTACATATTTAAATACCAGTTAGTAAATATTTAAATACCAGTTGGTAAATATTTAAATACCAGTTGGTAAATATTTAAATACCTGTTGGTAAATATTTAAATACCAGTTGGTAAATATTCAAATACCTGTTGGTAAATATTTAAATACCCGTTGGTAAATATTTAAATACCAGTTGGTAAATATTTAATTACCAGTTGGTAAATATTTAAATACCAGTTGGTAAATATTTAATACACAGTTGGTAAATATTTAATTACCAGTTGGTAAATATTTAATTACCAGTTGGTAAATATTTAATTACCAGTTGGTAAATATTTAATTACCAGTTGGTAAATATTTAATTACCAGTTGGTAAATATTTAATTACCAGTTGGTAAATACTTAATTACCAGTTGGTAAATATTTAATTACCAGTTGGTAAATATTTAAATACCAGTTGGTAAATATTTAAATACCTGTTGGTAAATATTTAAATACCAGTGGGTAAATATTTAAATACCAGTTGGTAAATATTTAAATGCCAGTTGGTAAATATTTAAATACCAGTTGGTAAATATTTAAATACCTGTTGGTAAATATTTAAATACCAGTGGGTAAATATTTAAATACCAGTTGGTAAATATTTAAATGCCAGTTGGTAAATATTTAAATACCAGTTGGTAAATATTCAAATACCTGTTGGTAAATATTTAAATACCAGTTGGTGAATATTCAAATACCTGTTGCTAAATATTTAAATACCCGTTGGTAAATATTTAAATACCAGTTGGTAAATATTCAAATACCTGTTGGTAAATATTTAAATGCCAGTTGGTAAATATTCAAATACCAGTTGGTAAATATTTAATTGTCAGTTGGTAAATATTTAAATACCAGTTGGTAAATATTTAATTGCCAGTTGGTAAATATTCAAATACCAGTTGGTAAATATTTAATTGCCAGTTGGTAAATATTTAAATGCCAGTTGGTAAATATTCAAATACCAGTTGGTAAATATTCAAATACCAGTTGGTAAATATTCAAATACCAGTTGGTAAATATTTAAATACCAGTTGGTAAATATTTAAATACCAGTTGGTAAATATTCAAATACCAGTTGGTAAATATTTAAATACCAGTTGGTAAATATTTAAATACCAGTTGGTAAATATTTAAATACCAGTTGGTAAATATTTAAATACCAGTTGGTAAATATTTAAATACCAGTTGGTAAATATTCAAATACCAGTTGGTAAATATTTAAATACCAGTTGGTAAATATTTAAATACCAGTTGGTAAATATTTAAATACCTGTTGGTAAATATTTAAATACCAGTGGGTAAATATTTAAATACCAGTTGGTAAATATTTAAATGCCAGTTGGTAAATATTTAAATACCAGTTGGTAAATATTAAAATACCTGTTGGTAAATATTTAAATACCAGTTGGTAAATATTCAAATACCTGTTGGTAAATATTAAAATACCCGTTGGTAAATATTTAAATACCAGTTGGTAAATATTCAAATACCTGTTGGTAAATATTTAAATGCCAGTTGGTAAATATTCAAATACCAGTTGGTAAATATTTAATTGTCAGTTGGTAAATATTCAAATACCAGTTGGTAAATATTTAATTGCCAGTTGGTAAATATTCAAATACCAGTTGGTAAATATTTAATTGCCAGTTGGTAAATATTTAAATGCCAGTTGGTAAATATTCAAATACCAGTTGGTAAATATTTAATTGCCAGTTGGTAAATATTCAAATACCAGTTGGTAAATATTTAATTGCCAGTTGGTAAATATTCAAATACCAGTTGGTAAATATTTAATTGCCAGTTGGTAAATATTCAAATACCAGTTGGTAAATATTTCATTGCCAGTTGGTAAATATTTGAATGCCAGTTGGTAAATATTCAAATACCAGTTGGTAAATATTTAATTGCCAGTTGGTGAGTATTTACATAGCAACAACACACATTGCACTTGTGAGACCAGCATCACCACAACCGCAGGTGCCAGCGAGGGATTTATAAGACGCCAATATATTAAATAATAATAAACGATCCAAAACATTTATTTTACTACGAACTGAAGAGAAAAAATTTCACCTTTCGCTCATCATGCTTCTGGAAAAATTTTATATTATGCACTGAAACAATAAAACGCTTTCGCTCAGCAGTAGTCTAAAAAATTTTATATTATGCACTGGTACAAAAATATCAACTTTCTCTCAGCAGTAGTCTAAAAAACTTTATATTATGCACTGGTACAAAAATATCAACTTTCTCTCAGCAGTAGTCTAAAAAACTACATATTATGCACTGGTACAAAAATATCAACTTTCTCTCAGCAGTAGTCTAAAAAACTTTATATTATGCACTGGTACAAAAATATCAACTTTCTCTCAGCAGTAGTCTAAAAAACTTTATATTATGCACTGGTACAAAAATATCAACTTTCTCTCAGCAGTAGTCTAAAAAACTTTATATTATGCACTGGTACAAAAATATCAACTTTCTCTCAGCAGTAGTCTAAAAAACTTTATATTATGCACTGGTACAAAAATATCAACTTTCTCTCAGCAGTAGTCTAAAAAACTTTATATTATGCACTGGTACAAAAATATCAACTTTCTCTCAGCAGTAGTCTAAAAAACTTTATATTATGCACTGGTACAAAAATATCAACTTTCTCTCAGCAGTAGTCTAAAAAACTTTATATTATGCACTGGTACAAAAATATCAACTTTCTCTCAGCAAGCCTCCAGAAAATTTTCATACTATGTACTATAACAAAAAAATCACATTCCACTGATGGAAAATTTTTTATCTCACGCACAAAAACAAAACAAAATCCGCTTCCACTCAGAAATCGTCAGGAAATTTTTGAAAGATTTTAAAATCAGTTTTCTTGGCGTTGTGCTCGGTTAAAAACTTGAGTTCTTTTGATAGGAGCTGAGAACGTCTTTTGGAAACTTAGCGGGTTATCCTTGAGAGAGTGCGAGGCTTCTCTCCAGGCCTGAAGAAGCGGATCAAAAGATAAGGACAAAAGATAAGATAAAGCTTCAATGGAGAGAGATCAAAAGATAAGATAAGGCTTCAATGGAGTTAAATCTTTAAGTTCTTCTAAGTTTAGTTTCTAAAACGGTCTGCTCCCTGGATGCCAGTCCGAGCCTCCCATTAGCCTTAACATCAAAAGTTTCCTCTTAAACTTTACTCGTCCACTTATTTAGGTATAGACTCTAATGATATCAGCTGCAGGTGACTCGTTTCGACAAGTATAACAGCCAGGGCAGTGAAAGAAACTGGGGCAGTTGAAATCAAAGAAACACTCTTGTCACGATGGGAATACTCGAGCAAGTCACGTAAATATTTATACTTTTTGAGATATACGTTTTTTATATCGTAAGTTTTTTTTGATAAATTAATTACAGGAAAAAACAAAAAGAGGAACAGCAGTTGCGGAAAAAGATCAATCGTGGTGCAGAAATGTTCTTTCCCAGGTTCTCGACCAAAATAAAATGGGTGAAAAACAAGTTCAATGAGTAAGAGAGTTCCCCCTTGACCTCTCTAACCCATTTGATAAAATCACCGGAGGAGCTGCACATATTCTGGTAAAAATTCAACGGGCAGATCTGGGATCGAACCAGGTACTGTAGAATACGATACTTACGACAATATTCGACAACAGTGAAAACAATAATGAAGACAAGAATATTCGCAAAATTTCATGTTATCTTTGCGCCATCACACTTATAAAAAAATCAGTAGAAAGAAGGACGGAGGTTTAAGAAGCAGAAAACTGCTGACGCCGCATAAAATTTTGCAGACACATGTTTTGTGTTAGTATCAACCGTGTAGTGATCAGTGCTGAGTATTTAAAATGCTAATTGATCAAAAAAGATCTAGGCTAATTACTAATTACTTGAAATATTAAAGATTTAAAAGGCCTAATGGCTCACTGATAATTAGGTATTTAAAATACAATGTGCTAAAAATTACCTAATGCTTACTAGAGCTATTTAAAACATTCGATGCTTAAGTGTTGAATGTTGAAAATGTTCAGTATTTATCGAGTTAAGCATTTAAAATAACGTTTACTAAAAATGCTCCAAGTATTATATGCTAAGTACTTGAAACGCTTAGTCTCATAGTTAGGACACTAAAAACTAATCAATTTCAATGCTCATCCCCGACAATTATTATTGCATCAGCAATAGTGTTAGTACGCACCAGCACTACAATAATCATTAATAATTATCGTCCTCACCAGCAATAAAATCAACACCCAACAAACTCTTAATGTTGACACAACACCGCCACAAAATGACACGACGAGCTCACCGCAACAAAAACACTTCATTAGGCCCACAAAAACGGCGACGCAGCGGCGGTTAATTTGGCTTATCCAGAGCTGCGCTAAGCCGGCGCGTCGCAAAAATGCCCGCGGGTCCGGGCAATGAAGTGGGGCCCGGGCAATGAAGTGGGGCCCGGGCAATGGAGTGGGGCCCAGGCAATGGAGTGGGACCCGATCAATGGAGTGGGGCGCGGGCAGTAAAGTGGGGCCCGGGCAATGGAGTGGGGACCGGGCAGTAATTTGACCGGGTAATGGAGTGTGGCCCGGGTAATTGAGTGGGGCCCGGGCAATGGAGTGGGGCCCGGGCAATATAGTGTGACCCGGGCAGTAAAGTGGGGCCCGGGCAATGAAGTGGAGCCCGGGCAGTAAAGTGGGGCCCGGGCAATGGAGTGGGGCCCGGGCAATGGAGTGGGGCCCGGGCAATGGAGTGGGACGCGGGCAGTAAAGTGGGGCGCGGTCAGTAAAGTGGGGCCCGGGCAATGGAGTGAGGCCCGGGCAGTAAAGTGGGGCCCGGGCAATGAAGTGGGGCCCGGGCAATGGAGTGGGGCCCGGACAATGAAGTGGGGCCCGGACAATGAAATGGAGCACGGGCAATGAAGTGGGGCCCGGACAATGACGTGGGGCCCGGACAATGAAGTGGGGCCCGGACAATGAAATGGAGCACGGGCAATGGAGTGAGGCCCGAGCAACTCAGGGCCCGGCCCAGCTAATCAGAAGCGCACAAAATTGAGCCCCGAAATGAAAAGAATCGCTGCAGCGGCGGTCGCAGCACCTGTGGTCGATGGGCGGTGTCCTTTGTGAGGGGCACCTGCTGCGGGGGGGGGGAATGGGTCTTCTATTAGCGCCTGCTGGAGGAGGGAAGACCTGTGCCCCAAAGGACACCTGCTGGGGGAGCAAAAGGGCCTCAGAAACGCCAGGAGTCAAGAATTTCTCCTCCCCTTTTTTGCGGTTATTTTTCTGGTCAAATTTTGGCTCCTCGCAATAGATTTTTACGGAGGTTGTTGATGTTGAAATCGGTTAATTGCTGTTATTGAATCCGTTGTTGTAAGGAGTACTGGAAAGCAATAATTACCCAGGTTCTTAATAATTGAAGGGATCAATTATGCTGAAAATAACAATTATATAATTGAACCACCCAGGTTCTTAATTGGACCGAATAATTCTGTTATATAGTTCCCCTACTCAGTTTTCTTCACCTTCAAACTTTCAAACCTAACCAAGTCTTAACTTTTCAACCTTAAGCCTCATCTTCTCACTTAGTCTCAACCTTGTCTTCACCCTTCAACCTTCAACTCTAACCCTGCCTTCACTTTTCAACCCTCAACCCCACACTTCTCACTTAATATCAACCTTGTCCATACCTTTAAACCTTCAACTCTAACCCTGTCTTCACCATTTCAGCCTTAAAACCCCCTCTTCTCACTCAATACCAACCCTATCTTGACCTTCCAACCTTCAACCTCATCCTGCTCACCCCCTCACTCCCCTCTTTTTGACCCTCAGATCAAAAACTCGGCCATCTTTATTCTGAGGGACAAAATGACAACTTGGCTGCCAACTTTTGCCTGCGGCCGCCGCTAAACTCGACCTGAATTAAGCGGCGACTTCCAGCAGTCAACGGCGGGGCGGCGGGCAAACATGGCGGGCAGGCTGGGCCGCAGCTGTGTTGCGACGTGTTGGGGACTTGTTCTGGCAGGTTTGTGACATGCTTCTTGCTGCCCCTCTTAGGTATTTCTGTGTTCTTTATTCCGACATGTTATTGACTTGTGTTGTCATGTTTGGACTTGCGTTGTCATGTTTGGACTTGTGTTGTCATGTTTGGACTTGTGTTGTCATGTTTGGACTTGTGTTGTCATGTTTGGACTTGTGTTGTCATGTTTGGACTTGTGTTGTCATGTTTGGACTTGTGTTGTCATGTTTGGACTTGTGTTGTCATGTTTGGACTTGTGTTGTCATGTTTGGATTTGTGTTGTCATGTTTTATACTTGATTCTTGTTGCCTGTTTGAGGTATTCCTGTTTTATTTCCATGTTTTAAACATTTCTAATTCATTTGATTATCGAATTTAGCTACTTCTATTTCATTTAATTTCCTGTTTTGCTTAATTTCATTTATTTAATTAGCAGTTTTACTTATGTCTATTTTATTACGTATTTTAAAGATTTCTATGTTATTAGACTACATGTGTGGGCTATTAATATTTTTTTTACTAGATTACATGTTCTTGCCAGTACTATAGTATTTCATTTAGTTATCAGTTCCTTACCTGTTTTAGATCACATTTTATTGATTTTCCTGCTCATTACCTTTTTTAGCTAATTGTATTTTACTTAACTTTTTATTCATTACGCATTTTACTTATTTTTATTTTATTCTATTTTAGGTTTTATTATTATGCTGCAGATATAATTCATTTATTGGGGCTTTAGGATATCCGCTAAATAAAGTTTTGCGCTTTAGGATTACCGTCTCGTATTTAGGTGCACCGGGCAGGGGACACAAAACTCAAATCAGCGGACCACATCATGGGTATGTATCTGCTTGACTTATTTTCCGATTTTTTTAAACAGTTTTTGAAAAGGCCAAAAAGTAGCAGCTCTAAGCAGATAATGACGATTATTTTTATGAACGCAGTCTCTAATAACATTTGGCAATGCGAATTCATCTTCTTTTGAAAAAGTTCATGAAAATATATTCCGCTTCGTCACCCCGGAAGCTCTGTGATAAAAAAAAATAATTACCGGCGCCAAAGATTCTGGAAGAGATAAGTACGCCTATTACGCCTACCATTACGCGATGTAAAAACTTCTTGAGTTTCTAGAAAACAACTTCGTGACAAATTTCTGCCATTAGGAGAGACTTGGAAAGTTCCGTGCATGTTTCGGCTGCTTCATTTTTCTAAACTTAGAACTTAACGGAAGTGTTATATCTTCTCATTAACGAAGGCAAACTTTAGGACATAGTTCACCATTCACCGTGACTCAACACCACACTCCTTGACTGCAGACTGAAGTCTTTGAGGTTACTAAATCACCAATAATTGAAGAAGCAGTACAAACACTACACACTGTACTTCAACACTGTTTCAAATACTGCACCTTTCGTTTCAACAGTGCCTCAAACACTGCAACCTGCATAGCAACACTACCCAACATTGTCAAAAAACTTCACTCAACACTGCAACACTGCCAAACACTGCAACACACACACCAACAACACGCAAGAAACACGCCCAGAACATGTTTGTCCCAAACTGGCCCCACCACAATCGCAACGCAACAAAACATGCAAATTTCGTTAACTTTCATCTCCGCCGCAAAACTTGCGCGCCCCGCAGACATCTAAACAAGTTAGCCCAACTTCCGCCGCGGTGCACGACCTGTAAAAACAACGAGATTTCTCCGCCAACTTAATTATTGGCAGCTCCCTAAACACACGGATATACAAGCCTGCCAGCACAAAAGGTACAAAAAATGGCTGATTGATTCGTTGACCCACGTGGCTGAAATGGTCGAATTGCCAAGTGGGCCTAAATCGGTAGTAACTAATGGTAGGTGAGCAGTGTTTAGTATACAGGATACACGCTCACAGTTTGCTCACAGCCGTGCTCAATGGAAGGTGAGCAGAGTGTTTAGTGTCCAGGATACACGCTCACACTCACATCTGTGAGAGGGAAATGATGCATATTTATTGATGCCAGTGTTTATCAGTGCGGTCAGCAATGATGGCCTAATTTTGAATAACAATTCATTTTTGAAAAAATTTTTAAGCAAACCAACGAAACAGCCTCAGATTGTGTATTCCTTGTGATTGTGAAATTCATCAGGATAGCAAGCAAAATATTCCCAGCAGCGAGCAAATCTCTTAAAACGTCACGAAAAATACTCATAACGGCTGGGAATCTACTCATGGCACAGGAATTATCGACAAATACCCAAAAATCCCTCACAACAACACACAAATCCCTCACAACAACACACAAATCCCTCACAACAACACACAAATCCCTCACAACAACACACAAATCCCTCACAACAACACACAAATCCCTCACAACAACACACAAATCCCTCACAACAACACGCAAATCCCTCACAACAACACACATACCCCTCACAACAACACACAAATCCCTCACAACAACACACAAATCCCTCACAACAACACGCAAATCCCTCACAACAACACACAAATCCCTCACAACAACACACACATCCCTAACAACAACACATCACGCCTCACAACAACACATCACGCCTCACAACAACACATCACGCCTCACAACAACACATCACGCCTCACAACAACAAATCACGCCTCACAACAACACATCATGCCTCACAACAACACATCACGCCTCACAACAACACATCACGCCTCACAACAACACATCACGCCTCACAACAACACATCACGCCTTACAACAACACATCATGCCTCACAACACCACATCACGCCTCACAACAACACATCATGCCTCACAACAACACATCATGCCTCACAACAACACATCACGCCTCACAACAACACATCACGCCTCACAACAACACATCACGCCTCACAACAACACATCATGCCTCACAACAACACATCCCTAACAACAACACATCATGCCTCACAACAACACATCACGCCTCACAACAACACATCACGCCTCACAACAACACATCATGCCTCACAACAACACATCCCTAACAACAACACATCATGCCTCACAACAACACGTCACGCCTCACAACAACACATCACGCCTCACAACAACACATCACGCCTCACAACAACACATCATGCCTCACAACAACACATCACGCCTCACAACAACACATCACGCCTCACAACAACACATCCCTAACAACAACACATCACGCCTCACAACAACAAATCACGCCTCACAACAACACATCACGCCTCACAACAACACATCATGCCTCACAACAACAAATCACGCCTCACAACAACACATCATGCCTCACAACAACACATCACGCCTCACAACAACACATCACGCCTCACAACAACACATCACGCCTCACAACAACACATCATGCCTCACAACAACACATCACGCCTCACAACAACACATCACGCCTCACAACAACACATCACGCCTCACAACAACACATCACGCCTCACAACAACACATCATGCCTCACAACACCACATCACGCCTCACAACAACACATCATGCCTCACAACAACACATCATGCCTCACAACAACACATCACGCCTCACAACAACACATCATGCCTCACAACACCACATCACGCCTCACAACAACACATCATGCCTCACAACAACACATCATGCCTCACAACAACACATCACGCCTCACAACAACACATCACGCCTCACAACAACACATCACGCCTCACAACAACACATCATGCCTCACAACAACACATCACGCCTCACAACACATCATGCCTCACAACACCACATCACGCCTCACAACAACACATCACGCCTCACAACAACACATCACGCCTCACATAGCACACCCACAAAACAAAAGCAGCGATGAAATATCGCATCAAACTCACCCGTCCTGCCTGGCGTGCGATGGTACTTATCGACGCGGTTCATTACCGACGTTTTTATCTCTGCGTCCGGAGATATCGCGTCATTATCGCACGGCGATATTTCTCCATCATGTATCCCGTTAAATATCAGAACCCCATCATGTATCCCACTAAATATTAGAATCCCGTCATATAAACCATTAAATATTCAAACTTCATTACGGACTTCATTATACATTGAAATGGAAATGCAGGTGGCTTCTTTCTGCGCTGGCGTCTTGATAATTTTATGGGGGTGTTGATGGATTTAACTTTTGTCTCTACGTGGCTGTACATGGCTGTACGTGGCTGTACGTGACTCTAGTGACTGTACGTGACTCTAGTGACTGTACGTGACTGCGCGTGACTGTACGTTACTCTACGTGACTGTATGTGACTGCGCGTGACTGTACGTGACTGTACGTGACTGCGCGTGAATGTACGTGACTGTACGTGACTGTATGTGACTGCGCGTGACTGTACGTGACTGTACGTGACTGCACGTGACTGTACGTGACTGTACGTAACTGTACGGGACTGTACGTGACTGTACATGACTGTACGTGACACCTAAAAAGCAATGCACTAGATGCCATGGCCCCTTCCGTGTGAAAGTTAATTCTCTAGCTCGGCTGATTGGAGGAAAAGTGAAACAAAAGAATAAACCCCGCAAAGCCCCTCAACTTCGTTATTAATCGAATGAACAGTATTGATGTCTGTGCAAGGTGTCTCTCGCGCGCAAAAAATGAACTCACTCTTTGAAAAACGTATAATTATTTTGTAGCTATCGTACTAATCAATTTAATTTTTTTCATTTTGACGTATAGCAAAACCGTCAAAGTTTTTGTAACTCGATCAAAGTGTTTGGAATTTTGAACTTCGCTTCTGTGATGCGACTTGGTTTGTGCATCTGTGATGCGTTAACGTTCGTTTTATTTCCTTTCGTGTGTGTTCTTTTTATTTAATTCAAATCCAATGTGTTGCAATGTATCTCGTGTTTCAACTTTTTTGGCAATAAACGGTTTTTCTTTCGGTTGATGCTGGTCAAACATTGAAATGTTCTCAATCGATTTTTCTGCCGAATATCCACCGGCCACTCATTGGTGGAACTGAGCTGTGGCTAAAAAAAATCTATTTTTTAATAAAACGCGGTTTTCAATGCTTGGTTGCCTTGAATTTAATTTTTGAAGAGTAACACAGTTTGCTGTAAATGGCTGTCTAAAATTTAAGATAAACCATTCTTTTATGTGTGTGTGTCATGCCACTCTGTGTGTGTGTGTGTGTGTCATGCCACTCTGTGTGCCATGCCTGTATCTTGTTCGACACGCAATCCATGTTTTTTCAACATTTGCTGGTCCGAGGCTGCTTGATTTTTTAGACGCTTGTAGCTGGAAGCAAATCATTGCTAGAAATTTCTGATGTGGTATAAAACAAAGTAGTTTTTATTTTAAGTACTTAATAGAGCATGTCAGTCCCGCAGCACTGGTTATTTGTGCAGAATATTGTGCTGGTTCGCCTGGAAATGCCCAAGAAAAATTTGCCGGTCATTCATGTTATTGAGTTCGGCATGAACCAAAATTCATTCATAAACTGTAATGCATTTTACAATAAATGTTTACGTAAAATTTCGTTTTAATAGACAGAGAGTTGCATGAAATTTTTAAGAAAAACAGTGTTTCAGCAAAACGAATGATCAATTTACTTCGCATTAAAACACGAGAAGAACTGGAACAATTTCATGCGCATGAAAGTTGGGAGAAACCTAAAAATGGGTTCTTTTAACCCAAGGTAAAAATGGGAAGACAACTAAACCTAGGCTAGAAATCTGGAATAAAACTAAAAAAAGCTCCTATAACTTAGGATAAAAATGGAAAGAAAACTGAACATAGGCTGGAAATCTGGAATAAAACTAAAAAAAGCTCCTATAACTTAGGATAAAAATGGAAAGAAAACTGAACATAGGCTAGAAATCTGGAATAAAACTAAAAAAAGCTCCTATAACTTAGGATAAAAATGGAAAGAAAACTGAACATAGGCTGGAAATTTGGAAGAAAACTAAAAAGGCTTTTTTAACTCGGGATAAAAATGGGCTAAGAACTGAAAAAAAAGGCTCCTTTAGTTCGGGGTTAAAAAGTACTTTGATTTAGACGTGTTCAGTGGCAGGAAGACCAGTGGGGCATCAAAGATTCCGGGCCTCGGCCTCTCCGGGCTGTGAAACTTTAAAAGTCGCTCGATGCGATCAAATGTTAAGGCGGACACCGGGACTTGGCCGCACAGACCGGACCGACGGGCGAAATTGTTCGGTCAAGTGAATTTTGGCGATGAAAATATAAAAAAGGAAACGGTTGGTGAGTACGGTGAATTTAGGCGACGAAAATTTGGGTGAGAAAATATATGGTCAGTTCAGATCGTACGCGAATAATCAAACGAAAAGTTGTTCCGTAAATTCGAAGGCTAGTTGTTTAAGGAGCAAATAAATTTGTTTCTTATTTTTTTGGTTGTATAAGAAAAAACATTAGAGCGAATTGAAATTATCGAATTTCTTAATTACAATATTTTCACCATTACTATTATTATTAAATTAAAGGTTCAACTTCCGCGAGTACAATTTTAGCGTTCAACCTTTTAATGACAGATATTAGTTGGGAAGAATCATTAGTTGACTTTGATTCAATACAAATAAACGCAGTGTGTGACCACTGGTGAGTCCCTCGCATTCTGAAAATTTCCTCGGTGACCACCGGTGGGTCACGAAACAGTGAACGTGACAAGAGGGACCTAACTTCTTCCTCGCACGAATCACAAAACGTGGAATTCCACTTTGCAGCAGAAAACAAGACTTCGCGAATATTTGTGCCTCACAACCGTCAAACTTTCTACGCGTCATGTTGCTAATAACTGTTGATCATAAATTCATTATTAACTACTAATTATTGATTAGAAATGAAATATATATTAATTAATTACTATGAATTACTATTTTATTATATAATTATTAATTATTATAGGAATCATAATCATGAATTATTAATTATCGCTAATAATCATTACAATGAATATAGCTTGCAAGCAAAGATTGACAGTTGTCAATCCTTAAATTTTTCAAAGTTAAGGTAACAGTTCTTACGACGCAAGTCTCGACATAACAGAGCGTTATCGTTAAAAAAATGCCATGTTGAAGCAACATTTTTTAGGAGCGTTCAAAATCCCACGTCACTTCCGAGTCACGGAGACCGAAGCCATCTAGGCCTATCCCCGGAGCACGACCGGTGCCCCCATTAGGCGTTATGTACACGCGGCGTTAGGGCCGAAATGGGCGGAAATGAGCCGCGGTTTATGGGCTGGAGCCCACTCCCCGTCATCGCAAATGACTGAAAGAGACAAAAGTCGCGCGCCAATTTCGGAGCTGCAGACTGACCAGACGCCGCTTTTTGTAATTAGGGACCGGCAGACCGAACTTCTGAACCGGTTTTTGGGGAGTGCTTCCAGTCATAAAGTGGGGAGCTGCAGACAGGAGAGGCTGCAGACAGGAGGGCTGCAGACAGTAGGGGCTGCAGACAGTAGGGGCTGCAGACAGGAGGGGCTGCAGACGTACAGGAGGAGGGGCTGCAGACAGGAGGGGTTGCAGACAGGAGGGGTTGCAGACAGGAGGGGCTGCAGACAGGAGGGGCTGCAGACAGGAGAGGCTGCAGACAGGAGGGGCTGCAGACAGGAGGGGCTGCAGACACGAGGGGCTGCAGACAGGAGGGGCTGCAGACAGGAGGGGCTGTAGACACGAGGGCTGCAGACAGGAGGGGCTGCAGACACGAGGGGCTGCAGACAGGAGAGGTTACTTCATTTTACCCAGAAAATCATCGCAATCACATCAAGCTTCATACTCTACACAAAACTAAAATTTCCGATGAAATCATGAAAATGACTTATACGAGAACTTCTGTTTTCCGTTTTCTTTTTCACTTTTTCATTTTCTTCTCTCTTTTTTGAAACACATTTACCTCCCACTGCTGCTTCGCCTGCATTTCAACACTCCAGTCAACTGATGTGATGTCTGATACATTCCAGTCATGTAGATCCATGACACATTCAACATTCCAATCATCTGATAAATGAAGCGTTCAATATTCTATTCTATTGAGCTGTGACACATTCAACATTATAGTTAATTCATTCATGACATAGGTACTGAACTTTTCTTACGAGTTAACAATCAACATAGGATTTTCATATGCCTTATAAATAATGCCACGGTACAGAGAAACGAGCATTTTCTCTGTCTAGCCGGTTTCAACTTGTACCCCTCGGTTGCTTGGGGAATTTTGGGCTGACTTTCTTCCATAACCGACCCCCTGAGGTTGTACCCTTCCATAACCACGAGGTTGTAGTTTGGGGAATTATTTGCGGGGAACCTCTCGTGAACTCCCCTGTGCAACTCGAGCCATTTTCTACCCCAAGTTCATTTGGTATCGGAGAACATAACACCATCTCCAATACTTCAAACTCCTAGTATTTTGGGCCACCAAAATGAACATCGATTGCCTCGTTAGTGGCAAGCGTACGATGAACGATACCCAGAAATTAATAGCATTGTACAGTCCATACGTACAATCCGTCGCTGAAGTTCTCCGTCGCCAAAAAGCAGAAGTAATCAGGCATCAAATAAACCAATCCCGACTCGTCATCATTGCTCGCAACCCGAGTTCCACTGAGTCGGTATACAAGATACGAAGACTTGTAACTTTAACAGGTAAATTGGAATATCCCAACCCGAGCAGCCCGAGCTCAAAAATAAGTCGTAATTTCAAGCTGTAAAGTCGAGTAATTGGAATCAAATTACCCAATAGCTCCTGGAAACACTCGCAGCTCAGCTGGTCTGGCGGCAATTAATCTTCAGATTCAACTTATTGACGACCTCAACGCAAGTTGATAACTTGAAACGAAGTATGTTAGAGCGGCAGCGCAGCTTCAGGTTCCAGTTAAGATTTAATTGAAAAGCAAGCTGCTCCGTTCGATGAATGTTCCATACCGTGAGAAATTACGGGATTTAGTTTGCAAAGACTTTGATCTTGATTAACTGGCGCAGATAGCATGGATGGATCAACGGACGGCCTCGAAATCTGAAACTTTATAATTCATCAATAGATGTCTCTAACATCTATTGATTGAAACTTCAAGTATTGATGAGTGTGTAAGAAGCTCACAAAAGTTATGTGAGCTCACGAACATAATAAATATGTTAGAATCTTTCCGAATAATTCTGCATTTTTTTGCCACACATTCCATGAAGATAGTTGCTGCAAGTGAGCAAATTTTTGACTTAATGGTAAGAATAGTTTTTAGAAACAGAAAATCGCACGGGTTTGTTTAATCTGGGATTTTTAACGAGAATTTTTAAAACGAACTACACGGCACGCAGGAAAATTTTACGGAGAAATAATTTTTACGTTACTAGCGCAAATTGCTATTTGTTCAACAACTATCACTGAGAAAAAGAAAAATTAATCAAGAACAGTAAATTGACTGCTGGTTAGGTCGGATTCTTTACATTTTACAAAGCCTCGAGAATTTCTCTTGGCGCTCAGTTGTAAGCTCTGACAAAATAGAACGTCATTAAAGTTTGAAAGTTTCTCTGTCTCAGCCTTGCGCGTTCTGTACAAACATACGAGTATTAAAGCACACGGAACGAGAGATGGCACATTGTAGAGACTAATGAGAGATGGCACATTGTAGACACTAATGAGAGATGGTACATTGTAGAGACTAATGAGAGATGGCACATTGCAGAGACTAATGAGAGATGGCACATTGTAGAGACTTACGAGAGATGGCACATTGTAGAGACTAATGAGGGATGGCACGTTGTAGAGACTAATGAGAGATGGCACATTGCAGAGACTAATGAGAGATGGCACATTGTAGAGACTTACGAGAGATGGCACATTGTAGAGACTAATGAGGGATGGCACGTTGTAGAGACTAATGAGAGATGGCACATTGTAGATACTAATGAGAGATGGCACATTGTAGAGACTTACGAGAGATGGCACATTGTAGAGACTAATGAGAGATGGCACATTGTAGAGACTTACGAGAGATGGCACATTGTAGAGACTAATGAGGGATGGCACGTTGTAGAGACTAATGAGAGATGGCACATTGTAGATACTAATGAGAGATGGCACATTGTAGAGACTTACGAGAGATGGCACATTGTAGAGACTAATGAGGGATGGCACGTTGTAGAGACTAATGAGAGATGGCACATTGTAGAAACTAATGAGAGATGGCACGTTGTAGAGACTAATGAGAGATGGCACATTGTAGAGACTAATGAGAGATGGTACATTGTAGAGACTAATGAGAGATGGTACATTGTAGAGACTAATGAGAGATGGCACATTGTAGAGACTTACGAGAGATGGCACATTGTAGAGACTAATGAGAGATGGCACGTTGTAGAGACTAATGAGAGATGGCACATTGTAGAGACTAATGAGAGATGGCACATTGTAGAGACTAATGAGAGATGGCACATTGTAGAGACTAATGAGAGATGGCACATTGTAGAGACTTACGAGAGATGGTACATTGTAGAGACTAATGAGAGATGGCACGTTGTAGAGACTAATGAGAGATGGCACGTTGTAGAGACTTACGAGAGATGGTACATTGTAGAGACTAATGAGAGATGGCACTTTGCAGAGACTAATGAGAGATGGCACAATGTAGAGACTTACGAGAGATGGTACATTGTAGAGACTAATGAGAGATGGCACGTTGTAGAGACTAATGAGAGATGGCACATTGTAGAGACTAATGAGAGATGGCACGTTGTAGAGACTAATGAGAGATGGCACATTGTAGAGACTTACGAGAGATGGTACATTGTAGAGAATAATGAGAGATGGCACATTGTAGATACTAATGAGAGATGGCCCATTGTAGATACTAATGAGAGACAGCACATTGTAGATACTAATGAGAGATAGCCCATTGTAGATACTAATGAGAGATAGCCCATTGTAGATACTAATGAGAGACAGCACATCGTAGATACTAATGAGAGATGGCACATTGTAGAGACTAATGAGAGATGGCCCATTGTAGATACTAATGAGAGACAGCACATTGTAGATACTAATGAGAGATAGCCCATTGTAGATACTAATGAGAGACAGCACATTGTAGATACTAATGAGACAGCACATTGTAGAGACTAATGAGAGATGGCACATTGTAGAGACTAATGAGAGATGGCCCATTGTAGATACTAATGAGAGATAGCCCATTGTAGATACTAATGAGAGACAGCACATTGTAGATACTAATGAGAGATGGCACATTGTAGAGACTAATGAGAGATGGCACATTGTAGATACTAATGAGAGACAGCACATTGTAGATACTAATGAGAGATGGCACATTGTAGAGACTAATGAGAGATGGCCCATTGTAGATACTAATGAGAGATAGCCCATTGTAGATACTAATGAGAGACAGCACATTGTAGATACTAATGAGAGATAGCCCATTGTAGATACTAATGAGAGACAGCACATTGTAGATACTAATGAGACAGCACATTGTAGAGACTAATGAGAGATGGCACATTGTAGAGACTAATGAGAGATGGCACATGGCACATTGTAGATACTAATGAGAGATGGCACATTGTAGAGACTAATGAGAGATGGCACATTGTAGAGACTAATGAGAGATGGCACATTGTAGAGACTAATGAGAGATGGCACATTGTAGAGACTAATGAGAGATGGCACATTGTAGAGACTAATGAGAGATGGCACATTGTAGAGACTAATGAGAGATGGCACATTGTAGAGACTAATGAGAGATGGCACATTGTAGAGACTAATGAGAGATGGCACATTGTAGAGACTAATGAGAGATGGCACATTGTAGAGACTAATGAGAGGTGGCACATTGTAGAGACTAATGAGAGATGGCACATTGTAGAGACTAATGAGAGATGGCACATTGTAGAGACTAATGAGAGATGGCACATTGTAGAGACTAATGAGAGATGGCACATTGTAGAGACTAATGAGAGATGGCACATTGTAGATACTAATGAGAGATGGCACATTGTAGATACTAATGAGAGATGGCACATTGTAGAGACTAATGAGAAATGGCACATTGTAGAGACTAATGAGAGATGGCACATTGTAGAGACTAATGAGAGATGGCACATTGTAGAGACTAATGAGAGATGGCACATTGTAGAGACTAATGAGAGATAGCACATTGTAGATACTAATGAGAGATGGCACATTGTAGATACTAATGGGAGATGGCACATTGTAGAGACTAATGAGAGATGGCACATTGTAGAGACTAATGAGAGATGGCCCATTGTAGATACTAATGAGAGATAGCCCATTGTAGATACAAATGAGAGATGGCACGTTGTAGACACTAATGAGAGATGGTACATTGTAGAAACTAATGAGAGATGGCACATTGTAGACACTAATGAGAGATGTCACATTGTAGAGACTAATGAGAGATGGCACATTGTAGATACTAATGAGAGATGGCACATTGTAGATACTAATGAGAGATGGCACATTGTAGATACTAATGAGAGACAGCACATTGTAGATTCTAATGAGACAGCACATTGTAGAGACTAATGAGAGATGGCACATTGTAGAGACTAATGAGAGATTGCACATTGTAGACACTAATGAGAGATGGTACATTGTAGAGACTAATGAGAGATGGCACATTGTAGAGACTAATGAGAGATGGCACATTGTAGAGACTAATGAGAGATCGCAAATTGTAGAGACTAATGAGAGATGGCACATTGTAAAGACTAAAAGCACACGCTTTAGAGACAAATCACAGCATATATAATAAGAGGTAACAGAGTAAATGAAGACATACATAAATGTAATAAATAGTCACACGTTCAATGGCCACATAGAGCAACACATACTACAAGAAATAGCACATGGTGACTTACACATCGTCTGGTAGCAATTCAACATTGTTTGTTAAATTTTCCCTATGTGACTTATTGTTTTATGGGCGTATCCAATCTTCACAATGCAGTATGTCCCACAATATACAGTATGTCCCACAATATGCAGTATGTCCCACAATATACAGTATGTCCCACAATATACAGTATGTCCCACAATATACAGTATGTCCCACAATATACAGTATGTCCCACAATATACAGTATGTCCCACAATATACAGTATGTCCCACAATATACAGTATGTCCCACAATATACAGTATGTCCCACAATATACAGTATGTCCCACAATATACAGCATGTCCCACAATATACAGTATGTCCCACAATATACAGTATGTCCCACAATATACAGTATGTCCCACAATATACAGTATGTCCCACAATATACAGTATGTCCCACAATATACAGTATGTCCCACAATATACAGTATGTCCCACAATATACAGTATGTCCCACAATATACAGTATGTCCCACAATATACAGTATGTCCCACAATATACAGAATGTCCCACAAAAACCCGAACCGAGTATATATTTTACCATATCAGTAATACCATCACAAGAATACCATAAGCATGTAATTTCTAGCAAAATTATCCTCCAAAATTAACCTATGGAAAAGTTATTAGTGATGATGATGGTATTACTGTTACGGGAAAATGATTACTCGGTTCGAGTTATTTTGGGACATACTGTATAACTCACTAGTGTACAAAATGATTAAAAAGTGATACTTAAATATAGCAGCCATTATTAATAACTGTTCAGATATATAATTAGATGAATATTGATTACTCTACAGGTCGAGACATAGGATTTATAAATGGGAGTTCCATTCACAATTTTGCTCCCGTACGTTATGAATGCAATTGAGATAATCGCGACTGTATATGAAATTTGTATCCATTTCATTCATTAATTTCTTGCATGGTGAGACTGGGAAGAGGGTGAGAAGCCAAGCAAGCAAGCCAGTAGCAAACAGCACTTTGATGAATGACGAAATAGACTAGACTACAACGAAAACAAATGAGAAATTAGTCTCATTTTCCCATCCAAAAATTTATTATCATATATGTATATTTATACATGGTGGTCAAGGTCTTGCTGTGTGAAATAAAATTTAAGTTAAACTTCACCATACCCTTGGTTGTGTGGCAGTTAACTGAAGTATGGAGTTTTTAACAGTAGTAAAACAAGTATGGAGTTTCTGACAGCAATAACGCAAGTATGAAGCTGTTAACAATAATATAACAAGTATGGAGTTATCAGCAGAAATAAAGATAGTGAGGAAATGTATTTATAGTAACAAAGCTAGAAAGAAGTTGTCAAAGATAATAAATCCGTGAAGTCAAGTGAAGAGATCGCGAGAATCAAAGTAAACTTCATTCACATCAAAGAGAGCCTGGGTTCCCTCCTTCAGTCAATGAAACAGCCAAAATATGAGAATCTGCATCGAAAATACACCAAAGGGAAACAACATTTTAGACTCAATATTCCTGATACACTTGAATTATAAATACTTTGTACTATCGTATACTGTCATCGTGTACTGTTAACGCCCCTTAAATCATGGGAGGAAAAGGATATGTTCAGTTTTATACTCCGTTGCAGCTTTTATGAAATCTTGAATGAATAAAATTTACTTAAGAACACGCCCAAGAAGGATGCGTTGAGCCACCGAAACGAGCAACGTGTTTTTCCAGTAGTTCCCCAGTAGCTTTATGCGACCATCTCCGAACTGCTGGCAGCCATACACTGATGTTTTACATGGCTAGACCGCCCGTTCATTAGGCGAGTTACAACCGAGAACATCTTAAAAGCTCGGCTTTTTTCTGTTTAGTGGCCCTGTAAAATGCCTTTGTCGTGAAGCAAGAGCGGCAGATGTACTAAATGACATGACGCTGGCCCCTGCTTTTCTTCTGCTTGTGAACTCCAGGTCGTTTTTTGGGGAATGGTCAAAGCTTTATAGGACTCATGACTTGAAATGTCTATGAGAAAATACCTGTATTAGATTTAATATATTATAATATAAAATCATATAATGTACTGTGATGTGATGTGATGTAATTTAACATTAGATTCCGTATTCTAAATTCAAAATATATTCAACGGCAGACTGGAAAGAATGACTAACCGGCACCTTACCCCGCACGCTCCTGAACTCTGACTTCAATGTTTCATAAAGTGAAGCCGATGTACTCAAAATTTGCGTTCGACAACTCAAAATTTGCGACAGACAACTCGAAATTGGCGCGAAATTTGTAAGAATTTTCTAATTTTGGCAGAGAAGTTCGCAGGCTCATCTTTACAGCTTTTGAATTAAATCATTTTCAGTTTTCATTGTGTATTTGCCGCACTGGTCTTTACAGCTGCTGATTAAAACATTTTTACACGCGTTGGTGGGGTGAATGACCCACTTTCGGTTGATGAGAGAACTTAATATTATTAGAACTTAATATTAATAGAACTTAATATTAATAGAACTTAATATTAATAGAACTTAATATTAATAGAACTTAATATTAATAGAACTTAATATTAATAGAACTTTATAGAACTTATTATTAATCGGGATCCGACTCCACAAACAACCCCGAGTTTTTTCATCATTCCATCATAAATTAAAAGCAAATATTAATCGCACGCTTACGCAGCAGTTGGTCTGCGCAAAATGTTAACTAAAATCTAAAGCTGCACCAACACACACACACGCACACACAACCTTTGGTGCTGTCGTGTTCCAGTAACATAAATACAAAACTGCAATTACGTAGCTCTTTAACAATTATGTTTATACACTAGAGTATACACAAACCTGCAATACACGTAGATCTTTTAAAATTATTTTTCCATACTAGAGTGCACACATAACACAGCCACTTGCGTGGATCATATATATTCTTGTTTATAATCGTGTCCTTAACTTTTATTAATAAGCGTAACTGGATAAATATAATGATTGAAATCCCGCCATGAAACACACAAGCGTCAAAAATGCCTCGTTATTCTTTTCAACATTTATTTTTACAGGCTACTACATTCAGAACGCTGTCGCTTGCGCTGATTACTCATATTCATGAGCTGATTACTCATATTCATGAGCGCAACCGGCAAAAAAGGATCATATTATAAAAATCCTACTCATGTAAAGCTTAAATTAAAAATAAAGTGGCTTGATCATGACATTCTATTCACGAAACCCAAAATTCGGCAGCTCAATGCAATATTTTAAACAACATAGAATAAAAAATTTTCAATAGAATGTATGCTTTTGAGCAGAATGCAGAATTTTCAAACTCGGTTGGTTAATTACGCGTAAAAATAGTTATAATGAGACTTATAAGAGCGGTAGCGTCATTGTCCTTGTACTGAAGAGATGGCTTCTTTATTCTGCTACTTATATAACAAGGCTGCTAAAAATGGTAGATGTCATATCATTTTAAACTTAACCACTGTCATTAACGTGTGAGGTTTCTTCTTTTGTTTTTTAGGTCGAAGTCACGAAGACGTCAACTAAGCTTCGAATAAATAGATTTTTGTTCACGTTAATTGGCTTTAAATTACATAACGTATCTGAGAGCAAAATATATGGGTTTTACGTTCTATGCATCAGCATATTAGATGGAGGTGTTCATTCTTATCATGTTTCAGGAGTTAAAAAACAAGGGTAAATATTTGATAAATAACGAAGAGATTGATAGCTATAACGAATGTTATGGAAATAAGATTTTTGTGACAGTTATTTCAAGATACTGCCCACTCAAGATACTGCCCACTCAAGATACTGCCCACTCAAGATACTGCCCACTCAAGATACTGCCCACTCAAGATACTGCCCACTCAAGATACTGCCCACTCAAGATACTGCCCACTCAAGATACTGCCCACTCAAGATACTGCCCACTCAAGATACTGCCCACTCAAGATACTGCCCACTCAAGATACTGCCCACTCAAGATACTGCCCACTCAAGATACTGCCCACTCAAGATACTGCCCACTCAAGATACTGACCTGCAGAAAAATATCAGTAGCGGTGGAAAAAATCTGCACTCCCTACAGTTTCCATTAACACGCAGGTGCATTCTAAAAATTTTAATGAAAAGCGCAAATTAAAAGACAGAAATTATGCCCCCCCCCCAAAAAAAATGGCGTCTGCATGCACATCTGAGATACAGGAAAGATTTTTGTTCCCGAAATTCTGGTTTTCAGGGAGTGGAATTTCCCACGTACAGCTGTCAAATGTTAAAGAGTGCCATGGTTCTCATATGTACATGTGCGAGGAGGTAGGTTTGCTACGCCCCAAAACTCACACACTCGTAATAGAGCTCGCTACTCTACGTACGCACATCTATCATAAACAGACTACATAGTTACACCAAGCAAGACACACACATGAATTAGATACTCGTTATTTAGATCGTTACTCTACATACATACATTTCTAACTGGTAAATGTATGAATGCAGTGTAACGAACTCAATTACACGCACATGCGCGTAATTGAGTTCGTTACTTTGCGTACATACATGTACCAGTTAAAAAATAACATAGTCTCTACTCAGACGTGGACATCCACATAGTAGACAAAGACATAGACACATTATGTAGACATAGACACAATATGCAGACATAGACACAGTATGTAGACATCGACACAGTAGACAAAGACATAGACACAGTATGTACACTTTGGCACAGTATGTAGACATAGACACAATATGTAGACACAGACATGCCTACATAGACAAGTAGACACAAACTCATACACGGACTCGTACACAGCCCACACACACACACGCAACACGGAGCAACACAAACACACAGTCTGTCCACACAGCAGCTCGGCCGACCAGCAGCCAATTAGAGGGATGGAAGATGTGATGATCCACTGGAGAGCGCTCAGTGCTGCCTGTATGGAGCGGTGTGTGTGTGTGTGTGTGTGTGCGTGTGTGTGTTATGTGTGTGTGGGTGTGTGTGTTGTGTGTGTGTGTGTATTGTGTGTTTGTGTTGTGTGTGTGTTGTGTGTGGGTGTGTTGTATGTGTGTATTGTGTTGTGTGTGTGTGTTGTGTGTGTGGGTGTGTGTTGTGTGTGTGTATTGTGTGCGTGTGTGTGTTGTGTGTGTGTTGTGTGTGTGTGTGGGTGTGTGGGTGTTGTGTGTGTGTGTGTTGTGTGTGTTGTGTGTGTGTTGTGTGTGTGTTGTGTGTGTGGGTATGTGTGTTGTGTGTGTGTATTGTGTATGTGTGTGTGTGTGTCAGAGTGTTCAGGAGTATGTATTTACCTTTAATAATGGTGCGCATTTAACGCATTTAATGTTTACATTATCTCCGTATTTCACAATTTTGCTTTCATACTTTTTTTTGCTCGTTTCATGTGCTGCGTTATGAAGTGCTGTTCCTAAAATAAAAATTTGTCGATATTTGATGCGTTGTCGTTATTTGCCCGTATCGGTGATACTCATTTCTGTCTATTTGTCTTCCCTGTGCGCCCTTTTCATTCGTGTTCCCTGTTCCTCTGCCCTTTTTTGGTCGGACCCTTTCCCCTCACTCAAGAGGCTGCGGCACAGCGGCACGAGACTGTCACAAATGTAATGAGTTACTGGAACATGAACTCTGAGGTCAATGTGACGTAAATTGCGGGAACTCTTCCCTCCTCAGGGAGCTCTTCCCTCCTCAGGGAGCTCTTCCCTCCTCAGGGAGCTCTTCCCTCCTCAGGGAACTCTTCCCTCCTCAGGGAGCTCTTCCCTCCTCAGGGAACTCTTCCCTCCTCAGGGAACTCTTCCCTCCTCAGGGAACTCTTCCCTCCTCAGGGAACTCTTCCCTCCTCAGGGAACTCTTCCCTCCTCAGGGAGTTCTTCCCTCCTCAGGGAACTCTTCCCTCCTCAGGGAACTCTTCCCTCCTCAGGGTACTCTTCCCTCCTCAGGGAACTCTTCCCTCCTCAGGGAACTCTTCCCTCCTCAGGGAACTCTTCCCTCCTCAGGGAACTCTTCCCTCCTCAGGGAACTCTTCCCTCCTCAGGGAACTCTTCCCTCCTCAGGGAACTCTTCCCTCCTCAGGGAACTCTTCCCTCCTCAGGGAACTCTTCCCTCCTCAGAGAGCTCGTACGCTCCTCGGCGAATATATATCTTCGCACAAATCGCGTATTGTCGAAGAAGTTTCTCGGTCTGGAAGTTAATTACTTCTATTGGAGTGAAGTTAACTGCTGCTCTGAAGTGTTGCTGCTCTGAAGTGTTGCTGCTCTGAACTGCTGCTCTGAAGTGTTGCGCTGCTCTGAAATGTTGCTGCACTGAACTGCTGCTCTGAAGTGTTGCTGCTCTGAAGTGTTGCTGCTCTGAAGTGTTGCTGCTCTGAACTGCTGCTCTGAAGTGTTGCGCTGCTCTGAAGTGTTGCTGCTCTGAAGTTTTGCTGCTCTGAACTGCTGCTCTGAAGTGTTGCTGCTCTGAACTGCTGCTCTGAAGTGTTGCTGCTCTGAACTGCTGCTCTGAAGTGTTGCTGCTCTGAAGTGTTGCTCTGAAGTGTTGCTGCTCTGAAGTGGCGCTGCTCTGAACTACTCATTGAAGTAGAAATCTAACAAGGAACCACATTAACTAGAGACGTTCACAAAATGAGCATAAAAATCTACGTAGGCGACAAAAGGTGTAAATAAATGTAATTCCAAGACTCTTAAGGACTTTATTCCGATTCAAATCTAGTACTCAAATCCGTTGGGCGATTTCCTCGTCGTATTGTCCTCTGAGACAAACAGATATCCGACGAACGCACTTCTCATCCCGCGTATTCCAACACAAGTTGGCGCTCACTAAACACATTTCTCAGATTCATTCAAACTTAGTTTAAGTTCTCGTAAACTTATCTCTCACGAAATTGCATGTTGAACAATAAATTGGTAGCTAACAAACGCATCTCTAACAAGACTGCGTATTGAAGCGTAATCTGGGTTCCAGTAAGCGCATTTTTCATGGGATTGCCCACTGAAGCACATAAATAGGCGTTTAATAAACATATCCTTTATATGTATTGAAGCATAATTGGTGACCAGGTAACACATTTTTCCCAAGATGGCGCACATAACCACAAAGATCATAAGTACTACCCCCCTCCATCCCCCCACACACACAACACACCCACACACCCATACACACACCCACACCCACCCACACACACACAGACGCACACGAACACGCACACGCAACACACACACACAAATACAAACACACACGCACACGAACACACACACACACTCACACACTCATTTTCCAAATGCGCGCACGCTGAATAACGCATCGAGTTAATTCCCAGTAATTAAACTTAGCGCGTCTGTGTGTGGCTTATCCTATCATCAACAGATGCAAGTTATCCGCGAGGATTAATTCTCTAGGCGACCCTGCAGTACTGACCTCAACTAGGAAGTAAGGATAGGAAGCTTTGAGGTTTAGCGAACGTAATTTAGATCGGAGGACGGCAAAGTGGTCGGTATCGACCCCTGGGGGTCGACATTGTATTAGAGTTCTCTTCATTTTTTGCCTTTAAAAATGTCAATAATGGTTTAATATTTTTCAGCTATTTGTATGTGTGTGTGCATGAAGGGGTCGATGTAAATACAAATATCCGATCCAGGGGTCGACGGGTAAAGAAGTTTGCCGATCCCTGGTTTAGAGAAAAAGCCTAAAAAGACATCACCAACATCGACGAGGATTTTGTTAATCGGATCGAGTCCTGCTAAGTCCACTGAGGACCTCAGACGTAAAAGGTTGGTGTCTCGAATTTTTCGCAATTAATTTTTTATCGACAATTTTTTATTTTTTGTCATTTTCATTTTTTTATTTTGTATTTTTGTTATTTATTTTTTATAATATCATTTTTTTACATTTTTTATTATTTTTCAATTTTAATTTCTATTATTTTATTTTTGAATACTTTTTTCTGGTAATTATTATTTTGCGAATTCGAATTTTGGGGCCGAATTTTCAACACTTTGACCGCGACGTGAGCCACCGGTGGTACACGGAGGGAATTTCCATAATGCGGCCGATCGATCAGTAGTCAAAAACTCAATTTCCATAAAAACTTAATGAAAACTAAATGAAGACATGATCCAGTTAATGTTCGTGATTTTCAACATCATTCACGCCAATAGGTCCGAGGACAGAAATTAGTCAAACTGCCAGAAGCAGATCAGTGAACCAAAGTTGGTCAGTAGACAGAACTGGTCACAAGGACAGAACCCTGTTAGTAGGCATAAACTGGTCGATGAAATAAAACCGGCTTGTAGACAGAAACAAATAAATGGACCTACATATGAACTGATCAAGAAGAAGGATTGAAACTTACAAAAGAATTTAAACCACAAACTGAGCGAAGGAAAAGCAAATCGAAATGGGAAAATTGGAAGAAAACCAGAGATCGTCGTCATCGAACACCGTCTAATAAACTACAACAGCTAAATAGACTGAAAATTAAATGGTTTCAAAAAATTATAAATGAGAAGCAAAGTCTGACATCTTCTGACAAAACAAAGCTTGTAAGGGCTTAAAAATCTCCAGCCGCATAAAATGGCTTAAGGGCTAAAATAAAAATTTATTTTAAAATTGAAAGCGCAGGTCGGAAGCCATACTTAGATAGACACCAAGTAGTCGGATGAATTCGAACAGCGGACCGGAATCAATCTTGAGACCAGAATAGAACTTCAGACCGAAGCAAAAACCGAAGTTCAGCCTGAAACCAAACTTGAAGCCAAAATAAAAGCCGAAAAGTAACCGAAACTGAACTTTGAGCCGGACCCGCTGTTTGAGCTAAAAAAAAGTGCACGGGCGTGAAACGATCCATGGAAGGAACTGATCCAGAAATTGAAACTAATGCGAGAACCCAAACTGAAGCTGAGCTCGAAATCAAATATTCACAAAAATAAGCACAATATTAACTAAAAATGTTCAAAATATTCAAACCATTCACCAAAACCCCTAAATTGACAGGAGCCAATACACTGACCCCTAAATGGACTAGAGCCAACACATAAACCTCTAAATGGACAGGGGCCAACACACTGACCCCTAAATGGACAAGAGCCAACACACCGACCCCTAAATGGACAGGAGCCAATACACTGACCCCTAAATGGACAGGAGCCAACACACCGACCCCTAAATGGACAGGGGCCAATACACTGACCCCTAAATGGACAGGAGCCAATACACAGACCCCTAAATGGACAGGAGCCGATACACTGACCCCTAAATGGACAGGAGCCAACACACTGACCCCTAAATGGACAGGAGCCAATACACTGACCCCTAAATGGACAGGAGCCAATACACTGATCCATAAATGGACCAGAGCCAATCCACCGACCCCTAAATAGACAGGAGCCAATACACTGACCCCTAAATGGACAGGAGCTAACACACTGACCCCTAAATGGACAGGAGCCAACACACTGACCCCTAAATGGACAGGAGCCAATACACTGACCTCCTAAATGGACAGGAGCAAATACACTGATCCCTAAATAGACAGGAGCCAATACACTGACCCCTAAATGGACAGGAGCTAACACACTGACCCCTAAATGGACAGGAGCCACACAGACCCTTAAATGGACTGGAGCCAATACACTGACCCCTAAATGGACAGGAGCCAATACACTGACCCCTAAATGGACAGGGACCAATACACTGACCCCAAAATGGACATGAGCCAACACACTGACCCCTAAATGGACAGGAGCCAATACACTGACCCCTAAATGGACAGGAGCAAATACACTGACCCCGAAATAGACAGGAGCCAATACACTGACCCCTAAATGGACAGGAGCCAATACACTGACCCCTAAATGGACAGGGACCAATACACTGACCCCTAAATGGATAGGGACCAATACACTGATCTCTAAATGGACAGGAGCCAACACACCGACCTCTAAATGGACAGAAGCCAACACACCGACCTCTAAATGGACAGGGGCCAATACACTGACCCCTAAATGGACAGGAGCCACTACACTGACCCCTAAATGGACAGGAGCCAATACACTGACCCCTAAATGGACAGGGACCAATACACCGACCCCTAAATACACTGACCCCTAAATGGACAGGAGCCAATACACTGACCCCTAAATGGACAGGGACCAATACACTGACCCCTAAATGGACAGGGACCAATACACTGATCCCTAAATGGACAGGAGCCAATACACTGACCCCTAAATGGACAGGAGCCAACACACTGACCTCTAAATAGACAGGGGCCAATACACTGACCCCTAAATGGAAAAGAGCCAATACACTGACCCCTAAATGGACAGGGACCAATACACTGACCCCTAAATGGACAGGGACCAATACACTGACCCCTAAATGGACATAGAAGCCAAAACACTGACCCCTAAATGGACAGGAGCCAACACACCGACCCCTAAGTGGACAGGAGCCAACACACCGACCTCTAAATGGACAAGAGCCAACACACCGACCTCTAAATGGACAGGAGCCAACACACCGACCTCTAAATGGACAGGGGCCAATACACCGACCAAACCTAGCTAAAGCGTTCACATTTATCTGAAGCAACAAAATAACCAAAAGCAATGAGTTGGCAAAAACAAATGCATTCCCCAAAACCTTGAACGAACTCAATATATTCTCCCGAACCACTACAATGACCAAACCCTGTGCAATAACTGAAACTAGTACAATGACCAAGCCCTGTGCAATAACTGAAACCAGTACAATAACCAAAACCAGTACAATAACCAAAACCAGTACAATGACCGTAACCAGTACAATGACCGAAACCAGTGCAACGACCGAAACCAGTACAATGACCGAAACCAGTACAATGACCGAAACCAGTACAATGACCGAAATGGATTCTTTGACCGAAAACGAAATATCCCGACCAAACAATCGAGATGCTCGAGGCAATATGGCCAGCGACTCCAAAGCTCGGCCCAAAGTCCGCAAAAGCAAAACAAAAACGCAGAAAAAATACAAACACCGCAGTACAAAATTAATATCACGACAAAGCCGAAATAAAATCGCGGCAAATCAAAATAAAACCAAGGAAAAAACAAATAAAAAACACGTCAAAGACAAAATAAAACTACCCCAAAAACTAAAATTAAAACGCCTCAAAAACAAAATATAATCACCGCAAAAAAGTAAATAAAAACCCAGCAAAAACGAAACAAAAGCACCGTAAAAGCAATTAAAAACACCGCAAGAACAAAACAAAAACACCGCAAGAACAAAACAAAAACACCGCAAGAACTAAACAAAAACACCGCAAGAACAAAACAAAAACACCGCAAGAACAAAACAAAAACACCGCAAGAACAAAACAAAAACACCGCAAGAACAAAACAAAAACACCGCAAGAACAAAACAAAAACACCGCAAGAACAAAACAAAAACACCGCAAGAACAAAACAAAAACACCGCAAGAACAAAACAAAAACACCGCAAGAACAAAACAAAAACACCGCAAGAACAAAACAAAAACACCGCAAGAACAAAACAAAAACACCGCAAGAACAAAACAAAAACACCGCAAGAACAAAACAAAAACACCGCAAGAACAAAACAAAAACACCGCAAGAACAAAACAAAAACACCGCAAGAACAAAACAAAAACACCGCAAGAACAAAACAAAAACACCGCAAGAACAAAACAAAAACACCGCAAGAACAAAACAAAAACACCGCAAGAACAAAACAAAAACACCGCAAGAACAAAACAAAAACACCGCAAGAACAAAACAAAAACACCGCAAGAACAAAACAAAAAACACCGCAAGAACAAAACAAAAACACCGCAAGAACAAAAACAAAAACACCGCAAGAACAAAACAAAAACACCGCAAGAACAAAACAAAAACACCGCAAGAACTAAACAAAAACACCGCAAGAACAAAAACAAAAACACCGCAAGAACTAAACAAAAACACCGCAAGAACAAAACAAAACCGCAAGAACAAAACAAAAACACCGCAAGAACAAAACAAAAACACCGCAAGAACAAAACAAAAACACCGCAAGAACAAAACAAAAACACCGCAAGAACAAAACAAAAACACCGCAAGAACAAAACAAAAACACCGCAAGAACAAAACAAAAACACCGCAAGAACAAAACAAAAACACCGCAAGAAACAAAACAAAAACACCGCAAGAACAAAACAAAAACACCGCAAGAACAAAACAAAAACACCGCAAGAACAAAACAAAAACACCGCAAGAACAAAACAAAAACACCGCAAGAACAAAACAAAAACACCGCAAGAACAAAACAAAAACACCGCAAGAAACAAAACAAAAACACCGCAAGAACAAAACAAAAACACCGCAAGAACAAAACAAAAACACCGCAAGAACAAAACAAAAACACCGCAAGAACAAAACAAAAACACCGCAAGAACAAAACAAAAACACCGCAAGAACAAAACAAAAACACCGCAAGAACAAAACAAAAACACCGCAAGAACAAAACAAAAACACCGCAAGAACAAAACAAAAACACCGCAAGAACAAAACAAAAACACCGCAAGAACAAAACAAAAACACCGCAAGAACAAAACAAAAACACCGCAAGAACAAAACAAAAACACCGCAAGAACAAAACAAAAACACCGCAAGAACAAAACAAAAACACCGCAAGAACAAAACAAAAACACCGCAAGAACAAAACAAAAACACCGCAAGAACAAAACAAAAACACCGCAAGAACAAAACAAAAACACCGCAAGAACAAAACAAAAACACCGCAAGAACAAAACAAAACCGCAAGAACAAAACAAAAACACCGCAAGAACAAAACAAAAACACCGCAAGAACAAAACAAAAACACCGCAAGAACAAAACAAAAACACCGCAAGAACAAAACAAAAACACCGCAAGAACAAAACAAAAACACCGCAAGAACAAAACAAAAACACCGCAAGAACAAAACAAAAACACCGCAAGAACAAAACAAAAACACCGCAAGAACAAAACAAAAACACCGCAAGAACAAAACAAAAACACCGCAAGAACAAAACAAAAACACCGCAAGAACAAAACAAAAACACCGCAAGAACAAAACAAAAACACCGCAAGAACAAAACAAAAACACCGCAAGAACAAAACAAAAACACCGCAAGAACAAAACAAAAACACCGCAAGAACAAAACAAAAACACCGCAAGAACAAAACAAAAACACCGCAAGAACAAAACAAAAACACCGCAAGAACAAAACAAAAACACCGCAAGAACAAAACAAAAACACCGCAAGAACAAAACAAAAACACCGCAAGAACAAAACAAAAACACCGCAAGAACAAAACAAAAACACCGCAAGAACAAAACAAAAACACCGCAAGAACAAAACAAAAACACCGCAAGAACAAAACAAAAACACCGCAAAAACAAAACAAAAACACCGCAAGAACTAAACAAAAACACCGCAAGAACAAAACAAAACCGCAAGAACAAAACAAAAACACCGCAAGAACAAAACAAAAACACCGCAAGAACAAAACAAAAACACCGCAAGAACAAAACAAAAACACCGCAAGAACAAAACAAAAACACCGCAAGAACAAAACAAAAACACCGCAAGAACAAAACAAAAACACCGCAAGAACAAAACAAAAACACCGCAAGAACAAAACAAAAACACCGCAAGAACAAAACAAAAACACCGCAAGAACAAAACAAAAACAGCGGAGCGGTGAGATCTCGACCAAATAGCGCCCGCAACATCAGCTGGCGCGACTGCATGATAGCAGTTTGGAGGCAGCGCCAGTTTATCAAAGAGTGCCAGTTTATGACTTGGTTCAGTTCAAAAAGCGAGATATTTTACAACACGGCGCCAATTTACAGTTTCGTTCAGTTTACAATGGACGCCAGTTAACCAAACAGCCCCAGTTTACAACGGACGCCAGTCTAGCAGAAGGAAAGACCACAATCACAATTAGCTCTTCATGGACCCGAAATCGTCAGTAGCGGAGTAGAAGAAAGTCGACGCTCGTACGCAATCTTAAGCCCTCGCTGCGCAGCGTGTCGTATATGAAGCAGTCCTCAGAAGCGCTAACATTCTTCTGTCATGAGTGCCCTGGAAAACTTATTTCATCATCGGAAATAAGTTGCCAAATGAAGACTGACAAAATTGGAAGAACTTGTAAAGAATTTTTGTGAACCGTCAAGCCCCTTGGGAAGATATATAGACTCCAAGGTTATTTTAATACCGTGGTTGAGCGGCTGATTAATATCGGCAAATACCACGGTTACTCAGATGCTATGATAAGTTACTATGGTTAGACACTTATTCAGATACTATGGTTAGGCAAATGCCATGGTTAGTCGATGCTGTGGTTACTCAGATTCTATGGTTACTCAGATGCTAAGGTTCTCCTTATTTAATTGTTAAGTAGAAGTAATGTTTATTAAGATACCATTGTTGGGTAGGTACTATGAGGGACAAATGTCATAGTCATTGGATACCCTGGTACAGCAGAAACCTTGTTTACTAGAGACTATTGTAAGGCAGATGTCATGGCTGTTCAGATATTGTAAGGTAGACAGAATGCTAACGCAAATGTCAAAATCCATCAAATGTCGTGGCATAGGCAGATGCTATGATGAAGCAGGCGTCATAAACGTCAATTTATTGGTAGCAAAATAATAGATGTTCATAAGATTTTGTATTCCGCGTCGTTAGACATTGTTTATAACACACTGCTCTAACTCTGCGGGGGTAAAATAGCGGTAAATTCAAATTTAATTTTTCCCTATAACTAATAAGATAATCAACATTATTTTTCTCTTATAAGATATGGAAAGTATAGCGATAAGTTCAGATATAATGTTTCCTCATAACATATGGGATAATGATCCTATTTTTCTTCAACAAAATACGAGTAGTATAACAACGAGTTTAAAGTTAAAGTTTCCTCATAACATATAAGATAATTATCATATTTTTCTTCAACAAAATACGGATAGAAAATTGATAAATTCAAATTTGTATCATCGATATCCTGCCGCTAACTCAGGCAGCCTGTGCCGCCAACTCCGATCTTCTGAAGACGCGCCCCGCCACTGACGCAACACACAAGTTCACCCACTTGTAGAACTCGAAATAACGCACCTATCGACTGCAAATTGCTCTCTTACGAAAGACTGTTTAAATCTTTCGTTTGAGAGTAATTTGAAGTCAACAGGTCTTGAAAAAACTTTTGGGATAAGCTTAATTAATAAATAAAATAATTTAAAAATGGATTAAAAAAAGTAAAGGATCCTCTTAATTACTAATTGTTAAAATCTTAAAAATTGAAAAAATTCAGGGATCCCCTTAATTAATAATTGTAATAATCTAAAAAACTTGAGCCTGGCATTTGTTTCGCTATCCTTCCACAACGTACTTTCCTGCTCAAAAACTTGTATAAAATTTCTTAATGGATATCGTGCATAAAATTGGACGTGCGGGTATGGAACTCCTTACCTTCACACGCACGCAAAAAGCGCGTCACAAACGCGAGCAAATCTTGCAAGTCTGTCGCCGCCGCACATTCCACACACATTAAGTACTAATTACTCCATCATGTAAGTCAATTAGTTTTCTTCAAACATGAGAAAAAAATAACGATAAATTCAAATTTCATGTTTCCCCATAACATATGATATTTAGCATTATTTTTCTTTAATAACATACGGTTAGTATAGCGATAAGTTCAAAAATAATGTTTCCTCATAACATATGGGATAATTATTATATTTTTCTTCAATAAAATACGTATAGAAAAGTGATAAATTCAAATTTTAACGAATCCTCATCAAATTTAGGATAAAGATCTTATTTTTATATAAAAATAGGGATAATGTAGCGATAAATTCTAATTTAACGTTTCCTCTATTCACTCCAATTGATAATTATAAGACAATTACCATCATTTTTCTCCAATAAAATACGGACTGAGCGTATCATATAAGACAACATAAAAGATAATAACCCGAGACGCTTCAAGTTCAAGATAGACGCAGGTCTATCTCTGACGATCATCGTGTGCTTCCATGAGTCACGTCACTCATGGTTATGAGGAGCGCTAGGAAGATGGGCCACACCGTTCTAATCTCCTTCACGCACTGATTATCCCGCCAAAAGTTCCGGTGGACGTCGGAGCGGAGCGGCGGCACACCGCACACCACCACGTCTCGTCGCTGACTGCATGGAGCTAGGCTGACTGACTACAAACTCAAGTTCTCAACTTGTCCGGGAACGAATCCTCCGTGAATGCTGGCGAGGGAATGGGACCTTCCCGTGAGTGGTCGCGAGCCCGCGACAACATCTGAGTTAATTAAGCGGCCCATAGACGATCAATTTAATTGTCAATATCATAGACTCAATATATTGATGGAATTTTTTTTTGCCCACTAAGTTAATTATTTATTTATTATCAATCAAGCCAAAAGACGATCAGTTAAATTGTCAATATTCATCATTGTCAATTATATTGACAATAAAATTGATCGTCTATAGGCCGCTTCAGTTCAACAACGTCGTGAGGTAATTCGGCGATGTCTTGTTTTTACTCAACAACGCCAAGAATAATTTCAAAGATTGCGAGAAGGTTAACACGGTATTAACTTTCTTGGAAATAAACGGTTTTTCTTTCTTTCTTTTTCTTTATTTCTACTTCACTGAACCACCTACGAAAATTATTTCAGATTTTTCTACATAATTACCTGGTTATTTATACCCACCACATAAAAACCATCACAAGAACTTATGAATTATTATTTTCGAGAATCTATCGTGTTCTTTGAAGGCCTGTAATGGTGATGACAAAAAATTGCATACTTTTTCATGGAATTGGCCCCTGTGTTTAAATTGATTGTGTCCTTAGGAGTCTGTTTCCAATACTCACCTTTATTGTCTCCATGAGAGTTAGCGCTTTTAGGGGGAAATGTGAGGTCCCGAATTGGGTTTGGGTAGACGTTCTTTTTTTTGTTGAAATAGGTAAGAATTTGGTTTTGTTGATGACAATTTTTTTTCGGTTCACTAATGTCGTGTCATCGTTTTTCAGCACCAACTTAGTGCTTTCTTCTAAAAGTTCTATCATGTTCCATTAACTGATCGATCTTCCTGATATATTGTATCCATGTGCAGAGGATCCTGCATGGGAACGCATTTTGAGCATAGATTCCAAGTTCCCTCGACTTCATACTAAATGGTGCTTTCATCCATCCTCTCTTTGAAACGCCTGTGTTGTGGTTAGCAAGGCTAAAACTAACTTAAAATTCATAATCTTTTCGTAATTCCCTGATATTTCCATCAATTCCTATTTTGGTCATCAGTTCGAGTGACGAATATTTTCCAGCACCTTTTTTCAATCTTTTTTTTTTTTTGTACCTAACGATTTGCCTTCACGTAGCGTTGTTTTCTCCACACTTCTGCGTGTTATTTTGAATTTCCCATCCTCGCTGCATTTTCTATTTATGATACTTTCTGTTTTCATTATTATTCCTTATTTTACATGTGTGCTTCGAGCTTCTTTTCAAATCACTAATTTCCATCAGAATTTTCGTTTCGCTCGCAATAGCTGCTTTCTGAGTACTTCCTGCCACACCCCTGCAGTTGTGCAAGTGTGAGTACTTCCTGCAACACCCCTGCAGTTGTGGAAGATTTTCCTTCCTGGATTAGAGGCCTTCTTATTTGCCGGCTCGTGATGTTCCAGAGTGTTTGAGAGAATTATTTTTCAATAAAGGAAGAAAAACAGTTCATTTTCACTTAAGATCACGCTTAAAAGTACAATTATGACTGTGAAAATGTCCTTCCCTAAAGACCCTTAATTTTACACAGATGTACGCATGTATTATTATAGCCAGGATAAAATTTGAAAAAAAATGAGAGGAAGACACTAAAAAGAATACCTACTAAAAGTATACCTACTATACTACTACACTAAAAGTAGTATATTGGTTGGTAAACGTCCCAACTAATATACTCAAATATGTCCATTGTACTAGGCTTGAGATACAATCTATTGCTCTATCACTCGGGGAAAATAAATTGTTTAAATTGTTTAAAATTGTTTAAATATTATAACAGCCATGACAATGGTTGAGCAAAATATTAGGAAATATTTTACCAAGATATCCTTGATAAATATCCCGTGGTAAATATCCCGTAGTAAAGGCACATGCCTCAAATTTAGCGGCGTGTATTTCCAAAACTTAAGCAACAGGCCGCAAAATTTCGAGTCTCGGCCATCAGTCTCCCTCGCAGGCAGCCGCTCAATAACACCACTCTGCCGGCCGCGCTGTTTTAAAAATTAAATTCCCGACATCATTAATGTACACGAAAATCAAAGGCGGTTTCACAAACACCCTCCTTCTCAAGCCTATGTCCCTGACCTCAAGCTTTAGTCTACCCTACCTTCACTTGAATGCCTTCACTCATACCTCCACTTATGTACTTTTATTCATACCTTTCCTAATTTAATCCTACTGATACCTTCCCTTATATACTTTTACTCATACCTTCACTTAGAAATCGCTTAAATGCCTTCACTACCACCTCCACTTGAATGCTTTCATTAAATCCTCTCTAGATATCCTTAAAAAAAAGCTGTTTGCTCCAAGTGAATTTTTCAAATTTTCTTACCACAAAACCTTAATATCTACGTTGGCACCACGCCAACATGCATTTTGTCCGTGTACTATCACCATAATTTCATTTTCACTAATTCTCTGCGCTCAACAAGGCTTCAGTTCTGCCATTTCCGATCTTTCAAGTTTTTAGCATAGCTGCACACATCACAAAACGCAGCTGTGTATATTTTGCAATATGCAACAGCATTTACAGTGTGTCCAACATAAACCCTCTTTTTTATTTTCCCGCGTCAGTAATACCATCATAAGAATATCCGGATTAGCAAAACCATCATAAGAATACCCGTATCAGCAATACCATCATAAGAATACCCATATCAGAATACCATCATAAGAATACCCATATCAGAATACCATCATTAGAATACCCGTATCAGAATACCATCATAAGAATACCCGTATCAGAATACCATCATTAGAATACCCGTATCAGAATACCATCATAAGAATACCCGTATCAGTAATACCATCATAAGAATACCCGTATCAGAATACCATCATAAGAATACCCGTATCAGCAATACCATCATAAGAATACCCGTATCAGAATACCATCATAAGAATACCCGTATCAGGATACCATCATAAAAATACTCGTATCAGAATACCATCATAAGAATACCCGTATCAGAATACCATCATAAAAATACCCGTATCAGTATACCATCATAAAAATACCCGTATCAGAATACCATAATAAAAATACCCGTATCAGAATACCATCATAAAAATACCCGTATCAGGATACCATCATAAGAATACCCGTATCAGAATACCATCATAAGAATACCCGTATCAGAATACCATCATAAAAATACCCGTATCCGAATACCATCATAAGAATACCCGTATCAGAATACCATCATAAAAATACCCGTATCAGTATACATCATAAGAATACCCGTATCAGAATACCATCATAAGAATACCCGTATCAGTATACCATCATAAGAATACCTGTATCAGAATACCATAATAAAAATACCCGTATCAGAATACCATCATAAAAATACCCGTATCAGGATACCATCATAAGAATACCCGTATCAGAATACCATCATAAGAATACCCGTATCAGAATACCATCATAAAAATACTTAAGCAAAACTAAAAATACCCGTATCAGTATACCATCATAAGAATACCCGTATCAGAATACCATCATAAAAATACCCGTATCAGTATACCATCATAAGAACACCCGTATCAGAATACCATCATAAAAATACCCGTATCAGTATACATCATAAGAATACCCGTATCAGTATACCATCATAAGAATACCCGTATCAGAATACCATCATAAGAATACCCGTATCAGAATACCATCATAAAAATTCCCGTATCAGTATACCATCATAAGAATACCCGTATCAGAATACCATCATAAGAATACCCGTATCAGTATACCATCATAAAAATACCCGTATCAGTATACCATCATAAGAATACCCGTATCAGAATACCATCATAAAAATACCCGTATCAGTATACCATCATAAGAATACCCGTATCAGAATACCATCATAAGAATACCCGTATCAGCAATACCATCATAAGAGACCCGTATCAGTTATACATTCATAAGAATACCCTTATCAGTAATACCATCATAATTTTGCTGTAAATTAAATGCTTATGGTATTCTTATGATGGTATTACTGATACGGGAAAATAAAGACTCGGTTCGGGTTTTTGTGGGACATGCTGTATAACAAAGTACAGCTATACACACAAAATATGCGGCGGTATACATCACAATACACAGCTTTATACATCACAATGCGCACTGTTATTAACACTATACTATAAAACGCCAGGTATCTAAATAAATATATAAATAAATCTAAATTTTTTGTGCGTAATTTCCCCCGTGGTATTACAATGGGGATCTGCTTGCTTGGTTGGTATCATAGATACCATTCAAATGATATAAATAACCTGGTTTCTGTTCACTTTTGTTTATAAGTCAAAAATATTGCTTGAAAATTGGATCTATTTGATAAGATAATGCAGATTGTCGAGATGGAAAAGATATAGCAAACTTTTCCAAAATCTTCCTGGCTAATACTGACCGTTTCTGTGATACGAGTTTCACCAGAGCACAAGTACAAAAATATTTTAATGGCGGGTACTGTTGGGATGGATATATTTGTTGGGCATCCACAGCTGGAGGATTTGTGCAAGGAAAATAGTGAATCCCGTTATTTTTGACAGGATTCGAAGGTTCATCTCGTACATCATAATGCGCAGCAGCAGATAGCTCTGGTGATACATAGCTCTGTACATCACACCACACATGTGCACACGTCACACCACACAACAATACACACATCACACCACACATCACACTACACACCACACCACACATCACACTCGTACGCAGATTCCAACTCCGCCACACGCCCCATTACACAGCTCCATCGCGTTGCTATCCATCAGCCGGTGGATCAGGCCGCCGCACATCCATCATCGTCATGCGTACGTCAAGAGGATCCTCCGAATTTGTTATTGGAACGCTTTAGTCAACGGATGGGGGAAGGGGGAGGGGGGGGGGATCATGCTGCTCTGCATCATGTACATTATGCTAGTGTGTATGATAGACAAGTAGATTATTTTTGCATAATAAATAGGTATATTATTCGTGTGTGTGTGATAGAGAGGTAGATTATGCTTATGTGTAAGCTATAGATTATTCTAAAGTGTATGAGGTAGATTATGCTGATGTGTATAATAAATAGGTAGATTATGCTGCTGTGCAAGATAAATGGGTAGATTGTGCTTGTCTATATAATGAATAGGGATACTATTCTTATATGCATAATAAAGAGTCAGACTATATTCATCTTTATAATAAAGGGGTAAATTATGCTTGTCTCTATGGTAGACAGGTCGATTATGTCTCTATAATGAAAGAGAGGTAGATTTTATTTCAATAAAAGATAACGTTTTTAGAAGGAAATATGAAATATGAGAAAAAAGCTACTCTTGTGATACTGATTAATTATTTTCGAGGGAAATATCGTACAATGAAAATGTTATCATTCTTTTCGTGAGAAATTTTGGCGTGTAAACCCTAGTCACGGATGTAGCTTAAGAATTAATTATTCATTGTTTTGCCACACAAGTTTGAAACTGGTTAGTGTGTCTAATAATACATATTGATTTAAATTTAAATATATTTATTTGTGTTATGATGATCATATATAATATACGATGATCACATGATGTTATATGATATATAACATATATATATATTCATATAACATATATATATAACATATATATATATTATATATTCATGGATGATCATGTCATACGATCATGTGATGACCATATATGATATACGATGATCATATTACCATTGTGTTAAACAACTTTAAAAAACAATTCGTTGACTTTGTGGATGATCTACTGAATTTTTTATAGATAAGCCCTGCCAATAATCTTCCGTTCAAGAATAATTTCAAGATTAAAACAATCTTTCGTTTGAGAGTAATTTGAAGTCGACAGGTGCGTTATTCCGAAAGTTACAAGTGGGTGAACTTGTGTGTTGCGTTAGTGGCGGGGCGCATCTGGAAAAGATTCGATCTACTTTTTCAACATGAACTATTTCTTTTCTTCTTAATTTTACATGCGCCGAAATTATCGTCACGCGTCGAGGACGCAGAATATTAGACAAAAAATCTGCCTTTAAAATCACATTCGTGTTGTGTAGTGAATCTTTTAGTGACGTTTATTCTGAAAGTCATTCTAACGTGAAAGTTATAACATTGTTGGTTCGATTTTGGATAAAAATTTCACGCAGTGACAATTAAAATTTTTTTTTCGACGCCCTATTTTATTACAAAGCACAGCTCAAAATTAACAGAAGGTCAAATGCCAAAGTAGGCGAAATAGCGCTAACATTTTCTTCGTTCAGAACTGTAGAAAACGATCAACAGAAGAGCAACTCTACTAGAACATCACCATGTATTTCCTGCTTTTAAAAAAAATGAATCTCGAAAGTTTATTCACATATTATTTTAATACCTTCTAAATGACAATGGTGTGGAATAAATTTTAAAACATATTCTACACGTTCATCATAAAATCATCACAACGTTCACGTAATTTCTATTTAATTTTGTTCATATAAAATCGTACGGAGCAGAAAAAGAAGAAAAAAAAGCAAACAACTTATTTCGAAAAGAGTTGATTCAGGTAATGCGTAGCATTGGTTTTTATAATGCTTTAAAATTAAAAAAATCGTTAGTACTTATATATTCATGAATGTCGTAATATCCATGTCAATAGTCGAAACAAATGATTGAGAAAAAAGCACAAAAAAATATATATTTTCTTTGTTGCGTTTACCTTAGTTTGATAATGCATGTAAAGACTAGTAAAATATAACATATATAACAGAAATTATAGCACAATACCAGCGATGCATTGATGAAAACGAGCTAGTTAGTGCCCATTTACATTAAAATATTATAAATTATTGTTAGAAGTAAAATGGGGGAATTTGACTAACTCTGCGTCGCGACAGTCTTTTCACTCTTTCGTATCAACTAGTATGCCAAATGATGAACCCAAAAAAATAAAATATTTTACCACAACACATATGTATGATTTTTCGTACAAAAATAATCCTGGCGCGAAAGAGTTCACCGGACTTGAAAACGTGAAAAAGGGTGTGAACGAAAAGTTCATTTAGAAATATCACATGTCCATGGTACAATATCATTCCATCATATCCATAAAGCTGCATTCAAATGGGATATACAGAATGTCCCACATAAACCCTACCCGAGTATTTATTTTCCCGTATCAGTAATACCATCATTAGAATACTCGTATCAGTACCGTCATAAGAATACTCGTATCAGTAATACCGTCATAAGAATACTCGTATCAGTAATACCATCATAAGAATACTCGTATCAGTACCGTCATAAGAATACTCGTATCAGTAATACCGTCATAAGAATACTCGTATCAGTAATACCATCATAATTTTGCTAGGAATTAAATGCTAATGGTATTTTTATGATGGTATTGGTGACACGTGAAAGTAAATACTCGGGTCGGATTTTTGTGGGACATGTTGTATATACCAAAGGTTAAAGGTTAAAAAAAAAAGGTTAACATCGGCATCTTTGGGATGCTTTATTTCCAATCAAGCCTGATACATATGATCTTAGCATTGGTTTTTCAAATGTCTTAAAACTAACCCTATATATAGGACACCATGACGGTTCCCCCGTAAAGCCGGTACCCATTTCCGACACCTGGGTTGAGTGGGGTGTTGTGCTTGAGCTTTCCCTTATACCCAACGGGGAAAATCTCCGCGCCAGCGCTGGGAACGAACCCGCGACTTCCAGCATACAAGTCCGATCCCTTAACCGCTGTGCCACGGAGAGCACGGAGAGCCAAAGAAATAAATCAGAATGAAACTGTTTTTCGGTTCCATACATATTATTTTACAGACATTACCCCATAGATATTAAATAAATAAATAACATTATAATATTTAAAATCAGGAAAACCATTTTTCGTGGATACCCTGCAGATAATGAATTAGAAGAGATATATATATTACAGTATTTCCCTAATCTCGTAACTGTAACGTTCAGGTAGTGCCCCTACCATGTATTGTGTCATACATATAACTCAAGTTGTGTGCTGTCATGGTAGCATGTAACTCTAGCGTTAACAGACGGTAAAAGAAGAAGTTAAAATCACATATAACTAAAAGCACAGAATCAACAACATCTAGCTAATAACTATGACAAAGCTACAATGAGAACAATAAAAATTAAAATATAGCATGTAACTTTAACGTTAACACTAGGGAAAAGAAACAATTAAAACCACACATACCAAAAACAGAAGATTTACAGTATCAGGCCCTTAATCGTTTAACGAAACTACAATGAGAACCTACACAATTTTAAATATTATGGTTATTATTATTTTTATAATTATTACCATTATTTTTATTATAGTCATTAAGCAAGAAAGTGAAATGTAAAGAAGCTCTAAGACAGAAGTTTGAGTTATGCGTATTCGTAAACATTAGAAATAAGGTCCTGATGAGTAGGATACTGTAAAGTTCAGCGTAACACCAGTTGCCACGTAACTAAAATGGTAAAAAAACGCAATTCATATCCATTGACACTAGTATTTAAGTTCTAGACATTGAGGGCATAGTTTCTTTACAAAAATCAACAGACAACTGCCTCGTTTCTCCAACGACTATTCAATATAACTGAACTCCAATGAGAAGTAACCAATGCAACACATCTATATAAAATATCGTGCAGATATGGTAAAGTAAGTCGATTAGGCACTAGTTGAAACTAAATTAGTCGGGGACTAGTAGGAACTAGTTGGACCTAGCGTAAGCTAATTGAAGCTAGTGTTAACTAATTGAGACTTGCTTAGTCACTGTATATGAATTTTCCATTCAAATTTTATATTGAAAATCATTTATGTATAATTTTTGAATTTTGCTTCAAGTCCTATAGTAACATAAAAATAAACACACGCTTTATAATGCATTGACTATAATGCATTTTCAAAATCCTTAGAGAACACTTTCTGTACACGAAAAAGAGAACAAAATGCTTTCGACCAAACTGATCACGTCGTTGGATATGGCATTGCCACGTAAAAATATGAGGCTTCATCGAAATATTATGAATAAACATTTTTTATGATAAAAACCTCAATATACAGCGCACCGTGATATGTGGCAAGAAAATATCAAGAATGACACAAAATAACCATTACATCACACGAGATGAATGTAATAAAAGCTCTATACCAGGGCTTCTCAACCGGAGGTACACGTACCCCTAGGGGTACATTTAACATACTTCATATGTTAAAATGTACAATAGATATTTGCATTCAACAGTATAATTATGCACATTTATTATTCATCAAGTGCATTTTTAGAGTTTCTTAAGCCTTTAACTGTGCTGGGGGTACATGAAGATACATCATTGAGCTAAGGGGGTACACGACAATAGAGAGGTTGAGAAGCCCGGTTCTATACGAATAATCAGTGCAAATAGCATGTTTTCTGATACGTGGTACTTCACAAATAACCTCGCACAAGTATCTATTCAGTAAATGAATGCATTAAATTACACGAGAAAAAATATTTTCATTCAACTCTCCGATCTTCCTCTACGCCAGTGTTATTCAGTTAGTAACTCACATTGACTCAATTCACAGCTTTCGAAAATGAATAAATTAATTATTTAAAATATAATTTATATAATACAAGCTAACTTATAGTAGCTGCCGCTCTCTCAATCAGTGCGTTTAACCGAAGTGACTCTCTTGCAAAAGTTAGTGACTAACACTGCCCTACGCTAACCAGCAAAGATCGTTTTAACTTATTTTGGATGTGAGAAATTAGTGCTTTACAGCACTCCAATGTCGTAAACCCTCACTTGTCGTATACAAGCGGTTCTATCTAAAGGCAGGTGTAATAGTTTTATTTCTACCATTGCCATCTACCTCACACAGATCTTCTCTACCACCAACCGCTGCCTCACGCAGCCGGCATTTCACACAAAACGGCCTCACACAGCCGGCAGTTCACACAGAACGGCTCTCACAAAAGGGCCTCATACAGCCGGCAGTTTCCACAAAACGGCCAACACAGCCGGTAGTTCACATAGAATGGCTTCACACAGCCGGCAGTTCACACAGAACCGTGGCAAGTCGCACATAACGGCTCGAACAAAAGGGTCTCACACAGCCGGCAGTTTACACAAAACGGCCTCACACAGCCGGCCGTTCACATAGAACGGCCTCACACAGCCGGCAGCTCACACAGAACGGCGGCCAGCTTATCAGGGGACTGGTTCACAAGCAGGTGGCCCTGGGACGGAGACATCCAAGTTCGGTTGCGCGAGGCGATTGGTTCGAAGGGGAAGTTGCTCCCCCAAGGGTACTGCCCCACCTGGGACGGAAGTGGGGTCCCATCCACCCATGCCCACTCGGTGCCGTCGTATCCACCGTTCACCCATATGTTCGCTGTTCCAACATCTGTCAACGTAATGATCAACATCTGTCAACATATTTCAACATCTGTCAACGTAATGATCAACATCTGTAAACATATTTCAACATCTGTCAACTTAAATGTTAATAACTGTCATCGTTTTTCATAGCTTTTAATATCAGTCAATATCATTTAACATGTGTCAACATTATCATAAATTTGAGCGTCAGTCAACATCTGCCAACGTAATTTACATTTGTCAACATCTTTCACAATCTTTCACCTTGTATCAACATCGTTTATCATCCGTCATCATCTTTTTAACCTCTGTGAAGGTATTTGTTAACATCTGTCAACATTTTTTTAACATCTATCAACCTAGTTGTTAACATCGATTCAAAACGTACTATTGGGAACGTACTATTATCAATGAGGTACTGCTTGACAGCGTCGTAAGTGGCCGCGTCCCCCAGCCCGGCGAGGGCCGCAGCGTACGGGCAGTACAGCCCCGCTACGCCGAAGCTCGCCCGCACGTCCACGTACAGGAACGTACGCTCCTTCGCGCGGAAGCTGACGCCGCTGCTGAAGTTGTCTGCAGGGGCAAGTGTAATAGGTTATGTTAATTATTCGAAGTAGTAAAGTTAAAAGATTGCTAATTGAGGTATGAGGTGATGGGGACGTGCGTATTCTGGTACGGTGCCATGTAATGCATATTAATTGTGGTATGGTGTATTGGTTTGCTTATTAATTGAGGGGTGGTGTAATGGGCTGCGTATTAATTGAGGGGATGTGTATTGGGTTGCGCATTAATTGAGGGGTGGTGTAATGGGTTGCGTATTAATTGAGGGGTGGTGTAATGTGTTGCGTATTAATTGAGGGGTGGTGTAATGGGTTGCGTATTAATTGAGGGGTGGCGTAATGGGCTGCGTATTAATTGAGGGGTGGTGTAATGGGTTGCGTATTAATTGAGGGGTGGTGTAATGGGTTGCGTATTAATTGAGGGGTGGTGTAATGGGATGCGTATTAATTGAGGGGTTGTGTAATGGGTTGCGTATTAATTGAGGGGTGGTGTAATGGGCTGCGTATTAATTGAGGAGTGGTGTGATGGGTTGCGTATAAAATGTGAAACGGGTAGTGTAGATCGAAGGTTCTGTTCTTAAATATAAAATAAGACAGAAATAAAATGCACAAAAGTAATTACCAGATGTACATGCCTGCGTGGGCATATAAACGGGTGTAACACTTGGATAGATATGAATATATATATATATATATAAATTCAAATATATATTATATATTCACGCACATATATACATATTTTTATGTATATATAGTAAATGTACTTCTTCATTATGCAAGATTCTATGACAATATCCGAAATTATTCGTCAAACATTACTGCACACCTACAAAACACGACGGATGTCACCCATTACTCCAGGTAAACCACCCATTACTGCAGGTACATCACCCATTACTCCAGGTATATCAGTTTACCGGCTCAAAAGTCAGTATATACATCGATATTCTTTTCGCCACATCTCTCTGAATGTCACCACTGAAGCTATCAATGAAATAAAAACAACTTTTATTACTATGTTCAATTATTCGTTGTTCGAAATGGCAAAGCTGTAGTCGATAACATCAAAGATTTATAGCCAAATCTTCCGTGACTTCATATTTTCATGAGTAAATTAAAGTGCTACAGTGCCAGAGCTTCTTAATTGAAGTGTTCTTCTGAATGCATTGCATGAATGAAGCGTATGAATATTTAATTTTTCCTTCATATGAAACGTCTTCCAATTAAACTTTAATTGTACTTTTTTACGCCCGGCTCTTGTGTGCGAATGAAGAATGGCATCTCTGCACGCTCTGTATGATTCAGAATATCGAAAGACAAGTTTTATTTTTAGATAGGAACTGTGTGTTTTTTAGACCAAACAAACTTGATATTCATCTATGGCTGCAGTAAGTAAAGATAAGGTGATTAACCTTACCAAACGGTGAACCAATCTTTTGTTAATTTTTGAATTGTTTTAACTTAACTCTTTTAACTTGCATGTTCAATATTTGGTACGCTACCTAGTACGTGAGAAAAAAACGTCAGAAATGAAAAAAAACAATCATGGTCAAACTGAAAATCACCAACCAATCGTGGTCAAACTGCAAATAATTAACCAATCATGGTCAAACTGAAAATAATTAACCAATCATGGTCAAACTGCAAATAATTAACCAATCTTGATCAAACTGAAAATCACCAACCAATCATGGTCAAACTGCAAATAATTAACCAATCTTGATCAAACTGAAAATCACCAACCAATCATGGTCAAACTGCAAATAATTAACCAATCTTGATCAAACTGCAAATAACCAACCAATCGTGGTCAAACCACGGTTAACCTTTGCAATTGAATGCATGTATGCCTCCTTGAGTTAGAATTGACTTGGAGTGATGTAACGTTCAACCGATGGGCTCAGTGCCCCAGGCCTGGTAGAGGTAAATCAGTCAAGAATCCAGCGCTCTAAATATTGAGAAGTTCTCCCTATCTACCCCCGTCGATTGTCTTCAAATTGCATCGCTGCATGTTGAATGGAGTATGCATTTGATTGAATGGGTTATTCACGCTAAAAATGTTGGTAGATGAAGAATTTTGATGGCTTTCATGACTGTGAATAAATTCTAGGCAGAAGCGATCTCTTGAGTCGTTGCAGCTCTTAAGTCGTTGCAGCTCTTAAATCGCTGAAGCTCTTAAATCGCTGAAGCTCTTAAATCGCTGAAGCTCTTAAATCGCTGAAGCTCTTAAATCGTTTTAGCTCTTAAATCGTTAAAGCTCTTAAATCGCTGAAGCTCTTAAATCGTTGCAGCTCTTAAATCGCTAAAGCTCTTAAATCGTAGAAGCTTTAATCGTTAAAGTTTGTCGAAAGAAGTCGTTTGCTCTCTTACAGAAGGAATTGAAGCTAACAACCTTCATCGCTAGCCCGCCTGTGTTCGGATGTAAATAATAAGGCATGACAAATTCATCGACAATTTCACCTGAGGATCGAACGCAATTTCCTGCAAGATTGCCAAATTGTTTTCAGATACACACTTCACCTCCGTCACCGACGTCACCGTATGATGCAGTCGCCATCAGGGGTTATGAATAATACTCGGTGCTGCTATAGCGTGAGGTCTACCGCCATATATCGCCGGTGCTGCTATAGCGTGAGGTCTACCGCCACATATCGCCGGTGCTGCTATAGCGGGAGGTCTACCGCCATATATCGCCTACCCAGGTGCAGTTTGAAATGTACAAATTAAGTAATTACAATTATTGCTGGAAGACTTACTTTTGACAAAAGAATAGGTATCCTCGCCTGGATTGAACATGCAGTGAACGGAAAATTGTCTTCATTTACGATTTGAAAAGCAGGAGGCAAATAAAAAAGTAAGCACAAATTGTCAGAATGCGCATTGATGAAATGAAAAAGTAGGTATTCTTACCTGAATTGAACATGTAGTAGGTGGAAAAATATCTCCATTTACGATTTGATGAGCAGGATGCAATTAAAAAAGTACTCTCAAATTGACGGAACTTACTTTTGATGAAAGAGTAGGTCTCCTCGGCTGGACTGAACATGCTGTGGGTGGCGGAGGTGGAGTGGGAGAAATTGCAGTTCCGTGAGTTAGGGAAGTAGGTGAAGGAGGAACAGGAAGCCTTCCACCAGCACACCAGCTTGCATTTACCTGAGCATCACATACTGGATCACAACACAATACGATAGTTAAATGAAACTAGAAATTTTACGAGAATTTTAGTGAGGAATGTTGTATGCAAATAGATGGAAATTATACAAGGATTTTAGCAAGAAATATACGATGACAATAGATGGAAATTTTATATGGATCTTAGCTGGAAATATTGGATGACAACGCTAAGAGTTCGTAAACGAAACTGCGAAACATAGTGAGAATCTATCAAGAAATATTAGATAATAACGCAATACAACCGTTAAATGAAACTGCAAATCATAGTGAAGTTCTACAGTAATTATTATCCGATTGAAATAATTACTGTAGAACTTCACTATGATTCGCAGTTTCATTTAACGATTGTATTGCGTTATTATCTAATATTTCTTGATAGATTCTCACTATATTTCACAGTTTCGTTTACGAACTCCTAGCGTTGTCATCCAATATTTCCGGCTAAGATCCGTATAAAATTTCCATCTATTGTCATCGTATATTTCTTGCTGAAATTGAGTTCAATAGTAGCAAGCAATGGATGAGACCACAATGTGGTTGTAAAATGAAACTAAAAATGGTACTGAGACCCTAAATACAATACAGAATAGCAACATATTGCGATTGCTAAATGAAACTGTGAATTATGGTGCGATTTTAACGAAAATTTCGAATGAGAGCTCGATGCGGTCCTTAAACTATAATGATATGATAGTAAGAAATATCAGGTAATATCTTAATTCGACCTTAAAATGTAACTGCGCATGATAGTAATATTCTGGCGTCAAATGTTGCATAAGGAAATTTTGCAATTGTTAAATGAAACTGCAAATTACGTAAAGATCTAGCAGCGAATATTAGAGGACAACTCTGTACGATTGCAGCGTTAAATAAAGGTTGATAACGAATTCCTTTTTAGTAAAATTGCAGCAATGGTATTACTCAGAAAGGGTGATCAACTAGACCCTAATATGGGCAGTTGCAAGAAAGTTTACAGCAACAGAAGGAGCGTCAATGAACGTGTGGTTTTCCGTACTCAAATTTTAATTTTATAGATTGAAAATAGATCATATAGATTAAAATCAATTATAGATTGAAACGCTGAAGGTTCTCGAGACGAGAGATATTATCAGCTCCTTGTCTCTGAACATGATTCAACTTGAGTTCATCACAGACTTAGAATCAGTGAGTCAATTTGAATCACAGTGAAAACTTGACTACACACGGGGACATTATTGATTTAGAATCATTGGATCAATTAGAATCATTGCATTACTTAGAATCATTCAGTCAAAACTCGACTCATCACGTATCCATTACAGGCTTATAATCAATGGATCTATCAAAATCACCGCCTCAATAGGAATCACGGAGATAAGCCTCGACATCACATGGGTATATCATTGACTTAGAATCAGTGGCTCATTGACTTAGAATTAGTGGATCATCGACTTAGAATCAGTGGATCATTGACTTAGAATCAGTGAATCATTAACTTAGAATCAGTGAATCATTGGCTTAGAATCAGTGAATCATTGACTGAGAATCAATGGCTCATCGACTTAGAATCTGTGGCGCAATTAACTGGCCCACAATAGCCCTGACGTCTCGGTAGGCCGTCTGTATATCAGCCGTTGCCTTACAGACATCAATCTTCTACGGCACACCGCACGACTTTCATTATTTACTAATAGCCATATTAGATATGGCTGTGCAAGTCTCGTTATGTTGTGCTCGGATAAATTTATCTCTCTGCGTGATAAATCAATCACTGTTAATTTCTTTCTCACTGTGTTGATAGATTCGTGTTATTTATAGGTCATATCTCTTTTTCTCCGCCAGTATCATCTTTCGCGACAACTTCATGGATTTAATTGAGGCGTCACTCTTGCATCGCTATATGAAGTACTTTCTCCTTAACGTTGGTACCAGTAAGTGCTGATGAGGATACAAAAGTGAAATATTGTAGAGGAAGCGATATTGTGGAGGACATTGTAAATATTGTAGAGGTAACGATAGTGAAATACTGTAGAGGAAGCGATTCTGCGGAGGACATTGTAAATATTGTAGAGGTAACGATAGTGAAATACTGTAGAGGAAGCGATACTGCGGAGGACATTGTAAATATTGTAGAGGTAACGATAGTGAAATACTGTAGAGGAAGCGATACTGCGGAGGGTATTGTAAATATTGTAGAGGTAACGATAGTGAAATACTGTAGAGGAAGCGATACTGCGGAGGACATTGTAAATATTGTAGAGGTAACGATAGTGAAATACTGTAGAGGAAGCGATACTGCGGAGGACATTGTAAATATTGTAGAGGTAACGATAGTGAAATACTGTAGAGGAAGCGATTCTGCGGAGGACATTGTAAATATTGTAGAGGTAACGATAGTGAAATACTGTAGAGGAAGCGATACTGCGGAGGACATTGTAAATATTGTAGAGGTAACGATAGTGAAATACTGTAAAGGAAGCGATACTGCGGAGGGTATTGTAAATATTGTAGAGGTAACGATAGTGAAATACTGTAGAGGAAGCGATACTGCGGAGGGTATTGTAAATATTGTAGAGGTAACGATAGTGAAATACTGTAGAGGAAGCGATACTGCGGAGGACATTGTAAATATTGTAGAGGTAACGATAGTGAAATACTGTAGAGGAAGCGATACTGCGGAGGACATTGTAAATATTGTAGAGGTAACGATAGTGAAATACTGTAGAGGAAGCGATACTGCGGAGGGTATTGTAAATATTGTAGAGGTAACGATAGTGAAATACTGTAGAGGAAGCGATATTGTGGAGGACATTGTAAATATTGTAGAGGAAGCGATATTGTATAGGTCATTGTAAATATTGTAGAGGTAACGATAGTGAAAGGTACATTGATGTTACTTGACATTCTAACTCTACGTAGAAAAATTGTTACAACGACTCTAACATTATCGCCATCAGAGGTAAATCAAAACTATAATCCATGAAAAAAAGCACCGGCAGAACATATCAGATGCAGAAATGAGCAGTTTATGTTGGGCGAATGAAAGTGAACAACCGGAAACGGATTTTCGAATACCTTAGTGTCCATAGCGGTGCAGCTGGAAGCGAATTTTTTTTAAAGTAAATTTGGTTACGCTGAGAGCTTTTTTATTGGCCAGAATCGTCACTTTTAAGCTTTTTCAAATTAAGTTCAATCACTGAGCACCTGGCAGACTTGCCAGAAGATTTAAACTCGAAAAGAAAACGAAATAATAACAGCCTAGTCGACATAAGAACATGCGCTGCGAGCCGTGCCGCAGTTACGACTTCCACATACAGATTGAAATTTTGGTGTTACCACAGCGTGAGGTCTACCACCATACATTGTCTACCCAGGTGCAGTTTGAGTTTTACTAATTCAGTGTTTATCGCTAGATTAAATTTATGGAAATAAGTAATATCCATTAGTAACCTAGCTTCACGCTACAGTACTAGTTAGAAGTGGACCTCATGCTATAGTGTGGTAGACCTCAACCTATAGTACTAGCTAGAGGTAGACATCATGCTATAGCGTGGTAGACCTCAACCTATAGTACTAGCTAGAGGTAGACATCATGCTATAGCGTGGTAGACCTCAACCTATAGTACTAGCCAGAGGTAAACCTCATGCTACAGCGTGGTAGACCTCAACCTATTGTACTAGCTAGAGGTAGATCTCACACTCTAGCGTGGTAGACATCACGCTACAGTACTAGCTACATGTAGAAGTAGATCTCACGCTGTAGCGTGGTAGACCTCACTCTATATCAGCACCCAAACTTCAACCATTTACTCTACAGCTAAATTTTAGTTGAGTTGAAGCGAGAGGTTTGACTCACAAACGTTTGTGTCGAGAAGACTGTCGGAGACTTGGTCATCTGCGAGCTGCAGCTTGGGGTACATGACGAAGGGAAGGTTGATGGATGACGCGTTGCACAATATAGAAACGAACGTCAGAACTAGCAGCACTAGCAGGCGTGGCGGCCGCATTTTGCTGCTCAGTAGTGCTGGGCAACTGTGGTGCTGCTCTGTGGTGCTGGGCAACTGTGGTGCTGCTCTGTGGTGCTGGGCAACTGTGGTGCTGCTCTGCGGTGCTGGGCAACTCGAGCTTTTCGTATAGCTGCTTTTGTACTTTTGTGGCACTCTACAGCGCACACATGTGCGGTGCTCTTTTGAGCCTATGGCTGGGGAAATTAATTCACATATTTATTAAAATTCACTTTCTTCACATACCTAGTAAAATTCCCATACTTCACATACTTAAAATTCATTCACATACTAAGTAAAATTCCTACACTTCACGTACTTAAAATTAGTTCACACACTTTGTAAAATTCCCACACTCCACACACTTCAAATTCATTCACAAACTTGGTAAAATGAGTCACTGAATCTCTTTAAAAATATATTTCACGTTTGATGCAAACAAACATTTCATTGCTTCTAACTAAACAATTATTCGCAAAGCGATGAACTATTGAACAAGAAATCCAATTCGTATATTCCTCCAGCAGGTAAACACACAATAAAGGAATTGGTCCTCAAACGCAAAAGTGTTGAGGAATGCGACCCGGCCCTGCTGATGGGCTACCGACCGGTTAGGAGAAAATTATTTCCCTAGGTTTCCGTTTAAGGAGAGTAGATTTCCGTTTAAGAAGAGTAGATTTCCGTTAAAGGAGAGTAGATTTCCGCTAAAGGAGAGTAGATTTCCGTCAAAGGAGAGTAGATTTCCGTTAAAGGAGAGTAGATTTCCGTTAAAGGAGAGTAGATTTCCGTCAAAGGAGAGTAGATTTCCGTTAAAGGAGAGTAGATTTCCGTTGGAAAGGATAAGATTTCCGCTATCCAGTCCCACACTGCAGTGTTGATATACAAATTCTGCTACATTTGTCACGAATATTCTATTACGTAAAATGACTCTCAATATTCTATTGAATAAAAAGCAAGGCGAAAATCACTTCACGTTATCAATTTCAAATTTTATGTTGAGAGTCAACGTTTCACTAAAGAATTTTTCCTTCATTTGTTTTTTCGTTGATTGCAGGCTGCAGTGAGAGAAGAGCAATAATTTGGTGAGCTGAGCAGTGAGTAAAATTATGCCTTGAAAATTCGCATTGTTAAATTTATTCTGAATATTCGAGAGCTTTTATTCGAGTTTTTACAGATGGTCTCATTTTTGCTCCCAAAACAAATAGTGTTGTCTGTGAAATTCAACTAGGTTATTAAAGCTTTATGCACTTCAATGGCCAGAAGAAGTACATAAACTCTCCACTCCGAAATTATATATTGAATTGTGCACATGAAATTCAGAACGGCTTGTGAACATGAGAGCTAATCATGACATCTTTATTTCACTGCAGGAGCGACATCATTCTCCTGGCTTACATAAATTATAGAGTAGCGCCATTTTGCTGCGCCTGTTACTAGAAATACTTCAATATTAATAAATAATTGACACTGTAATTACAGGGCTAAGAATAGTATTAGTGTACGGCCAGTGCAGTGTATAAATTTCACTGTGCATCCAAAAGAAAGGGTAAAGATATTTATTAGGAGACTTTACCCTAATACGAAAAAAAGCCTGCGGCTTTGTTTATGGTGGGCCTGGTGGTAAATTATAAAGCATTCAGTGATACATTAGAGCAAGAATTATGTCGTTCATTTTGATGCAAGTATTGTTAAAACTTTACTCAACAGGACAGATGTACGATTTTAATTATTTTAGGATGACGGTTAATGTAAAAACTACAATGGGTTACCAAATGTTAAATCCCTCTAACCTTGCGTTAGAGAACGCATGTGTTTCCGAATGTTAAAACCATCTAACCCTTTTATGGAACGTAGGTGTTAGAAGGCACTAAAATAATCTAATCATGTGTTATTGAACTGAAGAGAAACAAACGTCAAAATTCTGTAATGCTGTAACGGAAAGCTTATATTTGCACATTGTGGAATTTTGAGTTCATGTTTTGCAAAATGCTTGTAGTAACAAATTTGCACAGTATCTCGTTAAATATAAATGAGAGAAAAAGGAATATCGTCTAAACAGTTACTTGTAGAGGACTTTACGAACGTTTGCTCATCGCACGTTAGAAAAATGTAAAAAAATTATTTGTACAAAATTTTAAATGTAAAAATTATATGTTACTAGTAAATAAGGACGTTTCGGGCTTTCGATCATCATCAGTTAGAAAAATGTCAAAAAATTTTGGGTGAAATATTGGAATGGACTATGTAGAATAAAAAACTTAAACATACTCATTAATGCACATGTTATTAAAACAGAATATACACAAACTATTTGCTGTCAACAGCTCAAAGTAACTAAAACTTCTATTTATTTTGAATAACTTAGCTATTTAAAACGGGATTTGTCCAAAGAATAATTCTTGTGTTTTTTAACTAAGTTTAATCGAATGTCAGAGTTGCAGGAAAAGATTCTTTGACTCTTTGACTGCGACGTGACCCACGGGTGGTCACTGAGGGGATTTTCATCATTCTTGCTGACCGACCAGCAGTCTCACACTCAATTTTCATTAATACTAAATGAAAACTAAGTGAAGGCGTGATTTATTTAATGTTCGTTGTTTTCAAAATTGATCTCAGAAATTCACTCTCATTTGAGTTGAATATTGAACTTCAGTTTAACCCGCCGCAGTTACCGTGTTAAATAATATTATGTCTCCGAGATACCGTATCAAAGCTTAATTACGATCAAAACTTCCAACCCTCATACAAACACGCCCACAATTATGGCACTCACCACTTGGAACATTGCACATTCGATTAGAGCCCATGTTCGAGTATTTATTGCAGATGTTGGTTTTGATGCTCACGAAAATAAATTCATCCATATGCCTCTATAACAGCGTAATCAAAGTTGACTTGTCACCCAATGACTAACTAGTGAATTTATTCTGTCCACAATATTGAAGCTGCCAGAAAAAAACGAGATTTTCTTGCTGTTCACAGCAGTCATCATCCCAACTCATAAATGATCCCGACGTTCGCGGAGCGCTAATGCGAAGCAACTTTTAATTTTTACAGGTCGATTTCTGCAGGATTGAACAAATTTTTCTTATTTTTCACTCCAGATTGCGTGGTAATTTTGTGCCATCAGCCGTCGACTGCATAGCCGAACCGCGACGTTTGAACTCGGCCCGACTGGAGGCTTAAGTTTGTAAAAATTGGCATGTTTTGAACACTTCCTACAAATGCCGTGAACGTTGTTCATTTTAGTTCGCTGAACATTTATTGAGAACTTAAAAGGAACAAATGTTTAGCAGTTTCTCTCATCTTGAGATGATATAACACGGATTTTTTTACGCTGGCTATTTAAGAGTTGTAAAAACCCTCAAAAGTTTTCAATTTTAAGTATTCGTTTCTCCTGTAATTTCTACAACTTGCTTGGCAGAAGCAATCAACACAAAACAGCTAGTTGCGACTACGTAAAGTTATTTAGTCCAGTAATTTCCATAACTCGGTGAACTGCAGAAATTGACTCAAAACAGCCAACTTTGACCACGGAAAGCTATTTGACGTCCTATGTCCTCAACTTGGCGAACTGCAGACAACAACTCCAAAACAGCCACCTGTGACCACGTGAAGCTCTTCGACTAGGTCCAGTGATTTCCGTAACTTGGTGAACTGCAGAAATTGGCCTAAAACATACAACTGTGACCACATGACGCTCTTTGACGTGGCTGTGCCCAACGTCCACGACTCGGAGTCCGGTGTCAAAGAACTGAAGTGCGCCCGGCGCGAGGTTCTGCCACTCAATGCTCGCAATGCAGGCGATGGCCAGCGAGTGAGTATCAAAGTCAGTAAATCACACAATCGATAGACAGGCATGAGTGCTCAGGGCTGGTCTGCTATGGGAGCCTAAAGGCATTAGCACAGAGAATATAAGGGACTGCTTTCAGAGACGTCTTCTGCATTAATACAAAGAATACACGGGACTTCTTTGGGAGACAATGCTTTCTGCGTTAACACAAAGAATTCAACTTAATAACTTAACAACGAATTCATCGCATAACAACTTTTCGGATTTGTATTCGGTTTTATTCGAGACAAGAAACGAACGCTTTTCACGACTGCGCTGTGAAACCTGATCACAGGACAGTGGTGTTTGTTGTGTTGGATGGTACGAAAATTACATGATTTGCTGAAAGTAATGGTGAAGATATTGATGATGTTGCTGATGAGGACAACATTCAACGATAGAAACGCTGATGATAATTAGAATGTTAAGGTTATGATGCAAATAAAAGACTTACGACAAAACTACGAAGCTATTACAGGGATTTTAAACGCTGATTTTATTCATTCATAAAGCCTATCGATCACAGTTTGAGCAAAGCGTTTCTGCATCATTCTTTTCTCGTTATTATTTCTGATCTATTCTACTTGTATTTTGTGAGGAAAAAATCAGCCGAGTTTTTTGTACACAAGGAAGTTCACTCAGAGAGTTGAATTTAGAGTCTTGCGTGGACTTTTTCCATCTTCTGTGCAATTTCTGTTCAATAAAATTTTATATATTACCACTGCAGACGTGATTAAACTATTTTAATTCGACGTGATTTAGTTTTTGAGGCACCTCATTTTTAAACGTTTGAGGCACCTCATTTTTCTGCGTCAAAGATGAAATTTAGATGCGCCGGTGCGTCATTCCTAGATGAGTAATTTCCTCCAAACACAGCAGCAAAACACTGAACAGTCACTATAGGGTTTTGCAGAACTTATGTAGCTACAAGCTCTGCAGGAGCCAGTGCAACAACTTCGTGCTGCAGAAAGACTGTGCTTTTTGAATTTTTGTCTTAGAATACTGGTCCTTGTGTTCTGGTGTTTGAATTCTTGTCCATGAATTCTGGTCTTTGAAAAAATCATAGGGTGATTGGATCTGACTTACCTCGTCAGTTGAAATAGTTATTAAGTGGTGTTTAAAAATAGTGTAAAAAACGAAGGACGAATATAACGACGTGGTAGTCACATCAAATATAATTTAGTGCATTTGTGGACAAGCGTTCATGTTTTGAATTAATTTGAACATTTTTCCTTGATGTTATTGGACAGTTAACATTATATCAGTATCTTTAATAATTGTGTGAGAATATTAGAAGTGTGATGATGTGTGAACATTAGAAGCGTGATGATGTGTAACTATTTCATTGAAGCTTCTTGACTGTTTCAAGATTTTACCCTAGGGAATCGATTGCACTTAGTGCAAATATTGCTGTACAGAATGGCAGGTGTGACATGAGACGCAAATTTCAAATAATATATGAGACAACTCATGCCTAAAATTTTGTATTTGCTCGTCATTATCCGTCATTACCCATTGAATTGATCGCTTCAGGATTAACTTTGTATAATGGATGGATGAATTTGTAAGCAATTCATTGAAAACACTCAAACAACTTTGGCTCATAAAATTACTTTGTCATAGAAAGCTTTACTAATAGAAAGCATTCTCCAACCTAGGAATGGAAGTATTGCAAGAATTTTGATCCAGTCGACAGGTTCTCACACGTCTAAGTAAACAAGTTTTCCAGTAGATGTGCGTCTCAGTAGTCAAATGTCCCAGTGGACATTTACCCCAGTAGACATGGGTTACAGTAGACATGGGTTACAGTAGACATGCGCTCCAGTAGACATTTATCCCAGTAGACATGTGCCCCAGTAGACATGTGTCACAGTAGACATATGTCCCAGTAGACATGTGACCCAGTAGATATTTGTCCCAATAGACTTGTGTGCCAGTAGACATGTGTGCCAGTAGACATGCGTGGTATACACCTGGCGCAGAGACCACAATGACTTTCATTTTCACACTTTCGTAAAAAACATTATCCAACATTCACGTGCATTACAATTCGGGGAGAAAACCTTTACTTTTATCTTTACTATTTTGGATTATTAAGTTTAACATTTTTTTACACGACAGTAAAAAACAACTATGCTTATCCATCTGGTCTGAGCAATGCGTGCATCAGAAGTTGAAATTGTCCTAAAATTAGAAAAAGCATTTCACAATGCAGATAAAATTTTAAAATCCATTTTTTTGTATCTAAAAAACAAATTTACTATCTGCAGCTTCACAAACTCGTGAAAGAAATGTAGGCAGAAGAAGTTAAAGTTGACTTTAAACTACGTACAAAAAGCGTTCTAAAATGTCGTAAAACCTTAAAATATATTTTCTCGCCCACTAAAAAACGAATTTACAATTTACAGCTCAACAAAACCTGATTACGCCTGTCGGTTAGAAGGGTCTGGAATAAAGCACTTGGCCTAATGTCAAAACCATCAGTGTGAGTTCACCATTAAAGTGACTTTCACGGTAGTCTTCATTAAGAGAAATGATGGTGCCGTGCTCACTTTTGTCGGTTTGGTCATAAATCACCTAGTTTTTAGATATAAAAAACCCATGTTGTACCTACGTAAGGTGAATTTGTCGTACATTCATGTAGTTTTAGAATGAAAAAAACCGTCTGCACTTTCTGAAACCGTCTTCGGAGCACGTAATTTACAGGAGTCTCCAAATGGAAAAATCGATCCATGTTTTCAGTGAAATTGTTTTGCAAATAATAATTATTGAAGCAAACACTTTTTTAGCCCACTAGAAAATCGTTTGAGACGCTGGCCTGTTGCTCAAAGAAACGTGCATGAAATAAAGAATCGAGACAAACGTTATTTCGAATTTAACCTATCGTACCACGCAACTTGCATGTACTATCGAGGCACGACTCGCAGTAATTGATGCTGCCAATGTATTTTATAACAGAGGCAGCAGCAGCAGCAGCTGGTGATATTGAACTTGAAATCAGAATTACAGCCACCAAAATAAAGACTAAAATCGTGAAGAATATTTGATGACTCTTCTGTGCCGACGTTCTGCCATGTGAAATTGTTCTGTTGGACAAATTCGCGCGTGGTTACATTGCCCGCACACGAGTGATGAAGTTACGAGCTTTTTGATTTTGTGTGTACTGAATGAAATACGCTGGCTTCGAAAACATGCCTTCTAAAAGTATAATATAAGATGGCAACAGGAGAAGTAGTTTAAAAAATGGCAGAGTAGAAAAATATGGCAGAGTGGAACAAAAAATGGCAGAAACAAAAAATGGCAGAGTGGAATAAAAAATGACAGAGTAAAACAAAAAAATGTCAGAGTAGAGCAAAAAATAGCAAAGTGGAACAAAAAATGGCAGAGTGGAATAAAAAATGGCAGAGGAGAACAAAAAATGGCAGAGTGAAATAAAAAATGGCAGAGTAGAATAAAAATGGCAGAATGGAGCAAAAAATGTCAGAGTGTAATAAAAAATGGCAGAGTAGAGCAAAATATGGCAGAGTGGAATCAAAATTAGCAGAGTAGAACAAAAATGGCAGAGTAGAATAAAAATGGCATCAGAAGTAAACCAAATTGCCCATCCTCGAGTTGCCCGTTAAAGCACGCACAAGCACCAACCCAGCACATGTACAATCATCAATTTTCACGCACCAACACCATCACGTTCATGTTAATCAGCACATATCTCTTAACGCGACCGTTACGCAAAGTGTGGTAGCGTGATTTGACCGTTCCCTTCGTTTTATTGGAAATATTAGAACAAAGATTATTTCATTTTCCAGGCAGTGCTTACGCTGCTATCCGATGAAGCGTTACCAAAGGAATCGCTATCATATCACACAAAGATATGTGGAAGACATGAAACCTCTCGCACTCTAAAGAACGTTGATAAAAAGAAACTAAACGATCACTGCGGAAGGAATGTAAGACCTCTAACACCGTAAAAATTTAATGATCGCACCTGTGCATTTACTCGATTAGAAGTATGCTTTCAACAGCGACGAAGGTTGGAATTATTTTTCTTAGTACCTAAGGCACTCTTCGCAAAGGAATTAATAAAGCAATCACTTCGTCTAAACTGGAACGACACTGATTGATAAGCTTCGTTGATAATTTTGGCGGCGTTAATCTCGCTATGGTAGAGCTGAGACTCGAGAAAAAAATGCTAAAGCTGTTTTGCATGCTGTTTTTTGCTTTAAATTATTTGCTCTGAATAATCTTTTTGCAATTTTGCACTTGCTTCTTCGTAGAATAACATTGAAAAAAAGTCAGATGTGTTAGATTTGCTTGATCGTATTTTCTTTTGCCTTTTTGAAATGATAATGAAAAAAAAACAAGTGCGAAAGGAGTTTTGCATACCTTATGAGAAGAAATGTTGGCTGTTTTGAATGGCATTGCAACACTAGAAGCCACAAATGTTTTGCGTGCATTATCGGCACCAATTTGTGCATCTATGAATGATTCGTACGTGTGTGTGGTACAGTAACTCGGTGCTGTGGTACAGTAACTCGATGCTGTGGTACAGTAACTCGGTGCTCTGTGATCACCAGAAGAAGTTCAATTTTGCCCGCACATACACGGTTGCGTGTGTGCGACTCGAAATGCAATGTTACACTTTCGAGCTTCGCATTAAAAGCTGGGTTCTAAAAGCTGCTACGTTGAGTGGCCGCTGATGCACTTAGGAGTTAATAGAGTGAAACCTGCGTACTCGCAACGAAGCGTTCAGGGGTACAGGTCAAAGCCATCGACTGTTCGCTGAAAAACCTGTTCGAACAAGTTAGAAATTAGCTTTTCTGTTTTAAATCAACACAAAAATATGAAATTTTGTTTAATGTATGTATAATATTTCACCCAAAACACTTGCAGTTTATTTAAAAATTAAATGAATGACATTTATTTTAATTTAGTGGTAAGCATCTAATTTCGTCGTCTGGATGAAACTAATACGTTATGCAACGTTTCCTATACCAGTTCTTAGAAGCTGAATAGGACTTGATAAATAGACTTGAAAGGGCTACAGAGGAAGTACTTGACAGTCCCAAAGGGTTAAAATTAACAGTATTTAATAAGTTAGATGTGCATCTGGAGGGAAATCCAAAGCAAAAAGCATTAGGCGATCGACTTTCTTTACTCCAATGCAAAGGCAATAAAAATTCGGCTTGTATTAGGCAGTCAGCCAGAGCACTTGGACTGCAACGTGACCCAACGGTGGCCACGGAGGGGATTTTCATAATCCTGCACCGACCACTAGTCTCAAACTCAATTTCCATAAATATTTTATTAAAACTAAATAACGACAAAATTCAGTTAACGTTTGCGATTTTCAAAATTTCAACCTACAAATGACTTTAAATTCAAGTTGAATGTTGAACTTTAGTTTAACCCATCGAGGTCAACGTGTTGAACACTATCGGCTGTGACGAATTCATCAATTTACCTAAAGTGGACTGCACTTCCGCACTCCGTAAGTTAGTGCCTCTTTGGGTTAAATAATGATGGAATCATGTGGTGCAGAGGCAATATCGTATAACATCGCGCGTGTTGTACACTGATACATTCATTCTTGCGCTGGTGAACCAATTTTACCAACGTCACGCGACCACCATCTCACGCAAATTGACCCTGACCGCACGTGCCTAAAGTTTTTATTTAATTTTTTGAATCTTTCATTTTACAATTGCATTTTTGCAATCACGATGACTTTTTGCAATTTAGTAAAGTGAGAGCGCGTCCTCATAGAGGAGGAGGGTTTCCCTGTGGTCTCTTTGATCCGTTTTTTATATCTTAACCGTTTAACGCCAGTATTCTTCTATTCATTTTACCGCTATTTTTCTACTCATACTACCTTCATTTTTCTACTCATACCACCTTCATTTTTTTACTCATATTACCGTTATCATAACCACCATCATTAGACTTACTCTTTCATCAGGTAGTGACCGACATCAGAATGAGGAAGGAACTGCCACTCGGCAGTGAACTCCAAACAACACACTCGGGAACAAATTCAACAAGAAATACAATAAATTGAGGCTATTTTCAAAAGTGGACCGGAAAGTTCAATATCACCAGAGGAAACGCTAGCACTGAAAAATGCACCACGCTAGCTGGAGGACTTGAACCCAGGACCTTCTCAGCCAAACTATTACATCCCAATTTTGCTTCATTATAGCAAAGGGACCATTTCCTTTTGCCCATTTTTCTCGTTTTTTTTATACAATATTCATTTTAGTGTCGCCTGAATTGAATGCAACAAAGCCTTAATGGCAGAAATTTGACCGTAACGTCAGACTTTTGTCTTATTTATCATAATTTATTAATTTATTCTTTGCTCGGTTATTATTTCAGTTAGTGAAGAGAGAAGCTGGAAATTATTCGTACGAGGAGTCAAGCAAGGCTCATCAAGTTTGATAGAAATCCTCGATGTGCGAGCAAGGGAGCGAGTCAACATTGAATTATCGAGAGTCATCATTGAATCATGAAGAGACAAAATTGAATCACAGAGAGTCAACACTGAATCATGTAGAGTCAACATTTTGGTCCTACAAAACTTGATTTTCTGCGGTCAAAAATCATGTTTATGATCGCAACTTAAGAGGTCAAGGCATTTTTCTGCCTGAAATTACAATTTCTCCCTCAAGTCAGGCGTGTACACGCGAGTTGTACGGCTAGACTGTGTACATGTGTACTGTACACATGTAAGACATTTGAAAACTCAATGTTAAAGTTTTAGTGCACCAATTTTATTTCAATATTTACATGCGTCATTTAGTCTTGTGCAGAAAACATTTGAAACCCCCTATGGTGAAGTTTTAATGCACCAATTTTATTTTGTTATGCAGCGCTAATCACGTACCAACGCGAGGAAACCTTGACTATATCATGTACCAACTTGATTGCAATGTTGAAAATACATGTACAAATTTAGTATTAAAGCTGAAACAGCGCTAGGAGTTACAGCGCTAAGTGTTCATTTAAATGTAAGAATACAGCGCTAAGAGTTCGTTTAACTGTAAGAATACAGCGCTAAGAGTTCGTTTAACTGTAAGAATACAGCGCTAAGAGTTCATTTAACTGTAAGAATACAGCGCTAAGAGTTCGTTTAACAGTAAGAATACAGCGCTAAGAGTTCGTTTAAATGTAAGAATACAGCGCTAAGAGTTCGTTTAACTGTAAGAATACAGCGCTAAGAGTTCATTTAACTGTAAGAATACAGCGCTAAGAGTTCGTTTAACAGTAAGAATACAGCGCTAAGAGTTCGTTTAACTGCAAGAATACAGCGCTAAGAGTTCGCTTAACTGCAAGAATACAGCGCTAAGAGTTCGTTTAGCTGCAAGAATACAGCGCTAAGAGCTCGTTTAACTGTAAGAAAACAGCGCTAAGGGTTCGTTTAACTGTATGAATACAGCGCTAAGAGTTCGTTTAACTGTAAGAATACAGCGCTAAGAGTTCGTTTAACTGCAAGAATACAGCGCTAAGAGTTCGTTTAACTGCAAGAATACAGCGCTAAAAGCCCATTGGGCCACAAGAAAATAGCGCTGAGTACCTATTTGATTAATTTTCATCGGTGAATTGATAGTTTTTGAACTAAACTTTCCTTTATAACTTACACACTGAAAGAAATCCAGGTCATACGCTGACCTAACATCCATTCAATACGTGCAAGAAACCAAGACTGAATAGCGCACTGCAGGTAATTCGACGGTGCTTTTTCGAATGTTTCTGATGTTTGTACCATTAATATCTTTTCACAGTAAATGTGGGATATTGTACCCTCTCAGCGGCAGAGTCAGCTTTTCTGCGAAGTGAAGCTGACTTTGAATTTACAGATGGACCTCTGAAATGCCCCGTTGCAATCACGCTTGATGTGAAGTAGCAGGTACACGCCTTTGATGCATGGCTGGGGATTTAAGTCGTTGATGATGAACTGATGTAGTAAGTTAAAATCTTTGATGCATGGCAGGAGATACCAACCGTTGATGGAAGGGAGTAAGTTAAAATCTTTGATGCATGGCAGTTGGTAGAAATCGTTGATGGAAAGTATCAGACAGAAACCTTTGATGCGTGTCCAGAAATACAAGAAGTTAATTGACGAAATTCTCTTGCTTCAATCCACCAATTTGAAGCATGGTTGTTACATTTGATATCCATCTTATGAATGAACCTACCTGTAGACCATCGTTAGCGTACGAGTACTATAGAGTACCGAAAAAATTGCAAAATACTTTTTGCATGTGATTTGCACCAGGTTGTAGTTTGATTTCCTTCATGTTATTTACACACGTGGACCCTCTGATACACATAATATGCATTCATGTATCTCTGTCCCCCCGTTGTTGTCCAGTGTTATCGTGGCCATCTTGTTATCATCTTTGTGTTGTGCTGTGGTTGTTGTTATGTGTATCAACTATATATACATATATGTATATATATATTTATGCAACAAACACATTGTGAATATAACAAACCACACATTGTGGTATTTGGCATGTGTCTAGTGTACAATACAGCACATTTTTGCGCGATGTAATTTCAGTGAGCACTCAATAGCACTCAGCCAGGGCAGCTGCAACTGTCATTACCGAAGAGAGTTCACAGAGCACTACTAGATTATTCAACGCAATTAATAACAAGCAATGTTTTGTTTCTGTGACTGAAAACATCTTCCGTACGAATCTGATTACGGCTCTGGCCAGATGTAGACACTCCGTCTTGTGGCATCGCATCCTGATCACCATTACTCATTTTGACCTTCACTATTCACTAATTCTCGGCGGCGCAAATTATTGGCCAACCATAAAATTATTGGCATAAATTAAACTAAGGCCGTTAATAAATGGTCTCTGTTGATGGCACGCAAGTTGTAGTTTATTGAAAAGCTACCTTCTTCAGAATACCACGCCGACAATATTTTTGAACGCTAGGCTCATCATTTGCACGCATAGCTTATTTTGTTCATAGAAATTCAATTAATTCTCAATTGTGGAGAGAAGTTGTTGAATACGTTGGTTGTGTGATGCGCGTTTTGATCGTTCTCGTACATCAGTATTTGGCTGTCTACTGGAAGTATTCATATCTATTGTATCAATAAGAGAAAATGTACTGCGCGTGTTGGCCATGCCGTATCAATTAGTGATGACGAAGTATGGGGGTTGGTCGAAGAGGCATATAAACTTACGATAATGGTTTGCATGCATCGGTCGCACAAGTACTCCTCTGACCTCAAATTTATGTTACGCACATCTAGACCTGCATTTGGAGATAATTGTAATGTAATCTATTGAACATATCGCGCAACATTCGTAGCCAAATGACGCAAAATATACATACTCCACATATCTTTTTTGTATTTAGATCAATACGTTACAATTTACCACGCGTATTGACCTTCAAATTAATTTACTATTGCCAATTTGCGAGTGCCATCGACGCCTGAAATTGGGTCCTCCAGCTGAAATACGGATATTTAAAGAATGAGGGTTGAGAAATAAGGAATAGTTCAGGTCAATATAGTCTACTCAGCATGAACATAATGCAAACATTTAGGTAAGCAAAACTTTCGCAGTAACTCCATGTATCAAACTCAATGCTTGTTATAAACTTAACTTACGTAAAATACGGATGTTAGTGCATCGTAATTTGCAGATCTAGACGCTTTTGTAGCGAAAACTTGGATTTTCCTGGTGCGGAAATTACCGACTGCATTGGCGCTCCGGCCTAAGCTCGAGCATGCATGCAGTCCTCGCCCCTCATTTGCCAGTACTTCTATTCTGAACCTAGTGCGTACGTGGCAATTGTATTGAATGTTCCTATCGGAGTTAACTTTGTGCTCGAATTCACGGAATTTTTCGAAAGGTTCCATTTTTAGAACCTAATTATTTAGTTCCTGATGCAGGTATTACGCACCTATAAGTACCTGTACCTAGAAAAGTCTAAAACAAAGCATTCTGAGTTAAAATGCAGAGGAAAACATGCAGAGGAAAACCGTGTGCGGACTGTTTTTTCGTTTTATTTAACCATGATTTTGAAAAAAAATTGTGTCTTGGTTGATAGTTATTTATAACAATCCCTCTCATTTTTTTACCCGAACTTATGCTGCTGTTTTCGAAAGTAAATAAAAAGACATTTTTATATCAACGAACATAGATGATTTATGATATAAATGTGAGACCTTTCATTTACGGAATTTTGTAAATAAATTACAAAAAGAAAAAATGTAGAGCTTAGTACTTTCCTTACACTTCATCGACTCTCCGTCTTTATCCAACTCTGTCACGAGAATTGAATGGTAAAACATGTTAAAGTTAAACGGAAACACACCAAAGTTAAAAAAGCAAATTCATCACACGTGAATCCGTTTTTTCATCACACATGAATCATCACACACGATTCAAGTCGATTGTAAGCTAATTTTGGAACACCATTGGGAAGTTTTAGCACGATTAGTAGCTCGGAACTCATTCAAAGTGCACATGAGAAAAGCTAAGAATGCAGCAAGACAAATTTTCACTCTGCTGAAGCGGCCAAATGAATCTTGACTGAACCACATCGCTTGGAGCGCACCAAGATTGCTCTAACTTAGCTCTGCAACTCTAAAGCTATGAATTCTTAATCCATACTTGGAAATTTTCTAGACTGCAGAAGCCTTTCAAAATGTAACATTTATAAAAAATGAATGATTTTATTTCCAGCGACTGAATTAGGTTTGCAATATTTGAGCCCCGGTTCATGGATTTCGACATCATTGTACGACATCATTACAGTACGTCATCAACACGTGTGTGGTGCTGAAAAACTTAGCTGCAGGTACGTAATATCAAACTCGGGATTTATAAAGAAAACTACGCGAGCATGCAATGTTCTTCGTGTTCTTCAGGGGTAAGAACACAAAGGGTCTTGGTTTTGTTGTTCTTCTGGGGCAATAACACAAAGGGTTTTGTTCTTGATGTTCTTCAGGGGTAAGAACACAAAGGGTCTTGGTCTTGTTGTTTTTCTGGGGCAATAACACAAAGGGTTTTGTTCCTGGTGTTCTTCAGGGGCTATAACACCAAGGTTCTTGTAAACATAACTCTTAACTTTCACTCTATGCCAATATTGAGTTAACTTCTGTTGATCTGGAACATTACTCGTGTCGCAACTCTCAATTTTTTTATCTCGAATTGTCAGCCCGAGAATTAATTCTACGTGTCGATCGCATTGCTAGCAGAAGTGAAGTCTTTTTACGTAAAAACAATAAACCCAAACAGACTCGGATAGTGTCTTGACGAACTATTATATTACATAAATATATGATACAAAACTCACGCACTGTTTCTAGTCGAGTTATAGACGTGACTAGAAGCATTGTGTGACAATCCCGTATTACGTATTTATGTAAAATAGTCGTTTGTGAAAACCCTAGCGGGGCTTAGTATGGAATGAACTGACAAGGAACTGCTTCTCAATGTTGCAAAACGTGATTTATTGGTTTTGATAGCGTTCAGCCCAGACTCCTGATTTGCGATTGAATTACTGCCACCAGCAGTGAATATTTAATACCTGCTAAGTTTGGTCGCTCATGATAGGTAGAGAATGGTCATCAATTGTTGCCACTCATAATTGTCGCCCCTCGTGACTGATGAAGGGTTGGTGTTGTATTATTGATACGCTAAATGCATGAAGTATGGCTATTAAAGTGTTGCCTCTCATAATTTTTGGGATAAAAAATAAAACTTAGCCACTTAATTTATAGATAATATGAAAAAAGGTGTTGTCACTCATAATTTTTAGAAAAACGAAAAAAAATTTGTCATTCATATTTTATGCGAAGAACTGATATAGTGTTGCCATCCAGTATTTGTGAAAATGTCGATTAAAGTGAAGCACTTCCAAATTTACAGAAAAAACTACATAAATAAGTGTTACCATCAATGATTTATGAAAAACCTATCAAAGTGTTGCCACCCATAATTTATAAAATGACGATTAGAGTGTTGCTATCCATAGCTAATAAACAATTTTGATAAAATGGAGGCCACTCATAATTTGTAGTTATGTTATTATTAGAGACATTCTTGCAGCAACACTCAGCGAGGAATTTGGCTCTAGATTTTTTTTATAGAAAAATTGCTCATTTACTGTATTTAGGAAATTAAAATAACTTTAATGTTAAATAAAAATATTAATTTCGCTTTACTGAGTGTTTAAATGTCATGTAATTGTTTTTCATGCATTGAATTTTCATTAGCTCTAAAAATTCGCCAAAAATATTCAGTTTTTAAAAAAATAACAGTAATGTAAATATTCGAATGTTTTGATAATTTTTACCAAGAGAATTACTGTAGTATGACCATAGTCATTGGCGCTGTGACTGCGGGAGGGAAAAAGATACTTAAATGTTCGGAGCATTATCCGTAGACTATTCAATTCTTTTTTTTGGTGTAGAAATTTTGTTCAATGCTGAGGGTACTCCTAAGGCCTAGCCGATCTGCATTTCTACTGCTGAGTAAGAGTTTCATTTTCAGTAATTCAACTACTATATAGTGTCATATTCGTGGCTAAATAGAGAACTGAAGCTTAAAAGTAGCCGTTTTTTACGCTGCGTTAATCATTGAGCTCCCAGAAATTCCGAGTAGCTTCACGCCATATTTCTTCCGTTTCTCATTTTTTACCAAGACTAAAAGATTTACTTTTAATTCGATTCATATACTGATCAGTAAAAACTAAAACCTACCCTAAAAAGTATCGTAAGAAAAATTTTTTCTGAATTTCCCAAAATGCTTAACCTCTCAACAAATTTCTCGACTTACCGTAAAAATTTTCATTAGAAATTGAGTAAGCGCGAACTGAAATTCAAAATGACCCATTATCGGGCATCTCAAACATAGTTCAGACTAATGACTATTTCAGTGCAAGAATTCATCAACGAACAAGATCACAACTCCAGCAGCAAAATGGCTATGTGCTCCGCACGGAAACGAGGTAGAGTCATTTACATGGGAGGAAATACACGTCCTCTTGTCCGGCTAGCCAATGGAACAGCTTTATTTCAAACAAACCTTATGACGTCACCATCGCGACATGTCGTTTGGCCAATAGCGGTGTGAGATTTAAGGCTAGCGGTGATGCCAGATGCAATATGAGTGCTGCTATTGGTTCAGTATTGCCACACAGTAGCGAAAAAAAGACTGGTTTGACCTTTGATGAACTTTAGGTATTATTGAAATTTTCTCAAGGGTAAGGTCACTAAATAATCATAATTACATAACTACACGCTATTCAAGCTTCTCTGTTAGTATAAACTTTCGACATGTGGTCTGAACGCCTCACTTCGACACTCATCACTTCGATGAGTGTGAGCTGGTCAGACTCAAAGATCATTGAGAACGGTATCGATACAGCACTGATGGACGGTCCGATGCGCTGCTTGATGCACTGGTGCGCGTAACGATGTGTTGGTCGATGCACTGATGCGCGATGCACTGTACTGATGAATGCATCAGTAGGCAGTACAATTCCTGCGTGTTTCATCAGTAACTCCGACATTAAATTCGTCACTTGCTACTTTTGAACCGACACAAGTTACTGTGCACTCTTCACTCTGCATTCGTGTTTCATCTGTGACTCATACATTGAATTCTTCACATGTTACTTCTGAGCCAGTACAAGTGACAGTACTGTACGCTCAGCGCAGTACTTTAATGCTGGGTACTGACAAGCGTTGCAGTGCATTCAATCAACTAGCACTTATGCGCACTTCAGGGTGCGACTCTAATTTCATCACAATGACCTGCTTTATATAATGTTCGTGTAAACTGATGTGCGTTCATGAATATTAAGACGCTTTTGTCTACATCGGAGAGCACTGATATACAGCTCTTTACATCACGCAGATAGACACATTTCTACAATAAACAACGGAAGAATTACATTTAAAATCACACTCAAGAACCGTGACGTATCTGATGAGAGCTTTTTGTTCATGTTATTGCAAAATTATTTCCACAGAAATAATTGAATAAATACCAAAAACCTTCCACAAAAATAATTAAATAACTACAAAAATAACTTTCACGAAAGTAACTAGGCACTCAACATTCATCAGACAAGGCTCGCCTATTATCATACATTGTCATCATCATTTGTCAAACGTCAGTAGTAGAAATGAGTGTAATGAGATAGACAGAATAGGCAACGCTCAGGGCAAAAGTTAATATGTATCGACCCACTGACTTTGTCAGAATTTGAAGTGAATTACTCAATTATAAAAAAAAGGTATAACTAATGAGCCATCTTTTAATATTTTATTCATCTCCAGACCTTGTCTCTCGGTTACTTGTTGAAAACTACTGCATAATTTGCTGGAAGTAATTACTAATAGGTTTTCTGAAGTACTCTTTAGTCTTACCTGTGAGTGAAATGAATATTGTCTTCCGCATGCCTTAGTCTTAAAGGCAGGTCAATAATTAATAGTCTGCTAGATTTATCAGCACATAGGCAGGCCAATTTAGTCAATGATTAGTCATGAAGGCAGATCAATGATTGATAGTCTGCTATATTTATCGGCACACATGCAAACCAATTTGGAGTGCTCATGATCAAAAGATGAGAACACTACAACCTAATATATATAGACAGTCAACCAAGTCATTATACGTCATAGGATGCGAACTTCAGCTAATACGAATCAAAATGAGCCTTCGTTATTCCACGTTCTTTTTTGCTAGAATCAAGAATCGCATCAATTTCATAACTGGTACCAACTTTCGAATACAAACTTCAGTTAATAAGGATCAAAATTAGCCGTCGTTATCCCAAGTTCTTTTTAACATGACTAGAATCAAGAATCGCATTAATTGAATAAATGGTACCAACTTTCGACAGCACAAGTCGAAGTTTGCAAGACTTAAGGCAGGATGAGTCGAGGATCGATTGTATATTATGTAGCTAAATTAATTCAGTGTGGTAAATTTGCAACAAAACAATTCACTCAACGACAGGAATTCGATCCCATGCAAAAAATTAAAAATAAACTGAAGAAAACGCGATCCAAAAACGAAGAAAAAGAGTATAATTATCGTGCAATAATTGTCTTTTAAGAGTAAAAGAGTGCAATAATTACCGTGTTCCGGTCACTCTGCGTTTTATCCTTTATTATTCTTGGTATATAGATATGATGAAGACTATAGGAAGCGCTAGTGTACTCAACGAAACGGGAGTATTTGTAAAGTTTTACCTCAGTGACTAAAGCATGTCAGCACAAAAAAAACTTCAATTGCCACGTGTGGAATTTGAACAGAATCTCGAGGGCTTGGGGATCTTAGTCACATATTTATTAGTGGTTTCACTTGCAAGGCTTAGCTCTTGATTAAGTAAGTACTTAAAGTTCCTTTAAATATCCATGCAAATCTCCTTCAGCAATTCAGCCAGAGTTGAATCAACAAAAGAAGGCCCTGCCGTCACCAAATGCGTTCTTTCTTTTTCAACTTTATATTCTGTACTTATTCGTTAAAATTTTATACCTCTGCCAATCTATAAAATGTTTTGTAGATTGCCAGAGGCATAGAGTTTTAACTATTGGCATTGGTGCAGTAAAACATGTTGAGTGATTTTATCTTTATTTTTAACACGGGAAGAACTTGAAATATTTCAAAATGTGTTTCCTGCATCCCTGTGTTACAAAAGGGCTAGACAAGTTCGAGTTCAGTTCATTTCGGCAGGAATTTCATCACATTTCCGCTTGTACTCCATTTTAATTCGTTTTAAATCCGTCTTTTGCGCTCATGTCCCTGCATCTCTTTTCTTTTTCACTGTGTTTCCAATATTGAAAAATAATAAACATTAGAACTTCAAGAATAACGAACTTACAAGCATTATGTTGATTGAACTTGAGATATTCAAAAATGAGTCTCAATCTCTTGCAACATCGAGCAAAGTTAAAAATATTTAGTTTTTCCAGCCTAGTGCATTCATCCACCACAGTATAGTGTCCAATGACGTCATCCACCACAGTATAGAGTCCAATGACGTCATCCACCACAGTATAGTATCCAAAAGATATCTATAATAAAAGAAGGTCACAGAGACACACCCAACCAGTTTACAGTGCTTCAGCTGTTCATAAGCAATGGCTCTAATTTCCCTGATCTATGTAGGTTAAAGGTTAATGGTCAGATTTTAGTTCATCATTGACCGCTCGCAAGGCATCGCGGTGTCAAAGCTCACCTCTAATGCACGAGTAATTAAGGTCATTAATAGCGTGCAAGAAGACCATTAGCTACCAATGACCATGACAGAATTGATGTTGGGAAAGTAGTCTACGGAGAATGCTTCGAACATTTAACTAGAATTTTACCATGGCGGATTTTAAAAGGCTCATTTATTAAGATTTTTTTTCTATTTTCACGCATGAGTGACTAATATAAAGATTCATTTTCGCTGATGAAATTAAGCTGGGAAATGATCGTAACAAATGATAAATTCTGGGCATTTTAGGATAGCGTTCGAAAACTGAGTTACTGAAATAACGCCCAAAACAACAGAAGCGTTTATCACAAACTGAATGCAGAGTCGTAAAGAACTCTCAGGAATAATATTTGCCCACTCAGAATAAAACTTTATAAATATGGCTAATGACAGCGCAGGGATAAGAACGTATGGCAATGATTAAGAACTAGTGTACACGTCCCGTTGAAATGACGGGATTCAATAGTTTCCTTGAACAAATCCTCCAGCTGTGGATGCCCAACAAATATATCCATCCCAACAGTACCCGCCATTAAAATATTCTTGTACTTGTGCACTGGTGAAACTCGTATCACAGATACGGTCATTGAGCGTCCTTGTGAGCGTCACAGACACACGCAAGCAGCGGACACCAAACAAACATATAATTAAATAAACACTCCAACGGTATAATTAGGTAAATATTTTGGATGGAGCAGCTACACAACGATCATATTATTTAATAGTGCTGAAGACTCTTCATTTTTAATCAATAGTCCATTGAAATTCCCTGAATGTCAATGAACAAAAAAAAAAAAAAAAAAAAAAGAGGGAAGTAGTAGAAACCAAATGCTAGGCAGAGGATTGAGTGACAATGCTCTTCTTTTTTGCATCAATACAGCTTGCTGTCTTATATCTGTACGTTTTTTGCATCAATACAGCTTGCTGTCTTATATATGTACGTTTTTTGCATCAATACAGCTTGCTGTCTTATATATGTACGTTTTTTGCATCAATACAGCTTGCTGTCTTATATATGTACGCTTTTTGCATCAATACAGCTTGCTGTCTTATATATGTACGTTTTTTGCATCAATACAGCTTGCTGTCTTATATATGTACGTTTTTAAAAATAGAGTCTCTGCAACTGGTTTTCAGGTTTTATAAATTTCTGCAAAATTTACTGAGCTTCTGTACGATAGAAAACTTTGAAATAACATTAGCAAGAGGTATTTTTAGCAAAAGTAATTTAAAAAAATGTAGCAGTAATAATTGAGAGAAATTTTCTCTGCCATGTATGGGAGAAAACGATTGACGGAAGTGATATGCGAATCTAAGTGAAAACACAAGTTTTATGAACTAACTGGTACATGCACTGTTCATTCAAGATGTCTAATTCCTTCCTCATCATTTTTAATGAAAATGTCAAACTTCGTCACCTATTCAACGAAGCTGCTCGACCGCTTGGGCTATGCAGTTAAATGTAATCGCATGAAATTAGCTGAAGATTGACTTTTAAATTAAAACTAGTCCACCCCCCTTTATTTGAAATAAGAATGAAGGTGAAATGAGAGAAAGACCGTAAAAAATATAAAAAATACAATCACTCGAGAGTTGATGAGGCCGCGTGAACACGGCCCGTCAAAATATATAGCGCTGGAGCTTGTATCACAGATACGCTCATCACACACTGCAGGCTGGCTTCGGACAGACCGACCGGCGGACGCGGCTCTTATTATAGTATAGATTGTATTCCCTATTGCGGACAAGCAAACATTCTTTTTAGGTTTCCGGGTCGCTTCCGGTACGCGTCCAATCAATGTCCATAGGAGCAACCGAAATTGATATCGAGTCATCGCCAAACTCCACGGGTCACGAAATCTAATTAGTCTACGGATAATACAACCAGTATTTAACTATCTTTTAAATCTCGAAAGGAATTAGACTCTTCTCATATTATGTTATCACTAGTCCACCTCCCTTTAATTGAAATAAAAAAGAAGACGAAATGAAGGAAAGGCCGTGAAAAATAAGGAAATTCAATCTGTCGAGAGTTGATGAGGCCGAGTGCACACGGCCCGTCAAAAATGTATAATAAAGTTTGACAAATCACATGACACACGTTCCTATTTCCTAAGAATTCACGGGAGATTCACTCCTACTCGAATGTGATGGAATACTGCACTGGAAATTGTGGAGTTGATGAAGCTTGTATCACAGATACGCTCATCTCACACTGCAGGCTGGCTTCGGACGGACAGACAGACAGACAGACGGACAGACAGACTGACAGACAGACAGACAGACAGACAGACGGACAGACAGACAGACGGACAGACAGACAGACAGACAGACGGACCCCCCTCTTAATATAGTATAGATTTATATTCTATGATCTCATACGAGCGAGTGTTGAAACGAATTATGTGCTATTGAATTATACGTTATTACTAGATAAGTTATCAAATTAGATGTTATTGATCTCGGCTATGTTATTTTTATTGAATTATACTCGCAGAGTTCGATACCCTCACCACATAATCATAATCATCGTTAGTGTTTAGTGGGTGAGAGAAGCAAGTTAATGAAACACGCCTAACGCAGTGAGTGCCTACCAAGCAATATTTACGGCATAGAACACACAAGGCCTCATGAAGAATCATTTACGAAAACGAAAACAAGTTCTAAGACCTCGCCCACCTACCATAAAAGAAATTTTTTGCAATAAAATATCTATTATTATATGCTCTAACAAAACGCGTGAACTATTTACTTAAGTAAGTAGTATATAATATACATGTAAGTACATATATATGTTGTATAAGTACACAATTCATAATCGCTAATGTACCACAAAACGTAAAGTGTGTCTGATTATAAGAAATGTGTATGTTACATGTATACATACATAGAATTACTGTAAGAAAATTGGAGAATTGAGCGCTGAAAGTAATCAAAGAGCGATCTATTACACATACATATATGTGTAATATGCATATGTTGAATGACGCACGTCATTTAGTATATGTAATATACATATGTTAAAGTACGTGCGTCATTTATTATATTTATATTAAACGATACGCGTCACAATCAACCGAAAAGGGCTCTCAGAGGTAGAACTTCTGCTGATGGTTCTGAAAGTTAGACTTCAGTGATTAGCACTCGCCGTGCCAAGTTAGAGCTTACCTGACGATTTTATTGTGCTCTCAACTATATAATTCAGAAAAGTTTCAACAGAAAAATATCATCAGAAAAGATTCATCACAAAAGAGTTATTAGGTCGCGTACGTAAATTACGAACATTGGCTAGCATTATTTCAAGTTTCTATAATGTGCGCCTAGGTTCAGGGACGAGCTGCTAATGTTGCGACAACTTGTGACTGGTGTGACGGAATCAGTTTATGACCGACTCAAGCGAATGTTTCACGTAAATATGCTTTAGTTTCTGATTCTTTTACTCTCTAGTTATGGGAATGTTACTGAGTTAAAGTTGGAAATTATCTCAAAGTTTCTAGTGATTACGAAGGTTATAAATTTAAATGTCTGTTAAACCGATTGTTTCCTTTATAACCTTCATTTTTAATGTTAAGACATTTGAATGCATTTTTCGTGCTTCTCTGGTTATTCGATTCTTTACTATTTAATTTTATTTTATATTTCTTCAATGGAAGACACTGCATGCTTGTCTTAAATTGCATCCGTTGATTTTATCAAAGATCGTTCGTACCGTTACCCCGAGCGCCTGAACTCAGAGGGAAAAAATGCCAGGGATTGATTATTTTCATGAATCTCAATTATGGTTGTTACATTAGAGTGGAAACGCAGCCCTTTAAATGTGTGGCACTTTTGACAGTGAAATCTAGTTAATTACTTTTATTTCCAATATTTTAATCTACGTGTCTCACCGGTGATCTCCAGATGCTAAAATGGATGCCATTCAAATGAAGAATAAAGAATCAACCTTTTGAAACACACAGACCACTTCAGTCCGAGCGCTCATGAAAAAATTTTTTTACGAGTTTCATGACTGGACCACGAGCCGGTAATAATAAGTTATTGCAAAGAACAAGTGAAGACGACAAGTAAGATTGTGGTTCAGAAAATGATGGCAGCTCACCATAACGGCGTGTAAAAAGTGACTGGAAATGGCTCAATTATCGTTAAGGTAAGGCTAAGCAATTCCTAAATGGTGTCAGTTTGTGTAGAAATGCTCCCTCCTATGCTTTGGATACAATACAATTTCACGCATACAAATTTTTTCTCATGTACTAACGCAGTTCATACGTTTTTAAATTAATTATTCAGCTACCATGAATGATTTTAAGAAAAGAATTACACAATCACTGATGAAATTAAAGCATTCAGTATCTGTAATGCTGCAAACAAATCGCTTACTAGTTGTCTATATGTGTATTGTCTCAATATGTGAAAGGAATTTTTTAAATTTATCCTAAATCTGAGATTTCCCAGAAATCAACCTATTTCATCAATGATAAAATTTAGTTGCGGTCCTAACTGAAAAGACTTAGCTACATTGATGCAAGCACAACAAAAATATAACTTGATGTAAAAAACATTGAGCTTAACACACGGTAGAGGAAACAAGGTAGGGTCAAACCAGTCATTTTTTTCGTCGACAGTGTGGGTTTGCTGACGTCACGGCAACGAACTAATGACACGCTCGTATTGCATCTGGTAGCACTGCTACCCTTAAATCTAGCTCTGCTATTGGTCTAACGACATTGCGTTTTGGTGACGTCATAAAGTTTGTTTGAAATAAAATCTTTATATTGCCTAGTCGAACAAGAAGAACTTCGTATTTTCCCCCAAAGAAATGACCCTACCTTGCTTCCTCTACCGTGACTTAGCACCTAGGAACGCACGAAAGCTGTGTCATGTCGTCAGTTCATTTAAACTGAAGAAAAAATTTTGGTAGGATATCGTTGCAATGCAAGAAAATTGCTTAGCATGACCAATGTTTACCGGGATCCCTCGCTTATCGCGGTTGGTCGGTTCTGAGACTGGCCGCGAGGAGTGAATTATCGCGAAGTAGGGACAGCATATATACCGTACTTGGACTTTTACATGAATTTGAACTTCTAAAACCCATCCTGTTACTTCCGCAATAGTCTAGCCGCAAAATAGCTAGGGAACTCTTTTTCATTTTCGCACGAACATTGTTGAGCTTCGGAAGGGTCTTACCGCGCTAACATCATCACACGATTACTACTCACATAATGCAGCGGCATTTGAGTGGGAACAGAATAGATCTAAGTCGATCTCAGATGCAAAAACATTTTATTTTTCTCCTTGTTTTAACTCTAACACAACTCTTGCTGACAAATACTCTTCAGTCATGTGGTGCACTTAAATTTTCAGGTGGACTTCAATACCTCTCTGAAAAAAGAGCCGGAAATTTTCATGTTCACTGGAAGGAATTTCTTGAAATGTGAGTCTCAAATTTCGATCAGGTAAATGCTACAAATGAAATTACATTAGGCCTTAGTAAGTAAATGTAAAAAATATTTTTCCAAAAATCGTACAGTATTACTCAAAATCACATTAAAATATCAATACAAGGAAGTTATGCTATGAAAATCAATTTTCTTAATTATATCAAACCTAATCTAGCAGAAACAGGTTATCCATTCTCAAATAAATGAAACAAAGAAGTTTTGAATGTATTTGCATTTAAAATACAATAGTTACTGCAAAAACATTTTTTTACATATTTCTTATAAAAAGTATGCGTTTTCTGACCGGTAACATTGTTATATTATTAAACTCTCAACTTCTCAATAATATTTTGAGCTTTTCTGGTAATATCATCACGGCATTGATGATAATAAAACATGGGGATTTTTTGTATTAAATGAATACCTACTGGTAATTTATTGTAGCTCAACCTGAGCGGGGGCACTACAAAACACTGTTGTTCACAAATTGCAGTTCGCAGCATTAGTTATCTGACTGCGCTAAAATTTTCTTAACTGCATCGTGTTAATTAAAATGTTTTCTTTTCTTATTTATGTCGTATACTGTTATTGTTAAGCTCACGGCAATTTCTGGTTTCCTTCGCTCGTGAGTATATTATTAAAGCATTATTTAAGTAGGTAATTTCATGAATTGCTCCAATTAGGCTAGGTTGGAAATGTTTTGGTACACTTTGTACAACAATTCCTTTAGAAATTTCTGATTTCGGTGAATTCTTTTGTGTCAGCATTATTTGTGCAGGAAATGTTATAAATTTATGCTGTAGTAATTTTTTTGAGCTCGTTATTTCGCATACCAGTAGATACGTAGAAGTGAAAAGATAGTTCCTAATCTCGACTTTATGGGTATTCACGCAGAATTATTTAAATCCACAAATTTTGCAGAAGCCCATTTTAATTTCAACTTAAATCCGTGATAATAAGAGTTCATAAGCTCGTATATCAATATAAGTGTGCACTAACGTGAGTGTTTTCTATAATGGATCACTGGTATTATATTTTTTACTTGTATTTGCTTGCATTATTGAATCTAGATTAACATCATTGTTAGGATTCTGGCCGTGGGGTATAGCCAGTCCTAAACAACCTCGATAAGCATTTGTAATAGACCATGAGAAAGGATAATAAGCACTCAGGAACTCAGCTTTTCGTTGGTAGTTTTATTCTTGAGGAGAGCCGAAAAAGGATTGCCAAATCTTGCTCTTCTGAAGGACTCGGCTGACGATGGTTCGCAGTCCTGGCAGGCGGGAGGCTCCTGGAGAAATGCTGAAGTCGACCGCGTGTGTATGGGTGGTTTAAAAATGATTTTAACCCAATTTTATAAAACTTGGAAACGACCCGAGGCGATTGTTAAGGTCAATTTAATTGAGTTGAGGCCAGGCAAGTAGACTCAAGTTTTGGGCCAATTCCGATGAGTCAAGTAGTGCTAAGGCCCAAGCAAGCGAGACAAGAAACGTAAGGCCAAGGCAAGTATAGACTGGTAAGATGAGGCCAGCTAAGGTCGGCCAGTTCAAGTAAAACCAGTTCAGTGAAAAACCAGTTAAGTGAAAACTAAATCCAACAAAGTCAATCCCACTAAGGCCCAGGGGGAGCTGGTGTGTTGGCATTGGTGATGACGATGAGGTCTGCAAAAAGACGAACGCTGATGAGCAGTCCAAGGAGACATCACGGAAAATTCTAGTGCTGACAGTCCCCAACATCGACATGATAAACGCCCACACGCAACTCCGAGAAATCCTACAGATCAGACACGAGCTATCTTTAAGGATTCTCACTTTTGGCAAAGCTCAAGGAGAAAGGACAGATTCTTTTGTAACTAGCAACTTGTTCACAAATGCCTTCGGCTTTAATCTCAGAGCATGCGGTTAAAGACTTTCTGGTAATGACAATCGTTATTCATTACCGAAACTACATGCAAGTAAACACAAGATCTACGGAATATCATGAAAATATCAAGAGACTGCAACTTTTGCAAGAATCTGCAGGACAGCAATATAGGAGGTTAAATTGGTGGAGTTTTGGATAAAAGAACACGTGATTTCATAACACAAGATTCATGAAACCGCGAATGAATCTGCAGGACAGCAATATAGGAGGTTAAATTGGTGGAGTTTTTGGAAAAACACGTGATTTCCTAACACACGATTCATTAAACCGCGAAAAGACATAACACGGCAAAAATTGCGTAGTATTGAGAATTAACGCTTGTTCAGTGCTCTAGAAACATCCCTATCTCCGTAAAAGAATCAACAGAGAAAAGGAATCCTACTTTCATTGCTATAAATCCTACTGAAAATCACGGATAAATATCATTTGCAATAATAAAAAAAAAATGCCATCTACATTGAGAAAAGAAACACTACGTTTTTGCTTGCACTGAAAACGATCTTTGCGAGACGACACATGAACATTAATGCTACTATTAACCCGACGGTTTTTACGCGTCGCCATTGGCGATAAACCACCGGCATACATCGTACGTATTCGTGAAGGCATATGCTAGTAGGTATTTCGTCACAAAAAAATAAGCAGAAGTGCTTTAGATTTTGATAATGATTTATATTGAAATCTGTGCGATTAAACGCGATTTAAGGAGTATGAGATTAAAGAAAAGGAAACTAAAAGAAACTTTAGCAAGCATGTGCATGAATAATTTGCGTACTCTATTAGTTCGAACGAAATTATTGAAAAAGGCATTCCCACTTATTACACGTCACACATTTAAGAAATACTACTACTAGTATGTTTGTAAAGAATCTTATTCGAAAATGCGTAAGATACGATTTTTGAATCGCAAAATCCTACACGCGACGGCAATCTGTGCGTCGCCATTTTTAAGAACAAGGAACCGGCACAAAGACGCCAGCGGCTCTATCGTGCTCTAACGAGCATTTTATGATCGAATTTCAATCTCGACATGAACGCTGCAAGTGTATGACTTTCAGTAAGGGAAAGACGTAGTTGAGTATTTAGTGTAAATTACTGACACACGAAATGCACATGGCGTAAAAATTCACGCTAAGTCATGTTGAGGAATCCTCTGAATGAGAACATGCTACATCACAATTCCTACGCATAATTACGTATCTTAATACCAGCACTGTCACTATTTATACTCACTGAACACGACGAAAGGAACACGATAATTTTCTAACACATTTTTACTCACGAGAATTTGCTGTAACACCGCTAGAGTAAGACGCCAATAGATGAGTGTGCGCTTATGAAAAGAGACGCGCCTTGCGCAGTATTGCCACCAGAGGGCTCCTCTCTCGAAAAATGTCGAGTGTTATTTTATTGTTTCATGCATTTACACAAAAACTTCAATGATTACGAATTAGAAGTAGAAAATAATTAATAATAAATTATAGTAAGATTTTTAATGCTAATAATTAATTTATTTAAGTGCGAATGGGAAAATTTATAATTCTTAAGCTTTTGTAGCGATTGCTACATTATCCCCCAAGGCGCAGACCGAAAGGTCCACCCGCTGCAATCATTTGTAGCGGGAAGGAGGTCTAACTACGCGACCCTGCCGGGTTCGGCAGTTGGAAAATGTTACTGAGCGGGGAAGTTTCACCAAACGGGTCTGCAAATTTAGATCGGCAAGAGTTCTAGGAACACGAGTTACTGCAGCGGGCTCGTCTGGTCTATCCAGACTTGTCGCTGTTTCAGTAAGAGGGCTAGAATTAGAATCTACGATAGGCTTAGGGATAGGGTTTGAATGTACAGGCACATAGAAAGGATTACACTCAAGTTGACTAGGCAATAATGCAGCCAACTGAGGAAGCTGAGATGATAGATATTATCGAGTCTCAGTGGAAGGGGAATTCTGTGGAGAGAATGATGGTTTAGAAGTTACACTATGATCGGAAGTGTACGCGACTTTTAATCGATCAATGCTCACAGGGTCGCGTGAACCAGATCTTTCAAGGATGAAATATTTTGGCGTCCGTTTTAGTACCTTGAAAGGGCCATCATAAGGACGCGTGAGTGTAGGTTTGATGGCGTCGTTTCGGACGTACACATGTGTGCAGTCTTGCAAAGCAGGATCCAGTTTGTCCTTAGTCTGAGGCATCCGTGGAGCCACATACTTGATCTGGCGCATGCAATCTTTTAAACAGGTTACATATGCGGAACGGTCAGCAGAAGAAAATTCAGGCAAAGGTTTTGGGTCAACAATGTCGCCGGGGAGACGAAGTGTTTGCCCATAGAGCATCTCTGCTGCTGTGCACTGCTGATCTTGTCGATACAAATTCCTAATACTCAGCAGTACCACTGGAAGTCTGTCAGTCCAATCGTGACTGCAATTAAGACAACGAAGTGCAGCTTTTAGGTCTCTGTGGACTCTCTCAATAAGTCCATTCGACTGCGGATGATAAGCGGTAGTGCTGGTGTTAGAACAACCTAAAGCGGTGCTGAGCTCACTCCAAAATTTGGAGGTAAATTGTGATCCCCGGTCATGTGTGACACTTAAGGGAACACCAAATCTGGAGATCCAGTTGGACATGAAAGCGCGCGCTACAGTCTCAGTTTGGGTATCAGGAAGAGGGACAGCCTCAACCCAACGTGTGAACCTATCAATGATTGTTAACAAATAAGACTGACCACGCGATAAAGGCAAAGGACCCACCAAATCTAGATGGACAGAGTCGAACTTGTGACCTGTGAATGCACAACTCTGCAGCGCTGCACGATTGTGTTTCACCACTTTACTACTCTAACATGCATGGCAATTTTGCACAATTTGCTTGACCTCCTTACGCATCGCTGGCCAGACGAAACGATCAGAAATCAAACGCAATGTACGGTTAATACCAGGATGAGAGAGGGAATGATAGTGGAGGACAGCTACTCTGCGGAGAGTCGCGGGAAGATACAAACGAGAAAGTCGCTCGGCATCACGGTACACGCCGTCAACCAAGGTTAATTTCAGAGAGGAAGTGTTAGAAGGTTTGAGAAGGTCCTGAAGTTCAGGATCCTCCGTCTGAGTCTTGGAAATATTACCGAAGGTGATTTCACCACTGGTTTGGACAGAGTTGATTCGGGATAGACAATCAGCGACAGTATTGTCCAACCCTTTTATGAAGCGGATGTCAGTGGTGAATTGGCTAATATAGGAAAGATGTCGAGCTTCTCTTGGGGAATGTCTTTCAGAAGGCATCTTAATCGCTGAGGTCAAAGGTTTGTGGTCTGTGTAGATCACGAACTCCCTTGCCTCTAGAGCATAGCGAAAGTGTCTCACAGACAGATAGATAGCAAGGAGTTCCCTACCGAACGCGCTATAAGCACGCTCAGTGGGCGACAGCTTTTTGGAAAAGAAAGCAAGAGGAGAGATATTAGTACCTACTTGTTGTTGCAAAACAGCACCTACAGCTGTACTCGAGGCGTCCACTACGAGACTAAAATCAGCATTAGCAATAGGGTAGGATAATTCAGTCGCGGAAGCTAACTTGTGCTTTATTTCCTCAAAAGCTTTGCGCGCTTCTTCCGTCCATTTTACCTCAATAGATTTGCCTTTTCGTTTCGGTTCGAGCAAGTCAGACAAGGGGGCTAAAGTTTGAGCACAGTTGCGTATGAAACGATGATAGAAGTTAACAGAACCTAGGAACCTTCTTAGTTCCTTCTGGGTCTGTGGAAGAGGAAAGTTTTTGATCACTTCTACTTTGGAAGTCAAAGGTTTTAGACCTAGGCTAGAAATTTCGTGACCTAGATAAATCAGTGATGGCTTTCCGAGCTCACATTTTTCAGGATTTACGAGGAGTCCATTGTCGGACAGTCTTTGAAAAACGACCCTAAGAAGGTCTTTGTGCAACTCCGGGGTTGTGGATGCCACTAGGATGTCGTCTAGATAGACATAAGCGAAAGTGAGATCAGAGAAAATTTCAGCCATGTGCCTTTGGAATGTCTGAGGAGCATTCCTCAAGCCGTATGGCATTTTTAGAAATTCAAAGAGACCAAACGGAGTGATTACCGCGGTCTTAGCGATAGCGCTCTGATCAAGTGGAATTTGATGGAAGGCGCTTTTGAGGTCAATTTTTGAGAAAATTTGTGCTCCTTCTAAATTTGCACTGAAATCGTGCAGATAAGGGATAGGGTAGCGATCAGGTAAAGTAACGGCATTCAACCTGCGGAAATCCCCGCACGGTCTGAATTCACCGTTAGCCTTGGGTACTAGCAAAAGAGGGCTAGCCCAAGGGCTTTTGGAACTGCGGATAATGCCATTTTCTTGCATGCGCGCAAATTCTTTCTTGGCTAACGCCAATCGATCAGGCGGCAATCGCCTTGCACGGGAGTAGACCGGCGGACCTTGCGTCTCTATGAAGTGCTTTGTACATGTCTGCATGTTATTAGAAGATAAGTTAGGGTTTGTTAATGCAGGAAAATTTTTAAGTACCTGCTCGAACATGCACTCCTCCTTGAAAGCTATGGAGAATGAATGCAAGACATTTGCTCTAGTTATGCTACAAGCGGGAATTGAGATCTGTGTCTCCTCGTCCCTAATTCTACGGTTTTTAACATCTACAAGTATGCCAAACTTGGCTAGAAAATCAGCACCTATTATGGGCTCTTGTACCTCAGCTATCAAGAAGGTAAATGTGAATTTTCTCCTCAATCCCAGACTGCACTCTAATACTCTTTCACCGTAACAAGGAATTGGCGTGCCGTTTGCGGCGCGTAATGTCGCCAACAATGGGTTGTTTTTGTCTTTCACCGTGGCTGGGATAATTGACACACTGGAGCCAGTGTCTATTAAAAATCGGTATTTGGTGACGGGATCGAGAATCTGTAGGAGGCGAGTAGTCTGGGAATGAGGCAACGCAGTACTCGCTACTATGCGTCGCTGTTGGCGTTTCCCGAAGTCATTTCGGTATAACGAGGACAAAAGCGGGACCCGCACTTTCGTGCTTGGTCACCATACTTTTTGTGGTACCAGCATAAATTGCTACTAGCATCACGAGAGCGCGACCGAAAGCGGCGGTCTTGATTTGACCTATCATAGGATCTACCTCTATCAAAACGTTGAGGAGGAGGAAAAGGATGATAGTTGGAGGGATAGTCATAAGGATAGTCGTAGGCATTTTGGTGGCTTTGGAATCTCCCTGGGCCTTGCTGAATGTGAGCCACACTCTGACCTAAATTGCAATTCTGTAAAGCTTGCTTTATCTCAGCGATGTCTTGCTGCATCTTATCTATTGTGGCTGAGGATTGATTCTGAGTATTTGCGGGGCTAAAGTTTGCAGCTGCTGCATTCAAGGAAGCAACTTGCGGTGCTTGTGACAAATTAATGTTGCGCATCACCGTCTCAGTGGACTCTGCAAGCTTCTCCAAAGATTGATCAGGGCCTGCTAGCGATAGGAATGGACGCACATTGTGAGGAAGCTTAGTCATGAAAACTTCCTTCAGAAATCCCTCAGCTACGGCAACACCCGTAGCGAGTTTGCGCAGCTCTTTAACTAGCGAAGTGGGAGAGAAAGAGACAGAGACAGATGGAATTGCTGAGGCGTCTACAAGGCTTCTGAATTTGTCCGCATCGGACATCTGAAGCTTTGCTAGAATTTTGCCTTTCAAGATTCCGTAAGGATTTGCAGCTGGAGGGTTTTCTAACAGGTAATTGGAGTCATTTAATAATTTCGTGGGGGCGGCGGAAACGAGGGCATAAAACTTGTCAGTTTCATCCCTTATTTTGTGATATCTAAACATGGCTTCTACCTGTTGGAACCAGGTGTGAGCATCCCCTGGAATGAAGGGGGGGAGCCTAAGGGGTTTTGTGGGGGCTCGATCTTCATTATCTGATTCAGTCATGCTAGCAGCTTTCTTTCAATTTGCGTAATCAACGCCGATGACTTGGAATTAAAGTGACAAGGGTTTGCGTTATTTCTTTACCTACACAATCATTCAAATTAAGTTGAAACAGAAGGAAGGAAATATGAAATTGGAAACGAAAAAATTTTATGCGGTATGCGGCAATCAGCGTAGGCACGAAAACAGGTGAGAAAAATTATTTTTCTACCTACTCAAACGATCAATAACGTTGAAAAAAAACAAAACGGAGGGAAAGAGAATGGAAACGAGAATTTTTACGGTAGTCAGAATAAGCGTAAAGCACGGAAATAGGAAAAAAAATATTTTTCCTACCTACTGAGGCACATAAAACAAAAGGACAGTATAGCGCTGAAAAAAATTTTTGTTAGAGCTGCTCAGAGAATCTCCATTAACACGGTAAAATCTAAGAAATTCTCAAGGACTACGACATGGGAAATTTATCACTACAATGATATACCAAAATTAACCTCTCTCACAATTTCTCAAACACTTATCGAGTTGAATAGTTTTCAAGTTTTAAAGAAGGTTTTGGGGTTTTAAAACTCTGGGTTCACCAGTGTAAGGATTGTGTGTGTGGCCGTGGGTATAGCCAGTCCTAAACAACCTCGATAAGCATTTGTAATAGACCATGAGAAAGGATAATAAGCACTCAGGAACTCAGCTTTTCGTTGGTAGTTTTATTCTTGAGGAGAGCCGAAAAAGGATTGCCAAATCTTGCTCTTCTGAAGGACTCGGCTGACGATGGTTCGCAGTCCTGGCAGGCGGGAGGCTCCTGGAGAAATGCTGAAGTCGACCGCGTGTGTATGGGTGGTTTAAAAATGATTTTAACCCAATTTTATAAAACTTGGAAACGACCCGAGGCGATTGTTAAGGTCAATTTAATTGAGTTGAGGCCAGGCAAGTAGACTCAAGTTTTGGGGCAATTCCGATGAGTCAAGTAGTGCTAAGGCCCAAGCAAGCGAGACAAGAAACGTAAGGCCAAGGCAAGTATAGACTGGTAAGATGAGGCCAGCTAAGGTCGGCCAGTTCAAGTAAAACCAGTTCAGTGAAAAACCAGTTAAGTGAAAACTAAATCCAACAAAGTCAATCCCACTAAGGCCCAGGGGGAGCTGGTGTGTTGGCATTGGTGATGACGATGAGGTCTGCAAAAAGACGAACGCTGATGAGCAGTCCAAGGAGACATCACGGAAAATTCTAGTGCTGACAGTCCCCAACATCGACATGATAAACGCCCACACGCAACTCCGAGAAATCCTACAGATCAGACACGAGCTATCTTTAAGGATTCTCACTTTTGGCAAAGCTCAAGGAGAAAGGACAGATTCTTTTGTAACTAGCAACTTGTTCACAAATGCCTTCGGCTTTAATCTCAGAGCATGCGGTTTAAGACTTTCCGGTAATGACAATCGTTATTCATTACCGAAACTACATGCAAGTAAACACAAGATCTACGGAATATCATGAAAATATTAAGAGACTGCAACTTTTGCAAGAATCTGCAGGACAGCAATATAGGAGGTTAAATTGGTGGAGTTTTGGATAAAAGAACACGTGATTTCATAACACAAGATTCATGAAACCGCGAATGAATCTGCAGGACAGCAATATAGGAGGTTAAATTGGTGGAGTTTTTGGAAAAACACGTGATTTCCTAACACACGATTCATGAAACCGCGAAAAGACATAACACGGCTAAAATTGCGTAGTATTGAGAATTAACGCTTGTTCAGTGCTCTAGAAACATCCCTATCTCCGTAAAAGAATCAACAGAGAAAAGGAATCCTACTTTCATTGCTATAAATCCTACTGAAAATCACGGATAAATATCATTTGCAATAATAAAAAAAAAATACCATCTACATTGAGAAAAGAAACACTACGTTTTTGCTTGCACTGAAAACGATCTTTGCGAGACGACACATGAACATTAATGCTACGATTAACCCGACGGTTTTTACGCGTCGCCATTGGCGATAAGCCACCGGCATACATCGTACGTATTCGTGAAGGCATATGCTAGTAGGTATTTTGTCACAAAAAAATAAGCAGCAGTGCTTTAAATTTTGATAATGATTTATATTGAAATCTGTGCGATTAAACGCGATTTAAGGAGTATGAGATTAAAGAAAAGGAAACTAAAAGAAACTTTAGCAAGCATGTGCATGAATAATTTGCGTACTCTATTAGTTCGTACGAAATTATTGAAAAAGGCATTCCCACTTATTACACGTCACACATTTAAGAAAAACTTCTACTAGTATGTTTGTAAAGAATCTTATTCGAAAATGCGTAAGATACGATTTTTGAATCGCAAAATCCTACACGCGACGGCAATCTGTGCGTCGCCATTTTTAAGAACAAGGAACCGGCACAAAGACGCCAGCGGCTCTGTCGTGCTCTAACGAGCATTTTATGATCGAATTTCAATCTCGACATGAACGCTGCAAGTGTATGACTTTCAGTAAGGGAAAGACGTAGTTGAGTATTTAGTGTAAATTACTGACACACGAAATGCACATGGCGTAAAAATTCACGCTAAGTCATGTTGAGGAATCCTCTGAATGAGAACATGCTACATCACAATTCCTACGCATAATTACGTATCTTAATACCAGCACTGTCACTATTTATACTCACTGAACACGACGAAAGGAACACGATAATTTTCTAACACATTTTTACTCACGAGAATTTGCTGTAACACCGCTAGAGTAAGACGCCAATAGATGAGTGTGCGCTTTTGAAAAGAGACGCGCCTTGCGCAGTATTGCCACCAGAGGGCTCCTCTCTCGAAAAATGTCGAGTGTTATTTTATTGTTTCATGCATTTACACAAAAACTTCAATGATTACGAATTAGAAGTAGAAAATAATTAATAATAAATTATAGTAAGATTTTTAATGCTAATAATTAATTTATTTAAGTGCGAATGGGAAAATTTATAATTCTTAAGCTTTTGTAGCGATTGCTACATCATTGAGGGAAAGCATTTTTTCATATTTTTTTTCAACAATTTGGGTCGACTTTTGACATGAATATTATGATACTCATATGTGCTATGAACTAAAAATTTTTGCATTGAGACATTTAACATTACCGAGCCAATAGTTGTTTTCGTATCATCTGTACTGGAACTAAACTATGAACTTCGAACTTCTCCCAAGTTGGGGAACTAATTGAGTTTGATTTTTTAAAAGGTGGAATAGCGAGGAATTTCTCAAGTAACTAGGAGGATGTTATTATTCTTTTAAGGGCCACCAGTGCTCGGGGTAGAGCACACTTAATTGATAACAATTGAATGAATCTGACTCAGAAGGGGTTTCTGTTTGGGTAATTCGAGTTGCCTTCCTGGCATCTATTTTCTCACTTGCACTATTGACCTCTGCAGGATAATGAAGGAACTGGATAATCTCGCCTCGGTTTATTTTTGACGACTCTGAGTGCTGTGACTACGGCAGCTGTATGGGGGTCCACTTCTTGAGGAAGGAGATCCGGGTCCAGTGAGTAGCCGCACTTCAGCAGGTGCCGCGGCTCGAGGGAATCCGGGGTGAATCCCGGCGAGAGTGGATTTGTTAGTGTAATATTCCGCAGGTGCGGTAACAGTTTGATTATATGTGTATATGAAGGAGGTAGTTATTTTCTGCTAGTGCCTTGAGGCTTGGGTGGTTGATTGGTAGCCGTGTGGCTTAGTTGAATTGAGAGCCGTGTGGCGAACAGAGTTTTGAGGGATGTTGATTGAATGTTGGAGGTGATTGTTTGTGTGTCGGCCTCCCAGGATCTTCTGTACGGGAGATTAGTTTGGGTTACTTGTTCAAGCATGATAACACAAGGAGAGACAGTCGCTACGCAAGCCAGGCTGCGAGCTTTACTGCTGAATTACAGGATTGCCTCAAATAGAGGATTATATGCGGGTGCCTCGGCCCAATTCTGGCGCCTGAACAAGGGCGAGGCAGTCGCAACAATGAGTACTCGTATGGACAATCATGAATCTCCCTACATGCCCTTATTTTCCCAACTAGTATTCTCCGGGTACTATTAATCGCGACGCATCGTGTACGATCATCTCCGGATTGGAGTGCAAGATTGATACATGAGATACGAATATTACTGGGTAGGCAATGTAAGTTAGTTCGTCTTCATTAATATTAAAGGCTTCTGCCGCCCAATAATCTACGCTTTGACTGCTATTTACAATGAGTAACTTAAGAGTTGGCAGTGTTTAATTCGAACGTTTACGCTAAGCCGCCGTCGAGGGCTGACTGTATTGGTCATAACTAAGGCTAGAATTGTCATACAGATTACTTGACTTAAGCTAGGAATTGTGCCAGAGAGGGCACGTGCAGTCTAATTATTGTTATTATTTATTATCATATGAGAAATCCCTGGTCTCCTTGGCTTGAACGTGAAAGGTGTCCTACGAGAGGAGAGAGGAAGGCACCATTTGAAAAAGGGTAGAGGGAACGCGGAATCTACGCACAAAGTGCACAGAATTGGTAGATTAGGAGGAGGATCAGAGCACAAGAAGGATTTAGAGAACATTGATCATGAGGATACCTATCAGAATAGTATTAGGCATCCTATGAGTTATAATGACAACAACCACTGGAGGTAGCCGCCATTGCCAAGAGGTCAAAGGAACAAGTAGCTACAGTTGAGGGCGACCAATTACTGGTTACGCTAAATTTAACCCCCAAATCAGATAGTTGGATGATTTCTGGATTAGAATTTCCAGGAGTTGGGAATTTAGAATATTCGGAGACTTTCCGAAGTAAGCATAATTACCCTAGTTTAGCTAAATCAAGTAACGACTAATTATTGACATTTTATATACACAAATTGACCTAACCAAAAATCAATAGTAAGAGTTGTCACTAAAGTGATTATGATAGGAATTCTTGCTACAGTTAATGATCAGGGAAGAATGATTATTTATGTGACTCGACTTGAGGTAAGTAACTACCGAGGATATAATCTCTATTGTGTAAATAACCTATCATGGCTTCATTTCCCACGATATGACATTTAAACATTGACTAAAATTCAAGGGAATTTCACAAATTAAATAGATCTGACTTAGTAAACATACAAAACTTGAGAACACAATTGATTACAACTGGAACACACAAGAGATGGCAAAACCCTAATGAGACCATGGCGATCCATAGACTATTCCAATTCAATTGATTAGAGGCTTGAACACATCAGCAACTTTGCCTGGACAACTAAGGTGGCATGAGCAGTAACCTTTGAGCCTAGGTCTCACTTAATTAATCAATTATGGTAAAAAATCTACAGCATTTGCTAGATGCAATTGAACTAGAAAACTCATGTTTCCAGTTTTTCCTAACTGAAATAAACAATGTACAATGACTATTTAATTAAATTTACTAACTATCTATTCTTCAGAATCAAGAATTATTTGTGTTTTTCTAATTGATTATCTACCTAATATAATTTAGAAACACAGTTGGGGCAATAATTGGTAATTGATGCAGGACTAAATGCATTCAGAAGAATACATCTGTGACTAAAAAATAATTGGTGCTAGCCTAACTTGAAAAACATAAACACATTTTGAAATATTGGGCCAAAATATTTTTGACAAAAGGGAAATTCTAGCTTGATAAACAAATAACCATACTGAATTTTGGCATGATAAATTATTTGTGATACAAAGGGGGGGGGGGGGAAATCCTAACCTTGAGAGAATTAATAACACATTGAAATGTTGACATAAAATCATTTTAAGAAAAGGAGAATTTCTAGCCTGAATAAAATGCCATCATATTGAAATGTTGAAATAAAATTATTTTAAGAACAAAAGGGGAAAACTCCCTAGAAATGGCTTTACATTGAATCGTGCATTGTTTGCTACGAACTTTAAGATAGGATATACAACAATACACAAGGAAAAATGGCCTGTGGGGAACCCAAATTCTGGGCAAGGAAAATCCTAAGCGTTTAGCACTCTGGAAAATTTAGGCAATTTTTCTTAATACATACACAATAATATTATTGATAGTTTACATATCATACATAAATATAGTTACCCGTAGAACAGCAAAGTCACACACAATACTTTAATTCTCACCAGAGAAAACACGCGGTGCACACACTTTCAATGACTTGGTACGAGTGGCGCTAGTGCGAGTAAAAATGTTGCCGACACAGCGTCATGGAGGGTTTCGTTACAACGCAAAGTGATTTCTTAGAGAATGAATTTTCCAGTGCACAATTTTAATAGAATTGAGGATAGAAGTTAATTAATTCCGTAATGAAATTTTATTCTGATGGTTGGATTTATTTTACTGAATTTTTAATGATCATTTTGAGAATTTCCGAAATTTATACTGAGTTGCGTGCCGAAGGTTCGCTACAAAACTTTTTCTCTCTTTTCCTGAACAGTGTTAGTTATCCAAAATGAATTCTGTTCACCAATTATTCATTTATTATTGTAGTTCGAGTATAATATTATCAAATATAATCAGTATAATATAATCAGTGTATAATATAATCAAATCTAGATTAAGCAACAGTAGGAATACTTTGCCCTAAATCATTTATCTCGACTAGTGACATGGGTATTACGATACTCATGTGTGTGTGAAGCATATAAGAACCCTTACTTTAAGATATATAAAAACCAAAGATGTGTTTTGTATCAACTTTATTGGAAATACCATGTTTTTCTTTTTCTTTTATTTTCTAGTTCGAGATTGACTATCTGAATTTCTTCCCATTTTACAAGAAAAGAAAGAAAAATCGTTTATTCCCAAAAAAGTTGATCCATTAATTGATTGATTGATAAACAATCCATAAGAGGCGTACTAATGGACAAACCATACGAAACGTACTATTAGACTAACTATGTTGGGGGATAATTGGGGTGTCGGGTGCTAATATTGTTATTGAGAGAAACAGTCAATCTATCATAAGATAACTGACAATTTATAAATAATTTGATTACTCCTAGAGAATATTTCTAAATTTATTGATTATTAATTGATATAATGTAAAAAAGAAAAATAACTTGCATGCCTTAGAATGGGATTTGTTACATTGATATCACTGTTTACAGTATGAAACGTAGAAGCATTAATCGGTAATAGCTTGAGAAGAACGAAATTGTTGTTGGAAACCTTTGGGTAAATTAAATTTATTTAGGGTAAAACGTTGTCTGCTAATCCTCGACAAGTCATTTCTATTCAGTGTGGAATGAGCCGTCAAGCGAGTAGGTGATGTGACAAACGTATTCCGTGTTCTTCTTGTAGGTGTGGTTCGATGGCATTGTGCCTGATGGCATCGTAAATTATTACAAGAAAATGAATCAGCTAACAGAATGTTAAAGTTTATGCTTATTTGTATATTTATCTTTTGGGTGACTGCTTCAATTTCCATTTGGAGTTTGAATTTTGAGGCTAGCAAATAGCGAGTCCGCACTTGGTGGAAGCTTTTAAAGAGGTGGTCTCATATTGAACGCTGGTGGCTGGGTGGTGCCCGTGTAGAGCTGGCACTGTATACCGGCAACGCGTTACTCTCGAAAAGTTATAACTTCAGTTTTGGCGGTGATTATCGTGAAATTTCTGGTGGCAGTTTAAATAGCAAAGGGATGCGATATTTCTCCTGTGACGTTGTATTTATGCAGTGTTATTTATATTTAATCTTGTGCTCAGAGAAGTCTACTCCTTTATAGAGCTTACTCTTTGAGCTGTGAGCAAGAAAGACTGAATTTGACTCTCAAAAAGTTATAATTTCGGTTTTCGTGAGGCTTATTGTAAAGTTTCTGGTGTCGGCAGTCGAAATGCAATAATAAATGGATGCGATATTTCTCCTGGGATTGTGTCGTGGTATTCATGCAGTGTTATTTGATCCTCTGCTCAGAGAAGTCTACTCCTTTGAGCTCTAAGCAAAAAATATTTAATTGAATGATATACATCGTAATATTATTTAGTTTGGTAACAGAATTCAGAGGGAGATTATTAGCTTTATCATGTTCAAATTTGGTAAATGTTGAGGACTTGACCATAATTGATTTTCAAATTTTTGATGCCTAAATAATGTTAATGAGATCAAAAGAATCAAGTTTTCATCAATGCACTTTCCGTCGGAAACAAGTATTTTAAAAGTTACAGCAGTAAATGAGTTACCGGAACTCCAGTGTTTGAGGCGGGAATAAATAAATAAGGGAAGCATCACCCTATTACAAACGTAAAGAGGTTGGGTCGTGAGGGGTAGCCACAGTTCTTTTAGTGAAAATTATAAATCAATTGAAATTCTACTATGCATAAACATAGTTAATGAGATGACGAGTTATATTGTCGATGCGAAAGACTTGACTCAAATGTTCCCAGATACGTCAAACCCACGATATACCGGGGTTGAAGTTACGGACCTGCGGTCATCTCAAGGCTTCCAGTTATGTGGAAGCAGCAGTAAACACTTTATTATAAACGTAAAGAGGTTGGGTCGTGAGGGGTAGCCACAGTTCTTTTAGTGAAAATTATAAATCAATTGAATTTCTACTATGCATAAACATAGTTAATAAGATGACAAGTTATATTGTCTGTCGATGCGAAAGACTTAATTCGAATGTTCCCAGATACGTCAAACCCATACTATACCGGGGTTGAAGTCACGGACGGACCTGCGGTCATATCAAGACCGCCAGTTAGGTCAATGTGAAGTTTAATGCAACCACGGAAAATAATAATTCGGATCCAAAGAATCACTAAAGGAACACATTTGAAAATGTTTTACATGAATGACATTGTGCTCGCTGATGCTTTCTTTTCGAATTATTGAACTTTGAAGTTGGCCTTCCCGCGCCAAATTAAGCGAGCGTAATTCAATTAAAAACGGAAGCTAACCCCCTTTTACAAACGTAAAGAGGTTGGGTCGTGAGGGGGAGGCACAGTTCTTCTAGTGAAAATTATAAATAAAGCTTCTAACCCACCCATTAGGGTGACGACCGCAATCTTGTTTACATCGGGTCTAACATGGCGACCACCATGGGCGCCGCCATCTTGGACCCGATGTCAACAAGATTGCGGTCGTCACCCTAATGGGTGGGTTAGAAGCTTTATTTATAATTTTCACTAGAAGAACTGTGCCTCCCCCTCACGACCCAACCTCTTTACGTTTTTAATAGCTTCCGTTATTAATTAAATTCCGTTTCACGCGCTCGCTTACTTTGGCGCCAAGGTCAACTTCAAAGTTTAATTATTCGAAAATAACGCATCAGCGAGCAGAATGTCATTCATGTAAAACGTTCTTAAATGGGTTCCTATAGTGATTCCTAAGATCGGAATTCTTATTTTCCGTGGTTGCATTAAACTTCACATTGACCGCCAGTTACGTCGAAGCAGCGGTAATGGCTACATGTGTTTTATATCATTTGACGTAATGGGTTGGTTACAACCTTTCTTTATAATTTTCACTAAAAGAACTGTGGCTAACCCTCACGACCCAACCTCTTCACGTTTGTAATAGAGGATTTGCTTCTCTTATTTATTTTTCCCGCCTCAAACAGTGGAGTTATGGCAAAGTCGGCTTGGTTGGCGCGCGGCAATGCCTGTTTACTTTCACGTCGGACCACGTGGTATATTTTTTCCCGCCTCAAACACTGGAGTTCCGGTAACTCATTTACCGCCATAACTTGTAAAAAACTCATTTTCGACGGAAAGTGCATTGAAGAAAACTTATTTATTTTCATCTCATTAACAATATTTAGGCATCCAAAACTAGAAAATCAATTATGGTCAAGTCCTCGACATTTACCTCAAATTTTGGCTAGTTACCAATACACAGTAAAAATTTGCTCTATTTTTGCATTCTAGTACAGACAGTCAGTTAGATGGTATATAAATAAAGTTTATAAATATATGTTATGAAATTGGTATGACAATTATTTTCTTGAGATTTGAAAGTAATTTTGTCTATGTACTGTGATTCACAACGTGAACAACTAAACTGGTAAACCACAGAGGAGCACATAGCAGTGGGCAGCTTATCCTTAAAGCGGAAAAGGGAACCGATTGTGAAATTGTTGACTAGAATAGAATGAATTTTAAGTTGCGGAAAAAACTTGCTGATTAGGAGTTGAACCTCCTGATTTAACTTGATAGATTGATGACCAAAGAAGGGAAGCTTTAAGAAAAATTTCTGTTGATCACATGATTGGAGTGCCGGCGTTCGATCATAAATCTTAGACAAAAATTTACCAATATGTTTATCGATAGTAAACAGAGGAAATCCATTCTTAAGAAAAAATTGTCGTAAAAAGTCAAATTCTTGATGTAAAATTCGAAAGTTAGAACAAACTTTAAACGCTCTATGGACGAGAGTTCGAATGCCGCAGAGCTTAAAACGGGTCGCACAGAAACTAAAATAACTAGTACCTAAACCCGAGAAAGTGCCTTTCCTAAAAACAGAACATTGGAAAGTATTATCAATTCTGCTAACATTGACGTCCAGAAACGGTAAACGGCTGTTCGTTTCATCTTCCCTGGTAAAATTAATATTCTTATGACGAGTATTCAAATAGTTGAGAAAAAGGTCCGCATGAGATCTCTCTTTGAATAGAACAAATGTATCGTCTACATACCTTCTGTAAAAAACCGGTTTGAAAAGGTTGGGACAGTCATTTAACCAACTTTCCTCATGATGGCACATAAAAATATTGGCGAAAGTTGGACCGAGAGGTAAACCCATGCCCAATCCGTCTATCTGCTGGTAATATTTGTTGTTGAAGATGAAAAAACAATTGCAAACAGCCAGTTCTAACAGTTTCTGCATAATCTTACGGGAAAACCCCATGAATACAGAACAATTTGAGAATAATTTGGCCAAACAGATTTCAATGGTTTCAATCAACGGAACATTTGTAAACAAACTATCTACGTCAAAAGAAGCCATGAACAGGTCATCAGTGTTATCAAAGTCTGATAAGCTCTCTACAAACTACAAACAATTTTTTACTACGCTTAAAGAATGAGGGTTCTCTTTCTAAAGATGATTACACCAGACTTCGTGCGACGGGCTCAGGACCCGGTACTTTGTATGGTCTCCCCAAAATACATAAGCCAGATTTCTCCTCTAAATTTCAGTTTAGGCCAATTTTTGCAGCGTTTAACACCCCGAGTTTTAATCTAGCTAAGTTTTTTGTTCCAATCTTAAAACCCCTTACTACGAATTCTTATACCGTTGACAACTCAAGATCTTTTGTAGAGAGCTTATCAGACTTTGATAACACTGATGACCTGTTCATGGCTTCTTTTGACGTAGATAGTTTGTTTACAAATGTTCCGTTGATTGAAACCATTGAAATCTGTTTGGCCAAATTATTCTCAAATTGTTCTGTATTCATGGGGTTTTCCCGTAAGATTATGCAGAAACTGTTAGAACTGGCTGTTTGCAATTGTTTTTTCATCTTCAACAACAAATATTACCAGCAGATAGACGGATTGGGCATGGGTTTACCTCTCGGTCCAACTTTCGCCAATATTTTTATGTGCCATCATGAGGAAAGTTGGTTAAATGACTGTCCCAACCTTTTCAAACCGGTTTTTTACAGAAGGTATGTAGACGATACATTTGTTCTATTCAAAGAGAGATCTCATGCGGACCTTTTTCTCAACTATTTGAATACTCGTCATAAGAATATTAATTTTACCAGGGAAGATGAAACGAACAGCCGTTTACCGTTTCTGGACGTCAATGTTAGCAGAATTGATAATACTTTCCAATGTTCTGTTTTTAGGAAAGGCACTTTCTCGGGTTTAGGTACTAGTTATTTTAGTTTCTGTGCGACCCGTTTTAAGCTCTGCGGCATTCGAACTCTCGTCCATAGAGCGTTTAAAGTTTGTTCTAACTTTCGAATTTTACATCAAGAATTTGACTTTTTACGACAATTTTTTCTTAAGAATGGATTTCCTCTGTTTACTATCGATAAACATATTGGTAAATTTTTGTCTAAGATTTATGATCGAACGCCGGCACTCCAATCATGTGATCAACAGAAATTTTTCTTAAAGCTTCCCTTCTTTGGTCATCAATCTATCAAGTTAAATCAGGAGGTTCAACTCCTAATCAGCAAGTTTTTTCCGCAACTTAAAATTCATTCTATTCTAGTCAACAATTTCACAATCGGTTCCCTTTTCCGCTTTAAGGATAAGCTGCCCACTGCTATGTGCTCCTCTGTGGTTTACTAATTTTGTCTATGTTTAACTGTTGAACTTATTCATAATTAAAATTTGTAATTTCATTCGTATTTATGTTCTGTGTTGCATTGTTTTTTGCAGTTCAAATTAATAATTGAATCTTTTTACAAAAATTAAGAAATTATACCAATCTAAAGCTGAATTTTAAAAAATTTTAAGTATCTGATGAAGAAAGTATCTTATATATGGCACTATCCCGGCCCGTACATGTAATATGAGAGAGGATGGAAAAGATGAGAATCTAGCTGATAATAATCACATATGTTTAATAAGTGATATGTTTATAGATTGTTATTATAAAGTGCTGCCAAATGGAAGATAACTCAATGAAAATTAGTAAGAACTAATTTAAATCAACCCTTATAGATGAATATAATATGAGAAGGCTAAAGTCTATGTATAAAGTAACTCCACCTGAATGGATAAAAACCTAAGATAAACGTGTATTAGTTAATGTATAGATAAACAACTTATTGTGAAATTACTGTTAGAATTATGGGGGCAAGTACGACGACGAAGTTAGTTCTGAACTTTATTTTTGAGGATAACTAATACAGAACAGAACACAAGAGGATAGTGCGAGATGCACACATCCTAACGGCAATGTGTACCGACGGCGACTGACGAGTCAGACTATAAACTAATGCGCGTTGCGTCTAGACATTAAACTTCTCGAACATTCTAAGAAGTAATATTAATATGAGTAATATTGTGAAACATCACATTTGTACTGTTAGCAACAAATATTCCGCAACAAATAAGAAAATACTATTTACTGAGATTTCATATATGGAAACAGTCGTACAAAATATGGAACTAGTTTACCACTGCTTCCAAGAGAAACGTCTGGAACAATTAATATCTATTAACATAAGAAACAGAAAAAACACTCAAGGTGTAACTTTAACAATTACTGATGGTAAAAATTTAATTAATTGCATATGTAAATGTGATAATGAGTTGTGGATCAAATTGAATGAATTAGTATGTGAAATTTGGTACTGCAATCTTAGAAGTAAAGTAGGCTTTTATTTTACATGTGTGTGTTGAGAGGCTTACCATGTATATACATAATTCAAAGTTCTGGCTCTCAGAGCATAATACCATGTAATATTCTTTGTACAAGAAAATGCTGTAGCACATCTGCAAGTTAGTTGACAAATTATGTTACTTTTCATTATAAAGAATAACCATATATACCATGCCTTAAAAATTGCTCCTGCATTATCTGAATCTTTTCCACTGGGAGTGGGCTCAAGGGGATGGTCCTTCATTACATCTTGGCTACTAAAGCAGCCCATGGACGATCCATTTAATTATCAATATAATTAACAATGATGAATATTGACAATTTTATTGATCGTCTGTGGGCTTGATTGACGACTCAATTGACTTAGTAGGCAACAAAAAAATCTTGTCGTCAATATATTGAGTCAATGATATTGACACATTGATCGTCTATGGGCCGCTTAAGGCTCTCTGAAAATTTGTAGGCTACATAAGCTACTCTCAGAGAAGTACCTGATGGAGAACTGTCAGTGGGTACTCTTCTTAAAATAGTATCCTGATCACAAGCACTCCTTGGTGATATTGGTAACACTCTTTGCAGGAGTTTGTTGTGGACTTATCACTATTATGAAAGGAGCCCTGTCCGTCCGTGTGTCACACCAGCCAGCCTGCAGTGTGAGATGAGCGTATCTGTGATACAAGCTTCATCAACTACACAATTTTCGGTGCCTTAACCCAGCAGGTTGGGAATCGGAATGAATATCTCTTGTATTGGTAGGTCAAATTAGGTTATATAGAATATCACGTGTATTGGTAAGTTAGATTAGGTTGTATAGAATATCACGTGTATTGGTAGGTTAGATTATTTTGTATAGAATATCACGTGTATTGGTAGGTTAGATTAGGTTGTATAGAATATCACGTGTATTGGTAGGTTAGATTAGGTTGTATAGAATATCAGCGGTTGAGACTTGGGGTAAGTATTGGAAAGCCATAGAATAGCATGGAAAATCATGGGAAAACCATGTTGAAGCTCAGTTTGTCCTATATCTAATCCTGTCATTTTTTGGACGGGCCGTGTGCATTCGTAATACGTAGGAAGGCTATATTTTTCAGTCTTCTTTTCTATCTCTCACAAGCTGAAGGCTGGCAAATTATACAAGTTTTCTCCACCAAGGTACCACTTTAAGTTGAACTTTGTTGAATTTTTGTACTTTTGTTCAACTCAGTGGAATGAGATACTGAATATAATTGTAATTTTATGGATGTTTCAGAAAAGTTTGAGGTGCAAGAGACTACTACAAGAAAATTGTATGAATCAAAATTCAAATTGAATAAGGAAGTAGTAGGTGATGACAAACAGGCTAACATTCAATACTTCTCTATAACTTTCTGGCTCAACCAACTTAGTTCAAAATTATTTTTTGTTCTCTTTAGTTGTACATTTCATCTTGGCATTTGAACAATTTATTTAAAGAGAAATACTTTTCATTAGTAAACAGGTTGTACTTCTGTTGAAAATTATAAAATGAATTGTTTCAGTTGTAGCAGGGATTTCCAGTAGTCATTCAAATCCTGGTCTTCTTAGACATACCTGTCATAAATTTTAGTGAAATGGATCTGTTTTTAATTTTAAATACAGCTAACTGAGACAAACATCTCCTCTTATGTAAGGCATTGCTATAAATTGGATCTGTTATTAATTTTATGTACACCTGGTAAAGAGAATTGTTTGCAAAGGAGGCAGTTGGCATTTGTTTTCATAAAATTTGATCATAGCTAAATGAAGGCACAATCCAGTTCATGTTTGGTATTTTCAAAATTGTTTACAACAATTGACTTAAAATGTGAGTTTGGTATTGGACTTAATATTAAGTTGCTGCAGTCTAAGTGTTAATGGTACCTGCCTCTTTACTTTCTGAGAACCACATATGAAGTTAGAGAGGCTTACAAAAACTTCTAATCTAATTTGTTACAAATAGCTGAATGGAAACTGGTTTTATGTTGTCTGGCAAGCCCTACAAGTCTTTTCTTGTATTCTCACTATTGTACCATACATTTTGTCAGATTTTTATGCAGTTTTGCATAATTATAAAAGATGTGTTAGGTTAACCTGCCCATTGCATGACATACAAACATGTGTGAGAGAGAACAGGGCAAATCTGTCAATGCAAACATAAATGTTTCACAATTCTTTGTTCTGTTGGAAGCAAAGTTCTGTCTTCGATCAATTGAAAATGAAACAACTGTGTTTACTCATCTGATGTGAAACCCTTGAGATATAGTTTCCTTCTTGCCTTTTCTCATTCAAACTATACCTGTTTATATATGATACATAGTGAGCCTGAAATATATGAAACAGACTGAGTTCTATGAAATCTCCCTTTTAGGATAAAGAGGAAAGCCATCATGGCTAAAAATATCATGTTAAAAAACTAACATTTTGGACTACAAAAATCCATCATGATTGTTCTAAAATACTATAAATCAAAGTGTTAAACACTGAGTATAAATCATAAGGTTGGAATTTCTTGCATAAAATGACTGCAAATCCTGCATTAAAATGTTACGTTTGATTTGTTGCTGACTTTACAGTTTAGAATTGGTGGCATAGAATTTTTTGACTTGCTTGTGCTTGTCCAGCATTGTACAATATATGTAAAAATGCCGATGAGGATGCTGTTGAAATAGCTTTTGATTTTGCCTTTTTGGGAATTAAACCATAGGAGCTATTTTCACATTCATTGTCTTATTGTAGGTGTGGTAAGTGCAGGTTGGACGGACTCATCGTTCATGAGAACCAACGCAGTAAAACCCAGAAGGAAATCTAAATATAAATATGTGCTTGAAGATTTACTAAAGCATGCTCACACACACATTGACTGGGGGAAATGGGCAATGGAAGCAGCAGTAAAGAGAATAAGTGAGTAAGGGTGAAGAAGGATAAACCGTAATTTCCTGGCTTGACCCACTAAAGTGTCAAAATCTACCTTAACTGTAAGATAAGGTGTAATGTAACAAAGCATTTCATGTAGTTTACCATATGAGCTATGTCCCCTCATAGTGTGTACTGATGAAATGCCTTTTTTCCAGTGCTGTGTGTCGTGTAGATTAAATATATGAGCTGTGTATGTAACGTGTTCTGATGAAGTGTTTTTTTTCCAGTGGTGTTTGTGACTATTTGAGATGGTAAAAATAAATGAGAAAGCTGGTTGTTTAAGAGGATCGAATGTGGAGTCAATTTGATAGGCATTAAGGGACAGCAGGAGAGCTGTAGAAGATAGCCAGCCTAGTCAGTTGGGAGGGTTGTGCAAACTATCATCCCAACAACACCTGCTTTGTCCTGTAGTGCAACTTTTTAGCCCAGGGTTCTCTTCTCAAGAGAGAATCCATTTTCTTTTGGAAACGTACGGCTGAGAAGCTTACTACAATTCCGTGATTTTAGCTCAGGTTTCTCTTCTTGAGAGAATCAATCCATTTTCTTTAGAAAACGTACGGCTGAGCTTACTATCTAATAAGAATCAACCCATTTTCTTGAGAAAAAGTTCGGCGGGCTAGAAGCTTGCTACGATTCAGTGATTTTGTCGCCGGGTTCTCTACTCTCTCGAGAGAGAATCGATCCATTTTCTTAATAAAAGGTTAGTGTGAGCTTTGTTACGATTCCGTGGTCAGTGAATTGTGTGAACATGGGCTGTGCTATGTCGGCCGAGGAGCGCGCTGCGCAGGCCCGCAGCCGCGTGATAGAGCGCACCCTCAAGGAGGACGGCATCCAGGCCGCTAAGGACATCAAGCTCCTGCTGCTCGGTGAGTCTCCTCCTCATTGCGATTGTCTGCTTCGTGGTGTTTCTGATTACGTTTGTGTGTAACGTTTGGTGTTTCATCATATGATTATATTTGTGTACTTCATTTGGTGTTTCTTTGGGAGCTTGTGAGTTGTGAGCGTATGTTTGTGTGCTTCGTTTGGTGTTAGCTGGATTCAGTTGCATGTTGCAGGTTTACGCATTTATGTGCTTCGTTTGGTGCTACGTGTGTCGCTTTGGTGGCAGCTTCTGTTGCATGCTGCAGTTCATCGATCCTTTCCTTGCGCTCATATCTTTAGCGCTCTCGTACGTGTGCGTCATCGATTCTTTCCTGGTGCTATCTTTAGGGTTATTGTTGTACGTGTGTGTTATTGATTTCTTTGGGTTTTATTGTTTCAATTTATGAGCTTCGTTAGGGACCACCTTTTTTTTGGTTGACTGCTGTCCTGTTTTTCAGCACCTACTACTTTCTTCTTCAACTTTTATCTTGTTTCATGAACTTCTTTCTCAAATTTTCTGTTTCTATATCCCTTGTGCATGGATTCCCCATTTCCTTACCTACATACTAAATGATGCCTTCCTCCTTCCTCTCTTTGATACGCTTTTTTTGTAGCGGTTAGGGAGGCTTAAACTAAGATATAATCTACCACGTGGTGGGTGAAAGAATTTACTATAGGGCAAAATCCTATCAAGTGAACCCATATTAGCACGCTCGTAGACCACGATCTGCCCTCAACTACCGTAGTGAGAATGTCTTTTATTTTCAAAAGGTCTGTTCCTGGGAAGTCTCATGTTAATCGATGTGAAGGAGATGTAAAGGATGTAAGATGTAAAGAAGAACAAATGTTGAATTGTTCATTATTTGTGGCAAACGCTTCGGAATGTTCAAAATTTTGTTAGCATGCAATTGCAGATATTAAAACGTGTTGCTTTCGTTGAACTTGATTTCAAGTTTATACTTTTTTGTGCGTCGTCTGTTGGTCGAGTCAGAGGTGCTTTGTGCCAAAAATATTCGAAAACTAATATTCGTAGTGCAGGTTTTCTCTGCCTCTGACGCATGCGCAGAAACCTTACTTAGATTTTACTGGTTGAGTTACATTATGTGGTGGTAAAATTGTAAGTGAGTCACGTTCGATGTTTCCTTGAAACAGTAAATTTTTTATAGTTCAAGATTGACATTGTTCTGTATGCGGGAAGTGCTTTGGGGAGAAATACTAAGGCAAGAAATATTTGGGTAAGAAATACCTTTCCGAGAAATACCTTGCCGAGAAATACCTATGCGAGAAATATCCAGACAAGAAATACCTAGGTAAGAACTACGTTGCCGAGAAATACCTATGCCAGAAATATCTAGACGAGAAACACCTATGCGAGAAATATCTAGACGAGAAACACCTATGCGAGAAATATCTAGACGAGAGATACCTATGCAAGAAATCTAGACAAGAAATATCTAGACAAGAAATACCTTGCTGAGAAATAACTATGCAAGAAATATCTAGGCGAGAAGTGACTCGAATCAAAAACACCTCGTGGTGAAAGACATGCATTGTTCCATACCTCTGACTTCCGGGCTAATGATGCCATTGTTTAGCCAGATTTTCTTATAAGTTACGTCGTCGGAGTGATGAAACGAGCGGCGTAAGTTCTTCTAAGTCAACTTAGTCACGCCATGTCCGGTTTTCGTGACCCTAATACTCAAATTTTGCTTATAACAAAGCTTTATGTGCTTGATAGGATCATGGTGTTTATTTTGAATGGTCTCGTGATCACTCAGCATCTGGCAACCGTGTAGACCTTAGACAAGGAGTACTCCATCCATCATTCATGTTACTCCATCCATCATTCATGTTACTCCATCCATCATTCGTGTTACTCCATCCATCATTCATGTTACTTCATCCATCATTCGTGTTACTCCATCCATCATTCATGTTACTCCATCCATCGTTCGTGTTACTCCATCCATCATTCATGTTACTCCATCCATCATTCGTGTTACTCCATTAATAATTCTTAGTAATAATTTTACTAGTCGTCATTTCTATTGTGAGTGTGCAAAAGAAGAGAAACTTTATTTAATTAATGTGCACCTCACTGGTATCATGGATGCAAGTGGTCAGTTGTAAACATTTCTCTATATTTCTATTACCTCAAACTACCCGTCCACTTTCCATTACCCCAGTGGGGTAAAATATCCGCAGGTTGAGAAACTCTGATGTACGGGTTGCTCTGGTGCAGAATTGTTGGTATCCTCTATTGGTGCGGAAAATTGGATTGCTTAAAACATCAAGTGCTTGGAACAGTTTCATTTTCCGAGCAAAACGCTAAATTGCCACGGCTTGCGCGTTGCATTTTTTGGAATCCTTTTTTGTCTTCAAGTTGTGAACCTAGAAGAGACTAGGGCCTGATATCGAAAATATTCTGTTCAAACTTCCGTACGTTGCTCAGCGGTGTTGTGCAACCCCTACAACACACCGCAATCGCACGTATCCATGCTACAGAGACTCGCAATATTCAGCTCTACCTTCGTACATTTCAACACATCGCAATCGCACGTATCCATGGTACGGAGACACGCAACATATAATTCTCACTTCGTACGTTTCTCAGGGGTGTTGTGTAACCCGTGCAACACATCGCAATAGCGCGTATCCATGCTACGGAGATCTGATACAGGGTAACTCGATCTCCAGACCTAGTCACATCCCCCACAGTTCTTGTGTATCTGTGTGTGCTTGTGTGGTGCCAGTCACCAGCTCTGTGAATGCCCTGCAGTTGCTGCTTCTTCCTCTCCTATAACGTAATCATGACAACTACGACGTAGCAAACTACTATGATAAATGCTTTTCCCATGTGAGGAACATACTTCGCGCTGTCAAGTTTTCCGTGTAGAAATACTGTGGGTGTTGTCAGACTTGTTCTTGGTAGAAAGTTGGCCTCACAGACAAGTTAGTAGTGAGTTTTGTTGAATTTGGGCTCAAATCAGCCGAAGGAAAAATCAAATTAGTGATACAAATGCATATATTGGCGATGAATGGGGCCTCTGCATATATAAAGAAGCACTCCCCTGAGTGGAGCACAACTTTAGTCTCCATGGGAAATAGCCCTCACGGGAGAAATATGTGAAGCCCCGAGCTGAAACCTAGGTAAATTTTCTTTTCATTGAAATAGAAAGAGATTTCCTCTTCTCACATGCCATCTTTTTCGATTCACTGATTCTTTTTCTTTTAGCATCCATTACTCGTTTCAGCTGTATTATTGTCAATCTTGCTATTTCTGTGCACAAAGAACACACCTTGTGCATAGATTCCCCGTTTCCTTCCCCTCAGGAGGATACAACTATTGTATCTATGGGATTTGGCGCTCCCGGGGGGACTATGTGAGGGCCTGAGCTAAAGTTTAGGTAGGCTTCCTTTTTGTTGTAATAAAATAGGTTTTTGTTTTGTTACGGACCATCTTTTTTCGGTTCACTGCTGTCCTGTTTTTCAGCACCTACTACTTTCTCCTTCAACTTTTTTCTTGTTTCATGAACTTCTTTCTTAGCTTACTATTTCTGTGCACCTTGTGCATAGATTCAGCGTTCCCTCAACTCCATACTAAATGGTGCCTACCTCTTTCCTCTCTTGGAACATCTTTGTCGTGGTTAAGGGAGGCTAAAATTTTCTCATATATTAATAATCCCCGTTTCCTTAACTCCGCACTAGATGGTACGTTTCTCGTCTTTTCGAAACACCTTCACTGTGATCAGGGAAGCCCTAACCAACTTGAAATATTAATCTGAAAATTATGGCTTTGCGTTCATTTGATTATGAAGGCAAGTAGTCGAGGAGGTTACGCGTTGTTTTTGTTACAATGTTTACGTTTTTACGATTAACGACAACTTTACCAACAATACACGTGCTGTAGGATGGTGAAAGGACAGCTAGAGTCGCACGTGATGAACATAACGCTTCGTCTGCGAAAGAATAACCGCTCTTTTTTATTTCTTTAATTCTTATTTAATTTTTATATCGAGTGTAGGGACGCATTTGAAGCTCTAGGATGCGATTTTATGACGTTGCCGGAGCTGCTGGAGAGCGCAGATGTGTCGTGGTGAGAGTCCTTATTTAGCTAGAGACAATGTTGATGTGCAAACATCTTCTTTTTATTGAGCAAATCTCGTCTCTTGGACGTAAATCGTGCTGTTGTGAAGAAATCTCGCTTTATTGTTGATAAACGTGTGTTCTCAGAGCTAACCTGCAGGTATGTCTTCCTTATGCGAGCTCAACTCCTCACAACGCGCATATCATAGAACGAAACCAGCAATTAAATGTACAAACGCATTTTCACATGCAATGAAATTTTCCGATTTCTAGAACTTATCTTTCGCTGAGGTATCAAACTGACTGGCCATATACAGTGTTACGTTTCTTTGCGTAAAGAAATGCACTGACTATGCAGCACGGTAGAGGAAACATGGTAGGATCATTTCTATGGGAGGAAATACACCTCCTCTTGTTCGGCTAGCCAATGGAACGGCTTCATTTCAAACAAACTCTATGACGTCACCAAACCGCCATGTCGTTAGGCCAATAGTGGAGCTAGATTTGTGGGTAGCAGTGCTACCAGATGCAGTATGAGCGCTGCTATTGGTTCGTTGCCGTGACGTCAGCAAAACCACACCGTCAACGAATAAAAGACTGGTTTAAACCTACCTTGTTTCCTCTACCGCGCTATGTGCAGCCCGGGTAGTCGCGGCGTTCCCGCGTAACGAGGCGGTATCCTGAACTACCAATTATATTCAATTATGCAAAATATTCAGGTAAAAAATGAACATAAATAAAGTATTACACAATATTCAATGAAATATACTAAAATGAAGAAAATGTCACAAGTATTCAGTTACACAAAATATTCCGTTAAAGAAATGAAAGTAAATAAAATGTTGCAAAATATTCAATTCAATAAATGAAAGTAAAGGAAATATTTCAAAATATTCAATTTTTAATATTTCCATGCGAAATTTGACCCTGAAAATAAGTCGGTACCATTTGACCTCGATGGCCGTCCTGTTCACACTCGGCCTTTTCGGGGAAATGTCCTCAAATGTAAGCTTTGCTTCAATGAAATGTGAGCATCGGGAGCACGCGACACTTCGTGGTAACTCGGGCAGGTATCAGTATTTTGAGTGCTCTTTAAAAGTAAAGTACACCATCACATGACATTGTTGGACCTCAAGAGATGAGACACGGAATGGGAAGTTTTGTGTAGCTTCACCGCATGAAGTTGAAAACTTCTGTTTGATCTAAAAATTCATTTATGAACTTTGAAATTATTTATTGAATTTGAAAGTGCGTGTTTGACCACCCGTAATTTAATAAATCAGGCCATAAATCACTGATTACTTGAAATTCTTTATAAAACGTGAGCATTCGTAACAGGTCGGATTCTTTATTTAGAATTTGATCGATGGTGTCGCTAAAGGCAAAACGTTCACAATTTAAACAACCTGTTTACCACATGCGATACAGGAGTAGATTGCTTCTCAAGTCTACATTGTACAACCCAGTCTCACTTTTTCCCCGCCTGCATGCATGTTTTTCGCCGCCCAACTGATTAAATCGCTTAAGCGGGGAAAAACATGCATGCTCCGTCTAAAAAGTTAGACTGGGAATGAGCACATTAGAATATAGCTACTCGTGAGCCCGGATAAGTTCAGCGACTTCCAGGGCATCCCATCATCAACGCTATTCTAAGGCACACAGTAATGTTTCACCCAATTTACTTAACCTAAACTGCGACTTGCCAACCTACAATCTTATAAAACCTTTAAAACTAGAGACTTTTGAACACACGCTTATAATTTTTTCCTCGCAATTCAAGTCACAAAAGGATATAGGTAAATATTTCAACATTTCTTCAGTACAGAGTGAGGCAGGATGACGCCCTAGTGTGAGACTTACGAAACCTCGCTTAGAGTACGCAGCACTTCGGGGGAGCTGCCGTGCATACTGATGTGTGTTGCGTGGTGTTAGTGAAGGGCTGTGGTGCGCGGTTATTCCTGCTGCTGCCATATGTTGCTGTAAATAGATGTGTGTTGCGTGGTGTTAGTGAGGGGCTGTGGTGCGCGGTTATTCCTGCTGTTGCCATATGTTGCTGTAAATAGATGTGTGTTGCGTGGTGTTAGTGAAGGGCTGTGGTGCGCGGTTATTCCTGCTGCTGCCATATGTTGCTGTAAATAGATGTGTGTTGCGTGGTGTTAGTGAGGGGCTGTGGTGCGCGGTTATTCCTGCTGTTGCCATATGTTGCTGTAAATAGATGTGTGTTGCGTGGTGTTAGTGAAGGGCTGTGGTGCGCGGTTATTCCTGCTGCTGCCATATGTTGCTGTAAATAGATGTGTGTTGCGTGGTGTTAGTGAGGGGCTGTGGTGCGCGGTTATTCCTGCTGTTGCCATATGTTGCTGTAAATAGATGTGTGTTGCGTGGTGTTAGTGAAGGGCTGTGGTGCGCGGTTATTCCTGCTGCTGCCATATGTTGCTGTAAATAGATGTGTGTTGCGTGGTGTTGGTGAGGGGCTGTGGTGCGCGGTTATTCCTGCTGTTGCCATATGTTGCTGTAAATAGATGTGTGTTGCGTGGTGAGTGAAGGGCTGTGGTGCGCGGTTATTCCTGCTGTTGCCATATCTTGCTGCGAATAGATGTGTGTTGCCATATGTTGCTGCAAATAGATGTGTGTTGCCATATGTTGCTGCAAATAGATGTGTGTTGCCATATATTGCTGCAAATAGATGTGTGTTACCATATGTTGCTGCAAATAGATGTGTGTTGCGTGGTGAGTGAAGGGCTGTGGTGCGCGGTTATTCCTGCTGTTGCCATATCTTGCTGCGAATAGATGTGTGTTGCCATATGTTGCTGCAAATAGATGTGTGTTGCCATATGTTGCTGCAAATAGATGTGTGTTGCCATATATTGCTGCAAATAGTTGTGTGTTGCCATATGTTGCTGCCAATAGATGTGTGTTGCGTGGTGAGTGAAGGGCTGTGGTGCGCGGTTATTCCTGCTGTTGCCATATCTTGCTGCGAATAGATGTGTGTTGCCATATGTTGCTGCAAATAGATGTGTGTTGCCATATGTTGCTGCAAATAGATGTGTGTTGCCATATATTGCTGCAAATAGTTGTGTGTTGCCATATGTTGCTGCAAATAGATGTGTGTTGCCATATGTTGCTGCAAATAGATGTGTGTTGCCATATGTTGCTGCAAATAGATGTGTGTTGCCATATGTTGCTGCAAATAGATGTGTGTTGCCATATGTTGCTGCAAATAGATGTGTGTTGCCATATGTTGCTGCAAATAGATGTGTGTTACCATATGTTGCTGCAAATAGATGTGTGTAGCCATATGTTGCTGCAAATAGATGTGTGTTGCCATATGTTGCTGCAAATAGATGTGTGTTGCCATATCTTGCTGCAAATAGATGTGTGTTGCCATATGTTGCTGCAAATAGATGTGTGTTACCATATGTTGCTGCAAATAGATGTGTGTTACCATATGTTGCTGCAAATAGATGTGTGTTACCATATGTTGCTGCAAATAGATGTGTGTTACCATATGTTGCTGCAAATAGATGTGTGTTGCCATATGTTGCTGCAAATAGATGTGTGTTGCCATATCTTGCTGCAAATAGATGTGTGTTGCCATATCTTGCTGCAAATAGATGTGTGTTACCATATGTTACTGTAAATAGATGTGTGTTGCCATATGTTGCTGCAAATAGATGTGTGTTGCCATATGTTGCTGCAAATAGATGTGTGTTGCCATATGTTGCTGTAAATAGGTGTGTGTTGCCATATGTTGCTGCAAATAGGTGTGTGTTGCCATATGTTGCAGTAAATAGATGTGTGTTGCTACATGTTGCGGTAAATAGATGTGTGTTGCCATACGTTGCAGTAAATAGATGTGTGTTGCCATATGTTGCTGCAAATAGATGTGTGTTGCCATATGTTGCTGCAAATAGATGTGTGTTGCCATATGTTACTGCAAATAGATGTGTGTTGCCATACGCGGCAGTAAATAGATGTGTGTTGCCATATGTTACATAAATAGACATGTGTTAACATATGTTGCGGTAAATAGATGTGTGTTGCCATATGTTGCTGCAAATAGATGTGTGTTGCCATATGTTGCTGCAAATAGATGTGTGTTGCCATATGTTACTGCAAATAGATGTGTGTTGCCATACGCTGCAGTAAATAGATGTGTGTTGCCATATGTTACATAAATAGACATGTGTTAACATATGTTGCGGTAAATAGATGTGTGTTGCCATATGTTGCTGCAAATAGATGTGTGTTGCCATATGTTGCTGCAAATAGATGTGTGTTGCCATATGTTGCTGCAAATAGATGTGTGTTGCCATATGTTACTGCAAATAGATGTGTGTTGCCATATGCTGCAGTAAATAGATGTGTGTTGCCATATGTTGCTGCAAATAGATGTGTGTTGCCATATGTTGCTGCAAATAGATGTGTGTTGCCATATGTTACTGCAAATAGATGTGTGTTGCCATATGCTGCAGTAAATAGATGTGTGTTGCCATATGCTGCAGTAAATAGATGTGTGTTGCCATATGTTACTGCAAATAGATGTGTGTTGCCATATGCTGCAGTAAATAGATGTGTGTTGCCATATGCTGCTGCAAATAGATGTGTGTTGCCATATGTTGCTGCAAATAGATGTGTGTTGCCATATGTTACTGCAAATAGATGTGTGTTGCCATATGCTGCAGTAAATAGATGTGTGTTGCCATATGTTGCTGCAAATAGATGTGTGTTGCCATATGTTGCTGCAAATAGATGTGTGTTGCCATATGTTACTGCAAATAGATGTGTGTTGCCATATGCTGCAGTAAATAGATGTGTGTTGCCATATGTTACTGCAAATAGATGTGTGTTGCCATATGTTGCTGCAAATAGATGTGTGTTGCCATATGTTGCTGCAAATAGATGTGTGTTGCCATATGTTGCTGCAAATAGATGTGTGTTGCCATATGTTGCTGCAAATAGATGTGTGTTGCCATATGCTGCAGTAAATAGATGTGTGTTGCCATATGTTACTGCAAATAGATGTGTGTTGCCATATGTTGCTGCAAATAGATGTGTGTTGCCATATGTTGCTGCAAATAGATGTGTGTTACCATATGTTACTGTAAATAGATGTGTGTTGCCATACGCTGCAGTAAATAGACGTGTGTTGCCATATGTTACATAAATAGACGTGTGTTAACATATGTTGCGGTAAATAGAATTGTGATACCATACCTAGCTTAACGATGACATTGCCCATAAAATTTGCACGGGTCCTGCTATTATCTAACAATACTGGCACCGTTCAAAGTTCAGTTCCACATTGAATCACGTTCAGCCTGCACTTGGCTTATCAATAGAGCGAGCTCAGCATTGCTTGTACTTATAGTCTCCGTAATTCCTGGTCGTCTTGGGGGTAAGGTCCCGAGGTAAGCTAGGGAAGGCTTTTTTTTGTTTCTCAAAATAGAATAACTTCTTCTTTGCTTTGTTACAGACCATGTTTCTTCGGTTCACTGCTGTCTTGGTTTTCAGAACCTGCTACTTTCTTCTTCAACTTTAATCTTGTTTCACGAACTTCTTTCTTAACTTACTGTTTGTATGCACCTTGTGCGTAGATTCTGCATTCTCTTAACTCCACTCTAAATGGTACCTTCTTGCTTCCTCTGTTTTGACCGCCTTGGTTGCGGTTAGGGAGGCTTAACCCTTTAGCGCCCAAGTGGACTGTACGGTCCTCTTTCAAAAATAACAACAATATATTGTATTTCTTATTCAATTTGTTCACTAATGTGTCCTTTGAACTTCACTGTCGAGTGGCAGTTCCTTCCACATCTTGATAACAGTAACTACCTAATGCCAGTGTCGGTTTAGTGATAGTGGTTGTGATAACGGTAATATGAGTATAAAAATGTGGGCGTTAAAGGTTTAAACTAACATCCAATCAAATCCTGGTCTTCGCGTTCGTTCTCTGTTTCATTAGAGATATAAAGCGTTAGAGATATAAAGCATTAGAGATATAAAGCATTAGAGATATAAAGAGTTTGAAGAGCGAAATGTTGGATCCTTTACCCTTAGTCAGTAAATTTTTCGTGTTCTATACATCCCTGTTTTTTTTTGTGTTCGTTCGTGTGCAGCGATTACAATAGTTTTTATTATCCCCTATGTGGCACAAGAGACGTGTAGTGCTTCTCCTGTATCTGCGAATTTTTCGTGTTCTCGGGATCCCCGTTCTGCTGTGCTCGTTTAGGAAGCGATGGTTTACGTAAGCCAATTTAGAGCAGTTTTTATCGGCTCTGTGCAGCTGGGAAGCGCGTCTCGCCGGCACTGTGGGATGGTGATGTGTGTGTGGTGGTGTATGTGTGTGTGTGGTGTGTGTGTGATGTGTGTGTGATGTGTGTGTGGTTTGTATGTGGTGACGTGTGATGTGTGTGTGGTGACATTTGTGTGATGCCTGTGCCGACACTATAAGATGATGTCTGTGCTCCGGGGAAGTCGAGAAGTTCCCTAATTTCTTGTAAACATTTACGGGCGAGTAGATCTATTTCTGACCCGCCTTCATCCTTCTTCTGTATTTAGGCGCGTCTGGACCCCTCCCTCCCCACCTTCCCTTATCCTCCCAGTGTGTCTGTTAATGAATTCCGTACTGTTTCACCTGCTCATAATAGATTCCTGTAATTTATAGTACGCATTGCAGAATTGGTTCGTTGTAATCATTTCAGGATAGGTGGAGGTAGGATAGGGGAGATCAGGGTAGGGTAAATGAGGATAGGTGAGGCTATGGTAGTTTGAGAGAGAGCAAGGTAGGTTTTGTGAATGAAAAAAGTGATTTTGAGAGAGACCAAGGTAGGTTTTGTGAATGAAAAAAGTGATTTTCCATATTGCGTGTCCAACTCGTGCTGATAATTTCGTACAGCAAGATCTTTCGTATATACGAGAGACTGAAGGTGTGGTAGCCAGTGCTGGGTTTTAAATTAGGGGTTTTATTCGATTTTTAACGTTATGTTTAACGCCATGAAATTATTTGCCTTACCTTTCATCGAAAAAATGCTGCTTCAGTAAATCTACATTCAATAATGTAAAACCTTGCGAAGTCTCTTAGAAAGTTTCCCGTTTTCTACTCGAACTTGCGCCTGAAAATGAAAAGCAAAAAATATGTGCGAAACTGACAAATTGGTCTATAAACGCTATCAAGGGTTCATTATCGCTAAATAGGATAGAGTTATCTTATGGTGGGCAAATATAGATATCGAGTGAAACTCGATACCTTTGTGTGGGAACAGCTGACTTGTCTACTCGACGTCTAACTGCTGGCTTATTATGGATATAGAGGGAGTTTTTGTGCTAAATACTGAGTTAATTGAGAGAATAAAGGGGGTTTTTGTGCTAAATACTGAGATGATACAAAGAATAGGGAGAATTATACAAACCCCTGAGTTAATGAAGAGAATGGGGAACATTTCTGAGTTAAGGAGGAAAATGGAGGAAATGTTTATGCTAACTTCTGAGTTAATAAAGAGAACTGCTTCAATTTATGCTCACTGCTTGAATTAGTGGGCAAAATAGGGAAAATTGATACAAACTCGGGAATTAACGAAGAGAATAGGTATAATTTATGCTGACTGCTGAGGTTATAGGGAAAATAGGAAGAATATACTGCGGGATGAAGAGATCACACGCAGGTCAGCACGAAGAAAACCCGTCCGTGGTGACCCGTTTCCTGTGCAGATAGAGCGCAGGTCGTCGCTGTTATTGTTCCTACGCTGTCATTCCCTTATTAACTCGGGGTTTTTAACCATTCACGAGTTCAACTTTTGTGCTCAGTTTTACCCATTCTGCAATACGGCAACTTTTCATGCTCATTTTTTTAGTTTTGCTGTTTTTTGATGTGTTTTCATTTCTTTTCGTACTGTTTTTTCTTATTTTTCACCTCTCATCTAGTATAATTTAAGTAATTTGCTCTCCTTGACCTCACAGTTATGTGAATTTTCCAACTATTTACCCACGGCTTATGATACCTATTAATTTAACTGAAAGGTAGAAGGATAAAACTGACGTTGTCATAATTCATTGAAGGGCTGTAGTTCGTGTTTGAAATTTCTGTGTATTTATGAAGTGCCCAACAGTGAATACGCTTCACATAAACATCGGCCGTTGGAATTTGGAGTACTTATTGAAGTGAATAAATGTGGGGAAAATGTAAGGTCCTGAGCTAAGAGTCAGGTAGGCCTTCTTTTTGCTGCAATAATTTTGTTTTTATTTTGTTAAGGACCATCTTTTCCGCTTCGCTGCTGTTCTGTTTTTCAGCACCTCTTATTCTCTCCTTCAACTTTTATCTTGTTTCCTAACCTTCCTTCGTATTTTATTGTTTCTATGCACACGAGATCCTTTGCGGGAACACACTTTGTGCATAGATTCCACATTTCCTTAACTCTATAGCAAATGGTGCCTTCTTCCTCCCTCTCTTTGAACATCTTTGTTGTGGCAAAGGGAGGCTAAAACTAATCTATAATAATAATCAGTGAATAAATGTTTGTTTTCTTCTCACAGGTGCGGGAGAATCCGGCAAGAGTACCATCGTGAAGCAGATGAAGTGAGTACCTCATTCTCTCGTGTTCTATTGGCTACCATCCGTGTGTGTGTGTGTGTGTAGCCAATGCTTCTTATTTGCAAGTGGTGCTGTATGTTTTCGATTGCTGTTTTATATTCACCAGCGCTCTTCGTGCTGGTGGTAATAAGTACATCTACCAAGGGCAATCATCGTAATAAGCTGGTAAATCATAACCCAATCGTGTTTCTTTGGTTGCGGGTTATTTTATTTTGGTGAATTTCATTGTTGTTTGCTATTTTTTTGTGATGCTGGACTGGCGAGTGCTCTGAGGTTTAGCAACTGTCGTGGTACTTTCCATTTAAATGATGCTCAAAATTGACCAGTGATTCGTGCCAAGTGCAACTCCGATTGTTTCTGGGTCAAAATTTCGTATATAGGGTATCGGAGTGTTCATCTGGGACATGGGTTCCTAACCTGGGGTGCCAGAACAGTCAAGGTAAATTTTGGGTATATGGTGCAATTTTTATATCAGGGGCACGGTGCGTATTTAAGATAGCGTATATAGGATACCTGAGGGTTCACCTAGGACAGGTGTTCCCAACCTGAGATTGTCGCATTCTCTGAGGATGCAAGAAAAGTTCACGTAAATAACGGGTCCGATCGGACCACAGTTCTGCAAGTAGGTCAAACTTCAAACTTTCTAAATTTTATTTTCATGTGTCGGAAAGGTGTAAGGATCGCTGTTAATATTATATGAAACATTATCGACTACTGCCATGATCTAAAACTTACTATTGTCGACTGCTGTCACGATCTACATAGAACTTGTTATTGACTGCGGCCATGATCTGAAACTTGTTAGCATTCCATGAAACTTGTTACAAACGTCACGGCATTTAGCAGTTTCCAAACACTCATAGCATTGATGAAATTTGTTATTAACGGTAGTCGTTGCATTCAACAGTTGCCTAACACTTATTTGCCTTACCAAAGACACTACAGTCCTTGTACCGCGCTCCTCTCTGCTTCTCTGGCCTCGAACGTGTCTCGCGGTCTGCCGTCACCTCCGCCCATAATGCCATCACCTCCGCCCATAATGCCATCACCTCCGCCCATAATGCCATCACCTCCGCCCATAATGCCATCACCTCCGCCCATAATGCCATCACCTCCGCCCATAATGCCATCACCTCCGCCCATAATGCCATCACCTCCGCCCATAGTTCCATCACCTCCGCCCATAGTTCCATCACCTCCGCCCATAATGCCGTCACCTCCGCCCATAATGCCATCACCTCCGCCCATAATGCCATCACCTCCGCCCATAATGCCATCACCTCCGCCCATAATGCCATCACCTCCGCCCATAATGCCATCACCTCCGCCCATAATGCCATCACCTCCGCCCATAATGCCATCACCTCCGCCCATAGTTCCATCACCTCCGCCCATAGTTCCATCACCTCCGTCCATAATTCCATCACCTCACACCCCATAACTCCATCACCCCACAGCCCACAATTCCATCACCTCACACCCCATAACTCCATCACCCCACAGCCCACAATTCCATCACCTCACACCCCATAACTCCATCACCCCACAGCCCACAATTCCATCACCCCACAGCCCATAATTTCATCACCCTACAGCCCATAATTTCATCACCCTACAGCCCATAATTTCATCACCTCACAGCCCATAATTTCATCACCCCACAGCCCATAATTTCGTCACCCCACAGCCCATAATTTCGTCACCCCACAGCCCACAATTCCATCACCTCACAGCCCACAATTCCATCACCCCACAGCCCATAATTTCATCACCCTACAGCCCATAATTTCATCACCTCACAGCCCATAATTTCATCACCCCACAGCCCATAATTTCATCACCCCACAGCCCATAATTTCATCACCTCACAGCCCACAATTCCATCACCTCACAGCCCACAATTCCATCACCCCACAGCCCACAATTCCATCACCTCACAGCCCACAATTCCATCACCCCACAGCCCACAATGCCATCACCTCACAGCCCACAATTCCATCACCCCACAGCCCACAATGCCATCACCTCACAGCCCACAATTCCATCACCTCACAGCCCACAATGCCATCACCCCACAGCCCACAATTCCATCACCTCACAGCCCACAATTCCATCACCCCACAGCCCACAATGCCATCACCTCACAGCCCACAATTCCATCACCCCACAGCCCACAATGCCATCACCCCACAGCCCACAATGCCATCACCCCACAGCCCACAATTCCATCACCCCACAGCCCACAATGCCATCACCCCACAGCCCACAATTCCATCACCCCACAGCCCACAATGCCATCACCCCACAGCCCACAATGCCATCACCCCACAGCCCACAATTCCATCACCCCACAGCCCACAATTTCATCACCCCACAGCCCACAATTCCATCACCCCACAGCCCACAATTCCATCACCCCACAGCCCACAATGCCATCACCCCACAGCCCACAATGCCATCACCCCACAGCCCACAATGCCATCACCCCACAGCCCACAATTCCATCACCCCACAGCCCACAATTTAATCGCCTGCGACTGGACTCAGAGCAGAAGGGATGGGATGCAAGCTCCAGTAACGCCAGGTCAACGTCTGAGGAAATGAACTTGCCGCACAAGTGAGCACATGCCACACTGCATGCGGGAACATGCCACAACACAAGTGCCACAAGTGAACACAAGGCACTCTAGTGACCACACAGTGCATACTACCACCACCACACCGCACCACAGACGCCACACCACCACCGCACCACACACGCCACCCCACCACACCACAGCACCACACCTCAGCACCACACACATACACCAGAGACAGAAGGCAGCAGCACACCACAGAGCCCCCCTTGTTCTCCGCCCGTCTCGGACCCGCCGTCCTCTGCTGGTAGCGCTCTCCTGTGCCTAGCTGCTGCCCCTGGTTGTGTCTACCTCTTCTGTTATGTGTGCTCTTTTTATACTTCTTCTCGCTCTCGTGTCCCACGCCTCTTGTCAAATGTGCTTTTTTTCATGTTGTTAACTCTCTCTTACTGACGTCTTTTGCGGGTAACATCCACATGCGCGTCGCTTCATGACTGGTAGCCACTCCTGGTAGCGCTCTCAAAAGTCTCATTGAACGTCTTGTGCAAGTTTCAAACGGGCGTCTTGTTAAGTGTGTTCTTCTCGTGATTGCTAACGCTCTCATCCAACGCCTTGTCATGTGTTCTCTTTTTTCATGATTTTTGGAGCTCTCATCTGACGAGAGATGTCTATTGGCGAGGGTTATAGGGTCAATATTAGGCGGTAACGTACGGTGCAGCACCTCAGAGAGATGCAACTTTTGTATCTATTGGAATTAGCGCTCCCAGGGAAGAACGTGTGAGAGCCCGAGCTGAGAGTTAGGTAGGCCTTCTTTTTGTTGAAATGAAATGCTTTTTTTTGTCATGTTAAAAACCACATTTTTTTTCGGTTCACTACTGTCTTGTTTTTCAGCACCTACTACTTCATTACCTTTTATCTTGTTTCAAGAACTTGTTTCTCAACTTACTGTTTCTATGCCACTTCTGCATGAATTCCGCGTTCCCTTATCGCCATACCAAATGGTGCCTCCCTTTCTCTTCTCTTTGGAACGCTTTTTGTTTTAGTGGTTAGGGAGGCTTAAACTAACATCTAACCTAGGTTTATCTATCATGTGCAACGGAGACTGGCACCTCCAGGGGGAAACTATTAGGTCACTTTAGCTATAGGTAGACCTCCTTTCGTACTCAATTTTCATCATCAGTTTCCAGAAAGAAGAATTTGTTTTTTGTCTTGTCTTATATCTCTCTTTTCCGTCTTGAGTAGCCGTTTCTGTGTGGGGAAAATCACTTTGGGCTTAGATGCCCCCTTTTCTATATCCAGTCTCTGCTAAGGGCTTCCTCCTCGCCGCTTTCTGCTGAGCGTCTTTGTAGTGGTCCGAGAGCCTTTAGCACTTCGACTGCGGCAGGTTAAACTCAAGTATTATATCCAACTCAAATTTAAAGTCAATCGTCATGAATAATGTAGCTAACAGCTGGATCGTGCCTTCATTTAGTTTTGATTAAGTAATTATAAAAATTGAATTTTTGACTTCTGGTCATAAATTTAGCAGCAGTATAAAAATTTTCTCTGTGTACCACCGGTGGCTCACGTCGCAGTCAATGTGTTAATTAACGCTTTGACTGCGATACGACCCATCGGTGGGTCGTTTGAAAAAGTTTGAACAATCTGTTAACATCGATGGTATTCAATAAACCTAGTTAATATAAGGTATTTATAAAATTGCCAACAATTTTTGAGTTTAAATTTGAGTTCAATATTGAACTTCAGTTTAACCAATCGCAGTCAACGTGGCAATGCGATAACAATAACCTTCTTGTTCACGTTCTTTGGACGAACGCTGGTATTATGTTCCAAATGAACTGAGGACATGGTTTCTTCGAAATCAAGATGCATATAGAACGACTTCGTATTTTCTGGGTAGATCCGCATGAAGAAAACAGGTGTGGACGTCACCTGTGTTCAGAATAGGCGTTTTAACAAGTTGGTGATGTGAGTGTGCAAATATTATCGCCACAAACCGCGCTTACACTCATATGCTTTCAGGCAGCCATTCTCAACTTTTCCTCCATCTCGGGTACCGTGATACCCGCGTCTATTGTCGAAACAAATGATTGAGTGCTCAGAGAGGCGACAAACTTTAGGGGCAATCTTAACACCAAATGTGAAATGCTTTTTGTGGGTAACACATTCGCTTTGTTTCCGCGGTTGTTAGCAGTTGTTTAGCTTGTGGGGGACAGAATTTGGAAATCGACTTTTCTGCTTGAATGGGTTTTCATTATTCCTGAGAAACATAAATGCAATCACACGCCAACTTTTCACCTCGTAGGAGAACAAATATTTGATAAAAAGGTCTCGAAGCAGATGAAATGCCTTTCACTTGTACCACTGGCGCGTGAACGAGGAATTTACCATGTGGTACACATACGGTCCAATATGTAGGGAACGCGTTAAATCAGATACCCGTCAGCGACAACAGAGACACAAATCTTGGGAAGTACGTGCTTTCTTATGGCATCTACATAGAGAGGCACGTGTGTGTAGCCGCTGTGCTTGCGTGTTAATTCAACACCTTGACCGCGATGGGTTAAACTCAAGTTCAATATTCAACTTCAATTTAAAGTTAAGAATTGCTAGCAATTTTATAAATGTCAAACTTTGACTCTCTCTCAGGGGGATTCAACTATTGTATGTATGTATGGGAAATAGCGCTCCCAGGGGGAAAATGTGTGCTCCTCAGTTGTGAGTTAGGTAGGTTTTCTGTTTGTTGAAATAAAATGTTTTCTGTTTTTTTATGGATTGACTATCTTTTTTTTTCGGTTCACTGCCGTCCTGTCTCCCTGCACCTCTTACTTTTTCATCTTGTTTCATAACCTTCTTTCTCGACACATGCACCTTCTGCATATATTCCGCGTTCCCTAACTCCACACTAACTGGTGCCTTCCTCTTTCTTGTCTTTGGAACGTTTTATTTTGTTGTTAGGGAGGCTTAAACTAACGTCTACATAATCTCACCTGTTGTAAGCTGCTGTAGTTGAACTTGACTGCGGGCAGTTATGCAGAGCTCAGGAACTGGGTTTCTCCTTCTCTACCGAGCTTGAACTCTCATTCTGATTCTTGCAATGAGGTTTTTCTATATGCTTCGATGCAGTGGGGCCACGTTTTTAGCCGTCATAGAATTTTCAAACAGTTCACATTATAGTAGTGAGCATAACTGGCAGCGAGTGTTCCTTTACACGTTGACCGCGTTTCCGCGGTGGTAAACGGTTAGTTTGTAAGTAGCAGAATTGGGAAATAGACTCCATGGCCGGAATAGATTTTTAGCTTTCGTAAACAGCATGGAAATGCAATTACGCGATAACATTTCTTCCCGTATTATAAGTTATTTTCTATTGAGTCGCGAAACGGATGGAATGTCTTTCGTTTATAGCGGTACAAGAGTGAGCAATTTACGTATTGGCACACATATGGCCCATTACGCGGAGGACGCGTTAAAAGGACGCACACGGGCATCAAATTCCCGTTACGGCGATGTGCATTCTTTAAAAATTTAGTGGGTTTCATGCTGGTGCTACGAGGATGTGTGTGGTTAGAAAATTCAACCCGTGGGCAGTGATGCGGTCGAGGCTCCTATGCTGGTTCCTACTGAAAAAATCCCTATTCTTATTGAAATTCCATAATCGTAATATTTCTATGATGCTATTTAAAAATTGAATGATTTCTTTTGAAAAATTCTTATTGCTGTTGAAATCCTATAGTCTAAATCCTATTCCTATAATCCTGTTGAGAAATTGATCGGTCCCCTTGCTAGTGCTGACGGGTCCCACCATGCTGGTGGTACCTGCGACCGTGTGTACTGTTAAGGAATGTAACGGGCCTCATGTTGGCTCTACCGGTGGCTATGTGCAATGTATAAAGATGTAACGGACTCCATGCTGTGCTACATACGACCATGTGTACAGGTATAAAATGTAAGCCGTGGGCAGTGGTGCGCTCTCAGACATTTCGTTGTCCGGATGCTTTCATTATAGCGCATCCTGCCGGCCTTTCTGACGTGCCTCTGCGCTCCCGTACTGCTGTTACTGCTGGGCTCTTTTGGGTTCTGCTCTCCTTCCTTGCTAGCGTGGCTCTGGTGTTCTCCTGGGTGACTTGGTTGTTCTCATGCCTCCAATGTTCTCCTTGGTGGCTTGGTTGTTCTCATGCCTCCGTTGTGGGCCTTTGAATTCTGCCCTTATTCCTTGCCCTCGTGTCTCTGGTGTTCTCCATTGATTGCTCAGTTGTTATTCTTATTTCTTTCTGTAGCGCTCAAAAACAATCAACCTCGATTCGCGGAGCTCTCTGTGATGCCGACGCTTTTTTGCTGCCGCTTTTTTGGTGAGCGGAGTACGAGGCCTGTCGAAAAAGTATCCGACCTTTGGCCAGAAAAAATACTTCAACAACCTGACGGGGTTGGGACCCTAATCCCCTTCAAAGTAGGCTCCTTGTGCTTCCACACACTTAGCCCACCGATCCTTCCACTGCCGGAAACACCTCTGGAAGTCTTCTTTTGGAATGGTGTTCAGCTCTGTCGTCGCGTTCCGCATTATCTCTTCTCTACTCTCAAAACGGGATCCTTTCAGTGGTGTCTTCAATTTTGGAAACAACCAGAAGTCGCAAGGAGCCAGGTCTGGAGAGTAGGGAGGTTGGCGAACGGTCGTAATTCCATGTTTGGCCAAGAAATTGCGGATCAAATGGGATGAATGTGCGGGCGCGTTGTCGTGATGCAAGTGCCAGTTGTTCGCAGTCCACATGTCTGGTCTTTTGCGCCGAACTGCATCACGAAGTCGCCGGAGAACATCCTGATAGTACTCCTTTGTCACTGTTTGTCCTTCCGGTGCGTATTCGTGATGCAAAACTCCACGGACATCAAAGAAAACAGTCAGCATCACCTTGATTGATTTTGCTTCGCACCAGAAAGCGACGACGGAGCTGAACACTATTCCAAAAGAAGACTTCCACAGGTGTTTCCAGCAGTGGAAGGATCGGTGGGCTAAGTGTGTACAAGCACAAGGGGCCTACTTTGAAGGGGATTAGGGTCCCAACTCCGTCAGGTATTCGAAATATTTTTTCTGGCCAAAAGTCGGATACTTTTTAGACAGGCCTCGTATTATATAGGGATGAAACTTGATTATGAAAACTCGAGCATGAATTTCTTGGGCTCCAGGAGGATGCTGTTAGGTTACGTCAGCTTTATGTAAGCTTTCGGAATTTGAAGCTTTCGTTCGCTCTTTGTGTTTCATGTGTTCTTTGCTATCCCTTCTTTGTATTCTCTTCCTCTTCATGTCTAATGTGCTGGTGCTGTGTGCAGGCGTTCTGTGTGGGAACACATCTCGTGCATAGAGTATTTTATTTTGTTAGTGCATGACAAACTGTTCTCAACCTCCCACTCTGAAAACATCTTAGTAACGGGAGCGGAGCCACAAACTAACTATATACACTACTAATTACTTTCTCTTGAGGATGTAACCCTCAATTTAGTGTTTTGCTTGTACGGGGAAGAGATGTAATTCAAAATATGTTATGTCTCACTCGTTTATGCTCATCAGGGGCTTGCGTAGGTGGAGATGATCGTCTTTTTGCGCGTCTTGGACGCTTGGTATCCTGTAGAGCAGTGGTATTTATTTAATTAATACTTTAAACGCGACGTGCGCCACCGGTGGTACACGGAGGTAATTTTCATAATGCTGCTAACCGACCAGTAGTCGCAAACTCAATTTTCATAACTGCTTAATTAAAGCTAAATGAAGGCACGATCCTGTTCATGTTTCGTATTTTCCAAATAGCCTACTGCAATTGAATTGAAATTCGAGTTTAATGTTGAACTTAATATTTAGTAGTCGCAGTCAAGTGTTAATACATAATTTATGTAATAATATACACCGACTTGCAGTAGCTGCGGCTTTCTCAATCAATGCGTTGAACCGTAGTGGCTCTCTGCTAAAAATTAGTGAGTAACTCTGCTATGGAGGAATGGTAGGATTCCCGAGCCCCACTAGTTGCAGGAGATTGTATGTGACGTCGTAGATGGTGAACATTCTCGAAGGCTTGCACAGCGAATTGAATAGTTTCTTTTCCTTACAGCGGTTATAATTGTGGAAGTATTTGATTGTTTTGCTCAATGCGAGAAGTTCCTTTCGTGTGGACAACATGCCACCGGTCCCTGCGGTAATTCTGCAGGAACCGGCGGCTCTGTATTTGTTACTGCGAGACTGTGCGAGAACTTTTAATTAGCATTTAATGTAAGTTGGAATTAGATTTGAGTGACTTGACTTGGTTCGTGCGCCGCTCACACTTCGTCGCCGTAATGGAAGCTGAGCGTCAAGTCAAGTTTGCTCGCAGCCCTGCCTGCTCATTCTAACTTTTTGATTAGCATTAACTATCTGCTTGCCTGCTTACCTGCCTGCTTACCTATCTGTGTGTCTGCGTGCCTGCTTACTTGCCTGTTTGCTTGCCTGCTTACCTGCCTGCTTACCTATCTGTGTGCCTGCTTACCTATCTGTGTGCCTGCTTACCTATCTGTGTGCCTGCTTACCTATCTGTGTGCCTGCGTGCCTATCTGTGTGCCTGCCTGCCTGCCTACCTGCTTGCCTGTTTGCCTGCCTGCGTGCCGGTTTACCAGCCTGCACGGCGCTGGAGCTATTCCTAACGCAAGCTGTTTACGACGTCCGGCAGACAATTCTTAAGCCAGCGTTATTTATTTTCTATACTTAGCACACCGTCTTCAATGAGGTCTATTTCCAACGCGTCCAGCGGACCGTTGCTGTCGTGGTCAAGTTTTAATATCCAACGCACCGTTTCTATCTCTATTTTTAGCACTTTGACTGCGGCAACTGAATATTAAGTTCAACACCAAACTCAAATTTCAAGTTAATTGTAGTAAACCATTTTGAAAATACTAAACATGAACTGGATCTTGTCTTCATTTTGCTTTGATTAAGTATTTATGTAAATTTAGTTTGCAACTATTGGTCGGTCAGCAGCATGATGATAATTACCACCGTGTACCACCGGTGGCACACGCTGCAGTCAAAGTGTTAATATCCAACGCACCGTTTCCATCATCATCTATTTTTAATATCTAGCGCACTGTTTCTATCATGATCTGTCTTCAACATCGAGTTCATTTTAGCTGAGCGAGTGTTTATTGATTGATGTGCTGTTTACTTCTTCGTGCTACATAAGGTACTTTATTTAACGACGTTAGTCAAGGACATGATCATGATCTTCGTAAATATTAGACTGTGGTGCAGGTGTTCGTACATGTGTTCGCGCGTCCATTTACGGCATCAGAAGACGAATTGCGTGGCTTGCGCGTTGTCAATACTAGTCCACCCCCCTTTATTTGAAATAAGAAAGGAAGCGAAGTGAAAGAAAGGCCGTAAGAAATAAAAACAATTCAATCTCCGAGAGTTGATGAGGCCGAGTGCACACGGCCCGTGAAAAATGTACAATAATGTTCAAAAAATCACACGCGACACACGTTCCTATTTCCTAAGAATTCACGTGGTAGTCATTCCTACTCGAATGTGATGGGTTAATGAACTGGAAATTGTGGAGTTGATGAAGCTCGTATCACAGATACGCTCATCACACACTGCAGGCTGGCTTCGGACAGACGGACGGACGCGGCTCTTATTATAGTACAGATTGTTGGGTCTTCCTTAGGGCTCCCTCTGAGCAGACGGTTTCTTTCCCGAGAGTGTGTCGAGGAAGCATGATTAGTTTTGTTCATTTTCAGCGACGAAGGCTGTAATTGTGCTCGGAAGATTTTCCCATGGCAGATTTTTTTATTTGTCTCGAAAGAAGTTTTTCCATTTATTTTTGTTTAAATGAATCGTGTGCATAGATTTCGCGTTCCCGGATGTCCATACTGAATGGAATGGTGCTTTCCTCCTTCCTCTCTAAGAAACGCCTTTGTTGCGGTAAGGAGGCTTGAACTAACTTATCTAATCTAATATTATTTACCCTCACGGAGTGATCGCCAAAGTTTGCGAGTTCCATCAATGCTGTAATTATTATTGAACGTACGTAAAAAATAACGTTTGTCGGTCAAATTGGATGCATTTTCTGTCTCAAATTCGAAACAAACGATTATCAGTTAACCCTAGTCAATCGTCCTTATTCTGAAACCTGGAGGAGGAGGCGGGGTTTTTGTTTATTAGTGTACATTTTGTTTATTGGTGTACATTGGTGTACAGGAACTCTGCTTTTAATGGGCGGGTCAATAACCATATTTCCGGGAGTTATTTGAGAAGCTGCCCACACCTTGTGCGGAGATTCCCCGTTCCCTAAACTCAGGAACTCTGCTTTTAATGGGCGGGTCTATAACCATATTTCCGGGAGTTATTTGAGAAGCTGCCCACACCTTGTGCGGAGATACCCCGTTCCCTAAACTCCGTTCTAATTTGTGTCGTACACTTCTTTCTCTTAGGAACATCTTGGTTGTGGTTTTGGAGGCGCTAATTTGTGTAATCTAATCGAGGCTTTGAAAAGCTGTTCAAGTGCGTGTTTAACTAAGGTCTGCATCATTGGACGTTTCAGCAAGGTAGCGATCCGAACCACCCCATGAAATTGACAACAGAATGGTTCCGGAAGGAAAAATACTGTTCTCACATCACGTGGATAATCACGTGATCTCGCTTCTAATCGAAATTTATAGGCTGTTTCAAGAATGGCCGTGAAAAAAGGGTGTCCCGGCTGCCGAAGAGCTTTGCGAACCATTTACGGCACGTGATATAATGCTGCACGTGGTGAAATGTTATACATGGGGAAATACTGGATCTGGTAAATATTGTAACGTAATGCCAACTAGGATCACGCTATCAAGTAGTGAGTTGCTCTCGAAATACGTTAGTTTTGATACTCCTGTCCGATGCCTGTTTCATTTAATTTGAAAAGCGTTAGTGGTTTTAACACTTTGACCGCAATTGGTTACACTATAGTTCTATATTCAACTCAAACTTAAATTCAATTGTAGTAAGCAATTTTGGAAATAGAAAACATTAACTTGATTATGCCTTCATTTATCATTAATTAAGTTTTTAAACCAAATAAAAAAAAATAATGTTTGTGACTACTGGTGGGTCAGCAGCATTATGAAAATCTTCTCCGTGGCCACCGGTGGCTCACATTGCTGTCAAAGTATTGAGAGATTTATTTTATACGGCTAATATTTACATTCCTCGCAGGAGGAAAGTTTCAAGGTAAAGCGAAACTTGTGAAGTGCTGGAAATACTAGTTGGTGCCTTCTTCCTTCCTCTCTTAGGATCGCCTTCGTGGCGGATAGGGAGGCTTAACACATTTCCTTCGATATGACCCACCGGTGGTCACTTAGGTGATTTTCATTGTGCTGCTGACCCACCTGCAGTCACTAACTCATTTTTTATTAATACTTAATGGAAGCTAAATAAAGGCACGATCCAGGTAATGTTTGCTATTTTCAAAGCTGATAACCACAACTGACTTTAAATTTGAATTGTCTATTGAATTTCAGTTGAACTCGTCGCAGTTAGCGTGTTGAACTAAGTTGGAATCTGCTGTGTAGTGCTAGAGCGCGTGAGTTAGACCGAGCAGTGTGCACGGATGTAGTGCCTGCCTCCGCTTGTTGGCTTGGGACACTTGACGCTCTCTGTTGCACTTTACTTGCCTTAGGAAGTATACCTTGAGTGAATGATAGCGTACACCTGAATACACTCACCTTAGTGTTCTTCAAGCCTTATGTGTTTGCATATTCACCAGTTGTTAATTGAAACGGAAGTGCTTAACACTTTAACCGCAGTTGGTTAAACTGAAGTTCATCATTCGACTCAAATTTAATATGAACTGTAGTGTGAAATTTTGAATGTAGAAAACATGAACTGGATCGTGCTTTCTTTTAGCTTTAATTAAGTATTTAGGAATACTGAGTTTGTGACTACTGGTCGGTGAGCAGCACTATGAAAATCCCCTCCGTGGCCACCGGTGGTGCACGTTGCGGTCAGTGTTAATTTGTGACAGGGATGCCTGGTTGTCCAATTTTCTGGCGAACAGTTTCAAATCTTGTATTTTTCTGATAATATTTGGCCATAACATGTATTTGCTGCGGGCTCATTAAGGCTAGATTTTATTAGGGAAAAGCCACGTTTGGAAGTTGGTCAGAATAAAGGCCCAACTCGAGGCATTTGGACCGGACATAAAAACCAATGGGAATAGATTCTGTACTCGATTAATTTTGGCGGGATAGAACGCCAGATCCCTTCAGGAGGATACGATTCTTGCATGTATGGCTAGCGCCCTTAGGGGGTTTTGTGAGGTCTCGAGCTAAGGGTCAGGTAGGCCTTCCTTGTGTTGAAATAAAATAGGTTTTTGTTTTGTTCCGATCATCTTTTTTCGGTTCACTGCTGTCCTATTTTTCAGCACCTACTACTTTCTTCTTCAACTTTTTCTCGTTCCATGAACTTTTTTCTTAACACATTGTTTCTATGCGCCTTGTGCGTACATTCTCCGTTCCCCTAAGTCCATACTAAATGTGCCTTCCTCTTTCCTCTCTTTTGAACGTCTGTATTTGTTGAGGTTAGGAAGGCTTAACACTTTGACTGCGACGTGCGTTACCGGTGGTACGCGGAGGTAATTTTATAATGCTGCTGACCGATCAGTAGTCGCAAATTCAATTTTGATTACTTAATCAAAGCCAAATGAATGCACGATCCAGTTCATGTTAGGTATTTTCAAAATAGTGTACTACAATTGACTTTAAATTTGAGTTTGGCATTGAGCTTAATATTAAGTTGCTGCAGTCAATGTGTTGAACTTACATCTAATCTAATAGCTAAATTCGAAACTTTTACCCTCAAAAATCTGATGACCTGGAAGAATTGTGATCAGAAAGAATTTCTGTAAAATTTTTCACCGATAATAGATCATATCGAATTTTGCCCACAAAGATGTAACATTTTTAAATTTTGACGTAATAGATCTAGAATATCTACCGCAAAAAAACGCTCAATTCGACAATTTTGTTAGTAGAAAGTATCAAACTTCAAGTGTTTTGAAACTAAAAAAGTTAAATGCGGAGTTTTTTATGACCAAAAAAAATTCAAATGCGGACATTTTTTACGATTTATAGAATGCCATATTCTTTACGACCAAAAAATACCAAAAGCGTAGCCTTTTTGCGATTAAAAAGAGCAATCGGGGAGAGGCGTGTGGAGGGGAGAGTGAGAGAGGGGGGGAGGGAGAGGAGCAGGACTGGATGATCGCAAAGCTGCCTCATTTGCCGGCCCTCGCAGGTGTGTCGGTGTGGGGCTGTGCTGTGTGCACCTGTGTGTGTTGTGCTGCACCCTCCTCTTGTTCTTGTCTACCCTGCGTCTGTGTACCTCTTATCTACCTTGCATCAATGTATCTCTTGTCTACCTTGCATCAATGCATCTTTATCTACCTTGCATCAATGCATCTTTATCTACCTTGCATCAATGCATCTCCTATCTACCTTGCATCAATGCATCTCCTACCTACCTTGCATCAATGCATCTCCTACCTACCTTGCATCAATGCATCTCCTACCTACCTTGCATCAATGCATCTCCTACCTACCTTGCATCAATGCATCTCCTACCTACCTTGCATCAATGCATCTCCTACCTACCTTGCATCAATGCATCTCCTACCTACCTTGCATCAATGCATCTCCTATCTACCTTGCATCAATGCATCTCCTACCTACCTTGCATCAATGCATCTCCTACCTACCTTGCATCAATGCATCTCCTACCTACCTTGCATCAATGCATCTCCTACCTACCTTGCATCAATGCATCTCCTACCTACCTTGCATCAATGCATCTCCTACCTACCTTGCATCAATGCATCTCCTACCTACCTTGCATCAATGCATCTCCTACCTACCTTGCATCAATGCATCTCCTATCTACCTTGCATCAATGCATCTCCTATCTACCTTGTATTAATGCATCTCCTACCTACCTTGCATCAATGCATCTCCTACCTACCTTGCATCAATGCATCTCCTACCTACCTTGCATCAATGCATCTCCTACCTACCTTGCATCAATGCATCTCCTACCTACCTTGCATCAATGCATCTCCTACCTACCTTGCATCAATGCATCTCCTACCTACCTTGCATCAATGCATCTCCTACCTACCTTGCATCAATGCATCTCCTACCTACCTTGCATCAATGCATCTCCTACCTACCTTGCATCAATGCATCTCCTATCTACCTTGCATCAATGCATCTCCCACCTACTCTGCCTCTTTGCATCACTCCAACATCCCGAGCTTTAGCACCGTGCAGAAATGCTCGCCAGACCGTGTTGTGCGCGCGTTACTCTGTTGTTGGCCATTGCATCCTCAAACAATTACCTTCTTTGTTCTTTTCCAATATATCATAACTTTTTATTTCGTCAGGGCATCTATGATTTTTGTCGTTTCAGTATGGCTTCTGCATAGGGCGGCGAAAATCATAGATGCAACGGCGAAGAAGTTACAACTATGATTTCAGATATTTTCACGTACAAATGAGGATGCCAATCATAATCAGCAGTGCTTCACGCAGCCAACTGATGTTCGCCAAGAAGAGGGAATGAAGCTTCATTATATTTCACAATTATATTACCCACAAGTGTCGCAGCAAAAGATAGTACCTTAAGTCTTGTACCATGGGCACATTTGAGTACAGCTGCGTGATGGCGAGTCTCTCCGCAGCGGAAAGCGGCTTTGCAACCTGCGATTTATTGGTCGTGTGCTCGCTGCGCCTGATAGAAGTCCTTTCTCGCCGATATCCTTGGAATGCGATTCTCGAACTTCCTACTATTTCTCTTGGATCTCTTAATTTGCCCCGCTTAGGGGGATACAACTATTGTATCTATGGGAATTAGCGCTCCCAGGGGGAAAACGTGAGGGCCCTAGCTGAGTGTTAGGTAGGCCTTCCTTTTGTTGAAATAAAATGTTTTTGTTATGTTAAGGACCATCTTTTTTTCGGTTCACTGCTGTTCTGTTTTCCAGTACCTACTACTTTCCTCTTCAACTTTAATCTTATTTCATAATCTTTTTTCTCAACTTACTGTTTCTATGCCTATTTTGCATTGATTCCACGTTTCCTTGACTCCATACTAAATGATGCTTTCCTCCCTTTGGACCGCCTTTGTGGCGGATAGGGAGGCTTAAACTAACTAATAAGCTAACCCAATCTAATCTCTTAATTAGCCAAATCTTCAAGGTCTTGAGTGATAGAGAAGTTGTTTAGTTTTGTTGCACTGTGCAAACTCGGGACCCTCCTCAATATTGGCGAGGGTGACTAGCACCGCTCCCATGGAAAACAAATTCATTTTAAATCTGTAGATTTCCATCGAATTAAAATTAGAATTCAGTGCAGAATCCTTCTGATCGCGGAGAAAATATATCGGTGAAAATAGATCCGGCTAGATTTCTGCGGTGGTAACACCAGTGGTAGAAATGTGTTGTTACAAAATAAGAAGTTGTGGTGGTGTTACGTTGCTGTGTTCTTAGGACAGTATACGCTGTCTAGTGTTTATCTATCGACTGCTACGTCTGAAATGAGGAGAGTTCAGTGCGTCATGATTTCCAGTCAAACCTTCCCGGCCGCTCAATGAAGGCAATAAGAAAGAAGAAAAATGGATAGGGCGGCTAAAATCATAGACGCCCCAGTGAAAATGTTTGAGCGTGTTCCATTTATACTTCCTTTCCTGTTCTTTGAGTGGGTACAACGGTCGGTTATGGAAGAGTCATTGATGTAAGCCGGTAGTTGGGGGAAGTGTTTTGATGGCTATCATATTATTTGGCTATATCTATTGTCCTTCCAAATCTGTTGTTTATCGTCTATTTATCGCCGTTTTTTTAATTATTTAATGTCTTTTTATCGCTGTTAAGTTTTTTATCGACTTCCAAATCGGTTAGAATACGCAAAAAGAGATGTTACCTAACTTTTCTAAAACCTTGTTTTTGTTATACAATCCCCAGAAAGTGTATGTATGTGAGATAATATAGCGAAATGCCTGTGACGTTTTCCTTCTCTGCGTAAATAATATCCGAAATGATGGCTGAAAAGTGACTGTTCTGTGTCATGCTGTGACGTTACCGCAACTTGTGTCGCTTCTCATTCACTCAGCTGCGCCGTGCTGCTCGCAAAAGTGCCTGTAATTTGTTGGCATTTGTAGTTTGCACAGTCGGTGTGGAGACCTCGTGTGGCACAGGATTGGTCAGAAGTTTAGGTGAGCAATGTTTATATCACGCTAGGTTATGTCTATCGTGTGCTGGGTTATGTCTATCGTGTGCTGGGTTATGTCTATCTTATGCCATGTTATGTCTGTCGTGTGTTATGTTACAGCTATCCTGTGCTAAGTTATGTCTATCGTGTGCTGGGTTATGTCTATCGTATGCCACACTGTAAAAAAAAAGTGTTAAAACAACGGAAAATTGTCTGGCAGCTTTTTCGCCAGAGAGTTTTTTTCTCTCTGTTAGTCCGCCAGATGCATCATTTGCTTCCGTTGTCGTTACAGACATCTGTTGAGTTAACGGACTGCTATAGACGCACCGTTAGTCTAACGGAACTATTTTTTCATCTCTGTTCAATTTACAGAAATATTGTGAACGTTCTGTATTTCGCACAGGGAACGTCTAGATGTCCGTTGTTAGAACGGGTGAGGCCGGCATTGTGCCGGACGAAATATAGGTTTCCGTCATTTCTCTAGAAACTATACGAGCTTCTGTTGAATTTACAGAAACATAAAGACATAAAGAAGCCTCTGGGTTAGTGACAGTTTCAAGAAATTCTGTTACTACGACAAAGGAACCGGAAATTGGACGGTCCTCTGATGCATCTGCCACGTGCAGATACATTATGGTGCCCAGTATATATTACATGCGATGTACTTTTGTCACATTGAAGTATAGCTGCAAGGCTATGTGTACGGACCGCAGTGAAATGTGCAATAAAAGAACTAGTAACTTCCTATTAACGCGGAAGACTTCCCGCGTTAATAGGAAGTTTCGTAAAGTTCTTTTATTGCATCGTTCACTGCGGTTCGTAAATATAGCCTTGCAGCTATACTTCTATGTAACAAAAGTACATCGCATGTAATATATACTGGGCACCATAATGTATCTGCACGTGGCAGATGCATCAGAGGACCGTACAATTTCCGGTTCCTCTGTCGTAGTAGCAGAATCTCTTGAAACTGCCACTTACCCAGAAGCTTCTTTATGTTTCGGTTGATTCAACAGAAGCTCAAGTCTTCATTTTTATAAACCTCATAACCGCTGACGATTCAGACTGCTTGATGAAAATTTTTCGTACACTTCGTATATTTAATAAGAATCACATGGATACTTCTTGGGTTTGCCAAAAACGAATTACTTGCTTGAAAAGTGTACTGAAAAACAATTTGGTATACAAAGGGTTTTCACACACCGTATGACACACCTAGGAACGAATGATGAAAGACATGTATAACAAGATAAGGAATGCCGAAAGAAACCGGAAAGCATCGAGAGCTGAAAACTGTTTTCTGCGAAAAAGTCTTACCCATAGCGCAGCTCACTTCTATCCTCGCAGGAGCATTTTGAATGAAATATGCTTCACCGTTGGGCACCTCTATCAAGTATGAAATTATTTTTCAATCGAAAAAACAAAAAACTATATAACCAAAGAACTTATAATACACAAGCAATATTAATGAACCATACTGAAAAATCTATCGATGTTTCCATACCTCGTCTGTTGCTAAGAACGAAAAACGACACCGAGTTAAAATTAATATAGTACTTGAAACTGAGTATCCCCAGTAGTATTATTCTGAGCTATAGAGATACTCTGCAAACAGAAAAAATATTAACTGCTGCTGTCAATGGTGATGCGACCTGCTTCATCAAAATACTAGCCAAACATTTCAGAGTTCAAAGAAAAATGTATTTAAGTATAACTGAAAACATTGTCTTGGTACGTAATCCTTACGAAATTTAGTCAACAGTTCTTACAGACAATACAAAAGCAAAACCCACACAGAAGTACGAAATTACAGAAAAATCAACTCATTGCTATACATGAATAACGTTATACATATATTACGCGTAGTGTACAAAATTTCTAATAAATATCATCGGTTCACTCTATGATGAATCTGTACTGAACAATAAAATAAGTTCAACAAAGCGATGAACTCAATAATTAAAGTATATGGTTCAGAATAAACATATTCTGACGTCAGTACTATTGAATCTCGAAGATTAGATTATCAGTTAGTTTAAGCCTCCCTATCCGCAACTAAGGCTATCCAAAGAGAGGAAGGAAGACGGCACCATTTAGTATGGAGTTAAGGGAACGCGGAATCTATGCAGAAAAGGCATAGAAACAGTAAGGTAAAACATAAGTTCATGAAACAAAATCAAAGATTGTAGATTGTAGATTATAAGTTAGTTTAAGCCTCCCTAACCGCTACAAAAAAAAGCGTATCGAAGAGAGGAAGGAGGAAGGCACCATTTAGTATGGAGATATGAGTAAGGCGCAAGGTAGTCAATTTTGTCTTATTTGGCAAAAATAATTTAACGCCTAGGCAATGAGAAAGCATGGAGACCTGATACACAGAATGTTCACGTACAACTTTAAGACTCGAACATACCGCAGATCTATGCAAGCCTATCAGACGCGTTTAAAATAGAATTGAGAAACTATTTGAAAATCGCACCCCGATTTAAAAAAATCGTCATCCAAACAATTTAGCAGCTAACACGAGTCCAATAACACTTACTTAACCTTTCGTCAGAAAGTTGAACCATCTTTTATTTTCTGAAGAACCTTAGCTTGAAAACCAGAATGGAAGTGAAATTCCTACAAGCATGCAAAACAAAACTAAAACGCAGGAACACACAAAAAACACAAAATTTCAGGGGTACGTTTCATAATACTTTCATAAGTTCAAGACAAGTATGTTGCAGAAGGCGCACTGGTCATGTGGGAACTACGAATCTAAAATGCACTATGTGTTTTCTAGCGAAGTATTGTCTTAAGCATAGTAAAAAGAAAAAACAAGAGTAGGAAATGAAAAGCATCAAGATTGAAGTTGAGGTGGTGAAAAGGGCAATACGGTCCAGAAGTCCTCAACCCACTGTAACGAGAAAGGAAGGCCAACTTGTCCTTAGGTCAGGGCCTACACAGCCTATTAGTATCTCTAAGTGCAAAGCACACATGAGGATTACCCATTTGTGTGAGGGGGAGGGGGGCTGTGATGAAAAAACAAGATTAAAATGAATCACCTGCTTCACATAGCCCACATTCCAGTCGTGACATATAAAACCCCTCTCCTTTTAGGTATTAAATTATATTGTGATAATGAGTTGTTCAATTTTTTACTATTAATTTATGAATGAACTGCATGGGAACCTTGGTTGTCAGCAATCTTACTTGAAAAGACCTATATAATGTTCAGAATGTACAAACTTGTCAGAAAATTGAATTAGCTGTCACTTAAACCTAACATAACATTCAATTGTGTCATTAAAAAATGAAGACATCAATCACACTTGTGGAATAGATCAGCAAGCAAGGTGGCAGGGTTGAGGCCAAGAGACTCTTCCGTGCTGCTGAGGCACGCGACCAACGACAGGACATTCGGATGCGTCCCGCAGTGGCGTTTTCTTCCATTCGCGGATCTTATTTTGAAGCTTCGTTGGGGGTTGACTTTCAGTAGTTATCTGGAATTGTTAAAAATACATTAGCGTTTGTAAGTTAGTGAAGTCATATTCATACTACTGAAAATGTACGAGCCAACAGAAATTAAATATGTGAAACTCTCAGCTTGACCTCAAGTAAATGTTCGGCAAAGGAATGCGCAGGAACATGCAAGTATGTACCTCTCTGAACTTAAACTGTTATGTACCAATATGTATATATATGTATGCATATACAGTTATTATACACATTCATGTTGACACATACATATAAACATCTATACAAATTTGTGAGATTATTAGTCTTGATTCAGTTAGTTTTAACCATTTGAAAATGCTACAGCACTAAATTAATTTGTCGACATTCTCCCAACATGATGTTTTTATGAAAATCATTTTGAAAAATGATCATATTTGAAACCATTCATATTCTACTAAGAACTAGCGTTGTTCATTAATTTAACATCTGTAAATTAGTTTCTCCCTTCTTGATGCTCAAGTTCCTTTCCTGCATAAGAGAAAAAAAACTTAAATGACATCACAGTGAGAATGTTGCAGCAGCGCTTGTCGCATACATCCAAATATTACATTTACAATAGTAAACATCCTAATATTAAACGAATAACAAGCTGTATTTTTTGGATTTCTTGGTGCAAAGGGTAAACAGCAAATTTAAAACACCAGTCTCATATAGAATACTTTTACTGGTAAGGATATGAGTCTTTTAGCTTATGTTATTTGTTTTTGCAACTAAAAAAATTTCAACAGATAAATGCGCCATTTTTGCATTTATTACAGCAACAAAAGCTCTATCACTTTTCAACGCAGAAACTTGATCCAGGTTTGCCTAAACCCAAAAATAAACAATATATAACAAATGGAAACAAAAATATTAATATTGAATTGGAAAAAGGTACATATTCGAAATCGAAATTTTTTAAAGAACACAAATTTCTGGCAACATTCAAGTTTGGAGTAGAACTTTAAATTTTTCTCTATTTTTGTAAACAGATCATTTCCGCATCAAATGAGAGTAGAATCAAGTTCCTACAAAGAGGGGCAGAGCTTTTGTTGATCTTATTGTCAATAACTCACAATAGCAGAGAAGGGTTATTGGATAATTTCAAAAATAATCTTGCAATGCTTGTGAATTATTCAATGAATGCATACAAAATGTATGGCTCAGGGTGTGTTAGCTCCTCATTAGTGCCCACACCATTTTAAAACACATTCCTTTGAGATACCAGAAACAAGTTATTTTTATGACTTCACATGCAAATTAATCACATTAGATACCTAATAATTCAAGTAAACCACCCTATTACCCAGCTGCTAACCTCTGTATCTTGAGAACCATTGTACAGATCCTAATGAATTTTTCACAGCTGACATTTGAAAACATCAACAATTTAATTACGCAGAAAACAAAAATGTGACATTTCTTAATTATGTAGAGTGGTGCATGATAAATTAATGTGATTTTCAATTTTAACATGATCTGATTTTAAAATTCATTTCACTTTTTCAATATTTCAATTAACATTCTCAGTGAGAACATTCTTATCTGAATAATCTTTTTTCATTCTAACTAGATTTCAATTCTTTACTAATTTTTCAGCATCACGATATATTTGAAGTTCATTACGTGTTAAAATTCTCAGCAAATTGCTTATCATTTTACTAAATCACACTATAGTCAATAGGTAAAATGCAACGTTTCAATGCCACTGGCATCATCCTCAGGCTGAAAAGACGAAAAGAAAACTGGTCACTCAATAGAAATGAAACAATCATACAGGCAAAAACAAAGACCATTAATAAAATTAATACAGATAAACACACATGGATGTAAAATACCAAGACTAACTTTCTCAACACATGTTCACTTGGCCGAAGAATAAAGCGAAATGGTGGACTGCAACGATTGTTCCAACAATTTACGGCACGGTTCTTTTAAACAATTTCAGAGCAAAAAAATCGTTCATATTTTCATTGAGGGAAGGTTTGAGTTTATGGATATGTAAGGCTTCAATAATGTGTGTTACATTTACAATTACAATTGTAAATTACAATTACAATTACATCCATGTGTTTTTTTTGTATTAATTTTATTAATGGTCTTTGTTTTTGCCTGTATGATTGTTTCATTTCTATGGAGTGACCAGTTTTCTTTTAGTCTTTTCAGCCTGTGGATTTCAATTCATTCAATTATAGTCAAAAAAATTTCAATTTGGGACTCAAGTTCATGAAAATGCAAATTCCATTCACCCTGAACAAAACTTTGCAGACAGATCCCATGATTATGTTTACCTTCAAGTAACTAAAACAAATTCTATGTTCACTTTGCATGGTCACCTTTGGTGGCCAACTCTGTATGGCTGCCTAATGTGAACAACTTTGATCACTTTTCAATGCATTAAAGGCCCCTTTTGAAAGTGACCAGGGTATTTGTAAAGGAGAGGATCATAATTTTCTAATTTTTGCTGCCTAAATATAGTTAATTAGATCAAAATAAACAACTTTTCATCTATGCAAATTCCGTCGAAAATTAGAATTAAACCGAGTTATAGCAGTAGGTTTGGTTTGGGTAGCGTACGTTTGGGTACTTTGTAATTTATTATTAGCTGACCCCGCAGAGCCTAAATCGACTTCTAAGATCTTTTAGTTAATAACACAATAAAGGTTATCACCCATAAAATAACGAGCTATAGCGGTATGTCTTTCGTCTTTGCGCTCATCATTCCAGCGCGTCGGAAGGGAGAGTCCATTATAGTCTTCCCCTCCGCCCAATTTCTTTCTGCTTCAAACACAAGAGTTGCGGTCAGTAATTTACCGCTATGACTTGTTAAATACTCATTTGCAACGGAAATTGCATAGAATAAAATTTTTTTATTTAGATCTAATTAACTATGTTAAGGCACCGAAAAGTGGAAAATCAATTATGGTCCTCTCCTTAACATTTACCAGAGACCAGATATAGTATAGGAAGCTGGCATACTCAAAGCCTAATCATTCATTTTACAACTAAGTAAAGCAAGAGTAGGTACACTATATTTCTCTACAAGGCTACATAAATGCAGAAGCCTGCATGATATTATATTTTCAATTAAAATTCAAGCCATGAGTAAAGGAAAAACAACTATAATTTAACATGTTCACTGCATTTCTACAGTTGTTAACGGTGAGTTTGGTTAGGTTGTAACGGTAAATGTGTAGCGTTGGTCAGTAATCGATTTTTGAGTTTTCAGTGCCGAAACGTAGTTAATTGAACCGTGTAATAAACAATGGATGCACATACAAAGTAAGTCACTCATTCAAAAATAAAACTTTTAACGAGAGATTTTGATTGTAGTTTAATACAAGACAGTTACTCAGATACAAAATAAATAACATAACAGGCAATACAGCCAATTCAAGACATTTCAATTATGAATAATTATTTAAAAAATAACTTTTAGAATAGCATTTGTTATTAAATTTTGTATAAAAAGGCAACAATATACTAATCTTAATATCAATTAAATTTTGGGGATGTCTAATGTTTTTTATTTTAGTTTCCACAAAAAATATTTAATTTTGCTCGGCCTCCATCAATGACAACATAAGTTAAAGCACATACAAATTTTTCTCTTCATAAACTCATGCTATTAAGGGTCAATAAAAAATCTACTCTTTTTTCAAACAATGGGTAATAAGAAACTCATTATTAATTTATGAAGCTTTGATTCAGTGAGTTAATTGGGATAAATGATGTAACTCAAGTTAAGTTTTACATTACCTTGGTTTGGCACAGCCCTTTCTGGAACTGGATTTGAAGTTCGAAGGACAGAAGTGCTTACACTTCACTCCACACAAGACTTCTTCGGCATTTTGGATATATAATGCATCTTCAAATGCATGTTGCATTCAACATATTTCAGTTTCATCAATAATTATCGAAAAACTTTTTCTTAAGCGTACGCAAGGAGCCATTTTAACTCCCGTAATCTACTTCGCATCACTTACGGCCGCCATAACCAGTTGTAAACAAAGTCACGTGACGATTTTTCGTCACGTGACGTTTTTTGCGTTCCGTCATTGGCCAATTGGCATCGCTCACGATCTTCTATTAAATGGTCTTTAACCAGCTGGACGTTCAATTCCTTTGAAATTTAGTATCAATGATATAAAAATGTAAAATACACTTAGGTTATGCATTACATGCCCTCCACTGCGCTGAATTCCACTACGATGAATTCCACTCCGGGCCCAGGAACAGGGACTAGTTTGCGACAGACGTTCGAAAGTGGACACGAGTAACGAGTCCTTTCTATTGTTGAAAATATATTCTACTCGACGCATGACTGGACATGAATTGAAAATATTTCTAGCTTTTTAGAGAGCATAAACGACTGAATTAAGGTTGATAAACATTTTCTAACATTCATTCTTGCATCTAAAACACTTAGTTTATAGTGGAATTTATTACCACTAATAAATTCAATAACTCAACGACAGAGTGTCTTTCATTCAATAAACAGCTTCATTTTTCTTTATCCTTTTATTCTTTTCCGAAGAAGTAGAGAAATTTAAAAATTTGAAATAAATGAGCTCAACAAGTGTGCTCTATATTAAAGCTATATAACACAGCTCTATATTATTTGGTATATTGTTCACGGGAAACCACAGTTTCTCAAAGAAAATATTATTTTAGTGAAGCACCAAATGAACTAATCAAGTATGGGTTAGGGTAGTTCCAGTCACTACCTGTTCCAGTTTCAGTCACAGCAGAAAAGTTTGAGAACCCCTGCTCTTATAAGGTATATTTGCGTTGAGTGTAAATAAAGTCGTGTGATCGAATTTGTCCGTTGATCATTTAGAAATGATTAACATAACTTCTTTATGTATATATAAGGCTATGAAAACGGCTCGTGCTTCATTTCACTTTTTCAACATTGTAATTTTTATTTGCGTAAATTTAAATACCGCATTAACTTGTTGGGTAATACAGTATGTGATTCCATTACTGTATGCCATGCATTATTAGACTGTGTAATGTTTAAATAAGTTCAAAAATGGGAATAAAAATGCTGCATGTTTTCCTGTTTTTCTTTCAACAGAGCACAGTTCATGTATGAATCAAAAAATGAACTTCCTCCCTGACACAGGCTTATTAGCAAATTCATACAGATCTCAATGAACACTTTTATAGTATTTTTCACCTATTCGTATGTATGTTTACGCGTATGTACTTACGTATATATACACACACAAGTGAATGGACAATATATGTATGTACGTATAAACGCACAAGCCCCTTAATGGCATTACGTTCCTCACATGCACAGAGAATGAAAATATACACGTTTAAGTACGGTAATTTGCCAACTTATATACGGGCTATCCAATTCTGGGGTAGAATACGTCAAATTGTTTACCATCTTTACGCTGCGTTGTCTGCATCGTAAATGAGAGGGAATGGAATTTTCTGAATAAATTTGCACAGGCTTTTTATTAACGTTTCTCTTTCTGCCATGGCCATCATATATTTCTAGTTGGCAAATTGATGAATTTGCAACTTGAAACTTTTTACGCAGTGCTAATATTGTAAATTCTATTCTGAGAGTATTATTAATTTTTTAAATTAAGCTGTTCCGCAAGAATTATTAATTTTTTATCTCATACTTGGCAATCGCAAATCGGTAATGTGTTGGTTGAACAAAAAGTAAAACGACGACAGAGTGATACAAGACATACTGCCACATTAACAGCAATTGTGACAAATATATGATCATGTTTTTACTGTTACGGACCATTGAAACAATGGAAATTTAATCGGATTCTGTATAATCCCCTGAAGAGTCAGTCGAATCTGTAATATTCAGTTTGTCTGTTAAAACTACTCCTAAATGTAAAGATAAGCCGTTGGATCAACGGACAACTTCCAAGATTCCGTTACGACAACGAAGAATTCAATTTACTCCCGTAATTTTTAATTGACCTGTAAAAACAACGGAAATTAGCAAAATTGTCCGGTATCGAACTGAATTACGGATGAATTTGTTGATTTAACAGATAATATTCAGAAAACGGACTAGAAGTAGCAATTTGTGTCATTTTAACAGATAATTCGTCTGTTTTTGTCTGTATTTTTGCAGTTTTTTTTTACAGTGGTTATGTCTATCGTGTGTTATGTTACAGCTATCCTATGTCAATCCTGCCTGTGTTACGTTATGTCTATCCCATGTCTATCCTGCCTGTGTAATGTCTATCCCGCCTGTGTTATGTTATGTCTATCCCATGTCTATCCTGCCTGTGTTACGTTCATCCTGTGCTATGGGAGTGGCACCTCCAGAGGAGATACTGTTAGGTTACCTTAGCTATAAATAGGCCTTCGGGACTTGTATTTTAGTGGCCACCTTGCTTCTTTGAGTCTTTATGACATCTTCGTTGTTTCTTTTTTCTTTTATCTTTCTTACTGTTTCTATGCGCAGAGTGTCCTGTGTGGGGAACACGTTTTACGAATAAACTCTGCATTTTCTACACTTTGAACTAAATGGTCTCTTCGTATCCCTACGCTCGCCCTAATTCTGGCTAGGAAATCTCAAACCAGCCAATATAGTAATGAAAATAATGCAGCGTAATTGTGCTGGGTTGTCACTTGAAAGATCTACGCCTGCTCGTCCTCGCAAGCGTCCTTGACCGCAAGGTTCTCGTGATGTTGTTCTTTTACCAACGCTACTCCTGCACGTGCCATTTCTGGCGACCCCATTTCTCCTCTTTTTACTTCTGCAGTGCCTCACCGCCCTGCCCGCACACGGGGCCTCACTATGCAGAAAACAAGGGGTCGCATTCTCAAGCAATTGAGGTTGTCGTAGCGCTGCTGCCGAAATTACGAGTGCACTCAACATGTGTTGCTTTCCTGCTGCGAAACGATCCATCGATGGGTCGCTTGAAAAGTTTCACGTAGTCTTCTAAAATTTATAGTGCTTAGTGGACCCAGTTCATATTTACAAAATTGGTAATAATTTCCGACGTTCGGCTCAACGGTCAGGAAGTTCGTGCAACCTCTTGAGGTGTGTTGAAATGTTTCCGGTTGTCGGAACGATTTATCGTTAACCGAACGTGATTTACGCTGAGCGTGCCCATGCAACGGTCGTATTTAATTTAAAAATTCCCGACTAACCATTTAACCATTGTTGTTAACGTGTATTTAATTGAACAGTTCCCCACCACCCATTTAATCATCGTTGTTAACGTGTATGTAATTGAAGTATTTATTTATTCATAGTTGTTATTGCGTATTTAACTGTGGTGTGTATTCACGGATTTTAATTCGAGGTATGTGTTCACGGTTTTTGTCGTGTATTTAAAGGAACAATTGCCATTAACCACGGCTTCTTTGGTGTGCTTTAGGATCATTCACGAGAGCGGGTTCACACCAGAGGACTACAAGCAGTACCGGCCCGTGGTGTACAGCAACACCATCCAGTCTCTCGTGGCCATCCTCCGCGCTATGCCCAACCTCGGCATTTCCTTCGCCGGCAACGACAGGGATGTGAGTACACCCTTACTTACTTACGGCCATCTGGTTCTTATTTGTGTCTTCTGCGGTCTGGCTTGTTGTCCTTCTAGTTCTTATTCCTTGTTTGTTTCGCTCTTTCTTGTTGTCCATCTAGTTCTTGTGACTTCATTGTTTCGCTCTTTCTTACTGTAGTGAGATGTGAGTGTACCCGCCCCCTTGGTTATGTCTTTTTATCACTTGTTAGGCTTGTTTTCTTCCGTCTCTTTAGTTCTTACTCGTATTTAGTTATTTTTAGCGACTGGGAAGATGCGAGTACTTGGTTCCATGTTTTTGTGAAAATTTAATTTTCAGTTGCAGTTTTTGATGAATGCTTTACAGAACGAGCTCAGTTTTACCGCTTCGCTCGTGACCACAGTAATATTAGTGTCCACTTCTCTGTCCTCCATTTTAATTATCTCGTATTCTCTTATTGTGTATCTGCACGCTCGATATGACACGAATTTCATCATTGTTGGTGCTGTTTAGTCAAGGGCTAGGCTGATCATTTCGTTAATTAATGCTGGCTACAAGGAGTGTGAACCATCAGTTGTGCACCTCTTTGCATGTAATGGCTGCTCGATCAGTATAATGTTTGAGGATGAATGTACGATTTTAAAATTTTTATTTTTCTGACCTGCATTTGTTTGTTAACGAGTTTGAAATTTGACTCGATGTAGAAGCCCGCAACGAAATTTCTAATCTCCTATTTTATTAAATAAGCTCTTGCATAATTTGTTGTAGTGCTGAACAATTTTTGGTACCCTGACGTTATAGTCTCGTCAACTTTGTTTGATTACACGACGGGAGACCGTTTCATGTTCTCAGAGGCTTGGGTTGTTTGTGTGCTATGCTAGTATGTCAGGCTGCAGCGGGAGCTTCACGGGTATTGAAATCCTCGAATGTTTTACCGTAGACTTTTGTCACAGCTTATCTACTCCACCCCTATTTTATCAACAACTATTACTACCACTACTTCTTATCTACTCCACGTTAGAACACATTCTATTTTGAATATTTTAGTGCTATTGGACGTATATGTTCTCGTGGCGTTTATTATGCCATTTTGAATTGTTCACGTTAGAAAACATTTTAGATTGAACATGATGGTGCTGTTGGACTGGTATGTTCTCGTGAGAATATTATTTACCTTGAAGACATTAATGAAATACAAGGAAACTTTGTGGATGTGTGTCATGACGCCATTTCAATTGTTCGTAAAAGGTTACGTCGAAGCATGCGGAGCAACATGTGGAGTGGTGCAACACGTCTACTTGGAAGGGCTATAATGCAGGCCAGAGATGTTCTGACTTGAGGCTTCCTGAACTTGACCAACCGAACTATTTAGAAAGAAGCTCTTACGTGGAATACTAAGGTCTTCGACCAAGCGCCGTCTTAATTTTGTCTTAGTTTTGTGTGCTGAGTTTGTGCAATCTCGGAACTCGTGACGAACATCTTGAAATTAACTTGTTCTGTGGTAAATATCGTGAATTTAGTTTTTGTGGTCAAGTTTTAAGTTTTTTCTGGTATTAGCTTTTTTCTCGTCTTTTTCCCCGATTTTACCTTTTCTGGTCAAGATCTTAAATTTAGCTTTTTTTCTCGCCAAGATCAAAAATTTCGTTTTGTTTCTGGTCAATGATTTAAAAGTTGCCTTTTTTTCTTGACAAGATCTTGAAATAATTATTTTTTCATAGCCGAAATCGTGATATTTTTATGAAAAATTTTATATTTTGAGCCGAAATATTGATATTGACCGCTCCAGGTACGTTTCTTAAATGTGGCTGGACAAGTCTTATGTAGTCAAGACCAAGAGCCTTTGGCTGTGCGCGCACAATCGTACTCCATGTGGTGTTTTTCTCTTGCTAATCGCTCTCAAGTCCGACCCAAGGCGCTAACTTCTGACGCTGAAATTTGTAAGCGATAAATTGAGGCGTGAACTAGTTAACTTAAGTATACCCTATAGCTCAAATAAAATTAATGAGCACTCAAGTGAAGTGTGAAAAAGTTCCCGTGGAAACTGTCCTAGATCTCGAACAAGTTAATGATCGATCAAGTATGGCGTGAACTTCTTCCCCTTAACCCTTTAACGCTCGAAAGTATTGTACGGTCCTCTTTCGAAAATAGCCTCAATATATTGTATTTCTCGTTAAATTAGTTCCCTAATGTGTTCTTCGGAGTTCACTGCCGAGTGACAGTTCCTTCCCCATCCTGATATCGGTGACTCCCTGACGCCGGCACCAGTGTAGTGACGGTGGTTGTGATGTCGGTAATATGAGTACAAAACTCCCACGTTAACACATTCACCGCGTTTCCGCGGGTGTTAACACTTGGTGTGGGTAGGTTGTGAATGCCGAAGAGAGAAATCGATTTAACTGCTCAAATAACTTTTTTATCCTCCCCAAGAAATATAAAAAATGAGAATAGCACGATATTTCACATCGAATAATAATAGTTATTTTATGAAAAGGGTGTGGATAAAAATGAATTGTAGGGTTGAAACTTGATTAGATCACACACCCAATACTGCTTGCGTCCCACATCTTTCATGGAGCGTCCTACATCATTCAGCAAGAGCGCCACCGGGTGGTAGGAGTAAGCAAATAAGCCACCAAACCTCCGCCGCAAGTTCCCTGCCTAAAAATGGGCTAGGGTCGTGTGGGGGCTGCTGCGTTTGATCTAATTTGCCTTTGAATCTTCCCTCCCACCGTCGATGCGAGCGGGAGACAGGGCTGTCATTCAAGTGCCTCAATATTCCCGAGCGCCTTCGACGGAACTTGGCTTTAGTGCGAGAAATTTCGCGTTGTGAATTTCGGTCGCTGAAGTGCGTGCATATTCACGAGCGCGTGTGTTGGCTGAACTTATTTCTAATGCGAGAAATGTCACGCGGAGGTAATGCATCGTACTTGCGAATTTCGGTTTGTAAAGTGCGTGGATATTCACGAGCCCGTTCGACGGAACTTGTTTGTAACACTTTGACCGCAAGTGGTAAATCTGAAGTTCAGTATTCAGTTCATATTTAATGTCATTACTAATGAGTCATTTTGAAAGTAGCAAACACTTACTGGATTATGCATTCATTAAGCTTTAATTGTTTATGAAATAGTAGTTTGTGACTACTGGTCGGTCTGCAGCACTATGAAAATCCCCTCCGTGGCCACCGGTGGCGCACGTTGCGGTCATAGCGTGAATGCGAGAAATTCCACGGGAAAGCAATGCATTGTGCGTTGCGAATTTCGGTTATTGGAAGTGCCTTTTGTTAATATCCAATGTATGCTTTTTTGTATAAAGCCTGATAAGTCCATAGGGATGTCGCAAACTGCTCGCGTCGTCGTAGCGGTGCTGGTGACGACGAACAATCTGTGATTTGACGGACAACTTCGGTAGACATACCAATGCGACGACTAAATTGTCTTTGACCGAAGTTGTCGATTACTAAGCTTATTATTATTTGATTTGACCAAGCTACGTCTTGTATTTTTTATCTTGCCTAAATACTGAAGTTTACATCTGGCTTAAATACTGAAGTTTATATCTGGTTTAAATACTGAAGTTTGTATCTGGCTTAAATACTGAAGTTTACATCTGGCTTAAATACTGAAGTTTGTATCTGGTCTAAATATTCAAGTTTGAAACTTTCTAAAACAAAATTTGTTATCAGCATTATCACGTAATCTTGAAGATTCGCCAGTTATGAGAGTGATTCCTTACGTAATTAGAGAAAGGCGGAATGTGCCATAATGCAGGCGAGAGGGAGGCCTGTGTGGCAGTGTCTATCCAGCTCAGGCGGCGTCTGGCGCCCTTGTGACGTCGTGGTGACGTCACGTCGTTACTGGGGCAACTGCCCCCCTTCTTTATTGAACCCCCCTCCCCTTTTCTGCTCCCTCCCTCATTCCCATCTGTCCGCTTATTCATTGCCCTCCTCTCTTCTTTATTGCACCCCATCCTCCTTTATTGCCCCCTCCATCCCATCTACAACCCCTCCTTCATTGCCCTTCTTCCCTCCTTTATTCCTCCCACCCCTCCTCTTCCTATGCTGTCCCCCCTTCCTTGATACCAACCCCCCTCCTCCCCCATTGCCATCTGCCCCCGCCGGTCTGGTTCTTTCACTTTCATCTTGCGCGCGTCAATACTTTCTTTCCCTTTGTTGAGAAACTTCCTCGAACGTCTCTCTTCCCAGTACTTTTTTGCTTGGATACCATTCTCTCTTTGGTCTGTTTTCGTTTCTCTCTCTTCCTAGTAGTTCTTTTCATGGATACCGTTCTCTTTTTGGTTTGTGTTTAGAAGGCATCTTTTGTAGCCTGTATGATGGTTTTCGTTTCTGGTCTGTTGGCTTATTTCCTAGTTTGACGCCCTTGTTCCTGTTCAGTGGCCTTTGTGCGCCAGCTCGCTTTCTCTCCAAGTGACGAAGACCTGAAGAGGCCGTCGCGAAGTAATTTCCCTTCGTTCCAAGTTCGCAGACTTCAATGAGTGATGTTGGCTCCTTTCACTGGGAAAAATTCGCGCAATATCGCCGTAATAAAAGCTGAATGACTCACGTCGGCTTCTTAGTTTTTCCTGTCCATGTCTTCGCTGGCCGCATCATCTACGCATCATCTACGCTTTTTGAGGGGCAAACTGGGCATCTCATTTTTACTGGTCCACCCGCTCCGCCAAAAGTGACTTCGTTATTTTCGTTGTATTTCAGTTGTAGGCTCTACAATTCCCCCGCTGAAACTTCTGTAAGTATAATGAGGAATTATTATAATACTTCAGATAGCTTATCGTATGGAGTTGAATCGTGTATCTCTGCTGCTGACCTAACCTTGTATTTCGACGTGTGACGCACGGACACACGCCGCTTCTTTCTAGAATGAAGGTTTGTACTTTTTAGTCCTTGGTTGGTTGTCTCTTCGGTATGCTTTCATAGTCATGACCAAACGAGGCTTGACACCTTGACTGCGGCTGGTAAAACTGAAGTTTATTATCCAACTCCAATTTAAAGTCAACTGTAGTCGGCTATGTTGGAAACAGCAAACATGAACTTGATCGTACATTCATTTAGCTTTAATTAAGTTTATATGAAAATTGAGTTTATGCCCACTGCTCGGTCGGCAGTGTTATGAAAATCCCCTCCTCGTGCCAGCGGTGGCTCACGTCACAGTTAAGTGTTAAAAAGCCAAGATAAAATATCGAAGGAATTGCCATCAAAAGCCTCTGTTTGTGGAATTGTGTAGCAGACAGAGTGTGAAACGTCACCTAGAAGCCCAGAAGCACTCCATGAACGTGATCAAGTTAGGTCTCTAGTGAAGAAAAGCGCGACCAAAAGTTCTCTACTGGACAAGGCGTGGGAAAAAGCTGGAGTGACCGCCTCATTTCGCGCCGTGAGACGCAAACTTTTTGAAGACAGCCAAGTCTGAGAGAGAGGCGTTCTCAAAGGCCTCGAGTTTGAGATTTAAAAAAAAAACCTCAATTATAAGAGCTGCGTTTCATAAGGCCTCAAGTCTTACAAAGCCGCGTTGTAGCCTTCTCTGCCCAAGAGGAATATTCGGGATAGACTGCATTTTTGTTCGAGTGTAGAACACGGTCTGCTGAAGAATGGAATACTGCCTACTTTTTTTTTTACAGTTGGAGGACCAGAAAAATATCTTATTAGACCAAGAGAAGAAAAAGCGATATCGAGGAAACTCTTGTCATTTCCACCGTGAAGTATCGTGACCATACTTCAACGAGGATAGAGTTGGTTTTGATATTTAGGAACGGGTGTTCTGACATTTTTGCCCAGAACACCTTCGTGAACTCATTGTGGTGGTACCAGTCAATGGCTACGCCAGCGTCTTCTTCCATTAACTCGAGTCCAGTTCGACAATATTTAGTCTCTCAGTATGGATATTGTATCTATGGAAATTAACGCTTTCAGGGGGACATGTGAGGGCCCGAGCTGAGGGTTAGGTAGGCCTTCTTTTTGGTGAAATGAAATATTTTTGGTTTTGTTAAGGACCATCTTTTTTTTCGGTTCAATGCTGTCCTGTTTTTCAGCACCAACTACTTTCTTCTTCACCTTTTTTCTTGTTTCATGTAATTCTTTCTCAACTGTTTCTATGCGTGCGGGGATCCTGTGCGGTAAATCACTTAGTGCATAGATTCCGCGTTCCATTAACGCCATACTAAATGGAGTCCTTCCTCGCTTCGGAACGCCATTTTTTGCGCTTAGGGAGGCTTAAACTAACATCTGATTCATATGAATCCTTTTAATGAACATTCAACGTGCATAGATGGATTTGCCGAGCTTATGTTTGGCTTGCATCGTCACTCATGACGCCGAGACTGACAGCTCTCACTCGGTGCGTCACTGCTGCTCGAGAATAGACGCCTGCTGTTGCTTTAGCGCCCAAAGTGCGCCCGGTTAAACTCAACTTCAATATCCAACTCAAATTAAACTTATTTTCAGGGACCACTTTCGAAAATAACGAACATTAAGTAGTTCGTGACTTCATTTAATTTTCATTAGGCATTTGTGAAAATTGAGTGACTGACTGCTGGTCGGTCAGCAGCATTAAGAAAATCCCCTCAGTGACCACCGGTGGGTCACGTCGCACTCACAGTGTTGAGAATAGATTCAGTACTCATTCTACAACAATATGCTCTGAAGCTTTACGTCTACCCTCTACTCACTAGTCAAGAATAGAAGCCTACTGTTGCTTTAGTGCCCCAAAATAGGTTCACAACTCATTTCACAATGCACTACGAACTCTCACCTACACGTCATAGCCGCTGCAGCTGCTTGTCGTTGCCGTTTTTACAGCAGGATAAAACCAGTTCATTGCTTGTACCGAAGTCGTAAAGCTGGATCTGTTTTTATTCTCACGTAGCCTGGTTTTGTATAATTGGTGCTCTTATAGATTCAAGTGTAATTACGCGCCTCATTGTACTTCAGCATTTCGTTATATTGTATTATGATAGCAATGTGCTCCCCTCAGGGGGATACAACTATTGTATCTAAGAGAAATAGCACTTCCAGCGGGAAAATGGTGAGAGCCCGAGCTTGGAGTTAGGTAGGCTTTTTTGTTGAAGTAGAATGTTATTGTTATGTTAAGGACCATCTTTTATCGGTTCACTGCTGTCCTGTTTTTCAGCACCTTTTTCTTTTTCAACTTCAACCTAGTTTCATATATTTCTTTTTCAACTTACTGGTATCTATGCGTTTGGGAATCTTGTCTTGAAACACGCTTTGTGCATTGATTCTGCGTTCCCTAAACTCTATACTAAATGGTGCCTTCATCCTTCCTCTCTTTGAAACAATTTTGTTGCGATATGAGAGGCTTAACACTAACTTATCTAATTCAATCCTATTCCTTCCTTCTTGAAATTGTGTCTTTGTTCATATACATCGTTAAATCTTATTATTTCTATGCGCAGGGTGTGGGGACACTCCTCGTGAATAGGTTCCCCGTTCCCTTGAAGCATTCATCGTGTTCCCGCGGTTGTTGACGGTTCGTATGGTTAGGTTGTAAATGGCAGAACAGGGAAGTCGACTTCACTGCTCGAATACATTTCCATCCTTCTTAAGAAATATGATACTACAATTGCACGATGGGATTTCACCTCGTATGACAACAGTTGTTCATTAAAAGGTCGCGAAACAGATGAAATGTTATTCATTTATATTAGAACGTGAATAAGAAATTATCTATTGGGTCACGTGTTGCCCAATGCGCGACGAACAGCTAATTTCATACTGCGCGGTGCCTTCTTCCTTCCTCTCTTGGAAACACTGTAGTAGCTAGGAATTTATAATCTAATCGAGTTGGTTTAACGTAGTTACTTGTTCGTTTCTCATGCGTTATCCATTGTAACGCATTCTTCTAGTGAGAGATCTACGTGTGGAAACAGATTTCAGTTTTGATGCATAGGCGGATTACTGAACTTCGCTGTGCTTGATTGCTTACTACTAACATGTCTTTGATCGACTTGAGGTCATGAAGACCGTGTCGAGTGGAAAGTGTGCCTCGAATTACTTGTGCACACTGGCTGCATATTTGCTGCATATTGACTAACAATGAGCGCCTTGTGCCTCACAGGGTGCGATGGCCTTGCTCTCAGCGAAAGCTCCGTATCGCTCAAGTGCTTTATTTTAAACCTTCAATTGTTCTAATTATTGAACCGAGAGCAGTGAGAGGTCAAGGCAGATCTGCTCTATTTTTCTGAGGTGAAATGGCAGCTCACAAGTGTGCAGTCGGTCGCGTTCGTATTCCTTACCCGTTTCTAGTGCTAGCCCAGTGCGAGTTGGTGTAAAGCGTTTTACCTCGTAGTTATTTTGATGCCATTTTCACGAACTACTGAAGTTAAACCAAATCCCTCTTTTCTTGAAAGTTATCAATTTCGTGGGAATTTGTTCTTGTCAGAAGCTGCGGTTCCGCTCCTCTTGACAGTTACCAATTAAACAGGAAACGGGTCAATCAAATTAAACAGATATGGCTCCACGTACCAATGAGTGCGCAGGTTCGTCTCAGACACTATCACGTCGTAGTCAGTGCAAGCGATGCTGTACTTAGTCAAAAATAATAAGAATTCAAGTCAATCTTGAATTCGTGATGAATCTCTAACGGTTTCCTTCTATTCTCTAGCTGTTTGTTTTCACATTAATTTATATTTACTCCATCCTAAGCTTGCCGTCAACCACTTTAAATCGCAAATTTATTAGCGCTCTTGAGGGGGAAGATGTGAAGGCCCAAATACATGTTTAACACGTTCACCTCATTTCCGTGGTTGTCAACGGTTGGTTTGGTTAGGTTGTCAGTAGCAGAACAGGGAAATCGACTTTACTGCTCAAATTCATTTTTATTTTGCCTAAGAAATATGCAAGTGATATTGCACGACAACATTTCATCTCGTATGATAAGTTATTTTTTTCAATGGTCGCGAAACAGGTGAAATGTCATTCATTTATCCCGGTACGCGTTTGAGCTATTTACCTATTGGTACACATATGGCCCAATACGCAGGGAACGTGTTAAGTAGGCTTTGTTCCTTCAAACGATCCTTTCTCGGTTCAACACCGTCTTTTTTTCCAGCACCTACTGCTTTGTATGCCTATTAACTTGTTTCTTAAATTTATTTCTTAAAGTACATTCTATTCACAAAGTGTCTTGTGTGAGAGCAGACATTGGGCATAGATTCCCCTTTCTCTAAATGCGTACAAAATTGTGCCCTCCTCTCTTCGGGAAACCTTTGTTGTGGTAGGGAGGCTTTGTTGTGGTAGGGAGGCTTTGTTGTGGTAGGGAGGCTTAAACTAGCTTCTCTTATCTAATGTTTTGTATGTTGTTACGAATTTGTTTCATCAAATAATCTCCCTGTGACACTACAAGCCCTCTAAGTCAATGGCCTGAAATTATTTTCAAAATAGAAAATAAGACGATAAGGACAGTCTTAGTTAATACACAACCAACCAACTGTGCATCATAAAATTTAATGCCATCGTCCACGTAATCGTGGAACTTAAATGAGCGATTTGAATTACCCAAGTTTCACGAAATTGTCAGGTAAGATGCCATATTTTCCTCACCGGCTGTGAGGTCGAACCTGTTCCAGAACTCGAGCGTTTTACGAGCGTGACATCGCTGGTCTTTATTGTAGGCCGATGCTCTTCTTTATTATAGGTCGATGCGCTTCTGAGAATTTAATCGATATGATTCGGTGTGGGTTAATGAATCGTCCGCTATTCTGCTGCTGAAGTCACGGCAGTTGCTGTTTGTAGTATTGCTTCTTTGGTTAGTTCGGGTACACCCTTAGTGCGCTTTGCTCAATTCCCTGGCGAAATGACGAGGTTTGATCCTTTCATTAGGTCTTCCTACTTATAGCTATGAGTTTACTTGGGTAATTGTGACTTGGCGATTTACCGTTCTTTCGTTCGCGTTGTAGTCCAAATCATGATCATCTCTTTGATTATGATACATTTGATTTGATTCTATTTAGTTTATTTACAAGCTTACCGCTTGTGCTCGTCTGTTATGCCACTGACGCGTGTGAAATAGCGGTGTTATTTGGTGTTCTTTACCCCATTCGATTCTATTAAAGTTGGGTTGCATTTTATTTTTTTTACAGGTGTGCAAGAGTTTTACAAGTGTGCCGCTAGTCCTAATCTGTTACGCCACTGACGCCTGTGAAATAGGGATGTCGTTTGGAGGTCTACCTCATTTGAGTGTGGAGGTCTTGACTTCATTTGATTCTATTTTGTTTATATACGAGTGTGCCGCTATTGCTTATAGGTTATGCGAGTGACGCTTGTGAAATAGGAGTGTAATTTGGAGGTCTTCACCTCATTTGTTTCTATTTCGTTGGGGCACAATTCAGTTAGCCGCTAATCTTCATGTACAATACCACTGACGCTTGGGGAACAGCGGTGTGATTTGGTGTGAAATTGTGACGTCATTTAGTGGTCTTCAGCTCATTTGCTTCTATTTAGTTTATTTACAATTGCTGCACCGTTAATCCTCTTCTGTTGTGCCAGTAACGGCTAGGAAATATGGGTGTCACTTGATGTGAAATAGGAGTGTTACTTAGAGCATGTGTGTGTAAAGCGACTTAGAAGAACCGCCGGAAGTGGGTACGGCCGGCGCATGACCACACAGCCGCCTGCCTGCTTGCCTGCCAGTGTGTATAACGGGCTTGTTTACCTGCGGGGGTGTGGAGTGTGGGGCCAACCCCCCTCTCTCTATCTCTCTTTTGGTCTCTGCTCCTCACATGCACACCCTTTATAATGAATGCTACGCTCTCCGCACTCTCGTTAGCTTCCTCCTGCTCTTTCTCGTCCACGCAAAGGACAATTTGATCTTTTGCCCTTGATAATGCTCTCCTTCTTGTCTTGCTCTTTCTCATCCATGCTAAGAATAATTCGATTTTTCGCTCTTTATTATGCTCTCCCCTCGGGGGGATACAACTATTGTATCTGTGGGAATTTGTGCTCCCAGGGGGAAAATGCGTGAGGGCCAGAGCTGAGAGTTGGGTAGGCCTTCTTTTTGTTGAAATAAAATGCTTATGTTATGTTAAGGATCAGCTTTTTTCGGTTCACTGCTGTCCTGTTTTTCAGCGCCTTCTACTTTCTTCTTCAACTTTTATCTTGTTTCATGAACTTCTTTCTCATCTTACTGTTTCTATACCCCTTGTGCATAGATTCCTCATTCCCTTGCCTCCATACTAAATGGTGCCGCCCTCTTTCCTCTCTTCGATACGCTCTTTTTGTAGCGGTTAGGGAGGCTTGAACTAACTTATGATCTTATCTTTATTATGCCTCTACCATCCCCTCTCGTTAGCTTCTTGCTCTGCCCGTCCACGCAAAGAAGGCCTGCATTCAGTACGAGCCAGTTGTCCACTCCCACTTCACGGGAATTGTGTGTGCGTGCACTTTTTTGCTCATGTCGACGCGTTGCCTCTTTTTCTGCATTTGGTCTGGACGGCCTTTAGCGGCACACTTCCTCTTAACTCTTTGACTGCGACCTGAGCCGCCGGTGGCTCGGATAAGATTTTCATGATGCTGCTCACCGACCAGTAGTCACTAACTCAATTTTCTTTAATGCGTAATTAAAGCTATATCACGTAACGATCCAGTTAATGTTTGCTTTTTTAAACATTGTTTACTACAATTGACGTTTAATTTGAGTTGAATGTTAAACTCTAGTTTTACCTGCCGTAGTCAAAGTGTTAATTGAACACTACCAAGTGTTTTGCATGGAGCACGAGATCTATTACCCGCCACTGCCTTTAGAACCTGATGCAAAACGCGGCTAAGATTGTGGTCAGGATGTTATAGTGTAATTCACGAGGCTCTTTTCTTTTCCCTCTGGGTTTTGGAGTTATGGTGCACACGTTGTGTTGTAATAAGGCATACCTCCTGTAGTTTACGCTGACGTTGTTTCTCTAAACAACGTACACATACATTCCATTGTTTATTCTTTTTAGTAGCGAAGTACGTTCATATTTTCATTTGCTCACAGCTAGGGCGCTTTGATTGTTCCAGCCTTTGTAACGTAAATTTTACAAAATATCTCGGTTTCAAAGGGGAAATTAAGTGAGGTGATTTGTTATTCTCACTCGCGTTGTTCGTGTCATTTATTCATTTGTGCCTTATTCTTGTGTATCCAAATCTCATATTTTATTTATCAATTTGTTATTGATATTATTATTTACCACAGTATCCTGAGAGTTATCGAGTTCTAAGATCCCCCATTGATGTGAGATTCTTGGTAGTCTCATATTTTCCATATTTATATGCTATTTATATACTTATATTATCACAGTATCCTGAGATTTCTTTTAAGTTCTACAATCTGCCATTGATGTGGTGCGGGTTTTGGTTGCACTTACCTGAATATTGTGGTGTGGTTATTGTTGATGTACTTCTCCCTGCCGTGTGTGCCGCGGTACCCTGAGAGTTTCTCTACATTCTCGGATCTACCATTGACGTGGTTGGGTTTTTGGTTGCACTTCTGTAAATATTGTGTTGTGTGTTGGGCAGCCGGACGCGAAGATGGTGTTCGACGTGATCTCCCGCATGGACTTATATTTATATACATTATTTACCCTATTATCCGTAGTTCTTTCAATTGTACAATCTCGAATTCGTGTGTTGACATTATCGGTTGCACTTGAGTGAATATTGTGTTTTGTATTGGGCAGCCGGACGCGAAGATGGTGTTCGACGTGATCTCCCGCATGGAGGACACGGAGCCGTTCTCGGAGGAGCTGCTGGTCGCCATGAAGCGCCTCTGGAACGACAGCGGCGTGCAGATGTGCTTTGGTCGCAGCAACGAGTACCAGCTCAACGACTCCGCTAAATAGTGAGTCCTTCTCTACCCTGAATAGTGAGTGCTTCTCTACCCTGAATAGTGAGTGCGACTCTCCTTCTTTGCTGGCATTGAATGTGAGACAACTCTTGACGTACCAGCTCAACGACTCCGCTAAATAGTGAGTGCTGCGCTCCCACTGCTGGGTAGTGAGGGCTCGACTACGCTGAGTGGCGAGTGGTTTACTTTATCAAGAAAACTCATCACAATTGACATCAGCGTGTTCTAAAGTAGTATCACAAGCTTCCTGACTGACCGTACGTGAAATGTTGGGGACCCTCAGTGTCATTTTCCGTCATATTGCGTAGAGAATGAATTTTAGTTCGTAGTTTTATAAGCATTTTGGCCGGCATCGCAGCTTCCTCCTCAAGAAGAAGCGACTTTCGTGCCCATGAGAATTAGCGCTTCCAGGGGAGAAAATTTTCGGTCCCGGTCCAAGAGTTAGGTAGGCTGATTTTGTTGAAATAGAATAGTTTCTTTTTATGTTGCATTATTTCCCCTTAGGGGGATACAACTATTGTATCTATGGGAATTAGCGCTCCCAGGGGAAAAATGTGAGGGCCCGAGCTGAGAGTTAGGTAGGCCTTCTTTTTGTTGAAATAAAATGTTTTTTGTTGTGTAAAGGGCCACCTTTTTTCGGTTCACTACTGTCCTGTTTTTCAGCACCTCTGACTTTCTTCTTCAACTTTTATCTTATTTCATGGACTTCATTCCCATCTTACTGTTTCTATGCCCTTTCTGCATAGATTCCTCATTTTCTTATCTCCATACTAAATGGTGCCTTCCTCCTTCCTCTCTTCGATACGCTCTATTTTTGCAGCGGTTAGGGAGGCTTAAACTAACTTATAATCTAATCTAATCTAATCTATGTCGCATTATTTTGGTACCTATTTTATCAGTTCGATGCCTTTGGTTTCCAGCATCTATTACTTTCTTCTTCAACTTTTATTATTTTTCCTAAACTTCTTTCCCAACTTCCAGTTTATATGCGCACGGTAGCCTATGTGGGAACACACCCTGCACATATATTCTGCGTCCCCTTAGCCCCATACTTAATGGTGCCATCATCCTTCCTCTCTTTGAATGCCTTTGTTGTGATTAGGGATGCTCAAACTAACATACACCCCAACAGGGAGGCTCAAACTAACTTATACTCTAATAGGGAAGCTCAAACTAACTTACATCCTAACCCAGTCTAATCTTCGCAGTTTTCTATACTAGAGCAGGCTCTAACTAACTTACATCCCAATAGGGAGACACCAACTAACTCACACTGTAATGTACCGTGCCCCGCAGCTTCCTAGACGACCTGGACCGCCTGGGGGCCAAAGACTACGAGCCCACGGAGCAGGACATCCTCAGGACCCGCGTCAAAACCACCGGCATCGTCGAGGTCCATTTCTCCTTCAAGAACCTCAACTTCAAGTGAGTAGCTCATGCCTGCCTCATTACCTTCGTGAGCGATGGTGTGGGGTTCACGTAGTATTGCTTGCTTAAGCGGCCCATACACGATCAATTTAATTGTCAATATCATTGACTCAATATGTTGAGGAGATTTTTTGTTGCACACAAAGTCAATCATTTGACGGTCGTCAATCAAGCCCACAGACGATCAATTAAATTGTCAATATTCATCATTGCCATTTATATTGACAATTAAATTGATCGTCTACGGGCCGCTTTACGTGAGCGATGGTATGCAATATTCATAACATACTCCTGCTTACTTGCTTGAGCAATGATATGCAGTATTCATAATGTACTAACCTATTGCTTACTAGCGTTTATTCTGATCTGGTAACGCTACGAGGCATAGCTTTGAGTTATTTCGTACTCACATAATGAAGCATCAGGGCGGGTTGTTTACATGCGCTTCATGATGAAGCAGTCCGTAAAGACTCCTGAAGTAGAAAAGAATACAGCTTATCCGCATTTCAGAATCTGTGCGTTAAAATTTTACGTTGTTCTGAAGTGTCTGACGTAACCTATCTGAATGCCTGGCGATTGAGTGATACGAAAATTTGGAGTGGAAGTTTCACAATAGAACCAACTATTGATTGATTAGTCAACGCTTACTGGTAACATGAACTCCAGATATGTCGTGTCCGGACCCTATGAGCGCTAGAATACAAGATGCAGTAATTAACATATTGCTTGCGAAACGACCCATCGGTGGGTCGTTTGAATAATTGTATCAATCTTTGTTAAATTTATGGTATTTAATGGACCAAGTTAATGTTTGGTGTTTGAAAATTTGATTTCGACTTTTGACTTTAAATTCTAGTTGGGTATTGAACTTCAGTTTAACCCAGTGAATCCCAAAGTGGGCGCTACCGCCCCCTGAGGGGCGCTGAAGCGCTCAAGAGGGGCGGTGGAGCCCATCTTGGAAAAATTGTTATGCATAGCAAATTGACGTTGCGATAATTTGCTGTAAAATTTTAATATAATTAACTACTAGGGGGCGGCAAGATCTTAAGGGGGGGCGGTAGGTAAAAAATTTCCCGAGAAAGAGCGGTAAATAAAAAAATTTGGGAACCACTGGTTAACCCATCGCAGTGGACGCGTTAAACTCCACATCTCTGCCTGTTGGCCAGTGGTGCACTGCTAGGCTCTTTGGTTATTGCTGCTGCGCACAATATCGATTGCTTCTCTTCACGTAGCCTTTTTTGTACCGCACCATTGCATGCGGCCTTCATTTTTACTGTATATATTACTTTGCTGAAACATGCATCGTTCATTTTGAGACCATTTGGTTATTCTTGTTGAGTTGAGCTGGGAAGTAAGTAGTGTTTAATTAAGAGTATCAAGTTACGTTATTATGATTTCGGAAGTATCTTCAGAGTACACACTCCTGCCTGCCAAGTAGCGTGGTTGCTAACATTTGGGATAGTTCACTTGCTCAGTAATTGATCAAACTCTAAGACATGAGGATTTTGTGGAATATGTGCGATTTTTTGTTTTTAAAACACACAATTTTTTTCCCTCTCCTGTCTCAGCACAGATGATGGAATTTCAATTCCGAAACGTTTGCAATAAATGTAATGTTCGTTTTTACTCTGGTTCTTGTTTTTATTCTACGAATAAGATTCTCGAAGAATCGCCCTATCGGAAATATGATAAAAACTAGAGCGCATATATGCTTGTCAGGATGTATCTTCTCGTGTGTTGTGTCGTTGCGCCTCCGTCTAATGAAGGTGTGCAGGGACAGAATTTAGTTGAGTCTATTTGCTGCAAACGCTGTAAGACCCTTTGGTTTTTTCCTTAATTTGGAGTCTGTATTTGTTGCGACCATGTGAGTTTTGCTAGGATGTAGTTGCGGGTTGTGCTCTTTTCACTTAGTCGCAGGTAATCACTAGAAGTATGTGTCTCATTAATAAACTTACGTCTCCAGCTACTTGTACAGTCTTTCGTCCGCCACCTCCTCCCACGTTTGCTCGTGTCAACTCTCAAATAAACTCTTCTTCGATTATTATGGTTTTAATCAAATTTACATTGATATGAGTGCACAATTCTTATAAAGTAGCTCATGACGTAGCTATCAAGTTTCACTGTGAGGATGTTTTACGAAATATATCCGCATATTTTGCGTGATAAGCATGTAGGCAACAAAATCAAGAGCGGTATCATAGGAACGGTAGACTTACGGGTCAACTGTCGTTCGGTACATACACAATTTAGGATATTAGGATAGCTTAAGTTAACTTAGGTAGAACGTGTTAGGATCGGTCAAGATCGGCTCCGTTATTCATGACACTGGAATGAATTTTTTTCACGGCTGCTTTCAATTTCACTACAAGACAAAATATAGGAACTGAACGGTGGTCATTTCTTGAATTTTCCGTTCGATCATTTCATTCACACAGCAATGCTCATTTGAGCAAAGCAGAGCGCATGAGTCGCGCATACAACACAGAACACCATTCTGCAACACAGAACACCATTCAATGCGCGAGCAACACGGGGGTGCGGGGACGCGCAGTGTGGGACTTAGAATAAGTGTTATATTGTCTTTGTGGAGCACTCGACGCGGCGGTAGGTAGCTCGACTGAACACACAATCAATAACCCGACACGCGTCCACTTGCACGCTTGCTTGCAGTTACAGGTGTGTGCCCTCCGGCTCCTTGACCGCACGCACAGCCTCATACTTTTCCAATTTTTGCTATCCGTGTTGTGAATACTCAGCGTTTTAAATTAATTAAAAGGCACTGGTGAATTTAGAAGGCAGTGACATTTATTCCTGAAATGGTTTTCATTTAGAGGGCAATGACATTTATTCCTGAAATGATTTTAATTTAGAAGGCAATGACCTTTATTCCTGAAAAAATTTTGCACGGAAATTCGGGTTCGTTTCTAGTTTTGGAAATTGTTGTTGTTTTCTGTGAAATGATTGTTGAATTGTGGGCTAATTTAAGCGTTTAGAGTTAGCGTGTCACAGAGGCTAGCTGCTCTAATTTGAAATGAAAAAGGTAAAACTTGCGAATTTCGGCCAGTTGAAGTGCGCTTAGCGTAAGCAGAAATTTTTTAATGAACTACACTTTTCGAACTTTTCCATCATCGCCAGCAACTTTGGGCTTTATTAACGCGTCGACTGCGGTTGCTATGGTTACAAGTGGCAGAAATGAACTATAAAATTTACTGGTCGAATGCGATTCCTTTGTTAAAAGTGGGAAAAATATCATTGCACGACACTATATTAACTTGTATTATTTGAAATAATACAGGGAAAATTTGAAATACCCTTTAATTTGCCTGCTGGTAGATGAGCAATTCACCAAGTGATACTCATGTGTACGATACGTATCAACGTGTTATTTTGACTGCCCTTGCAGAAGCAATGCGGCTAAAATTATAGACGCCCCAGCAAAAAAGTTCGACGGAAAAGTAGTATAAGTTTATTTGAAAGTTGAAATAAGCAAACGAGAAAAGGTGTCAGATAAAAGATGCTACAAGTAAGCCAAGGCGAAGGTAAATAATGATCCCACTCCCAACTTCTAACTAAAGTGCATTTTTGCTTGTCAGAATATACCCGTCGGCAGCTCGTTCTGAGCCGTTGCGCTTCCGTCTAATGAGTATGTGCAGTAAAGTCTCGTGAAGATTCAAACTTAGGATGGTTGACATGGCCAGTATGGCATCAATATTCTTGTGACGGCAGTCACAGTCTCGCCCCGTATTCTCAGGTCATCTTCGCTGGATTTGCTTTAATCGCTCAACCGTTTCCTCGTCCGCGCATCCTGGCATTGCCGTGGTAGGTCTCCTTGGCAACCTCAGCAGCTCCTTGCGGTGGTGGCTCTTAGTGCCAGCTGCAGCCGGGTGTTTGGTGCCGGCGTCTGCTGCTGGTTGTGGTGACAGCAACCTGGTGTCAGCAACAGCTGCTGCTCTAATTGTGGTGTCAGCTACAGCTGGTGCTGGAGTAATTGTGGTAGCAGTTGCAGCTGTGCAGTTAGCGCCAACAACAGCTGCTTCTTTTGTAATTGTTGTTCCGGTCACATACAGAGCTGCAGCTGTGCATGTTGTGCCTGCAACACTTGGTGCCATAGAGCGTTAATTGTAATTATGGTGCCATCAACTGCCGCAGTCGAAATTGTGGTGCCATCAACTGCCGCAGTCGAAATTGTGGTGCCATCAACTGCCGGAGTCGTATTTGTGGTGTCATCAACTGACGCAGTCGTATTTGTGGTGCCATCAACTGCCGCAGTCGTATTTGTGGTGCCATCAACTGCCGCAGTCGTAATTGTGGTGCCATCAACTGCCACAGTCGTAATTGTGGTGCCATCAACTGCCGCAGTCGTAATTGTGGTGCCATCAACTGCCGCAGTCGTAATTGTGGTGCCATCAACTGCCGCAGTCGAAATCGTGGTGTCATCAACTACCGCAGTCGTATTTGTGGTGCCATCAACTGCCGCAGTCGAAATTGTGGTGCCATCAACTGCCGCAGTCGAAATTGTGGTGCCATCAACTGCCGCAGTCGTATTTGTGGTGTCATCAACTGACGCAGTCGTATTTGTGGTGGCATCAACTGCCGCAGTCGAAATCGTGATGCCATAAACTGCCACAGTCGTAATTATGGTGCCATCAACTGCCGCAGTCGTAATTGTGGTGCCATCAACTGCCACAGACGTAATTATGGTGCCATCAACTGCCGCAGTCGTAATTGTGGTGCCATCAACTGCCACAGTATTAATTATGGTGCCATCAACTGCCGCAGTCGTATTTGTGGTGGCATCAACTGCCGCAGTCGTATTTGTGGTGGCATCAACTGCCGCAGTCGTATTTGCGGTGGCATCAACTGCCGCAGTCGTATTTGTGGTGGCATCAACCATAATTGTGGTGCCGTCCATTAATATTTTCTTGGCTATCACTTATATTTCAAGGGCTTCCATCCATATCATGTTGGCAGCGCACCCTGGTGTCGTGCTAGGAGGTTAGTGCCGTTTTCATACTGCGCCCTCACTGGGGATACAACTGTTGTATCTTTAGGAATTAGCGCTTCCTAATTAGAGGGAGATGTGCGCCTCAGTTGTGATGGCAACTCATTCGGTTCATTTGTCTCAGTTTTATGAGTATTGAGGCGAGAGTTCACGGCAGCGTGTAGGCCACATCATTTGCGTCAGAACGGGGTATGATGTAGTGCACTTGTGTCACATATTTGCACTTGTGTGGCGTGATGTGGGCACGTGTGCCACATCATTTACTCCAGGACGCCGGTGTGGCGTGCCGCAGCTCACATACGCCACACATTTACACGAGGACGCCGATGTGGCATGACACAGCACGGCATGCCGAAGTCACCCGACACCTCACACCGCCACTCGTACTCACGCTCTGACAGATCATTCATCCCGCTGTGAGGGAGCCAGCAAACACCAGCCCCCGCCTGTCACCGGGTGCCGGTATTGCGTGTCGCGCCGCAAATTGTGCCGTCACCCATCCCTCGT